>JBAIZL010000006.1:15366958-15624458 GCA_036971475.1 Prosapia bicincta | reverse complement strand
TCGAATCGTTGAGCAATATATTCCAACTAATTATCGGTTTCGTATTTTGTTTTTTTAAAATTTAAAATAGGTTAGAATGAATCAAATTGTGCAAGTTATATTATTTCTCAATGTTAACACTAAATATAGTGAACCTTACTTACTTGTAAAAGCTTTATAGTTTTAAAATAATTTAAGGCAAAATAATGTTAGCGTAATGTAAAAAATATATTCTTAAATTTGACCTCGAAAAGATGAAATCAGCATTTAAAGGAAAAAATGCAGGTAATAAGCAAAAACAGCGCTAAGAACGTTTTCTGTCAACGAGCATGTTCCACGGGTTTTTAGGTTATTTTATCGCCTGAAATGAATTTTAAGAAAGGTCTGAGCAACCATTTTCGTTGATTACATCAGTCACACAAACACGCAACGCTTTTCTGTTTCTTGTGATTAATTAGTGCTTCACAACAAAAAAATGTCTTGTACGTGCGGTTCCGTTTGGCGAGTACGCGAGACCTGGTGTAAGTTGGCGCGATTACAAAATGCACTCTGACACCGGATGTGCAATACAACGAAGACCACTGCCTCCAGCAGCGTACGAATCGCTGTTTCGTAAAACCGGAAGTTGGTATAAGCTGATTGTTATTCTACACGTGACTTCCAGTTTTGTAAGTAAGCTGCAATGTTAAATGTAAGGGACAACTCCTGGCCTAGAAGCTCGGCCAAACAGCCTTTCCCGTAGCTTTCTTGCTTCATTGGGCGATTTTTTACAACACAAAGTGTCTAAAATATATTTGAATAAATAATAAATCGTGGTTAAGACTTTCAAGAAGTGTCTAAATAAATTCAAGTGAAATGTGATATGGTTGGAATGCAAAATTCAGTGGTTTTGAACTATTTAAAGGCTATTTTTGTCTATGAACTCTCGATCGAGTTTACTCTCAGAGTGTTCTGACTCCTGAAATACAATGAATGATAAGAGCGTTTTAATATCAAAATTTAGTGTTTAATGGAGATTTTACTGTCATCTCTTGAACGTTTGGAAAAGCGTTTTCGATAAAGCTCTTTCGAAGAACATCACACTACCAAAGAAAAGAAAACTAGACCATTTTTTACTCTGAATTAAAATTTAAATAATTATTTCTTCTTGTTTTAGGTCATTTAAAATAAAGCCTATCCTGTTAACGATTGTTCATTTTAGACTCGTCTATATTTCACTACCTGTTATACAGACCATTGTGTTACTCCACCAATGCCTCTGTAGCCGACGAATGTTAGTTACGCTACCTATTAGGCCGTCAGGATACTAAAAACATTATCATTAAATATGCTTCTAAGGAACAACTTTTTGGTAGCACATTAAACAATGCTTTAGGATTCGACACCTGCCCAATGGTATCAAGAAGGCACCGACAGTTTGCTGCCCAATGGTATCAAGAAGGCACTGACAGTTTGCTGCCCAGTGGTATCAAGAAGGCACTGGCAGTTTGCTGCCCAGTGGTATTAAGAAGGCACTGACAGTTTGCTGCCCAGTAGTACCAAGAAGGCACTGACAGTTTGCTGCCCAATGGTATCAAAAAGGCACTGACAGTTTCATTGTTACGAACCCCAATTGATGAAGATGTTTATGAGAAATATTTGGTTTAGCATTAAAATAAATTGTATATTTTCAAATCGTTTGGAACGTTCAACGTAATACAAACTGCAGAGACGCCATGACCAGCGGCTTAGCCAGGGGGAGGACGCGGGAACGTGCCCCCCAATCCAATTAGTTTTAGCAACAAATATTAACCTATAAAACGACGCTAGCTTTTTAGCACAGCAGCTTCCTGACAACCAAACAATTGTGTAATTTTAAGTGCCAAAATAGCATAAAACATGATTTCTAGAGGTAAAAATGTTGAAAAATTGCTCAAAGAGGTTACACCACCCCCTGACCATCGTTCTGATTACGCACCTGAAGAAATCCCAAGGGAATATCTCCAAGAAGGAAGATATCAGGACTTTACCTAGAATACAAAGATATTCGGTATCGTATTGCATAACAACAAATGTTTCTTGTGTTTTACATTCCATTGCTAGAGATGTTGTTAAATAGAGGGGATAGAGGTTAATGTGTTTTCGCGGAAGTATAATGCATTTTACAGTCACCTAGAACGCAGGACCGAAACTTGACCAAAGTAGGAGAGCGTTCGCCTTTACAGAGCACAATACGAAAGTTTGACTCTAGAGAAAAGATCTTCGAGAACATGAGAACAAAGTGAACAGAAGACAAGAAGACTCAGAAAACTATGCATTGGTTTAAATTAAAGAGTAGTTGACAACATGGACACCACTATCTAAATGTGAAATGAGCCATACAGAAAATTTAACTTAAATATATTCCACTAAAAATAAACACAGTTAATCATTATGACAATTAATAAAATGCTTCTGAGGCCCAAAGCAGCCATTTGCAGCTATATATATATAATTTAGATGGATCTGAAACATAGATCGCTGGTGCCGTATTATATATGAAAGACAACATTCATAATATTAATTTTAATTATTATTCAATTTAAATTTACTAAACATAAATAGATTAATTCATTAAGAGAGCCCCAAAACAGGAATTAGGCCCGAAGCGTTGGGCATTGCTTAAAGTGTATCACTCTTAGCTGTCATCTGAAGTAGAAACAACTTCCATATTTACATTTATTCAGCTTCTCCGAAACAAGTAATACAATCAAAGAGTTTTAAAGTCAATTCCTATATAGCTCAACCAGAAATATATATTCTAGTTACTTTATTATTAAATAATTACAATTACTATAATATTTGTTTATTCCATTTTCACGTAAGCTACTAGTTTCCGCTAAAACACGATGTTATGGTGTGAGTTGACAATAGGACACATTTTCCGAAACGGTCGTCCTTAACAAATACAAGTAAGTGCTATTATAGGCAAGTGTGTGGAATATTTACAAGTGTTTTAGTTATTGTAAATAAAGCAACATAACCTATGCATTGAAACAGCTGTTCTATATAACCCATAACATAAAATCAGCTGTTTGTGATATCAACTATTTTAAACCGAATGGGATGAAATAACTATATTGCATACCTTGCCCCAATTATTGAATTTAATACTAGAAAATAAAACTGTATAACATCAAGTGTCTTCCACTTCAAGTTTTAAAAATTGTATTTGACCTTGAGTGGATAGATAAAAAGTATGGATGGAAAATAATAACAATTGAACTTTAAAAATAGTCTATTCATATCAGACCTAATTTTAATGAATACTATCAACGAGTGCTCTAAGAAACTAATGTAGACTCGTATTTTCGTATATGAAGCGTAATATAACATGTCTTTAATGTATGACAGAAAACACTTCTGTCGTTCGTTAGTGACCAGGTCCAAAATTTCCAATAATCTAGCAATATACATAAATAATTTTCTTCCGGAAACTAGTGACTGGATGATATGGGCCTTGAAATATATAAAATGTTAATGAACAATTAAACTAATAGAAAGATAAACAAACAAGAGAACAGCGGTTGAGTGCATTAGGCATAGAAACAAATTGCAGTTTGTAGGTTAGTTTCAGTATAGTAACTGTTGGATTTAATACCTCTAGTACTGTAGTTACTGATCAGGTGTAAAGTAATTAACTTATTGTTTGTTTGAATAAATATACAAGAGAAAAAATGTTCACCTAAAGATTAACATAATCTATATGCAACAAGAATTCAAAGTCGCTACGCATTGATCTTTTAAAGGTTATATTTAGAAAAACTATGCTGTATGTGTGTATATATATATATATATATATATATATATATATATATATATATATATATATATATAAGATGAAGAAATAAGTCAAAATACAAATACAAGAATAATTATTGAATTACAATTCAATAATATGAATTGAAAATTCAATAATAATTCTTATATTTGTATTTTAACTTATTTCTTTATTAACACACAAGAATACATACTGCGATATATATATATATATATATATATATATATATATATATATAAGATAAAGAAATAAGTCAAAATACAAATACAAGAATAATTATTGAATTACAATTCAATAATATGAATTGAAAATTCAATAATAATTCTTATATTTGTATTTTGACTTATTTCTTTATTAATACACAAGAATACATACTGCGATATATATATAAGATAAAGAAATAAGTCAAAATACAAATACAAGAATAATTATTGAATTACAATTCAATAATATGAATTGAAAATTCAATAATAATTCTTATATTTGTATTTTGACTTATTTCTTTATTAACACACAAGAATACATACTGCGATATATATATATATATATAAAGGTAAATCGGTTTTGATTTCTTATTGTAGACTACTGAAGCTATTATTATGTACATTGGAGGAAATATAGGTGCAAGTAAAGTTTACCTGTGCAAGTACCCTCATGTCGATGTGCTGCCAATGTAGTGCCGGGAACTAACAACTGATACACTTGAGACGGTAATACCCCGCTTATATACTGTGGTCATTCCCTGGGACTGGGCTTACCAATTAAATGTCCATTCACATTCCACGGGGTGGGGCGGGGCGGAGAAGGGACTCTATTGTTGCCACTGATTTTGAAAGTCGTGAAGCAGTTGTCGCCTCAAGGCCGCGGTCTGCCCACAAAATCTTCGTTCACACAAAAAAAAAAAAACGCGTTGAAAATGTTTAATATAACCAGACATTTTTTTCTTACATTCTAATAGGTCCGTTTCGAGAGTTGCGATTTCTTAACTTCTATTAGTAATTTTTTAATAGATATTTGTGTTATTTACACTATAAGATATATATATTTACTCTGGAATGATCTTAGAAACAATATCCGATAAAGCCACTTGACATGTGTAGTCTAAGTTTACATGCTTTTTTAGAGACGATTGAACATCAAATAATTTTTAAAGATATACTACAAACTGACTACTGCCTCTTAAAAAAAGAAGATTTTATGAAATGAGTGTAAAATCTCATTAGATACGAATTAAATCAAATAATCTACTTTAAGCTGTGCTGGTGTGTAAGAGGAACTATAGTAGGGGTTGGGAGGGACGAGTAGATAGGTAGATGCAGGCGTCCTACTGCATTATTCCGAGGCGTGGTCATACTATATTTTGAAAACTTTCAATGAAATCTGATATAAAAAATATTTCTACATAGAAAATATTGAGAACATGAAAAGTTTAAAACGTACTTCCTATTGCTATGGAATTTATTATTATATATATATATATATATATATATATATATATATATATATATATATATATATATATATTTATTTATATAAACATTTCTTTATGCAAGTCTGACCCTATTTTAAATGGACAAAATCATAGTTCCAGCTAGATTTAATTAGAATTCAATTTTATTTATGAGTTTACAAAAATTAGATAGTACAAATGTTTTAATTCTTGTAGAAATATTTTGTTACATAATTATTTTCCTGAAGATGCTGGTACTGTTTTATCGGCGAAAAGCTTTGAATAAAATATGTATTAAAAGTATTTTTGTTTTTGAAATATTTTTACTTTATTAATTATATATATATATATATATATATATATATATATATATATATATATATATATATGTCATTCTTATTTTACAAATAAAAACGCTTTCGTTCCCATTAGACAATTTTTTGAAACTAACTTCAATAAAAGTATTTTCATAATCGTTAAGTTTTTTTTAACATTTCATACCACTTATATTTAGTTTTTCATGTCTGTCAGTTATTTTCACGCTTACTGACACTTATATTTTAATCCTTTATACTTTGTTTTGCACAGTTTGACAACGTTTTATCTAGTTTGACAATGGCATACGATGTTTTCTGCTATTTATGTTTTCACACTTCTGCACCTCATTTTGATGTTTATTTTATAAGTATTGTATACGCTGTAATTTTGTCATAAATTTGAAAACAGTGGAAAAAATATAAATGTAATTACAGATTAGTTGTTAAAATTTACTGTTTTACTATTGATTGAAAAAAATTGCTTCAAATTTGAGAGAGAGAGAGAGAGAGAGAGAGAGAGAGAGAGAGAAAGAAAGAGAGAGAGAGTGAGAGGCACAAACATTCACACACACACACACACACACACACACACACACACACACACACACACACACACACACACACACACACACACACACATGTTTTGCTCCTCGTACATGACCGAGGAATGGCATAAAGAATGCTGCAACGGATACAAGTAAATAGAGATTATAATTCGTATTAAAAAAGCCTTTCTCAGAACACACCTAGTTTTAGACTGATAGGATGGCGTGGTGCAATCTTCCGCCTAGTCTTTGCTCACGTCATTTCCCGTTACAATGGAAACCTGTAGTCATCAGAGAAAAAAAATAATAAGTCAATTCCCACTAAGGTAAACAAAATTATTTTAGTTATTTTTTATTAAACAGTTACAATTAATATAAATATAAGTGACAGATTTACAATATTAATTAGCAAAATAGGAACTGAAATTAGTTAATAAAATTCATTATTAATATTTATTTAATGAATAGTTATTTGAAAAAACTTTATTATTATCATGTTGTATCCACTACAAGTTTTTAAAAAAATGTATTTGAACTTGGGTGGATAAATAAAAAGTATTTTATTAACGATTGCAAATTTTACAAGATATATAAATGTATATATGGAGAGTGTTAACTAGCAGGCGTTTGTAAAAGGTTGGAGTTTCTTTAAATAGGCTTGTCAATTCAGTCTGCAAATGAGTTTATCAGTTATTCAATTTCTCAAATAAGGTCGCCATTTCATTTGTAAAGTATTTTCGTTATTTCATTGATCAAATATACTTGAAAGGTCATTCATTTGTCAAAGGAAAATATCCCCTGTCATGTTCCACTTGTCCAATATGTATGTAACATATAATCTAAATGTCTTAACATTGCACTACGATGCTTCTAAAGCTATAATTTGCAGGTACTTCATATTGATTGGATTCGGTGATATTGAAATGATTTTATTGACTTTGTGGATAACTTATGTTTGAGGCGAATTGACTTAGAGGCGAATTTATTCTTAGATCCAAGATCTATGATGTTAGACTCATAATACCACCGCTGGTAGTAGCTTAGTTGCAGAAACAAGGATTAAATAACAATCTAACTGCTATCCTAAAATAGTTGTATTGTAGTTACTCGTTGTAATATCGTGATTTTAAACTTGAACGCTACGCGTTACAATCAACTGCAAGGCTCGACAAAGCTGTCAAGGGTGTCCCTATTGTTACCGAGAAGCCACAGCAAGTAGGTTTCACGGCGATTGTTGAAAGCGCGTGCGCATTGGACGAATCCATCCGACATCGCTCCGTTACAATGCCGTCTAACAATGTTTGGCATTGGCTAACTGTATTATTTGTTGTACAAGACCTTTTAGCGGAAAACGTCAGCGCCTCGTAAAATGCACGCAAATGTTGGTTCATTCATCATGTTTTGCGCTCGCACTTTTTTATATAATACATTAACCACGAAATAAAGGATATGCACTATTTTAGTTCCACGACGAAACAAAGAAGTTATTTTGTGACAACATAAAACTCTAAAATAATTACAGCCCAGACTTGTGGCATCCCATGGAATAGATTGGTCTCGAAAGAGGGGTAAACCCGGTACCCAGATCTCTAAATACAGAAACATTATTCTCAGAGAATTAAACAGATTATTAAGAAAAATAAGAAAACAATTGGACTACTTATTTCAAATTTTTGATCCTGAAAATGCTGCTAGAGCATCAGAATTTCAGTTTAAGGAAAGCTGTGAGTAATACGTTCTTCCTTCCCCTGGTGACGTACTAGACTCTTGGATCATTGCATTAGATTAAGTTTTCAAAACTTATAGATTCCATATTCGCTAATACCATCTCTTTCTTTCAAAGTCACTCGACAGCATGCTAAGATATGCTTAGCGATTAGTCGTACTTGCAGAAGGGAAATTTCACGTGTACTGTATGTATCAGAAGTAAACTGTACAAAGAACCTGTATACTATCCCCAGTATAAGAGTAAGCTTTCACTATAAAGAGGTATAAGAATAAACCTATACTATGAAAAGGTATACCAGTACGCTTATACTATAAATAGGTATAACAATAAGCTTATACTATAATGAGGTATAAGAATAAGCTTATACTATAATGTGGTATACCAGTAAATTTTACTATAAAGAGATATAAGAATAAGCTTATTCTATAAAGTGGTATAAGGATGAGCTTATACCAGGAAGAGGTATAAGAATAAGCTTATACCATGAAGAGGTATAAGAATAAGCTTATACTATAAAGAGGTATACCAGTAAACTTTTACTATAAAGAGATATAAGAATAAGCTTATACCATGAAGAGGTATAAGAATAAGCTTATACTATAAAGAGGTATAAGGATGAGCTTATACCATGAAGAGGTATAAGAATAAGCTTATACCATAAAGTGGTATACCAGTAAACTTTTACTATAAAGAGATATAAGAATAAGCTTATTCTATAAAGTGGTATACCAGTAAACTTTTACTATAAAGAGGTATAAGAATAAGCTTATACTATAAAGAGGTATAAGGATGAGCTTATACCATGAAGAGGTATAAGAATAAGCTTATACTATAAAGAGGTATAAGGATGAGCTTATACCATGAAGAGGTATAAGAATAAGCTTATACTATAAAGACGTATAAAGATGAGCTTATACCATGAAGAGGTATAAGAATAAGCTTATACTATAAAGAGGTATAAGGATGAGCTTATACCATGAAGAGGTATAAGAATAAGCTTATACTATAAAGAGGTATAAGGATGAGCTTATACCATGAAGAGGTATAAGAATAAGCTTATACTATAAAGAGGTATAAGGATGAGCTTATACCATGAAGAGGTATAAGAATAAGCTTATACTATAAAGAGGTATAAGGATGAGCTTATACCATGAAGAGGTATAAGAATAAGCTTATACTATAAAGAGGTATAAAGATGAGCTTATACCATGAAGAGGTATAAGAATAAGCTTATACTATAAAGAGGTATAAGGATGAGCTTATACCATGAAGAGGTATAAGAATAAGCTTATACTATAAAAAGGTATAAGGATGAGCTTATACCATGAAGAGGTATAAGAATAAGCTTATACTATAAAGAGGTATAAGGATGAGCTTATACCATGACGAGGTATAAGAATAAGTTTATACTATAAAGAGGTATAAGGATGAGCTTATACCATGAAGAGGTATAAGAATAAGCTTATACTATAAAGAGGTATAAAGATGAGCTTATACCATGAAGAGGTATAAGAATAAGCTTATACTATAAAGAGGTATAAGGATGAGCGTATACCATGAAGAGGTATAAGAATAAGCTTATACTATAAAGAGGTATAAGGATGAGCTTATACCATGAAGAGGTATAAGAATAAGCTTATACTATAAAGAGGTATAAGGATGAGCTTATACCATGAAGAGGTATAAGAATAAGCTTATACCATAAAGTGGTATACCAGTATACTTTTACTATAAAGAGATATAAGAATAAGCTTATTCTATAAAGTGGTATACCAGTAAACTTTTACTATAAAGAGGTATAAGAATAAGCTTATACTATAAAGAGGTATAAGGATAAGCTTATACCATGAAGAGGTATAAGAATAAGCTTATACTATAAAGAGGTATAAGGAAGAGCTTATAGCATGAAGAGGTATAAGAATAAGCTTATACTATAAAGAAGTATAAGGATGAGCTTATACCATGAAGAGGTATAAGAATAAGCTTATACTATAAAGAGGTATAAGGATGAGCTTATACCATGACGAGGTATAAGAATAAGTTTATACTATAAAGAGGTATAAGGATGAGCTTATACCATGAAGAGGTATAAGAATAAGCTTATACTATAAAGAGGTATAAAGATGAGCTTATACCATGAAGAGGTATAAGAATAAGCTTATACTATAAAGAGGTATAAGGATGAGCTTATACCATGAAGAGGTATAAGAATAAGCTTATACTATAAAGAGGTATAAGGATGAGCTTATACCATGAAGAGGTATAAGAATAAGCTTATACTATAAAGAGGTATAAGGATGAGCTTATACCATGAAGAGGTATAAGAATAAGCTTATACCATAAAGTGGTATACCAGTATACTTTTACTATAAAGAGATATAAGAATAAGCTTATTCTATAAAGTGGTATACCAGTAAACTTTTACTATAAAGAGGTATAAGAATAAGCTTATACTATAAAGAGGTATAAGGATAAGCTTATACCATGAAGAGGTATAAGAATAAGCTTATACTATAAAGAGGTATAAGGAAGAGCTTATAGCATGAAGAGGTATAAGAATAAGCTTATACTATAAAGAAGTATAAGGATGAGCTTATACCATGAAGGGGTATAAGAATAAGCTTATACTATAAAGAGGTATAAGGATGAACTTATACCATGAAGAGGTATAAGAATAAGCTTGTACCATAAAGTGGTATACCAGTAAACATTTACTATAAAGAGATATAAGAATAAGCTTATTCTATAAATTGGTACCAGTAAACTTTCACTATAAAGAGGTATAAGAATAAGCTTATACTATAAAGAGGTATAAGGATGAGCTTATAACATGAAGAGGTATAAGAATAAGCTTATACTATAAAGAGGTATAAGGATGAGCTTATACCATAAAGAGGTATAAGAATGAGCTTATACTATAAAGAGGTATAAGGATGAGCTTATACCATGAAGAGGTATAAGAATAAGCTTATACTATAAAGAGGTATAAGGATGAGCTTATACCATGAAGAGGTATAAGAATAAGCTTATACTATAAAGAGGTATAAGGATAAGCTTATACCATGAAGAGGTATAAGAATAAGCTTATACTATAAAGAGGTATAAGGATGAGCTTATACCATGAAGAGGTATAGGAATAAGCTTATACTATAAAGAGGTATAAGGATGAGCTTATACCATGAAGAGGTATAAGAATAAGCTTATACTATAAAGAGGTATAAGGATGAGCTTATACCATGAAGAGGTATAAGAATAAGGTTATACCACAAAGTGGTATACCAGTAAACTTTTACTATAAAGAGATATAAGAATAAGCTTATTCTATAAAGTGGTATACCAATAAACTTTTACTATAAAGAGGTATAAGAATAAGCTTATACTATAAAGAGGTATAAGGATGAGCTTATACCATGAAGAGATATAAGAATAAGCTTATACTATAAAGAGGTATAAGGATGAGCTTATACCATGAAGAGGTATAAGAATAAGCTTATACTATAAAGAGGTATAAGGATGAGCTTATACCATGAAGAGGTATAACAATAAGCTTATACTATAAAGAGGTAGAAGGATGAGCTTATACCATGAAGAGGTATAAGAAAAAGCTTATACCATAAAGTGGTATACCAGTAAACTTTTACTATAAAGAGATATAAGAATAAGCTTATTCTATAAAGTGGTATACCAGTAAACTTTTACTATAAAGAGGTATAAGAATAAGGTTATACTATAAAGAGGTATAAGGATGAGCTTATACCATGAAGAGGTATAAGAATAAGCTTATACTATAAAGAGGTATAAGGATGAGCTTATACCATGAAGAGGTATAAGAATAAGCTTATACTACAAAGAGGTATAAGGATGAGCTTATACCATGAAGAGGTATAAGAATAAGCTTATACTATAAAGAGGTATAAGGATGAGCTTATACCATGAAGAGGTATAAGAATAAGCTTATACTATAAAGAGGTATAAGGATGAGCTTATACCATGAAGAGGTATAAGAACAAGCTTATACTATAAAGAGGTATAAGGATGAACTTATACCATGAAGAGGTATAAGAATAAGCTTATACTATAAAGAGGTATAAGGATGAGCTTATACCATGAAGAGGTATAAGAATAAGCTTATACTATAAAGAGGTATAAGGATGAGCTTATACCATGAAGAGGTATAAGAATAAGCTTATACTATAAAGAGGTATAAGGATGAGCTTATACCATGAAGATGTATAAGAATAAGCTTATACTATAAAGAGGTATAAGGATGAGCTTATACCATGAAGAGGTATAAGAATAAGCTTATACTATAAAGAGGTATAAGGATGAGCTTATACCATGAAGAGGTATAAGAATAAGCTTATACCATAAAGTGGTATACCAGTAAACTTTTACTATAAAGAGATATAAGAATAAGCTTATTCTATAAAGTGGTATACCAGTAAACTTTTACTATAAAGAGGTATAAGAATAAGCTTATACTATAAAGAGGTATAAGGATGAGCGTATACCATAAAGAGGTATAAGAATAAGCTTATACTATAAAGTGGTATACCAGTAAACTTTTACTATAAAGAGGTATAAGAATAAGCTTATACCATAAAGAGGTGTAAGAATAAGCTTATATTATAAAGTGGTATACCAGTAAACTTTTACTATAAAGAGGTATAAGAATAAGCTTATACCATAAAGAGGTATAAGAATAAGCTTATACTATAAAGTGGTATACCAGTAAACTTTTACTATAAAGAGGTATAAGAATAAGCTTATACCATAAAGAGGTATAAGAATAAGCTTATACTATAAAGTGGTATACCAGTAAACTTTTACTATAAAGAGGTATAAGAATAAGCTTATACCATAAAGAGGTATAAGAATAAGCTTATACTATAAAGTGGTATACCAGTAAACTTTTACTATAAAGAGGTATAAGAATAAGCTTATACCATAAAGAAGTATAAGAATAAGCTTATACTATAAAGTGGTATACCAGTAAACTTTTACTATAAAGAGGTATAAGAATAAGCTTATACCATAAAGAGTTATAAGTATAAGCTTATACTGTAAAGTGGTATACCAGTAAACTTTTACTATAAAGAGGTATAAGAATAAGGTTATACCATAAAGAAGTATAAGAATAAGCTTATACTATAAAGTGGTATACCAGTAAACTTTTACTATAAAGAGGTATAAGAATAAGCTTATACTATAAAGAGGTATAAGGATGAGCTTATACCATAAAGAGGTATAAGAATGAGCTTATACTATAAAGTGGTATACCAGTAAACTTTTACTATAAAGAGGTATAAGAATAAGCTTATACCATAAAGAGGTATAAGAATAAGCTTATACTATAAAGTGGTATAGCAGTAAACTTTTACTATAAAGAGGTATAAGAATAAGCTTATACCATAAAGAGGTATAAGAATAAGCTTATACTATAAAGTGGTATACCAGTAAACTTTTACTATAAAGAGGTATAAGAATAAGCTTATACCATAAAGAGGTATAAGAATAAGCTTATACAGTAAACTCCCGATTATCCGTGGATTAGGGTAGCCCGGCAACGCCGGATAACGAATTCCCCGAATAATCCGCTATGAACAAAGAATACGCAAAACGATCGATAATCTATTATTATACCATAAGTTACACAACTAATGACACCGGTTAGTGCAATTCTCAAATAATCTTCAGAAGACAAAATAAATACAGAAAATAATTTAAAATGTCGATGTATTATAACACGTACATTTATTTGTCTAACTATTTACAATACGTACATAAGTGTATGTCAAAAGTAAGTATGCATGTACATATGTAATTTAAAACAGTGCATTAGACATTAAAATGTTGTTTTATTTATCGGTTTACAACAAAAAAAAAAGGAAATTTACATAAAATATCAACTAATACAAATGATAAAATACTGCATGACAAAAAATAAAATTCAATAAAAAAGACAGAGAAATAAAAATATCGCATAAAAATTTAAACTACCTACTACTTATTTTATTATAATAACCACTCAACGTTCAACTCGGAATGTTTGTTTCTACTTGTGTCACAAAGCCATAAAGATCGATAATGTATATGACAGACATGGATAATGCGTATGTCACGTCTTAGACTATTTATAGCTGAGATTAGCTGACATTTGTTTACAGTCTTATGATACACATTAGGTTTTCGGGCGTCCAAGAATTTTGTCATTGTCTCTTATATACAGTAGTCTATTCCCAACACGTGTTGGTTCATTTAGTCGTACAGGACAGTTATCGTTTACCCTTGCGTTATTTGAGATAACTCAATTTATTTTTATGATCGTTGTTTTTACCAGATTTTGTGTCGCGTTGAGTGGTTAAAAAAACATTAATGAATCTGATGTTAATAAAAATTGGATATTTGTAAAACAATGGCAGACCCCGGATAATCCGCAAACCGGTTAATCCGCCCACGGATAATCGGGAGTTTACTGTACTATGAAGATGTATACCAGTAAACTTTTACTATAAAGAGGTATAAGAATAAGCTTACACTATAAAGAGGTATAAGAATAAGCTTACACTATAAAGAGGTATAAGAATAAGCTTACACTATAAAGAGGTATAATAATAAGCTTATACTATAAAGAGGTATAAGAATAAGCTTACACTATAAAGTGGTATAAGGATGAGCTTACACTATAAAAAGGTATAAGAATAAGCTTACACTATAAAGTGGTATAAGAATGAGCTTACACTATAAAGAGGTATAAGAATAAGCTTACACTATAAAGAGGTATAAGAATAAGCTTACACTATAAAGAGGTATAAGAATAAGCTTACACTATAAAGTGGTATAAGAATAAGCTTATACTATAAAGAGGTATAAGAATAAGCTTACACTATAAAGAGGTATAAGAATAAGCTTACACTATAAAGAGGTATAAGAATAAGCTTACACTATAAAGAGGTATAAGAATAAGCTTATACTATAAAGAGGTATAAGAATAAGCTTATACTATAAAGAGGTATAAGAATAAGCTTACACTATAAAGAGGTATAAGAATAAGCTTACACTATAAAGAGGTATAAGAATAAGCTTACACTATAAAGAGGTATAAGAATAAGCTTATACTATGAAGGGTATACCAGTAAGCTATTAATAGGACTATTAATCTGTTCTGTCTATACAGTGCCAACATTGCTACCACTATTGTATAATTTGTTTTTTTAACTAATATAATACTGGGTTGATATAATTGTATTTAACATTTAGTAAAAGAGAAATTCCCGTAAGAATTATAATTACTGATAGCTTTGTATTTTAAATTATTAAATATCTAGCATATTTTTGACATTAGTGGATTTTTAAAAAACGTGTCGGAATAGGGGGGGGGGGTGTTTGTAAGTATAAAAGCTTTTTTTAATTATTTAGCACAGAAATTATACTTTAATTTTCTTAAAATGGAAGTTCAACGCAGGGTATATATATATTTATTATGTAATTCAACATTTATAATTCCTGTTACAAGTATATAAATAGGCCAGACCGTATCCTTGTTAAGAGTATAGAAAGGCACTGAGAGGCTCAAACGGCCTTCTCTGCTCTGAAGTCATAATCGTAATTATATTTATTGTGCCTGTTGTTTCGTGTAGCGACTTTTCAACTTTCCGTTCTTTGCTTTATTAGGTTTTGCAATGCAATGTCCAGAAGGGCTAATAGGTTTCCTTGTTCACACGACATTGTGGCCACCAAACTATTTACGTCACGTCGCACAGTTGTCTTTCCACTTGCCACGCTACTAATCCTTCTTCATACACCTATTATAAGCAAATAACTATTTTATTTGTTAATTATTTTATTAAATGAACAGTTAAGTTGTGTAAGCCTAGCCTAGCCATGCCTGGCTAATTTCTTAAGATCGTCAAAATGTTGCTTTTAGTTTTCTCTTATTGCTCTTGTACAGGTTTTCTACTCATACATAATATGAAGTTCTAACCATGAATTACTTACTAGCCAATACCCACCCTTGGTAGTTTGACCAGCTTGACCAGTAGATATAGGCTTCCTTGAAGATGAGGAAGCCTTTCGACTTCACTAAAACACAGCAGACACTCCGGGGTTGGCAGCACAAGATTCCCTTGTCCCTGTGAATTCGGACATTCCTTAAACAAGAATGTTCCTTAAAAATATTTTGAAATAATCTTAGGCTAGTCCCGTCTTGGTTGTATGCTAGATTTAAATGCATTTTTACCAAATATAACAAGGAATTAGAGATGAGATAATTAACTTTTAAAGTACTTTTGAACGATGTTACAGCGTGCAACATATTTCTGTCTTTAGTTACAACTACTTCTGGAAGTAGAATCACCAGTAGCTTCAAATAATACGGAAAGATAGAGATTACCGTCTTCTTTACTTCAGCAAACGCTGCCTCTGTAGGCCCTGTCTGACGTCGATTAATTCCAAAGAATATTGTACAGTTAGTTTTATAGAATTATACATTACCCTGAGATCATTATGATGCTTTCTTGGAGCACTATCCATTGCTCTAGGCAAGCAACACAATGCAGGATATTAATACAATACGTAGATCCATTCGCTTTTGGTATACAATGTTTTTTATGTTGTATGAGTGATTACCTAACCTAAACTAACCTATCGCAGCTTAACCTAACCTAATGTAACTTAACCTAACGTAGCCTAACCTTGTTTAATTTAGCCTAACCTAACCTAACCTAACTTAATCTAACCTAAAATAACCTGATGTAGCCTAACCTAGTATAACCTAACCTAACGTAACCTACCTTAACCTAGCCTAGTCTAACCTATAAATATATATATATATGAAGAGTGTGAACTAATAAAAGGAATAGAAAAACTGTCGAAATATTTATTTAAACTTATTTTTTTGTTGATTTCTTTGTCACTTAAGTTTTATTTATAGCGACCTTGGTCAGCGTTACCTTTTTATAAATTTAGTTTTTACAGGACAAATGTATTTGTGTTTACACGTCACTAAATACTTTCCACGACCACAGGCCGCCGTCCGTCCTTCAGGGTTCCGGACTCGCTACTCATGTTGCTAAGCGACATTGGTTAAAACTCAATGGCCTGATAAATATGTTATTTACGCTTATGTGAGTATTTTATATATATATATATATATATATATATATATATATATATATATATGTGTGTGTGTGTGTGTGTGTGTGTGTGTGTGTGTGTGTGTGTGTGTGTGTGTGTGTGTGTGTGTGTGTGTGTGTGTGTGAGTGTGTATCTCTGTGTGTGTGTGTGTGTGTGTGTGTGTGTGTGTGTGTGTGTGTGTGTGTGTGTGTGTGTGTGAGTGTGTATCTGTGTGTGTGTGTGTGTGTGTGTGTGTGTGTGTGTGTGTGTGTGTGTGTGTGTGTGTGTGTGTGTGTGTGTGTGTGTGTGTGTGTGTGTGTGTGTGTGTGTGTGTGTGTGTGTGTGTGTGTGTGTGTGTGTGTGTGTGTGTGTGTGTGTGTGTGTGTGTGTGTGTGTGTGTGTGTGTGTGTGTGTGTGTGTGTGTGTGTGTGTGTGTGTGTGTGTGTGTGTGTGTGTGTGTGTGTGTGTGTGTGTGTGTGTGTGTGTGTGTGTGTGTGTGTGTGTGTGTGTGTGTGTGTGTGTGTGTGTGTGTGTGTGTGTGTGTGTGTGTGTGTGTTACTGAGTATATTCAAATACAAGAATTATTTATTAGTTTTTTATTATTCAAAGCTTCTCGTTGACAAACATTACCAACATCATCAGGAATGAATAATATAATAATCCAAGTATTCAACATATGAGCCATTGAAGGGGAAAGTGGTGTAAATCACTTTTTTTAAAACGTAGTTCAATGCTGTTTTGGATTCTGATACCTTATTTCATAATTTGGAAAAGTGGCTCAAGTCAAAACCACATTGTAACGTCAATTCCGGAGGCAGTGAAAAAAAGTTGGAAATAAAATAGCTGATATTTGATGGAATAGCTAACAGTGGTGTAGGTGTGGCTTACTTCACTACTCTATGAGAGTAAACAGTCACATTTACGTAAGGCAGCACTTGCTAGAGGAAATGTACCCACTTGGTAGCCTCCTGGATCACAAGAAATTGTATCTTGTTTGGTAAAGCACTTACGCGGCAAAGTTCCTGAAAATGTAGGAATGCTGTACATAACCATGTAGTTATGTTCAGTGACAGTTGCGGAGAACAAAACCGCAACATAAAAGTGGCACTGGTCTGCATGAAGTTACTTTAAGGGGAAGGGACAAGCATTAAGGTAAATGATCAAAAGTCCATTAGGCTTCCTTAGCTAATGATGTGGATTTTGGAGTGATTGAGTCATATTAAAAAATTAGAATCCTATTCAAAATCATGAAAAGTAGAATCATATGCCTCAAGATTGGTTCCATATTATGTTAAATTAAAATCAGCATTGTTGTCAAATTTATTACAATATTGCCAAGTTTATATTGTTCCCGTATTATTATAGGCATTAAATATAGTATCAAATGTATATCTTATTTGTATTCGTTCATTTATTAATTTGTTATTATTACTGTATTTATATTTTTCGAATGCTTCATATATATTCATTCTTTATCCTTTATTAATTTCTTTTATAAGTTTCATATTTTCTATATTTGGAAATTTGTGATTGTTATTAATACAATGATTTGCAAAATTTGATTTGTACATTTCTGTTTTTTATAAACATTTAAAAGTTTTTTATGTCTTTCTTTTAATTTTTTCTTGGTTTGGCCTATATACGTTTTACTTCAACTTTCCCATTCCAATTTATAAACACTACCTTTTTATTGCATATTATTTGTTTTATTATTGTTATCCATTATGCTTATTATTTTATTTTTAGTTTTGTATGCAATTTTAACATTTGTATCTTTAAATAATTTGGAGATATTTTTACTTCATCGCCTGTAAATATAAATGAACTCCATATTGTTCTCATCACAATTTTTGTAAATTAAATTAATTTGTTGTTTTTTAAAAATTATTATAATTAAGTTTGTCGACAGTTTTCTTTTTATAACCGTTTTCTATTGCTATTTGATAAATTATGTTTTTTTTCTCATTCTATTTTCTTTATTCATGGAGATTTTATGCAATCTGTTTAATAAGTTACAATGGAAATATTGGCAAGAACCCAAATACCACAAAAATAATAAAAAATTAAAAATAAAACAAGTTGTAACGGGCTAGGTTACTTGGGAAATGAGAATTTTTAGTTTTAAAATACAAAATTAGACAATTTATTAATCAATGACCAATTACAATAGAACAAAAGACACCAATGTGTCGTGTAACTATCTTTTAATTACTGCTAATTATTCCATTCATTTTAATTACTTATTAACCTTTAAAATTTATATATATCGAGAAGATAGTAACTTAAGTTTTCCAAATTAATTTTGAAATGAATATTCAAAGGACAATTTCTACCGTTTATGTGTTAACCCTTTATCAATTAAAATTCAACTTAGTTAACATTAAAATACATTTTCTTTATTATTATATAAAACGTACCTGGTTGTGCACATTACTTGTTAAACACTTTAACACATATTAAACATTGGCCATGGCTTTTGGAATCACTAATCACTGCACACCGCTCCTGGGATCAGCGCTCTTATACAAAATGATATAAACTTTTACTTATTGGAAACACATAAACAATCGATTCTGACTTCTTCTTTTGTTGCGTTTATATAATTTGGTACCGGCCTTGACATCTTAAATTTTGAATACTGGAAGCTTATAAATTTCTAAGTTATGTCCGAAAATGCCATTACGTCTGTTCTGTTCGGGAACCTCAGGAGAAGTGGGGCTTCTGCAAGGGCACGCCAACGGAATTTCCCACCCTTGGTTATTATTTTGAATTTTTTTTATTGGTGCATCGGATCAGGCGATATCAGACCATGCTTACGTCACATGGGGTGATGTGGGTTATTACCTCAAGTTACTAACTCGTACGATATTTTACATTTTTACTCGCTAGGGGTGCTCGAAACTTACCCTAGAATTACAATTGTACAAAGAAAACAAAAATTTTCTTTTATATTGTTAAGATATAATTATTAAATAAAAATTAATTATATAAATGAATTTATATGTAACACCTTATTTTTAAGAGTGTTACAAAGTTACTTATGATTAAACCTAAAGGGTTTAATCTTAAGTAATTTTTTTAATTTTTTTAAAGTTATTTGTGTGGTATTTGGGTTCCTTACAATATTTTCATTGTAATATATTGCACCACTGTGGTCTTGATATTGTATGTTTAATAACTTGTATAAAGCACACATTTTTTGCTTATATGGATGATTAGAATTATTTGGTATAATTTGGTTTGTTTGTGTTAGTTTACGGTATATCATATATTCAAATTCTTCATTTTTCTTAATATTGTTAAATCTAGAAAATTTATTTTAATATTTGTATCCATTTCATAAGTTAAATCGATATTTGTATTAATTTCATTTATTTTATCCGAAATATTTGTTAAATTCATACATTATTGTTTGATATAGTACATTTCATCGTCTACATATCTAAACAAATAACCATTTTTATCATATGTTTTTATAATTTAATGAATTTTACTATCTAATTGTTGTAAAAATATTTCAGATATTATACTTGATAATGGGGAGCCCATAGTAAGACCATCTTCTTGTTTATAAATTGTGTCATTAAAATGTCTAATGTTAATTATTTATCATTCTCGTGTTCTAATTTAGATTTTATAATTTCTTGAGTTTATTTTTAGGTATGTTTGTACACATTTTTTTATATCTAATGATATTAATTTTGTACTATTACCTATTTTAATTAAATTTAGCTTTTCAAAAAAATCAATAGAATTTATGATAGTATGTTTATTATTTAAATTTACTTTACCTTTAAGAATATTTACCATATTTTTTGATATTTTATAAAATTGATCATTACTAAAATTTATTAACAGTCCTTATTGGCCTATCTATTTTATGTAATTTAATAGCTCCATTTATTGTTGGAATTTTCGGATTACCGTTTATATAGATGCTAACAGTATTTTTATTAAATAGTTTATATGAAGATTTTACTACTTTTATTTTATTTTAAAATTTATTCGTAAGGTCTTTGTATATTTTGCAAATTTGATTGTCATTTACAATAACATATTATTCTGTTTTAGCTATGTGTTCATTTTTATCAATAATGACAATAGCATTACTTTTATATGCGTTATCCTAAGTACATGGCCCTTGGCACCATAAGGCCCCGAAGTCCATATTTCCCCAGGTCCGCAGCCCCTCTAACCTACAGCTTGCCAAGCCTTCCAACCGACGTGACAGATTCATTAGAGAGGAAATAATCTGTGCTAAATATTAGTTGAAAATGAGAATCCGTGCGCCTACATCTGTGCTAATGCAACAAGCCATCAAGTGATTGCTTCTGTTTGAACTGACCGACGACGCATTGTCTTCTAGCCGCTCCGATTCAGATTATTGCTTCAGAATTCATCAACGAATAGTTAGCGAACCTTTAGCATCGCTCCCTAAAGGAATTAAGTCCAGTTGCGATGCGTAATAGCGTCCCAGAATCCAGTTTTTACATGTTTATTCCAATACGAAACGTGTTGCAAGGCAAGTTCGGAGCTTTCTAGCGTCGACCCGCTCCAATGTCCGGCCGCGATCTCTTCCTGTATATTAGGCGCGACTCCTGTGAAACGTCTCGAAAGCTGGGGACTAAAAAGCGAATACTTCTGCATTGTTTTCACGTTGTGCCGTAAGGTCGATGTGGTTCAATCTGTCAATCATTTGTGATCGACCGTAACCTCATTGCATTGATCACCACTCCGAGATATTTTCAAGTGAACCTTCTTACAGATTGCATTCATCCACTAAAGTCATGCTATTTTTGTAGTAAAATGTTAAATATAGGTTGGTTTTCTTACACTCTTAAAACAATCGATGCTATAGTTCACGCCAAACCATTAGGTCAACAGGTCACGCTACCTGGTGCATTTATTTGAGTTATTCTTCCCCTTTGCACTTTTTTATATTCATACGATATTGCCTTGAGCTGTTCTCATTGGTTTTGCTGTACTTTAATTTCGGATATGTAAGTACTAAGGTAGAGGCTTCTAGTGTTTCTAGCTTGTGCAGGTTACACAGCGAGTCGGGCACTAAGAACAGCTAATGCAACACTTAATTGGTCAAGTTTGTGTGCTACGTGTCAGCAATGGTCCTTCTGGATTGTTTGAATACTATTGTGAAGAAAACTGTTGCTTAGCCCAGAAATGGCGCTTTTCTAACTCTGGTCCTATTTACAAGATATTACAGCCAATCACCTGATCTGCGTCCTGCATTTCCCCTTCGTACCACCATTTATCCCCAACTAACCTGCAAATGACAGTGCTTACATGAGAACATTCCGCCTGCCGGAATAATTAAAGAATCCATCCAGCCGTGGACGATTTATCTCCGGTTGTGTTATTTGGCGTTGATTTAGTCTATGTGAGGCCGGAGGGTCACGTGTGCCGTGACGTAACAATCGTTATGTCACTCGTCGTGACACACCACACTTTCACTGATAAATATTATTTTAACAGTTAATTCCTAGTCAGATGACGGTAGGTGGTTACTGATTTAAACTTCTATGCCGAGTAAATTGGAAAATAATATTTTCAAATATTTTTTTAACGACTACAATTAAATACCAATTTAACACACATGCGCGCCGAGTACAATGGCGTGCACGAATTAATTCCTCGCGTTAATTTAGTAGTTTTTCGCTACAGAAATATTCTTACTTATAAAGCACAACATATTATACTTTTTATACGGAAGCAATTTTTTTATTCGTTATCTTGTAAGTGACCAATACAAAAAAAAGCCTATTATGGAGGATCTCTGGTCGCTAGGGTTGCCCAGGCTAATAACAAAGACATGGATAGTCCGGTGTACCATCCTGATAAAGACATACGCCTGGTGGGACTTTCCATGGTAGCATGTGCTTAGGGACGAATTTTTAGAGGAGGTAAACGACTTAATAGAATACAGTAGGCAAATAGATCAGTGTCTAGCAATTCAATGTTACATAAACGATCAAGAGGTAACAGCTGAAATCGATACAACAGCCCAGATGTCTGTGATTCAAACCAGCAAATATTTAGCCCTAAAATAACAAGGGGTTCAGTTTTATGAACTTCCTGTGGCTAATGTTGGTCTGGTCACGGCATTAGGGTCGGGCTTTAAAAGAGTCAAACTACAGACTATACATTTAATAGGGGGGGGCATGGATCTAGCATTCTTAATTGTAGATAGCCTAAGAGCCGACCGCTTACTATGAATGAACGCCTTAAGGAAGCTAAAATCCCGAATAAACCTTGAACGGTCGTTCATAACCTGTGAAATAAATGGACAGTTTTTACACCAGGACTTTATTAAACCGTCCACCCTAAGAACTATATTGCAAAAACAAAGCACACAAACTAAATGACATCGACTTACCACAAAGAAACCTCGAAATTTCCAATTGGCCTCTTAACGGTGTCCCAATTACACGTAGCGACATAACATCAGCAAAGCTACTAAAGGTAGTGGGGAGACGGAGCTACAACCAGCATCCTGTGAAGGAGAAAGAGCTTTACAAAGATGTACATTCAAAGGACCAAGTAGGGTTTACAAAAAATAAAAAGAGAAAATGAGAAAAAATTTAAACTATAAAATTATCACAGAAACAAATAGACATAAATTAATATACGAATTTAAAGAAATAATACATAATAATCCCCTGTCCACAGGGCATGGCCCAGTCAAAAGCGGGGAGCAAGGGGTAAATCCAATTACCTATAAAGAACTAACAGGCCAAGAGCCAGAAAATTAAAAAAAAGATGTAGGCAAAATTATGATAGCGATAGTGAAATTAAAAAGACAGACCAGGTGGGTGAAATTGAAGTACCATTACGGTTAAAACGAATTAAAATAAAAATATATAAAAGGTTCAGAGAAACCAACAGAAAAGAAAAGCTTATAAAAAGAAGGAGAAAACGAAAAATAAATAAATAAATAAAGGCTATAAGCCGAAAATAAAGAAGGGAAATACCTAAAAACAAAAAAAAATTAATAGTGCTAACAGCAACAAGTTGGCCGAAAATATCCTTCAAATAACCTAAGGTAAAC
Source organism: Prosapia bicincta (assembly GCA_036971475.1). Classification (NCBI taxonomy): domain Eukaryota; kingdom Metazoa; phylum Arthropoda; class Insecta; order Hemiptera; family Cercopidae; genus Prosapia; species Prosapia bicincta. The sequence continues at coordinate 15,600,462 of JBAIZL010000006.1, read as the reverse complement.
AAAAGTCAACAAGATTCACTAAATCTGTAAAATTTATAGCTTTAAATTTAAGAAAGAAAAACGTAAATAATTTTAAAAATTGTAGGGAGTAACCACCCTTGTGTGGAAAAACTTACACATGTGTTTATATTTTCCGTCCAATAAAATTGCGGGTGACTAGGTACACACCAATTATCTAGCTAACTGAATCTTTTAGGTTTTAAACTATTTTCATATGCAATAAAAATTACTTAATATTAAAATACTAGGACAATCTGTACGGGCGTATGTATCTATGTTATTTTGTATCTCTGAGGGAGAAGCAAAAATGATCTATAGTTTTCAGTAGTTTTAAAATGTTAAATACTTTTATATTTAAATTGTTTTTTTTTTTTTACTTTCCCCCTGATATTGCTTTCAGCGACCAATATTTATTCACCCTATCAATAAATAGGCTATAGTTAGGTTTCTAACATAGTTACCTAAAACTAAATATAGTTTGTCGGCACTATAATGACCGATTATTAAATATTTAATAATGATTCATTAACCGATGTTGTTATCTAACAGTACTTATTATTACGATCAATAGCACTTCCTGTTTTCGGTTACATTACTTCCGGTTTATGTTCCGATGATGTCACTTAGGGCCAGAGTTATATTTATTCCTTCAGATTAAACTTTAATTTTAATGAAGTTTATAAATCTTTACCGAAGAAATAGTAAAATAGCTTTAATGGTGTATCCAGGTATGATTTTGGAAGGGGTTGGTAAAGTCGTAGCCATTAAAGTGGAGATTGCTTTGGAGAATTCAAAGGAAAATTGCTCAGCATGTTTCAATACAAAAACAGGATTGGAGGCTTTAACCCGGATATTGGCTAACACAGCTCACCCTACGTATCTTCTTATTTGTATTTAAAATCATTAAGTTTCTAATGGGAAACTCCTGACCCCCCCCCCCCGGATACAGCCCTGAAAAGTAGATACATACTAGTATTTCGATAAAAATTTAATACGAAATTGAGTTAAACAAACTATAAGTTAATTTTTAAAACAATATTTATAGGCAACAATATTTTAAGCAAAATTATTTTTCCTATAACGAAACTATTTTAGGATTAGGCTATATGAAATCCTTACTAAATGTGTCCAAGCCCGTGATCGGGTTACAAAGGGGCCATTGACAAAGAACGAAATAAAGACTAAACAGGAATTAGTAAGAAAGTTAAGGAAAACAGCTGGGATAACTTAGAACACAAATCTATGGACTTTTTCGTGACGCTGGTACTTCTTTTATCACTTAGACCAGACAATAAAAATATAAAGGGCTTACAAAGAAAAATATGATTAAATTGAGATTATATTAAAATGACACTTTCACTTAGGCCTATAGGTTTATTGTCAACAATATATTTATACGAACTTTACCCGACGTTAAAAAACCGATGTTAAATTTGGTTAAAAACAAATACGTACAGGCTTAGTTATTATTATAATTCTACATTACAAATTTATGTTTGGCTTTAAATGTATTAATGTGATTCTACCAAAATTTGAAATTATTAGTTATTTTCAATTCCTTCTATTCCCCATATATTATGTTTTCTTGTATGATAATAAAAAACATATGTTCTAGGCCTATATTTTGCATTATTGTATTATTCATTCCTGGTGATGTTGGTACTGTTTGCCAACGAAAAGCTTTGAATAAAAATTAATAAATAATTCTTGTATAGTATTTGAATAACCTCAGTTGTTTTGCGCGCGCGTGTGTGTGTGTGTTTGTGTGAGTAAGTGCGTACGCGCGCGTGTCTATATAAATATATATATATTTATATATATATCCTGTTCAAATTTTCAATCGATAGTAAAATACTTTTTATTCATCCACTCAAATTCAAATACATCTTTTTTAATTTGTAGTGGATGACAATTTATGATAATACAGATTTCAAATATTAATTCATTGTTTAAATGTATTGAATTAATTTTAGTTTTATATGGGAGAAAAACTATTCACAAAAGGGCCAAGGTATGCAATATAGTTATTTCGTTACATTTGGCTTAAAATAAATAAAATATGATTTCATAAAACAGCTGGTTTCATGTTATAGGTTATATGATAGAACAGCTGTGTTATGTTACTTTATTTATACTAATTGTAATTATTTAATACAAAATAACTAAGATAAACATTTTCTTTGTAGATCTAAGTAGGAATTGTCTTCAATTTTTTTTTATATTACTTTTTATGAATAAAATTATTTTAAGATAAAAATAAGCGTAAATTGTTAAAAAAATATATATTTTAACTTACTACTAATAAAAAAAGGAACTAGCACAAACTATGAGTAGCCAATAAAAAGATCTATTGTACAACAGAATTATTGTAATAAAAAAACTATCGAAATCTTGTTGCTGTTCATGACAAGCTGTTTGTAAATTACAAATTACACTTTTGCTATTACTTGCGACCAGACATTTGTTAACTAAAAGTCGTTAATTGTTAACTTACACATGGAGGAAACGTTTTCGTCTTACGACTTCTTCAGCCTCGTATTTTTGCCGCTAGGAATGCTGCTGTTGTGCTTCTTCGGTACCAACTTTTTGAAAGTTAGAAGTGATATGATCGAAAAGTATGTGTGATCTGTGCCGTGTTTGTTCATTTAAGATGCCATTTTTATGTGTATTGCATGTCTATATATTTCAAACTGTTCTAGTGTGTTTAATTTATGTCCTTTGTTGCATGTGTAGAGGATGTTCATGTTATTTTCCATACTTTTGCATGAGTGTTTAGTGTCCATGAGGTGATTTGCTAAGGTGGATTCAATAGTAGTGTGCAGTGCCCTTTTGTGCTCTTTTTTATCTTTTGGCGCAAGATCTGCCTGTTTGTCCAATATAGAACTTATTGCAATTGTTGCATTTTAGTTTGTATACTCCTGGGTTATTGTATGTGTTGGTATTGTTATTAATGCTGTGTCTGATAGCCGTTTGGCTTTTATTTGTTGTTCTGTAAGCTACACTGTATCCTGCTTTTTTGAATTGATGCGCTATCTTATTTGTGAGTTTGTTTATGTATGTGAGGATGATGAATTTGTTTGTGTTCGTGTTTTTGTTGTTACTATTTTTGTTGAGTATTTTTCTGTGTAGTTTGTCTATTAAATAATTGTCATATCCATTTTTGTGAGCTAGATATTTGATTGTGTTTAGTTCTTCTGTGCAGTTAGTTGTGGACATAGGCTATCAGACACAGCATTAATAACAATACCAACACATACAATAACCCAGGAGTATACAAACTAAAATGCAACAACTGCAATAAGTTCTATATTGGACAAACAGGCAGATCTTTCGCCGAAAGATATAAAGAGCACAAAAGCGCACTGCACACTACTATTGAATCCACCTTCGCAAATCACCTCATGGACACTAAACACTTATGCAAAAGTATTGAAAATAACATGAACATCCTCCACACATGCAACAAAGGCCATAAATTAAACACACTAGAACAGTTTGAAATATATAGACATAGCAACAGACATAAAAATGGCATCTTAAATGAACAAACACGGCACAGATCACACATACTTTTCGATTACAACACTTCTACTTTCAAAAAAAATGGTATCGAGGAAGCACAACAGCAGCATTCCTAGTGGCAAAAATACGAGGCTGAAGAAGTCGTAAGACGAAAACGTTTCCTCCAAGTGTAAGTTAACAATTAACAACTTTTAGTTAACAAATGTCTGGTCGCAAGTAATAGCAAAAGTGTAATTTGTAAAAAAACTATTATTGATCGAATATATTATTCAATCTAATATAAAATCAAATGAAAGATCAACCAAGTTTACCTTTCGAAAATCTTCGTGACAATTCTTTCGCCTCACTTTACTTCCATTTAACTTCAGCAAGTGCTAGTCTACCAAGATATCGAAAACGTTCCAGATTTGTGTTGGTTTTTGTATAAAAGGTGTTGTTTGGGTCAGAAGTTATGCAAGTAAATTGATCCATGGTGAGAAAGACGGAAATTAACGGATAAGATTGTTTAGAGAAAATGAAACAATAAACTTATTTAGGAAATTCATCGTCTTCACGAGCATCGACTCCGATTTAACCTAAGCTTATACTTATGCAAAAATATTTGCAAGGCAGCGATTTGTAGCTTCGTCACGTCGTTACTGTGAATAAAATCGTGGGATTATTAAATCGCTAGTAAACGAGCGCCCTCGACCTTACCTTGATTTGGATTCGGCAGTGAAAGGAGAGTGTACTACGCGTGTCAAGTTCAAGTCTAATCATCGATGACCGAAGCAAAACGGTCGTTACGCAACGCCATGACTTGGCACTCACTAACTAGCACTTGTCTCTCGAATATCGAATGTCAAACGTTCCTTACACTCGCCTAATCTAGGTATTCCAACAGTCAGGAAGTACGACCGTTAAAAACACTCACAGATACTTTCCTACATTTTAAAGTCGAAGATAGAGTTTAGTAGCAAATCTATACCTTGTTGAAGTGGAAAGTTCTTTAGCGAAGCCTACAAAAACTTATTGGATGGTTATAAACCTTAAATTTCGCGGCAATAAAATTTCCGTCAAGTTACACAGAGTCACCTCAAGTGAATTAAATGATAACGTATGATTTCAAGCAACAGCTGATTTTGTGTTACAGGTTATTTTGTAGAACAGCTGTTAAAAAAGATGTAGACCTATTCAGTAAACGTCTGTAAATTTGCTTGGTACCAACATTATTTTATTATTTACCACAATAAATATTAGTTTTTATCAAATATATTCCTCAAATAAAGATTAAGGCCTAAATATTGAATGAAAAATGTATAAATTCGTCATATTTTTGGCGATTTTCATTGAAAATTTTGCAAAACTATTAGCTCTAACTTATTATTTGTACAGTAGTTCGAATGTTGGTGTTAAATGTAAAAAAATTTTATTATTGTTTATTATAAAATTAAAATTTATAATCTCACTTTTATTTCATTGGTGAAAAATTTTCAAAACTATTAGCTCTAATTATGTATCTCCTAAAGATAATAGAAAAGATAACTCTATTTCACTTTTGGTATCACGTGGCAAAAAACCATTACTTACTGATATTTTTCAGCAGACGCGTTTCGCACTAGGTCAGTGCATTGTTCAATCCTGTGTCACAACCCATTGAACAATGTACTGAAAAATATCAATAAATAGTAGTTTTTGGCTAAGAAAACCCTAAAGTGGTACAACAAAAAAACTGCATCTTTTGAAAGATACGTGATTAAATATCAATTTCCAATATCGACAAAACTACGTCGTGTTGGCCTCTATTTTCAAGAGATAATATGTAGAGCCCAAAAATATCAGCGAACACTACCTAAAGGTAACAGTTTAAAAAAAATTTGTTTAGTAGACCATGACAAAGTAGGCGACTCATGGGAAACCATCGGCGTCATATTGGGAGGTGAGCGTGTGAGTGTCAGTGCACGTCGAGGTGCAAGGGTGCTCAATCCTTTGGGGTGCTTCCGAATTTGGACGAGACGTAAACAAAAATCTTTTTAATTGAGTTAAATTTCGTTATAATTTAATTATTACTTGTTCTTACAAACGATGCTCAAAAATTGTGTGTAGAATACATGGTTTTGTGAACATACCGTATGCGCGCGCGCACACACACACACACACACACACACACACACACACACACACACACACACACACACACACACTGTTGCTTGAAACCGTGTTCACCTGTTTCGACTATATACCTGAAAATTTACAAAAATCTGTAAGTGAATTTTCATTTCTGAAGAGTAGGCTTTTTTACGAACATTTTCTCTGAACATTTCTCGGAGAATCGAACCTAATGATAGTTGTATAATGTCTGGAAATGTTGAGATCAGGGCCGCCCTCGAAGTCTTTATGGAAACGTTCGTTACGATACACTCTTGTGTTGCAAATTTGTCGCTGGCTGGCGTCACGCTCCAGTGGGCAGCACTGCTTGGAATCGAGATTTGAATTTATCAAAAGCAATCAAAGCACGGTTCATTAAACAGGTGCCTTAACGGCAAGCACACGTTCTCGTTACGTGTTCGGGTCAATCAAGGCCTTCTTGATTGAGAAAGGGTTTATTAATAGCGCTCACGCAGGCAGTGGTTTTTAACATTCACTTTAACGCAACACGTTCAGAGCCCCCTCGAAATATAAACAAAAATTATTTGTAAGACATCATGCATTTGACTCAAATTTAGGTTTGATATGTAGGCCTATCTGATTAGAAGTATATAGCCTAGGCTTTAAGCTACATTTATTCTTTGGCAGAGAGTTGCTTTGCTTCGCTTAGTTGGGGAAACCATTTCTGGAGGCGATTCATAGATATATTTCCCTTCTGGGCGTATGTATATGAAATCATCTTTTTTTAAATTTGTTGTCGGCACTTTTCTTACATCTATTAATTCTTTCCTTAATATACAATCAAAGCATCAGATGTTTAGAAATTGTTTACTTATTTCAATGGTTTAGGGTCATTTCGTGGTCAAGGAATCCCTAAAGGTGCTTTTGCTTTATAATGCTTTTGGTCACAATTGTGAAAAACTAATATCTACCAAAAAATGTTTTTGAAAAGAAACCACCTTGGCTTTTCGTTAATATTCGGTAGCACACGGACCTTATTCGCTACGTGATATGCCTAAACTTGATAACGATTGTTGATTCATCCCCCCGAAATGTCACCACTTGTTTCACGTTGTACGAAGTGTAATCAAAACTCCATTTACAAAACAAAAAAACCAGAACTCTAACTAAGAGAACATATCATTATAAAGACAGGATTCGTTTTGATCATTTAACTTCAACAAATACAACGAGGACATTTCTAGTCAATACTAACAGCAGATGGGAGCACAGTATGTGTAATAACATTAAAACATTCTGTCGTTGGTTAATGCTATTTCGAAAATATCAGAAATTGTCGTTATTTTTTGTTGTTGTTATTTAGATGAAACATTTCTAGTCAATACTCGCAGCAGATGGGAGCACAGTATGTGTAATAACATTAAAACATTCTGTCGTTGGTTAATGCTATTTCGAAAATATCAGAAATTGTCGTTATTTTTTGTTGTTGTTATTTAGATGAAACATTTCTATCCGGACTTAATATCTTGGCAATGATTGTCCCAGGTAACTGTGATGGCAGTGGCGTGTCCAAGGGGTCCAGATCTACCTCGAAATATAAGTTATTGTTTTAAATTAGATTTTGTGATTAAGAATAATTATTATGACCTGAATACTAAGATAAAAACGGCAACTACGACGTAGATACTGTTTTCCAGCTTGCAGTTACTGTTGTTTGGCTTAGTAAATCAAGGTTTTGGCAATAGATAGGCTATGGTTCAACATAACCGTTATAACTCAAACATTATTGCAGTTACGGTTTTTTAACTTAGATATTTAGATCTCTCGTGGTCAATAACATTAAAATCTACCTTAACCTCAAAATTCGTATTTTTGTCAGTTACGGTTTTTTAACTTAGATATTTAGATCTCTCGTGGTCAATAACATTAAAATCTACCTTAACCTCAAAATTCGTATTTTTGTCAGTTACGGTTTTTTAACTTAGATATTTAGATCTCTCGTGGTCAATAACATTAAAATCTACCTTAACCTCAAAATTCGTATTTTTGTCAGTTACGGTTTTTTAACTTAGATATTTAGATCTCTCGTGGTCAATAACATTAAAATCTACCTTAACCTCAAAATTCGTATTTTTGTCAGTTACGGTCTTTTAGCTTAGCAAGGCAGAATAGCTGGTAGTAGGTATAATTGGGTTAAAGTGTAACAAACCAGCAGGACATCATATAGCAATTACATTTCCTCAATTCTTTGTGACAGGAAACAGATGTTTTAAATGATTCGTCTCCGACATGAGTCACATGTCATAAGACCTTTAATTTTTGGGATTGCATTCCTAGACTTTCGCCACATAGCTTGATCCAACTGTTTGATCACTATAAGAATCCACTAATGTGTCATTAAAATCTAACTTTGTGTGACTCAATTAGATCTTTTGTGCCACAAATAATTTATGTTTTAAGAAAGAAAATTTCAGTGTCTGGGATACCTTCGTAATTTTGAACCCCATTAAGTGCCTTGTGTCAGTAATTGACACAGGCAAGTGTCACAGGCGAGTGTTAAGTGAACACAGATCTCAGTTTACAAATGTTAAATTTCAGCATAGTTTTTTGAGTGGCAAAAGACCGTCAAGTGTGGTTTCTATGTGATGAATTTTAAAATAATTTCCAGGACCCTGGTTGGACCATACCAAAATATTTTTCTGGCTACGTTACTGTAAAATAACCTCCGTTCATTCAAAAACTTTCGTTTTTTATTGGTATTACACTTTTGTAGCCATTTATAGTTATTTTTTTTACAATAGCATTCTAAAGTTTGAACAAAGTTTTGGGAGGATAAATTAAGTTCTGTAACGGATGGAGAAAAGCTTTGAAACTTTAGGAAAATCTCAAACTTCAAGAGCTTTGATGAGTTGAAAGTATCTTGGATTCAGTTAGTTTAGGTTTAGTTCCGTGAACAATCTAGACAGTTACGTAGATCAAGAAGGAAACTTGTATGCCTCGATTATTCTGATGGGTTCAGTGTCTGCAAGCACACACAATGGCCGGGCTCAGTGAGTTCGATGAATAACAAAGCACAATATGCTAGCTTAAACAGAAATTGATCCAGAATAGGTTTTAGCTGAAGCTGCTACATAATGTTGTGAAGTATTTTACTGGAGTGAAGTCATTCTGGACTACATACATTTTAACTTAAGTTAATTGCTGAAGCTAAAAATTAAAAAAATTAAGATAAATCAAATGTAGCAATTCGTTGAGTATGCAATGTCGTGTGTACTTCTGATAGTGCTCAAGTATGCTAAATATGAGTTAAAATATCCTTGTCCAGTGAAAAATGATTTTATCTACCTCATATTTACGGAAACTGATTTCTCAACTATGTAAAATATCCTCTCTGTATAATCTAACATTAGAATGAAGCAGTCTTGAAGATAAATGAAAATATTGGATTTAAATAGAGTAGACTGTAGGTTAAGTAGAGTTTCCTAATGATTAAAAGATAGGTAGCTAATAAGACATTAGCATGGCACTTTCAGTACTAACTATAATCATTTATTTAGTTACTAAGTTTCTGAAAAATTATCTATCAGTAAAATCAATGTAGGTAAATTCAGTACATAGTAAATTCTTATTAGGTTTCAATTTATTCTATTAGTTTACACTCTCCTTATTAATATATACTTTGTACAAATTTTCAATTGTTAATAGAATACTTTCTATTCATGTACTACAAGTTTAAATAATTTTCTTAAAGCTTGTAGTGGATGACACTTGATGTTAATGCCTTTTTTAAAATATTAATTTGTTAATTAAATTTAATTAGTTAATTTTAGTTTTATAAAGCATAAACATTTTTTGCAATAAAGACAAGGTATGCAATGCAGTTAATTCGTCCCATTTGCTTAAATTAACATATGATTTCATTAAACAGCTTATTTTACGTTATGTGTTAGAACATTGGTTCCCAAACTGAGGGGTATGCTCCCCTTATGGGGTGTGTAGGCAAGTCAGGGGGGCGCATGACCAGTTGGAAAATAATAAGCTAAATTCTCACTTAGTTGAAATTTAACTACACAATTTATCAAAATTTAAACACTAAACACTTTTAAATGTTTTAAACTTGCCTGTAGTAGCACTTACTTTGCTTGTTGAGGACGGCCGTTTCGGGAGATGTGTCCCTTTGTCAACTCAGACCGTAACTGATCTCAAGGTTATGTAGGTTAGGGTACTAGGGTGGGGTTGGGATATTTTGGTGGTGTGGGTGTATTTTGTGTGTATTAGGAGTTATGATGTCAAAAAGTGCGTGTGAGTTGTAATGTAATTGTGTATTGAGTATGTGTGTAGAGTGTAGTTTGAAGTGCCTGTATATTTCGTATTGTTCGGTTCTGTAGCGTTGGTTATTTCTGTGTTGTTTATGAAGAATTTATAGGTTAGATGTTATGTCTATGTAGTCATGTTTTGTGGAGTTGAGATGATCGGCGAAGTTTGATTGGTAGTTATTGTTTGTTAGTGCTTTTATATGTTCTTGGTAATGTGTGTAGAAGGACCTCCCTGTCTGGCCTATGTAAAAACTAGAGCATAAACGTCTATATATATCAGATCTATATACAAACACCATCAACATCTTAAAAAACTTGCTAATAGACACAAATACACCACATACACACATTGACGAAATCATCCACCTTACAAAATTAATCACATCTCATTGTGGCTTTACTAAAATACAACCTCAAATAGTCATGCTAGTGGAAAAAAATTCAAGCTCATCCATCTCACTAACAGATTTCCCTCCTATCAGTTAAAGTTTACCTTGTGAATTAAAGCTTGAAATGTTATATCATGTTTCTTGTAAAAGTATGTACATATAAATAAATCATTTAATATATATATATATATATATATGTGTGTGTGTGTGTGAATACATATTCCTACACGGATGGAAAAATATGATGAATAGTTATTATCTGGAGTACATCCGTTCATTCTGCAGTGCATAGAATCGCAGTTTTGCTAGAATCTCATCTAGCATTGACGAGGTGAACCCAACAACAGTTGTTCGCTCTTCAAATGTTGTTGGGCTTACCTTATCAATGCTAGATGAGATTCTAGCAAAACGTTGGAACTGCAATTTTATGCACTGCAGAATGAACCGATATACTCCAGATAATAACTATTCATCATCATCATATATATATATATATATATATATATATATATATATATATATATATATATATATATGTAAATACGTTTTATGTTTAATAATTTAAAACAACATAGGTTATTCAAATACAAGAATATTTATTAATTTATATTCAAAGCTTTTCGTTGGTAAACAGTACCAACATCATCAGGAATGAAATTTACAATAATGTAAGCTATAGGCCTATAGCTTACATTATTGTAAATTTCATTCCTGATGATGTTGGTACTGTTTACCAACGAAAAGCTTTGAATATAAATTAATAAATATTCTTGTATTTAAATAACCTAAGTTGTTTAAAAAAAAAATATATATATATTTATATATATATATATTAAATATGGTGATATGTTTTCTTGTAATATAGTTAATAAATTTAAAATATTTCAAAAACAAGAATACTTTTAATGAATATATTTTTTCAAAGCTTTTCGCCGATTAAATAGTATCAGCATCTTCAGGAAAAAATTATCTAATAAAATACTTTTACAAAATTAAATCATATGTACTACAAAGAATTCTTTGTAGTATATATATATATATATATATATATATATATATATATATATATATATATATATATATATATTAAATATGGTGATACGTTTTCTTGTAATATAGTTAATATATAATATAATAATAATATAATAATAATAATAATAATAATAATATAGTTTTACTAGTACAAAGAATTCTTTGTAGTACATATGATTTAATTTTGTAAAAGTATTTTATTAGATAATTTTTTTCCTGAAGATGCTGATACTATTTAATCGGCGAAAAGCTTTGAATAAATATATTCATTAAAAGTATTCTTGTTTTTGAAATATTTTTAATTAATTAAATATATATATATATATATATATATATATATATATATATATATATATATATATATTAAATATGGTGATACGTTTTCTTGTAATATAGTTAATAAATTAAAAATAATTAAAGTCATTCATAATTAAGAAATTCAGAAAATAATTATCTAATTAGATTAGATAATTATTTTCTTGAAGATGCTGGTACTACTTTATCGGCGAAAAGCTTTGAATAAATATATTCCTTAAAAGTATTCTTGTTTTTGAAATATTTTTAATTTATAATATATATATATATATATATATATATATATATATATATATATATATATACATATTATAATATTTGTTTCTTTTTCATATGCCCATACCATTTATTTATAGTGTAAATTGGAGGGGGCATAGGAGGCTTTCATTTCAAGAAGAGGGGCGTGGTAAAAAAAAGTTTGGGAACCAATGTGGTACAACATCTGTTTTAAGGCATAGGTTATGTTACCTTATTTATATTAATTATAATTATTTAATAAAAAGAACTAAAATATTTTTTTTTGTTGACCTAAGTAGGAATTGATATTGTACATTTTTTGTTTGTGTTACTTTTTTTTCTAATATCAACTCTTTTGATTCCTGGATCTCTGTGAAGATACAAGTATCAGACCCAACACTTGCTCTGAGATATAGCACTCAGTACCAGGCCTATTTTATTACAAGTGGAAGCTATGGTTAAACCATGCATTGGTTTTCAATAATTGATACAAATGCATGACCTTTTTAAGAAGCATACCCTGTTACATACATTAAACTAGATTTTTTTAAACCATGCTCAACCATTATGAGAAAAAATTTTGTTTACCAAAAAATATTTTTACAAATTGTTTGATTCTCTATGGTTGAGAGAAGGCAAAAATATTTAGTTTCAAACCAATATTATAATGAAAATATAACACTTAATGAATTAGAACCCAAAGTATATTTTAATTATGTGTACAATCAACTAAGTAAAAATTTAAAAAAATATCCTTTTTTTGCTTAATGAAAACAAAATCAAAATGTGCTAAAAGGTTATTATTTTATAGTTAAACTTTCGCTGGAAAAATAGGACTTTTAGCACTGTTTTCAGCTGCCACATAGACCATGGCAAAGGTCCTGCGCCACAAGATTTAAATTAATTCTACTCTACAACTTCTGTGGGCTATCTTACCTTATCTCATTTTAAATCAATAAGTTGTATATTAGTTTTTTAATGTGCTTTGTAGTAAAATCATTCAAGAAGTACAGAAGAAAGAAATCTTTATCCATCGTTTTTGTTGTGGATCTTCAGTTTTTTTTTTTAAATTACTGCTATTGGTATCATTTGGCAAAAAACCACTACTTAGTGATATTTTTCAACAAATCTGTTTCACGCCCAAACGATAAAACACACTTATAATCCAACACTTTATTTTAACATATAATTAATAGCTACTCTGTGAACAATAACATGCCACAAAACATAATACACCACAGACTTATGCCGATACATCTGAGCAACAGTCTTGCCCATGACTCACAGCATTGAACAATGCACTGATCTGTTGAAAAATATCACTAAATAATGTTTGTTTCTCAAATGATACCAATAGAAGTAATAGTTTTATGAAGGGAGTTGACTGATCAGACCAAGTGATGGACACCTAGAACTACTACTATTTTCTAGAATCTATAATGTTGAGGTGGTGGAAAAAATGTCTAAACTGTATGCTTAAAATGTTTATAATTAATGCAGACTTCTTATTTAATGACAAACTCACTATGAATAGGCAATGAATATTATTCTGTAAGATTTTACAAATGGTATACTAGATTCTACATTTTGACATATGTTCTTGTATCGCAAGATATGTTAAATCTCCCCGCCATAATTTTTTCTCAAATAACAAAAGTTAAACAACTGTAATAAAGTGTAACAAAAGAAATCTCAATATAAATCTACAAGTGGCTGTTTTTTTCATACTAACTAGGAAATCATTTGGTTCAATATTTTGACTTGTACAATAGGAATTCAAAATAGTTATGCATGTATTTTGTATGTACGCATGCTACTTTTTTCTCTGTACCTTACGTATATGATATATATTGCTAATAGCGGACTGACTGTAAAAAGTATATTACTTTTACTCCAGTAAATAGTTGGCTTACATTATTAGCTTTATTAATTGAACCTAATTAATTATAATGTTAAAATTCGATTTGTTTAAGTCGAACCTGTTATAACTAGGTATTTTGTAGTTATTTTTAATATAGCTATGTTGTAAAGAAATAGATTTTCACTTTGTATAGTTGCTTTTGTGAGTATTGAGCAACATTTGAAATGTTTGTATATTTTGTATTATTTTACCTTATAGAGTTTTTTTTCTGTTTGTGTTATTTTTTTGGTTTGTGGATATTTTTAATATAATCATTACTACAAAATTTCTCCTAATATTATAATGATAAAATTTATTGAATAATGAATTGAGTAAAATTTTGACTCCACTAAACTTATAAACAGTCACCAATCGTTATGGACGCCAAAACCCTTTGTAACGTTCAAGCCCTTTTACATCGGGGGTAAGTTTTTATCTTTATTAAAAAAAGTGTGTTAATTACTAATTAACAAATTAACTAATTACTTACCAGGGCTTCTAGTTCTCTGTTACAGCCAGGCATAATAATGTCTTTTCTTGTGATATCTTCAGAAGGTAGAACTAGGTTACTTGAAATGATAATTTAAAGCTTTAAAATACAAAGTTAGACAATTTATTAATCAATGACAAATTACAATAGAACAAAAGACACCAATTTGTCGAGTAATTATTTTTTAATTACTGCTAATTATTCCAAACATTTTAATTACTTATTAACCTTTGAAATATATATATATATATATATATATATAGGTTAGTTTTGGTTGGTAAAGATTATATAGATTTTTTGGACTAGGAGACTGACAGACTTACCTTGGTAAGAGTCCACTGTGTAGTCTTGAAATAGAAACACATAAAAGCACTTAAACAATGATATATTTCAACCACACAGTGGTCTTTGTCAATCGAAGAGAAAACACAAAAAAAACAAAAAGAAGTATGAGAGAATGAAATAAAATAATTGTAATCACAGATTGTGTAGAGTAGAAATCAGATGTCAAGATGCACAGATTAAAGATATATATATATTGTTTCCATGAACATATGAGTGATTATAGTTTATATAAGTCTGTCAGGGGGAAAGAGATAAGGCTATTTGAAAAAAAAAAAAAAAAAAAATTAATGGATTTATCTGATGTTGAGGTTAGGGGATTCTCTGGACTTGGTATACCACTGGTATGATAGTTCCCACCTTCTCAGTTCTGAGGGATTGCAATCAGGGGGGAGTGATTTAATTATTTTTGTGGTATAGCAGTCATCAAAAGTTGTGATGTTGTCTCGCAGCAATGGTTGAAATATATCATTGTTTAAGTGCTTTTATGTGTTTCTATTTCAAGACTACAGAGTGGACTCTTACCAAGGTAAGTCTGTCAGTCTCCTAGTCCAAAAAATCTATATATATATATATATATATATATATATATATATATATATATATATATATATATATATATATATATCGAGAAGGTAGTAACTTAAGTTTTCCAATTAAATTTTTAGAAGTGAATATTCAAAGGACAATTCTACCATTCATGTGTTAACCCTTTATCATTTAAAATTCAACTTAGATTTAAAAAAAAAAAAAAAAAAAAATTCAACTTAGTTAACATTAAAATACATTTTCTTTATTATTATATAAAACGTATTGTTAAACACTTTAACACATATTAAACATTGGCCATGGCTTTTGGAATCACTAATCACTGCACATCGATCCTGGAATCAGCGCTCTTATACAAAAATGATATAAACTTTTACTTATTGGAAACACATAAATAATCGATTCTGACTTCTTCTTTAGTTGCGTTTATAGAATTTGGTACCGGCCTTGACATATTAAATTTTGAATACTGGAAGCTTACAAATTTCTAGGTTATGTCCGAAAGTGCCATCACGTCTATCTCGTTCAAAGACGTTTTGAGAAGTGGGGCTTCTGCAAGGGCGTGCTAACTGAAAATTCCCACCCTTACTTATTATTTTGAATATTCTGATTGGTTCAGAAGTATCGCCTCATGCTTACGTCACATGGCGTGAGGTGGTTAATTACCTTTAAGTTACTAACTTGTACGATATTTTTCTATTTCGCCCACTAGGAGCGCTTACTACCTACGCTAGCTTCACAATGTGCACCAATAAAACAAAAATTTTCTTTTATATTGGGACGATATAATTATTAAATAAAAATTAAATATATAAATAAATTTATATGTAACACCTTATTTTTAAGAGTGTTACACCTTAGGTACAGTTATTTAAAAAACATGTTTATATGAGTAGCAATTTTAATAGTCATATTACCTATTATAATTTATACATTTTAAGATGTTGAAAATATTTGCCTAAAGTAGTATCTACTCTGCTGTTATAATATAATAATTTGGCATAAAAATATCAAATTTAATATTTGTTACTGAATAAACAAACATTTGTTTTCTAAATTTTAAAGTAATTACAGTAGAGTCTCGAAAATTCAAGTCCTGATATTTTGAACTTTCGTATAATTCGAGCCCATTTTATGATGAGTTGGGCTTCAAAGGAATATTTACACCAATACTGTATGCAAAGGAAATGAGTCGAGCTTCCAAGAAACATTTATGGCCTTACGATATGCAAAGGAAATGAGTCGAGCTTCCAAGAAACATTTATGGTCATACGATATGCAAAGGAAATGAGGCAGGCTTTCAAGAAATGTTTATATCAACATTGCATGCAAAGGAAATGAGTTGGGCTTCCAAGAAATGTTTATATCAATACACTATCCAAAGAAAATGACTCGGGATTTCAAGAAATGTTTATATC
Organism: Prosapia bicincta; assembly: GCA_036971475.1. Lineage (NCBI taxonomy): Eukaryota > Metazoa > Arthropoda > Insecta > Hemiptera > Cercopidae > Prosapia > Prosapia bicincta. The sequence continues at coordinate 15,583,864 of JBAIZL010000006.1, read as the reverse complement.
AATACGGTATGTAAAAAAAATTAGTCGCGCTTCCAAGATATGCTTATATCACTACGGTTTGCTAAGTGAATGAGTTGAGCTTCCAAGAAATGTTTATATAAATACGGCATGCAAAGGAAACGAGCAGGGCTTCCAAGAAATGTTCTCATACAAAGTTCTCTAATTTTTTCTAATGCACAGGAACGTACTTCAGTGTAATCTGAGTTTTTGGTATCCGAGGGAGTCTCGATCCCATCTACTTCGAATGATCGAGACTCTACTGTATGCGAATATTAGTAGTTTAAAGAAGCAAATAGTAGCTTAGGATAGAAACAATTTAATATTCTGTAGATAGTTTTTAAAGTTCTTGGAAAAAAAAACACTTCACTTGGTCTTGTGAAGTTCCAATGCTTTGATCCTATCTTGAAAATTAGATTTCTCCAGACGTGTAAAATAAATACATCAACTTTCACTAATCATCTCTTGATTTAAACATAATCTCTGTCTACAAACGTACATTTTTTTCCAAAAAAAGTATATTAGACTTTCTCCTATGCAATAGAAAAATTGATGTTTTTATGAAAAAAAATATTTTTAGAACTTTTGATGTTGGTTTTTTTCAGCAACAAATTGGTTAAATTACTATCAAATAACACCAAAAAATCTCTAATTAGTTTTTTTTTTTGTCATGATTGTATCTAATGACCTTATTGATTAGTATTTTTTCAAAATATACACTAACACTTATTAAGCAGGTAGCACTTGATGTATAGGGCTTATTTTACTTCTTTTCCAGACGAAATTTGAGTTTCCCCAAATTTTAATGCTGTCTGCACTACATACACACCCATTTTTCATGATTTTCTAAACTACAGAATGGGTTGATTGCTATTCTCCATTGATTAAAGTGGTAATCCCGGTGTTATTTCTGGTCACAAAGCCAATATATATAGGAATTTTTAGACTAGATAGGAGACTGACAGACTTACCTAGTGGCAATAGTCCAAAACTGCAATCTCTTGGAAATAAATAAATACACATATAAAAACTTATCAAACTATTGAAATATTTCGATCACACAATGATCTTTGTCAATCAAAAAAGAGAAAAAGAAAATACTGAAGAGAACCACAGATGTGTATAAAACGTTTTATATATATATATATATATATATATATATATATATATATATGTGTATATATATATATATATATATATATATATATATATATATTACGTTGTCCATTGTTTTTCCGTTGCACTGACTTTATGAAGTTAATATATTACTATTGTAACTAATTTTATCCACCATTAAGTGCAATGATTTTACCTTGTGTGATGAGGCACCTTTCAGTCACTTGACCATTGTCGAATCACTCAAATGACGTTGGAACCATGAACATACACAGGCCAACCGCTCAACACGCTGCTAGTCACATCATATCTCTCAATGATTGTTATACCACCAAAATAATTAAGGCCTCCGCCCTGATTGCAACCCTTCAGAATTGAGAAGATGGGAGTTGTCATACCAGTGGTACACCAAATCTAGCCTCTTAACTTTAACATCAGATAAAACTCCTTTTACATTCCCCCAAACTTATATAATTTTTAACAACTCCATTTACCTTCCTTCCGACAGACTATGAATATCTAGTTTCACGTAATCAATATTTATACAAATCACATATAGCACTATATCATAAACTATAAATCTGTGACATTTGGATATTTATACACATCTGTGGTTCACTTCAGTTTTTCTCTTTCTTGACTGATGAAGATCATTTTTGATCGAAATATTTCAATAGTGTGTTAAGTTTTTATATGTGTCTATTTATTTATTTCCAAGAGATTGCAGTTTTGGACTATTGCCACTAGGTAAGTCTGTCAGTCTTCTATCTAGTCCAAAAATTCATAAATAAGCTTTAAGCTCTTCTAGAGCTTAATATAGATTTTTTGGATTAGGAGACTGGCAGACTTACCTTGGTAAGAGTCCACTCTGTAGTCTTGAAATAGAAACACATAAAAGCACTTAACCAATGAAATATTTCAACCACACAGTGGTCTTTGTCAATCAAAGAGAAAAAAGTGATAATTTCTATTTCAAGACTACAGAGTGGACTCTTACCAAGGTAAGTCTGTCAGTCTCCTAGTCCAAAAAATCTAAATAATCTTTACCAATCAAAACTAACCTCTCTCTCTCTCTCTCTCTCTCTCTCTCTCTATATATATATATATATATATATATATATATATATATATATATATATATATAGTTAATAAATTTAAAATATTTCAAACACAAGAATACTTTTAATGAATATATTTATTCAAAGCTTTTCGCTGATAAAAAAGTATCAGCATCTTCAGGAAAAATAATTATCTAATTTTATCGGCGAAAAGCTTTGAATAAATATATTCATTAAAAGTATTCTTGTGTTTGAAATATTTTAAATTTATTAACTATATATACAAGAAAACATATCACCATATTTAATATATATATATATATATATATATATATATATATATATATATATATATATATATATATGTGTGTGTGTGTGTGTGTGTGTGTGTGAAGTTAATATATTACTATTGTAAATAATGTTATCCACCATTAAGTGCAATGATTTTACCTTGTGTGATGAGGCACCTTTCGATCACTTGACCATTGTCGAATCACTGATATTTTTCTGGTGTAGATATTCGGTCCGTGATGTTGGTATTTGTTGATGTTACATGCATTTTTTCTTGATCTGCAAGTATGATGTTTTTATATAGTATGTCTTCTGTATAGTGGTCTGTAGGTTCATTAAATTGTTGTGTTTTTATAAATGTGGTATTTTTCTAGTGAGTTTAATTCTATTGGGTTATTATTTATTTCAAGTATGGTTAGGTTATTTTCATAGTTTGTTATTTCATGTTTATGTGATATTAGGTGTGCTGCAACATTTGATACTTTTGTATTTTTATTTTTGAATGCTCTGTAATGTTCTTCAAATCTTATTTTAAATGATCTGGTCGTTTTCCCTATGTAAAATGTATTGCAGTCGTTACATGTAATTTTGTAAACTCCTAATAGGTTATGTTTTTTTGTATTTGTTTTGTGGTTTGTGTTATTAAGATATTTTATTATTTTGTTGTTTGGTTTGTATGTTGGAGTGTAGTATTCTTTGTTGTATATATTTGTTAGTTTTTCTATTTTATTATTGGTGTATTTATATTTTAAGTAGATTTTTATATTTTTATTATTTTTTGTTCAGGTTGTAGTGTTGTGTTGAGGTTAGGTTTTTTTGTAAATTTATTGTATATGTTTTTTATAAGGTGTTTGTTGTATTCATTTTCAATTGCTATTTTTGTAATGTTATCTAATTCTTCATTTAATTTTTGTTTGTTATCTTGTTTGTATTTTATTGCTTTATTTATCATGTTACAGTAAGTGTTAATTTTGTGTGTCCAGGGGTGGTTAGATTTGTAGTGTATTGTGGTGTTGTTGGAAGTAGGTTTTCTGTGTACTGCAGTTTCTATTTTATTGTTATTTATATTTAAAGTGATGTTAAGATAGTTAATTGTTCTGTTTCGACAGTGAATTGTATGTTTTTGTTGTATATATTTAGTTTGTTTAGTATTATGATGTGTTTGTTGTGAATGGTGGGTTGGTATATTACAAGTATATCATCTACGTATCTTGTCCATAGTAAAATATTATGTGTGTTTCGTATAGGTTTAATTATTATTTGTTCAAAGTGTTCTAGATATATTTCTGACATGACTGATGATATGGGTGATCCCATACAGAAGACATACTATATAAAAACATCATACACGCAGGAGAAAATGCGTGTAACGTCAACAAATACCAACATCACGGACCGAACATCTACACTAGAAAAATATCAGTGATTAGACAATGGTCAAGTTACCGAAAGGTGCCTCATCACACAAGGTAAAATCATTGAAATTAATGGTGGATAAATTTACTTACAATAGTAATATACGAGGGTAAGTCAAATATTATCCGCAATATAGGTATATTTTTTGTTTACGTTGGCAGTACTGTCCTTTTGCGTTGATGACGCATGCTTTGTTTATTCATTGTTATATCTATGCACGTTACAAGCTGCTAGGTTAGTTTCGTTATCGCTGCCGTGCTGTTAATAATGGCCGCTCCACTTTCTATTTGCACCAAAAAAGAGCAACGTTCAGTGATCCGTTTTTTGTGGTCGGAAGGTGTATCAGGGGCCGAAATTCATCGAAGACTTTTGGTACAGTCGGGAACAATTGTTTGCTACAACGGAGTGTCTATGAATGGATTGAAAAATTCAAAAATGGTCGCACAAGTGTTACGCAAAATGAAGGAGCTGGACGACCAGTTACCGCCATAAACGAGGAAAACATTGAGCGTTCACGTGAAACGATTCTCTCAGACAGACGGATAACTGTTGACGACGTGGCAAATCGTCTGCAAATTAGCCACGGTTCTGCCTACGAAATCATTTACAGCAGACTTGGGTTTCATAAAGTTTGTGCAAGATGGGTTCCAAAACAACTGACACAGTTGCATAAACAAACGCGCTTGGACGTGTGCAAAAAACATTTGGATCGCTATGTTAACGAACGGGACAACTTCTTACACAGGATCGTTACTGGTGACGAAACATGGATCCATCATTACGAGCCGGAGAGTAAACGGCAGAGTATGGAATGGAGACATCCAAATTCGCCGTGCAAGAAAAAATTCAAAACCCAACCGTCCGCAGGAAAACTTATGCTTACGGTTTTTTGGGACTCACAAGGTCCATTACTGGAACATTATCAGGAAAGGGGCACAACAATAAACAGTGTACGTTACAGTGAGATGCTTACTGCTAAGCTGAAGCCTGCAATTCGTAGCAAACGCCGAGGACTGCTGTCAAAAGGCGTTGTGTTGTTGCACGACAATGCCCGTCCGCATACAGCTGCCCACACTGCAGAAACTCAATTTTGAAGTATTGGATCATCCTCCATATAGTCCCGATCTCGCTCCATCTGATTTTTACTTGTTTGGTCCACTCAAAGAGGCAATTAGGGGCCGTCGATTTACGACAGACGAAGCATTGAAAGAAGCGGTGCATTCCTGGCTCGCATCTCAACCCAAAACCTTCTTCCACGAGGGCATCAGGAAACTTGAACAACATTGGACCAAGTGCGTTGAAAAGCAAGGGGACTATGTCGAAAAATGATGTACTTGTAAGTTTCCTATTTGATTTCAATAAAATTTTATAACTATATTGCGGATAATTATTGACTTACCCTCGTATTAACTTCATAAAGTCAGTGCAACGGAAAAACAATGGATAACGTAAAATATCAAGAATATATATATATATGCTGATATGTATTCCTTCACGGATGGAAAAATATGATGAATAGTTACTATCTGGAGTACATCTGTTCATTCTGCAGTCCATAAAATCGCAGTTCCGACGTTTAGACTCGCTCTTCTACTGTTGTTGGGTTCACCTCGTCAATGCTGGATGAGATTCTAGCGAAGCATCGGAACTGCGAATTTATGGACTGCAGAATGAACGGATGTACTCCAGATTGTAACTATTCATCATATATATATATATATATATATATATATATATATATATATATATATATATATATATTTAGGTTAGTTTTGGTTGGTAAAGATTATTTAGATTTTTTGGACTAGGAGACTAACAGACTTACCTTGGTAAGAGTCCACACTGTAGTCTTGAAATAGAAACACATAAAACCACTTAAACAATGACATATTTCAACCACACAGTGGTCTTTGTCAATCGAAGAGAAGACACAAAAAGAAATATGAGAGAATGAAATAAAATAAACATCATTTATTATTCATTTAAATAAATAAAATTATTTATTTTATTTCATTCTCTCATATTTCTTTTTGTGTCTTCTCTTCGATTGACAAAGACCACTGTGTGGTTGAAATATATCATTGTTTAAGTGCTTTTATGTGTTTCTATTTCAAGACTACAGTGTGGACTCTTACCAAGGTAAGTCTGTCAGTCTCCTAGTCCAAAAAATCTATATATATATATATATATTCTTGATATTTAACATTATCCATTGTTTTTCCGTTGCACTGACTTTATGAAGTTTATGTATTCCTTCACGGATGGAAAAATATGATGAATAGTTACTATCTGGAGTACATCTGTTCATTCTGCAGTCCATAAAATCGCAGTTCCGACGTTTAGACTCGCTCTTCTACTGAAGTTTTTAACTTCATATATATATATATATATATATATATATATATATATATATATATATATATATATATATATATATATATATATATATATATACATACATACGTTGAATTATATTTTTTAAAAAATTTTGTGAACATTACCTAGAAATAGGGAGTTGGGATCAGAAGGTTTGAGCATAGAAGAGGCTTTTTACTTTATTGATTAATTTATCAAATGGTAATAAAAGGTCATGCCAACACACTTTAAATGTTAAAATTAGAAAATTATGTGTTAGTATAACTTTTTTAGCACCAATGTCCATGTATACGGAAGTTTTAAATACAGCCGAGAAATGTCAATGTCAAAAAATGCTCGAGTCCGTAAATAAGTTGTCTTAAAATCGGCCAAGAAAAAAACTTCCAAATTAATGAATGTTACTAAAAATTGCTATAGCTTATCATATTCATGATCAATATTATTGGAAGAATGCATACATATTATATAAAGAGAATACTGACAAACCTCTAACAAGATTGGATTTTGTTATTGACATAGTTGAACAACTGTCAAGTGACTACCTCAGAAACAAACCGAAGAGAAATACTCCACCCCTAGGTTTCTACCACGTGCTAATGAAATGGGAGGGGATGACAACCCAGCAGATATTTTTTTGGAAAAATTACTAATGAAAAGAGAAAGGAACATATTCAGCCAATACAAAAGGGGTGAGAAAAAAAATAATCTACTTTCCACTATAGGTGCTGTCAAAAAGGATTGCATCCGCTTTGTTTGCCTAAACACATTTGTTGGGGAAGCCATAATCAAAACTTTTGGAATATGTTAGTTCATTTTGTGGACACATATTGATGACAATTTTGACCCCTAATATACCTATTTGATTAGTTGTTAGGCTTAGGAGGAAAAATAATTATGTTAAACTCAGAAAATGTTTTAACAATTGCCGGAGATTAATAATGTAAGATTTTATACAAATTGGTATCACATTTACAAGTTTAGTGATATTAGTGTAATTTATATTGTTTCTGTACAGTTTTAGTTCTTCCTTTTTTGTAGTAATATGTGAAATAGTAAACAAAATTTTAAGTGTGAATTTTTTTGTATCAACTCATAGATAATCATTTAATACACAATATAAAAAAGAGAATTACTGTATCTATTAAATTAATGATTTTAGGTCTATTTTAGTGAAATCTTACATCAATGAAAATTGCTTGCCATTTCATAGTAATACTAAAGCAAAAAGGACAGGCATTTCTCAGACATTATTCTCTTTAAAAGGATTAAGTTTGAAGTTTGGTCAACATTTTCTAGTTTATTTTTTATTATTTATTAATATTTTTTAAATATATCTTTGTTTGAAAATAAAACACTGTAAATTAATCAAAAAATTTATTTACAGAGAACGTTTCATAACAAATTCAAACAAATCTCAAAAAACAATATTGAACATAACTTTTTTTTTAAATTTATCTTTTTATAAAAAGTACAATACAAATTTGGCACAAGTAATAGTCAATTTAGGAGTTAATTTAAAATATACATAAGAAGAAATATGTACAATACAAAAGAAAAGATTACAGATCTGAGCACAATACTGTCCAAATACCAACAAGAAAACTACCATGTACCTGGGTGTACACAAATTATTTAAAGTTTACCACAGTCAAATATTTTTCTTCTACTTGGCTAACATTATATTGAGATATTTTTAAAAAGAATTAACATTTGGTAGATGTGTTTGAACCTTTTTATAAAAAAATGTTAACAATACTAAAATTTTAATACTTACATATACAAATTCTATACAGACTATAAACACTCTACTGGTGAAAAAAAAGACTAGTTTAAGGTTAACAATATAGTTAAAATTATAAAAACTTTATTGATCATCAGTTGTTTTAAAGTAAACTTTATATCACATGAATGCCAATTTCGGGCTCCTCACTTCTTTCTTAACATCTATGCTAATTTCAATTAATATTTTAATTTATTTATCCACTTCAGAAATGACTACCTGACTAGAAAATCACAAAAATTTCCACTTTGAAATGCAACTCTTATACTAATTAAAAATTAATTTCATCTTCTATTTAGTTTCTGATGTACGGTAAAACTAACAACACAAACTACTAGAAAATGATATGTTAAAAATGCATTAAAACAGGAAGGTAAGAGTGTTTCTTATACGTATCATGTTAGATAAAATAAATTGTTACTTATTTACACATTAAAAAATAATAATAAATAGGAACACAAATATAAAAACCTCAAGTTTAACAATGTAAGTACTGAATAGTAGAAACAGCCTGGCTTAACATAACCTGCTTACAATTTATTAACATATTTAATCAATTTTGTTGATGTTAAGAAACTCTTCCTTCTCGTTATTCACAAGTAATGGTGTTTGAGAACCTGAATCCAGTTCACTGTGTTTTGATTGTTCTGGAGTCCAAGAATGTGCTCCAATATCTCTGCTATTCTCACTACTACAAGATTGAGAAAGTAGCTTCGTAGTCAGAGAAGTATAATCTTCATCAGTATGAAGTGAATTTGATTGTTCTAATTCATCTTTTTCTGGTCTTTCATCATCCAGATTTTTTACCACATCAATAAAAATTGGTTCAGTAGTGTGTTTATCTCCATTGTTGATTTTAATATTCATTGTGTCATTTGTATTCTTTTCTTCCTGTTTCTCTTCAGATGTATCACAGTTACCTGATTTTTGACCAAACTTAATAACTATTTCTGCCTTCTTAATTTGTAGTTTTAGTATAGGCGATTCGTTTATGCTATTAGCAGAGTCATTACTTTTTGTCAGTTTATCTGCTCCGTTGTTGACTCTGCTTACTTCGGCGGGAACTAGAATCCCGCCATAATTTTCATCATTGGAGCGATGAGCAGCACTTGACATAGTTACATCATTCCCTTTGCTTCCAAGATCCTTTCTTTTACCTATTTTAATATGCCATGAAGTTCCATGACCATCTGGATCTAGTCTCTGAGGTACTACCGAATTACTTTCAATACTTTCGTTGTTAATATTTTCCAAGTCTACAGTACAAGATTCTAATTCTTCTTTCTGTACTCTTATTCTATTTTCATCATTAAAAAAAATATGTAAATTTCGAATATTTTTCAGATCAATACTAGTCTCTTCTGAAGGTGAATCCTGATTATCTACTTGGTATGGTTTGAACTGGTTCTCCGATAAAGTTGGATGAGTGGCACCGACCGACTGAGATGGGCCAACAATAGGTGGGCTTGGTACATGTATTTGAGCAATAGGTGATGGTAAACTTGGCTTCTCTGGAGCATTCTGAACGTATATCACCCTTCAACAATAAGTTAATATTAAAAACATTTGTAATTACAATTAATAATGTTAAAGTTAACATGAATTGGATTTAACAAACATTTTCATTTTAGCCAGAAAATGACTTTAAAGTAAAACTGTGCTAATATTTTCAGTATTGTAAGTCAACTTTAAAATTAAGAACTGTTTCTATAACATTTTTTTTAAAAGAAACTATTTATAAACATAAATTGTAATATAAAAGTTAAGTATGAACATTTTATACTTTTTAACATAATCACCTTTAAAATTTAAACACTTTTTAAATGGTGAAACCAGCTTTTATCCCATATTCAATGAACTCTGCCACTTGACCATTCAACAAATTAGTAACAAATTTTTTAAAATCTGTTTAAATATTAATAATAACAATGAAGAAGAGTAATATCAACATAATGTATGATATTTATTTGTTAAAATCTATCTCACTTTTCAATAATTTAAAAAGATAAATGTTACATATCCAAGATCAAAATAAATGCTCATAATAAAGTAGCGAAATTTATAATACATTAAGCAACAGTGAAATACCAAATAATAGTTTTTTTTAGCATATTATATCTACTTACCCTGAGAGTAATAATGCCCTTAAACATGCTATGTAATTTTAAAAAATTTTTAGAGCGACCGTAAAACCCCCCTTCGATAATCGCTACTTTCCTCCCCCAAAAATAAATCCTGAAGCCACCCCTGTGAAATAGATATTTTTTAATATTTAACATAAAATACGATCTTTTCAATAAGTGTGGATTAAGTTAAGCTATTATATTTGTAGAATCTTGGGAGAACATTCAACTGTTTGATTAGCAACATGTGCCTGCCTGCCTGATATTGGCCCCTGGAAGCAACATATTTTAAAAAGATTTTTACTGTTTTTCTTTTTTCTAATTTTTCTCTTTATTTTTCTCTAATTTTTAAAATTATATTATTATTTGTAATATTTGTCAACTTTTTTTTATATACTTATTTCCTTACGGTAACCAAACTTTAACTTTTGTTTACTGACAATATTTTTGCTAAAAATTATCTGTTAATCTTTTTTTTGTAAAATACCTATTCATTGTAAAATACCGCACAAACTTTGAAATGATTTGTAAATATATGGAAAACCAATAGACTTTGGACACGAAAGAATTGTGACTATGTACTCTGTGTAGTGTTTATTGTCCAGATAGTTGCAAATATTTAACCTAGAGTACATCACAATACATAGGAAAACAAATCGTAAACCTACGGCAATGCTAATCTGAGAGAAATGGTAGAACGTACATTTACAGGAATGCTCCCGCTGGCCGATACTCGATTTCACTTACTGGTAATGCAAAGGCTAATCAAAGGGTTAAATTACATTTTTCAAAGGATAATACCAGATGTTACCAAATGTTAATTATGCCTATTAAACAAGTGATATAAACAAAGTTTTGTAAAATCAATTCCTACTTGAGTAAAAAAATTATTTGAATTACTTTTTATTAAACAATTACAATTAATATAAACAAAGTAACATAACCTATGTGTTAAAACAGCTGTTCTACCACTTAACCTATAACATAAAATCAGCTGTTTTATTCAAAATATGTTATCACTTATAAGTTTGAGTACAGTTTTCTGCCATTCCTAACATTTCAATTTTCTCCTCTGTTGGCGCGTTTCGGAGTAACTTCATTTTCAAAACTTAAATCGTACTCTCGTTTTCATTGATCGTAAGGTAATACGATTTAAGTTTTGAAAATGGAGTTACTCCGAAAAATGTCAACAGAGGAGAATATTGAAACGTTAGGAATGGCAGAAAACTGTACTTAAACATATAGAAATATTCCTAACAGAAATGAAGATGAGTATATTAATAATACCATCTTATCACTTATTTTAATGCAAATGGGACGAATTAACTACATTGCATATCTTGCCCCTTTTGTAAAAAGATTTTCTTCATATGAAACTAAAACTAAATAAATTTAACTAAATATTAATAAATATGAATTAATTAATAAATTAATTTATTAATATGAGAAATACTGTAATAAATATTTTTAAAAATAAATAAATCCAAACGTTTTTAATAATGCATTACCTGTTAAAATCTTTCCAACGCTGACAGATCTGCAGATATGCTTTACACTGGATGTACATAAACACCATGCCTCCAGTAAAACCAATGGCCACAACAATTAACTTTGTCCAAAAAGGCCATTCTAAGAGACCATTCTGAATTTCTTCAGCAGTTCTATCAATCAAAATATACAATGACCATACAACACATGTCAGAGCAACTGCATGAAAGATAACTGCACAGAATAGTTTTCTTCTTTCAAAACCAGACATCTCCAAATGCTCCCACTATAAACAAATAAAATGACTTTTATTTGATACATTAAATAATAAAACTTATAACTTAGAAGCTATATAATTCAATAGATCATATCCTTTTTTATTAAAACTTGCAATTCTTGGGTTGATCACAAGTAAGGTTTTTGAATAAACACTTACAGAAGAACTCTAATTATCCAATTTCTGACTATCTGAATCACTGATTAACTGAATCACTTTCAGAATTTCAGAAAAGAAAATTCAGAAATTAAAAAAAAAATATTTGCAGAAATATATAGCTATTTTCAAAATGAAAATTACATGTCTATTGACCTTTTTTTCCTTGAATCATAGGAAAAACATTTCAAAGTTAACATTTCTATTTTGTGGTACTAGTGAGTGAGGAAGAAGCAGGCCATGTAGTTAGGCCTAACCTATTCTAGACTGGGGTCTAAAGAGCTCTACTCTTAAGAAAGTAAGAAATTACTGTATGAATAGGCTGCGTAAATTAAATAAACCAAGATAGTAAACCTGCTTTATACTTGCTATCTCAAATTAGTAGCCAGTTGTTCACATAGGTGTTCTTTAACCCTTAGCATTCGACTGTCGGGGGAGCCCCGCCAAGCGTATATTGCAGTTTACTCGTATGTCGGGGGTTACCCGACATGATTTTCAAATACCTATAACTCATCTGCAGCGAAGCTCACGACATTCAATCTTTTACCGTTTGGTGCTACAAACAATAATGTGACAATAATGTCACATTGACAATAATGTGAACTAAGTTGAAAATGTCTAGGAATATGTGAGTCACCACAAAATCTAGTTTGCCGCTACGTTGTAAGCTGCAAGTAGGTTACGGTTTCGCAGGTTATTTGTTTACTCGTAGTTTGCCGTTGTTTCAAGCGCAATTAGTGATTCTGAAAATCCTGATCTTTTACTTGATACTGATTTATTAGAATGTAGTTCAGTTTCATAAACAAAATAACTAAACCAACAGGTATTTGTAAATATAACCAGTTTATGGGTGGTGTAGATTTAGCTGTTCAATATAATGAACCGTGCAGTTTTACGAGACAAACAAATAAATGGTGGAGGAAAATGTTTTTCTGGCTATTAGATGTAGCTGTAGTAAACAGTTTTATTATCTATAACAACAAAAAAAAGGAAATGAGAGAGAATCCTGTTAAACAAAAATAGTTTTGCCAAAACTTGGTGAGGGAAAGCATTGGTGACATCAGGAATAACCCATATAGCAAGAGGGTTATCAAATACTGACAAAGAAGAAAGACTGAATGGGAAATTACATTTAATCTTTTCCATTGATAAAAGTAGCTCTAAGGATTGTGTAGTTTGCAGTAACAGGAAGATAAACAGGGTGTCTAGTAAAATAGCTTGAAGAAATTCCCTGAGTTTTCCCTGACTTTTCCAGGGTGTCTAGTAAAATAGCTTGAAGAAATTCCCTGAGTTTTCCCTGACTTTTCTTCTTTTAGATGTCTATAGAAAGCCCAGTTTACACTGATATCTGAAGGTTCTTGGATAAATCCAGACTTTGAAGAACGAATTGAGTAACTCTTTTGCTTTTGTGTCTGTAAGGAACACAGAACCAAAATATCGAGGTTTCACTTCATCCGTCTCTGCATCCCTATACCTAACACTCAAATCCATTTGGGCTCTTTGTGATATTTTGTTTAAACTTTCATCAAAGCCAATTACATAGTTAGAATTTGAATTTAATTATGTCAGTAACAGGTCTTTAATATAATTTGATAAACCGATTACAACACTATAGGAAATGTTATCTTTCCCCCAATCTTATGTTCTGTGCAATGGTGCTATCAGGGAACATCCTTAGAAAGAGGCACACTACCTTCTGCATTGCGTAAAGAAGTGTTGCATTACTAAATTCACGCACCATATAATCTCTGCTTCAGTCACTTTATCTTTTAGTTTATATTTATCCTACGGAAGGAGGGGAGGTAATGACGACATCTGCATGACGCGCTTGCCCGCTACGGCAATGAAAACTGGAACCTTCCATGTTGAAATAAACAGTGTCCAAATAATCACCGTCAAATAAAACACATACTATCACGAGTCTAGACAAATAGCTGGCTACGAATATTTACACAGCGTTCTGTGTGGTCAGAAACAGACTGAGTTATCTGTTATCCCCACCTGTCCATATGATAACAGAACCACTGCGCACCCCAAGGCCACGGTCCAGGCTAAAACCTCCCAGCTGTACCAACTCGACACGTTTAATATTTATTGACATAAGTCCTGAAGTCATAGCATTGGGCTTATCAAATAAATAATGGGCATCTAAATAAAGAAGTGTTATTTCCTGACTGCCCTGCCCCTAAACCGCTGGCTTACAATACCAAATATTCGAGAGCAATGGCCACTAGTTTTGTTTCTAATCAAAATAAATATTTTCCCGATTTTTTAAAATTTTCCCTGACTTTTCCCTGAATTTTCCAGAATCTTAAAATTCCCTGACTTTTCCAGGTTTTCCCGGTTTTCCCTGTCACTAGACACCCTGATAAAAGGAGGTAGAAGGGAAACAGTTTTTCACTGCAAAACATGCAGCAGAAAACCAGGACTTCATCCGGAAGACTGTTTTCAGAGATATCATACTCTGCAAAACTATAAATAAGATAATAAAATCATGTACATACAGTATTAGTGAATAAAAATAACTTAGTTTACTAAAATCATGTAAGAGAAAACAAAGTTTTCCATAAACAATAATGCAACTTGCAGGTGAGGAATTTGTCTCAATTTAATTACAAGTGGGGAAGCATAGCATGTTAAAAAAATCCGAGCGCTAAGGGTTAATCAATGATTCTAGAATTTAAGTTTACAAATAATTACCTAATTCATACCTTCCTCATAACAAAACAATTTAGCCTAATTCAATAACTGTTCCATTCTAAAATTATGACAAACAAATTATCAAATTAATTTTCAATATAATGAAATAATTTACTAAAATCTATTTTATAAATTAATAATATTTATTAGCTCATAAATTAAATAAGCTTTCAATAGCATTTTAATTTAATAATGTACAGTATATAAATCAATATAACTTATACCTTAAAAAAGCTGTAATGCAAACTAACCTAAATACATATAAAATTGGTGCAGGATATGTTTTCAATTAACTAAAGTGTTGACTCTACGTCATAGCGTGATTAACTCCATCTATTGATTATTGTTTGCATCTATATTAATAATTCTTACATATCAAATACGATAACTGAATGCTTGGTTAGAAGAGTAGTAACATTTTCTAGACGAATTTAGTTTTCAGTTTAATTGAATTTCTTTGTATAAACATGCTCCAATTATACCAGGATAGATGCATTATGCTAGAAACGTTCATGGGAACGTACTCGACAACTTTCCAAAGTTTCATGTTGATCGAATTATTAGTTTAGAAAGGTATAAAGACATACAGACAGACATACATTCATCTTTATAGTACAAAATAAGATTGTTCTTTATCTTTGGCGGTAAAAAAATTTTTTTATTTACAAAAAAAAACACTTATTCATACAGGTATTTCAACTATATGGAATATTTCTTAAGGAAAATCTTTTTTGAACATATCCCATGGTTATTCTGTAAACAAAGTTTTTGATTAAAAAAAAAAAAAATCATTAGTATTAATTTGGTTGCTAAATATAAAAGTTAATAGATATAAAAATGGTTTTATTATAATAAATGGGGTCCAGGATATATAATGAATAAGAGTAATTGTTTTATAAGAAAGAATTTACATGTTTTTTAAATAAAGACCCTAATTTAATGATTTCTAACTTACCTCACTAAAAGGTTTGGTTTTAGTCTGCATAATAAACTGAAATTTACACAGTTCACAGCTTCGAATATTTGAAGACTTGATCCATTGTTGTAGACAGGCTTGGTGGACATATCGCAATGAGCCTGCACAGTAACAAGGAGCAATAAGAGGGACTTCACTGTCTCCTTCACAATGGCATATCCTGTAAATCAAATGATAATTTTTATAAATATATATACATGAAGTACAAACACATTTTTCATTTCAAGATAACTTATTCCAAAAAAACTTGACATATATTTATAAATTAAATTATAACTCTTGAATTTCTAGTATAAAAAGGACTTTCCACACATAAATTGTGTTTCAAAATTCCCAACGATGTGAAAAATTATTTATATCACATATTTATTGCTGGAATGTGGTAACAATTTTTAGAAATGGACTTCTGTATGAAAGTGGAGATCGAACCCAACAAACTGAGTTCTACTAAGAATTTCTAAGATGTTATTAGTGACACTTCTAACAAAAAGTTTTGTTTTGAGAAAATTGCTAGATTAGTATGCTCAACTGCTTCTGTCACTTTGTAACATACTAAATAATTTTTGGCAACAATTCAGTATGTTGCAAGATATCTGTTTTTTTTAACAAGAGTAAAATTAATATGATTTAAAAAAAACCCTTTGATTCTAAAAATGTCTTTAGACAGCGTTGGGGAGAGATCCATGCTAAACACTGGTAACTAATATAATGCAACTGTCTGAATGAATAAGGGTAGGGATTCTTGTCACAAGCATGGGAAGTTTTGAGCTGCTGTCGTTCTTCTCCAGGTGTTACCGAAGACCGTTCATGAGTTGCAATCTAATTATAATGACTTAGATTTTTTATTGAAACTTCAAATAATAAACTTCAAAATTGAATAACAAAGTGAAAATGTATTTGTAAAATTTATGAGTAACTTCGTATTTATATTTTAAAAATTTATTATGTTAAAAGAGTAAAGCCAAGTGAGTAAAACCCCAGTAAGTTTAAGTGATTGCCAAGGTAGGTTCTGAATTTACTTTTTTTAAAGTAATTTGACAAAAACAAATCAGTAAATATATTAAGGTAACCAGTATGCATCTGAATTGTTTTGGAAATTCAAAATACAACTTTAATGTAATTTATCTTTCTTTAGAAAGATTTGGATAGAAAGCGAGACTCCCTAAGTCAAATCATTGGATACAATTGCTTAGTGGAGCAATTGATCCAGAAAGTAATCATTTATAAATGAACAAAGATTTTTATAAATTAACTATAATTTCAAAAATTGTGGGGAGTTACAGAGATGGGCGTGACATATATGCAGGTGATTATAATGTTTTCTCTGGAATAAATTTTGTTTCACATTGAACTCTTTTTTTGTAATCAATAACATGGAAATTTCTTACATAAATAAAATAAAAAGTGTACCTGCAGATATCACAGCTTGTAGAAGATATACTGGAAGACTGGGATTGTTCATAGCGAGGTGCAGCTGAACAAGATATCTGAAAGCAAACATTGATAAAACACAGCCATTAGAAGTGCCGAAGCCCTATGCTAACCTTATAAACAAACAAGTACACTTTCATAGATAAAATGATGCTAAGATTGAAAAAAAACCATGATATATATATATGTATGTATATATATATATATATATATATATATATATATATATATATATATATATATATATATATATATTTAGGTTAGTTTTGGTTGGTAAAGATTATTTAGATTTTTTGAACTAGGAGACTGACAGACTTACCTTGGTAAGAGTCCACTCTGTAGTCTTGAAATAGAAACACATAAAAGCACCTCTCTTTTATGAGGTGTTTTCTCTTTGATTGACAAAGACCACTGTGTGGTTGAAATATATCATTGTTTAAGTGCTTTTATGTGTTTCTATTTCAAGACTACAGAGTGGACTCTTACCAAGGTAAGTCTGTCAGTCTCCTAGTCCAAAAAATCTATATATATTTAGGTTAGTTTTGGTTGGTAAAGATTATTTAGATTTTTTGGAATAGGAGACTGACAGACTTACCTTGGTAAGAGTTCACTCTGTAGTTTTGAAATAGAAACACATAAAAGCACTTCCCTTTTATGAGGTGTTTTCTCTTTGATTGACAAAGACCACTGTGTGGTTGAAATATATCATTGTTTAAGTGCTTTTATGTGTTTCTATTTCAAGACTACAGAGTGGACTCTTACCAAGGTACGTCTGTCAGTCTCCTAGTCCAAAAAATCTATATATATATATATATATATATATATATATATATATATTTAGGTTAGTTTTGGTTGGTAAAGATTATTTATATTTTTTGGACTAGGAGACTGACAGACTTACCTTGGTAAGAGTCCACTCTGTAGTCTTGAAATAGAAACACATAAAAGCACTTAAACAATGATATATTTCAACCACACAGTGGTCTTTGTCAATCAAAGAGAAAACACAAAAAGAAATATGAGAGAATGAAATAAAATAATTATAAATTGTAATCACAGATTGTGTAGAGTAGAAATCAGATGTCACAGATTTCAATATTTCATTCTCTCATATTTCTTTTTGTGTTTTCTCTTTGATTGACAAAGACCACTGTGTGGTTGAAATATATCATTGTTTAAGTGCTTTTATATGTTTCTATTTCAAGACTACAGAGTGGACTCTTACCAAGGTAAGTCTGTCAGTCTCCTAGTCCAAAAAATCTATATATATATATATATATATATATATATATATATATATATATATATATATATATATATTTAGGTTAGTTTTGGTTGGTAAAGATTATTTAGATTTTTTGGACTAGGAGACTGACAGACTTACCTTGGTAAGAGTCCACTCTGTAGTCTTGAAATAGAAACACATAAAAGCACTTCTCTTTTATGAGGTGTTTTCTCTTTGATTGACAAAGACCACTGTATGGTTGAAATATATCATTGTTTAAGTGCTTTTATGTGTTTCTATTTCAAGACTACAGTGTGGACTCTTACCAAGGTAAGTCTGTCAGTCTCCTAGTCCAAAAAATCTATATATATATATATATATATATATATATATATATATATATATATATATATATATATATATATATATATTTATATATATTTATAGGTTAGTTTTGGTTGGTAAAGATTATTTAGATTTTTTGGACTAGGAGACTGACAGACTTACCTTGGTAAGAGTCCACTCTGTAGTCTTGAAATAGAAACACATAAAAGCACTTAAACAATGATATATTTCAACCACACAGTGGTCTTTGTCAATCGAAGAGAAAACACAAAAAGAAATATGAGAGAATGAAATAAAATAATTGTAATCACAGATTGTGTAGAGTAGAAATCAGATGTCACAGATGCACAGATTAAAGATATATATATTGTTTCCATGAACATATGAGTGATTATAGTTTATATAAGTCTGTCA
The DNA here is from genome assembly GCA_036971475.1 of Prosapia bicincta. Lineage (NCBI taxonomy): Eukaryota > Metazoa > Arthropoda > Insecta > Hemiptera > Cercopidae > Prosapia > Prosapia bicincta. The sequence goes on along the minus strand of JBAIZL010000006.1, from coordinate 15,564,695 downwards.
GGGGAAAATTCCGCCTCTCTATGAAACACAACCACATTTTTGCATTTTATATGTTAGTGGTAATTGGTGATGATGGTTACTATACGGCTGAAATGCTTTAATTCAACCACAGTCTAAATATGATCCCACCTAACTTACCAGATCCTGATACCTCTGGTGCGTCAAGCATGATCTACCAGTGGATAAATCCCTGGACTTTATTTAAAAACCAAACAAATTGTTTAATCATAATTATGTGATAATATATTTAGAAACTTTTGTTTACTTGTAAAATTAATTTGCTATTGCAGGAATACAACTTTAAAAAATCTTTATTCTAGCTTGATTTGAAATTTTTGACTTCTGCTCTTGTTGATGGTTGGAAAAATTTCAGAAATTGTATTTAGTTGATTACCACAGGATTATTATAATAACTTTAAATATTGATTTTTCTATTTTGATTTAATTAAATTGATATTAAAATATAAAAGTAAAACCTCCTCTTTGTAATATGTTATAAAATTTATTTTAATTTTACTAAACGTTTAATATGTTTCATAATAAGTTATTTAATTTGAACAAAACTTTATGTTTTTAGAATGCAGGACGAAAGTTCATCATTTATATTTATTGTCACCATTATTTAAAGTTCTTTAGCAATTGTCGTTACTTGACAAGATTTTGGTTTTTTATACCTAAAATTACACACTTAAAATGACACACATACCTAAATATAATATGATAATAATTTATACACATTAATTTTATAATAATAAATAATAAATTATAATTTATAATTTTATAAATAATAATATATTTCTAGAAGTATTAGGCCACATTACTTCCTAGTGAATTTATTTTAATTTATATTTATGTGCCCAAACATAAATCTCAAGGATTACTCTTTGCAATCTTAGTTTCACAAAAAACCAAATTTATTTAATTTCACTTTTACAGTAATTGGAACCTGGTTTCTTCATATATTTGATATCAATACAGTATATATTACATGAACGCAAGTAACTGCTTGATAATTACTTATTGCTTAATAAAATTACAAATTACTTGAAACATTTCATGTTTTAACTGGCTTGTGATAACTTTAATAATAATCTTGAAAATTAAAACTGGCATTCTATATGAGAATTCCTCTTATCTTATTACCAACACCTACATTTCTGTTTTATGGTTTTAAAAGGAAGTCGTGAGCTTATAAATTTTTTTAATTACTAATAATCAATAAGTTATAAAAATTTTACTTAAACAAATCTTAATTTAATAATTATGCAAAATTTAATAAATGGTTATAGCTATTAAAATTCTGACTTTGCCGAAAAACTGTCATTGGTAAACTCCTCGTCTTCCATGGTCATGGATCGAAACTGCTCTGGTGTTCCTTGAGGACGGAATCTCGTTGCACTCAATAATTGGTTTTAAGGCCACCTTTAAAACTGTTTCTTAGTTATTACAACTTAAAAATTTCAAGTTTTAATCACAAACGCTTGTTAGACAGACATTCTCCACTTCCACCTTTGGGTAGATTTGGGTTTTAGCCACGGACCAGCATCTTAGAGTTTCCGTTCTGGATCTCTCTATAAAACCTTCTGCCACTAGAGTTGCTTTTCATCCACCCGAAATCAGACATCCCCAATACTTTGGCTTGTTGAAAGTTAGCGAATTTTTAATTGGTTATCGAAAGTTCTACTTCTTCGCTTGAACTAGTATACTTTTTGACCTTTGTACACTTCTTGCCAAGATTTGTGTTGATTTTTACACTTTTGCTGTGTCAGTGTCATTTTTGTTTTTAGAATTTAATATTTTTTAGCAGCATGGTTCGTTTTACATTTTTAGATTTGATTAGAAATTTGAACGGATAAAATTATCCGACTTTTTGCCGCTTAGTTACACTTCACCGTCACTGTAGAAGTCCCGCACTTGATACTTTTATAATTTTGGTGCAATCTAGTAACCATTTATTAATCTCAATTGTATTTTTAAAAATGTGTTAATATATATTATTATTTTATTGTTTACAATGTTCTGCAACTATTTGTTCTATATTTTCTGCGTACCTAGCCTCTGGTGGTTTTTACATTGTATAATTTTGTTTTTTTTATATAATTATCTTTAAATAATAAAAATTAATTTTATTTTAATTTTGCATAAGAATAAAATTACACCCTTGCACTAAAAACGATTTCTTTTCAAATTAAGCCCATCTTGCCAGAACTTGTTTACTGAAGCTGATAAGCTGTCTTGAAAACATCTGGCCTTGCTCTCATGGCAACACAACTTCCAGCTGTTTTATTTAAAAAAATTCAAATACTATTTTAAAGATTTTGTATATTATGCAAAATTTAATATTTTGAGACAGATTTTACCATCTCAGTTTGTGTGTGCATGTGTATCTGTGTGTATGGGGGGGGGGGTATGTTAAAACGGCATACTACGTTATTGTGAAAGTTTGTGAGATAAACAAAAGAAGAGTCATAAGACTTCTTAGCCTCTCAGCTCTCAAGTGATATTTCAACAGTGAAATTTGGGATGAGAAAATAATTTTCTAGATGGCTGCCACAACTAGGTGGATCATGAATATAAAATATTAGAAATCTCTAAACAATGTTTGACCAGTTTTCAGAGTAACCAACCAGGATTTTGAGTACCTGTTTCTATCCACAGTTGAAACTTGGGTCTATTACTACATGCAGTACAGTCTCCAAAGGCAAAATAGGAATCAAAGCAGTGGAAAAATTTTGATTCACCACCATTGAAGAAAGCTAAATATAAACTAACACATGAATTTCTGCCACAACAACCCTATTTCCCTGATCAGAGTTTCACCTCTTCCCCAAACAAATAAATTTTATCATTATAATATTAGGAGAAATTTTGTAGTAATGATTATATTAAAAAATATCCACAAACCAAAAAATAACACAAACAGAAAAAACTATATAAGATAAAATAATACAAAATATACAAACATTTCAAATGTTGCTCAATACTCACAAAAGCAATTATACAGTGTTTGGAAATTGAAAAATATATTATATTATTCCACCTCTTATATATTTATGTAGGTTAATTAAAACACATTATAAGTTTACAAATACAACTTATAACAGTTTTGCAAAATGAAAATCTATTTCTTTACAACATAGCTATATAAAAAATAACTGCAAAATACCTAGTTATAACAGGTTCGACTTTAACAAATCGAGTTTTAACATTATAATTAATTAGGTTCAATTTATAAAGCTAATAATGTAAGCCAACTATTTACTGAAGTAAAAGTGTCGTCTCCTTTTTCCTTATTGTTCATTCATAAAATAAATCTATGTTACTTTAGCATCTTACAATCTGGCATTTCTACAAGCAGGGCAAAAAGTTATAAGTTAGTAATTGGCAGTGTTTAGGTCTCCAGTCCCCTGCCCACCATTTCATCTTATTTCACTCAATATTTAGAGCTTCTGTCATATAGCTTTGTACCAGTTGTGTTGGTTTTGTACTGCGTTTTAATTTTCTTTAGAATATAATGATGCCCAAAAATTAAAACTATCATTTATTTGAAAGTTTTGCATTAACTTCAAATATTTTTTTGCGTATTATGGGATACTATTCCATCGATAGAAGAACAAGCAAATGCCCCACTGTGACAAAACTTTTGAGGATATTTATAATGCCGATGGGATTTAGTCACTTTTATTTTATACCTGACCCATCCATTATATTTTGGGCGGCTATTGAAGAAAGTAATAACAATAGAAAAACATTTATTTTTGGAGTTTAGTAACACATAACTGTATCATGTTATAATTATTGAATTACTCAAAAGTTTCCCAGTTTGTTGCATTTTCAGTGCCACGTTTAAAATCATTATTGAAATTTATAGTTTCCTTACATAATTAATAAATTTTGTTGTAAACAAATTTTGTGTTTTATTCAGTAATACATACATTTACTCGACAACCCCTTGGGAAAAAAGTCATACAACTTGGTTGTTTTAATAGTTTAGAAAATGAATATGTTTCAATGTTCAACTGAAAATTTTGCAAACACAGACAAATGTTTTTGAAAATTTATAAAGAAAAAATAAACAAATATTTCATGATCCGACAGGCAAGTCATACATCATGAACTTAAAATTAAGACCGTTAATATGTGGATGTATTATTACAAACAGAGAACACTCCAGTTATCAGGCATATTTAATGATTAGGGATGATTAAAGTCCCGAAGCCATCTGAATGTATAGGCTATAGCTATATTAAAATATAAACTACAGAATACCTAGTCATGATATAATTTGTTATAAATAATTTAAGTTTCCTGTGTAAAATTACCCACTTCCGAATTTAACGAGTGACTCTATTTTCCTCGGTCTTGCAACATCATATTTGTTAAGGTGTATGTGATCAGCTAATGTTAATAAATTTAATTATGTTATTTCCTAACCAAATCTACACTACCAGATACTTTGTAATAATGGAAAACGGTTATACAGTAATATAATTAAAGTATAAAATCGTTGCCTGTTTACCCTATAACGTCTAACAGATGTATCAAAATTTCGTTTCCAAGTAAAAGAAAGGTTTTTTAAATTAAAATTGAATTCACTGTTTAGAAACATTAAAGATATGTATTTATGCCCTTTTAAAATGGATTCATATAAAATATAGACTTAAAAAAGGTTTTTGAAATGAAATTATAAAGAAAAAGAAGGAAGATGTTTTTATGAAAAAATAAGGTAAAAAGCTATATTAGCTAATTTATGTGGTTCTTATAAATAAATACAAATTTGTAGATTTCAAAACTAGGGGGAATGATGGTAGCAAAAGGCTAGAAGAGGTAGACTTTCCCTAATCATGAGAGATGAAACCATAAACTTACCTGAAATTGTTTATATGAAGTGGAACCATCTAAGTTGTCCGATTGCCATTCTATTGGAGAAACATTTATTTGTTGCACAGGCATTGTTAAAATAAGTTTTGGTTATCTTTTCTTTAAACCTAAAATCACATTTTTCCTGAAACCAATTTTAATAAGCAAAATTTTATAAAGATGTTACTATATACAATAAAAAATAGTTATTTCAGTTACAGAAATAGTTATTTTAATAGCTGATACAATAAAATTTATTCTGTATGGACATTTAAAATAAATTATCCAAGGATAATTATGAATATTTATTTAAATATTTTCATATATCATTAATTGTAATCCATTAATTGTATACCCTCATTAAATATAACTAATCCAATTATACAATACATAAATTTAAATTGCCTTAAACTCATAATACAGCTAATGTTACTTTATTTAAGTTTATTCATTTTACACTTTTGGTATACCTTGGCAAAAAAAAGCTACTTACTGATATTTTTCAGCAGACGCGTTTCACACTAGGTCAGTGCATAGTTCATTGCTGTAAGGCACAGCATTTTGTCCATGACACACAGCATTGAACAATCCACTGATCTAGTGTGAAACACGTCTTCTGAAAAATATCAGCAAGTAGTGGTATCTTCGGCAAGTTTAATTTATAACAACTTCAAGATGTAGAACCCCAAAACTGCAAGTTTTAATTATTTACTTATATATAGGAAAATTGACGTTAAATGTTTATACAAAATGTGCTATTCAAACAATTTCTTTTTAGATGTTACATGCCACTTTACATAATAATGATCTGTACATGTTTTCATACAGTGTAAAAGTTCATTTTGTATTACACGAGATATCTATTTGATGGTTGACGGACTCTCAAAATGGTCTTTCATGGTACATTATCCAAACTTGGCTCTGTAAGGAGTTGTATTCCTCTATCAAATCGTAAGTTGATTAAAGTGCCAACTCCTGAAATGTTCATTTAACCTTCCGTCAGTCGCGTCTTAAACTTTTACATTACTGGTCGCGTGGAGCATGGAGTGCCGCCCATCATTTTTCGCGTATTTCAAATGCGTATTTAGTAGTAAGTGATTAAATTTTACAACTTTTTTAAAAGAAACCTGTTTTAATATACAAAAAGAACAACTACTTACAATAACTTATTTTATTTTGTTAAAAAAAGGATAAAAACTTTTACATTTCTTCAGTTTTACTTTCTTGATTTGAACAGTCATCACACTTGATTATTTTTTTAGAATGGTTTTTACAAATAAATCTGGTGCATTCTGAACAACACACTGTGGTTTTTGTATTTCGTTTTCTTGAGCAAATATTTTAGAATTAAAAAAAAATAATAATCTAAGTCGGAAGAACATCACTAGTTTAATGTAGACCCTTTACATAGAATTACTTTTGCTACATAAGAATATTCATTTCTGAAACAAAACCTATCCTATAAAGATCATTTTTCCTAATGTTAACATAGTTACGTAATAATGTAGTATGTATAATACTCTGAGGTTTTTCCTGAACATGTACTTGAATAAGGATTATATGTTTAACAGTGAGGTTAAATTTTTTTTAACAGTAACTCACATAAGTTTTAACTATTATTTATGCTATAACTATTATTCATTGTGTAAATACTTTTGAACTTACTTGCTAAAGCGTTTCAAAACAATGGTTTCATTAAAGTTATACAATAATTACTTATAGTTTAATCAGTGAATTCAAGATTACACAAGCAACTATTATTTATGGGTGTCAACATTAAAATTACCCATTTGAAATGTATTTTTGAAAATTATATGCAAAAAAGAAAAAAAATTCTGTTAGCCCAGTCTTTGTCAAGTTTTACTAGAATAATTTTCTCAACCAAGTTGAAATCTACTACATTTCAACTTGATACTTTTTAGTTCCTTTTATTATCAAATACACTTTTTTGTTATATTACCAATGTTTCCATCTTGATTTATCCATACTAAATAATGTTTTTTTTTAAATATAAATAATTTCTTATATGAACCAGTTATACATATAAGGAGCCATCCATTTCTTAAACTATAACAGCATTTTTCCTACATAAGTAGAAGGGTTGACCTCTTATGCAGTAAAATGTACTTTTAAAGGTGCTATACACCTCCTATCATATGTTTAATAATATATTTGTTTGATATTATTATATATTGTCTTATATTAAAAATTCATTTACCTTGATTAAGTTGTTGGCAAATAATAGTAATGTTTTACAATTAGGTACAATTATTAAAGTTCATAAGAAACAACCAAATAACAATTAAATTATATTTAGGTGAACAAAAGTGGGTTATAGTATTTAATGAGGTATAAAACCTGTTGTTAAAATAGGTTTAATAGGGACTGATAAGATAAGGATAATTGTTCATGATTTCTTTCAATTTTCAAGGAAAAAAGTAAAGAACTTAGATATTGCTATGCTAATGTTCCAAAATAATTGAGTCTAAACGTCTATCTTGATTACAATTCCGTGTGATTAAAATCACTGATCCTTACCTTGTTTGCCAAAACAAAGGCAGAGAAGAATAGTTTGCAGTTGTTACCCTAATACCCTAAAACATTGTTATAACTAAGGATTTCAGAGCGGGTCAGTAACCAAAAACAACATTAACAACTAACGTCATAGCATGCTACACGTAAACAAACTCAGCATGTACTTTTATAATTCATCCATTGTTTTACAGAACAACACTTCGTTTTCACAATGTTCCCTATTCACAGTTACTGGGATCAACCACATACACATCTGTGGGCGTGACGTTATCAGCTGGTAAAAAATATCGGTCTATAAAACAGCTGATTCTGACAGGAAAAATAGGCCAATAACACAGGCTGTAAAACATTCCAAACGGTATGGGGATAAAAGTTTCTAACTACAGAATTCGAAAATACTAAAATATGTGTTAACAGATTTTTTCCATAATTCATAACTGTTATTTATATGACACAAATTTAATATATTCGTAAAGTCACATGGGAAAAAATCTTCTATTCATACCAGTAGAAACATATTCTACCATGCAGTTGGCAATAACTACTATTGATTCTATGCTATTTGTTATTATTATTGGTTCTGCAAGAAATTTCAGTCTAGCTCAGATGCTTTGGCTGGTTGAAAACCGTATTAGTAGTGGAAGTGCGTATAGTTAGGTCCCGGTTAGAAATGCATAGGCATGTAAACAAACAAGAGTAGTTTATACACTCAGCAAGTAAATTTGCATTCTAATATTGTAGGTTTTTTAAATATAATTCGGCATTTGAATTGGTATTATGTCCGATTTAAGAAAACGGAAAAGTATTTCAGCAGACGAACAGGAAGCTGAAAAAATACTCTCTGAAGTTGAGAGTGATCATGTGAGTATTTAATAAGTTTTTAAATCTGGTGTTTACAGCTGTAATTCATTAAATATGCATTTAATATAATATGTCTAGTGACAAAATAGTATAAAACCCGCATTTTCAAGATGTTTCAAAACTTTCATTGGATGGATTTGTGTTATGATTTGGAAAAAAATATTTAATGAATAATTATAGCAACAAATATGATTTCTTGTTATTTTGCAGTTTAATCTTAGATTTGTTGAAGGTTTACAGTTGCATGGTCACATAAACAGTTTATATTATTTTGTTCATCTATACCAAAACCTTGTGGTCAATGTTTTCAATAAATTCTTCATTCCTTATAGTTTAATCTAGGTATGTTTTATGTATATGTATATACATACATACATACATGCATGCATGCATACTCGTACATACATACATATATATAAACCTTAAACACCAGTCAGTTAAGTAATGTAATTCGAAGCTCTACTTTAAAACATACTGTTTTTTTAATACTCAGTCCTTAAAACAAAGTGTGTATACTTTTTTATAAGAGCATTGTTAGTAAGTTTCAGTATTGATTTTTACCAGCTGATTTGAAACTTGATCTCATGAACTTTATTTAATGAAATTTGGTATTATAGCCTTGAACCATGTAATCGATTTAAGCAAACAAATTATACTGGATATTACATATTTTTAATTATGAATACAGTGCAATATTTAATTGAAAAATTATAATGGTCGGTGGTTACCAATAACTTACTAAAAATTGTTTGATAAAAAAGTATAGTAATAATTGTAGTAAAAATGTGCTGTCCTAATTTACAGTATACTATTATACTAGAAAAGCAGTTTAAGTCTATTTGTGGTTTATGTAGTCATTTGCTGTAATACACATTAGAAAAGTTTTGCATTTTTTCTACCAAACCTAATCAGATTAAGTTATATGTGTGAAAAAAACCTGAGCATCTTCCACACATGCAACAAAAGCCATAAATTAAACACACTAGAACAATATGAAATATACAGACATAGCAAGACATAAAAATGACATCCTAAATGAACAAATACAACACAAATCACACATAACCTTTGATCACATCACTTCTAACTTCCAAAAATTGGTACCAAAAGAGCACAACTGCAGCATTCCTAGCAGCAAAAATATGAGGATGTAGAAGTTGTAAAAGACAAAAACGTTTCCTCCAAGTCTAAGTTAACAATGTAACAACCTATAGTTAACAAAAGGTCTGGTCGCAAGTAATATCAAAGAGTAATAAGTATTATATATTGGCATTTTTACTTGGTCAACGCAATGATGGGTTGTGAAACTCGGGTGCTCAGAAATATCAGTAATTTCGTTTTCTGTCAAATGAATTAATAAGTTTTTAAATTATAATATGTATATATATATATATATATATATATATATATATATATATATATATATATATGAAGTTGATATATTACTATTGTAAATACTTTTATCCACCACTAAGTGTAATAATTTTGTGATGAGGCACCTTTCGGTCACTTGACCATAAAGTCAGTGCAACGGAAAAATAATGTACAACGTAAAATACCAATATATATATATATATATATATATATATATATATATATATATATATATATATATATATATATATATATATGTATATATATATATATATTTAACGTTATCCATTGTTTTTCCGTTGCACTGACTTTATGAAGTTAATATATTACTATTGTAAGTAATTTTATCCACCATTAAGTGCAATAATTTTACCTTGAGTGATGAGGCACCTTTCGGTCAATTGACCATTGTCGGTCACTGATGTTTTTCTGTTGTAGATGTTCGGTCTGTGATATTGGTGTTTGTTGACGTTACGCGCACTTTCTCTTGATCTGTGTGTATGATGTTTCTATATAGTATGTCTTCTGTATATAAAATATAAATACACCAATAATAAAATAGAAAAATAACAAATATATACAACAAAGAATACTACACTCCAACATACAAACCAAACAACAAAATAATAAAATATCTTAATAACACAAACCACAAAACAAATTCAGAAAAACATAACCTATCAGGAATTTACAAAATCACATGCAACAACTGTATCGCTTTTTACATAGGAAAAACAACCAGAACATTTAAAATAAGATTTGAAGAACATTATAGAGCATTCAAAAACAAAAATTCTAAAGTATCAAATGTTGCAGCACACCTAATATCCCATAAACACGAAATAACAAATTACGAAAATAACCTAACCATACTTGAAATAAATAACAACCCAATAGAACTAAACTCACTAGAAAAATACCACATTTATAAAAACATACACAACAATCTAATGAATCTACAAACAACATATACAGAAGACATACTATATAGAAACATCATACACACAGATCAAGAGAAAGTGCGCGTAACGTCAACAAACACCAATATCACAGACCGAACATCTACACCAGAAAAACATCAGTGACGACAATGGTCAATTGACCGAAAGGTGCCTCATCACTCAAGGTAAAATTATTGCACTTAATGGTGGATAAAATTACTTACAATAGTAATATATTAACTTCATATATATATATATATATATTTACATATACACATATATATCTTCTATATCCATTTTCTAATGCAATTTGATGTATTATATTTTTCTCTTTTATTCGATCATTTATGTTAATTGGTATTATGTATCAATAGTGATGTAAAATTCCTGGGAATGTATACTTGAGGGGAAATTCTCAGGGAATACTGCTGGTAATATTCCCAAAATTCATAAATTCCCGGGAACTAATGATTTTCTCGTAAACCCATAGGGCAGTGGACACCCCTACATTTTTTTTCTAAAATCCCTTAAAACTAATGTATTAATATGAACATACAAATCAATTTATAAAGAGTTATATTTAAAAAAATAAATTATATAATTTTAAAATTTTTATACTTGTTGCTAATTTTAATAGTAAACTGGTTGTATTCATCTTGAAATGTTATTGAATACCACGTAATTGCTTAGTGTATCACTATCATGTTTTCTAGTATCAAAAAGAAAATTATCAAATCATCTAGTCCAAATTCATTCTCATTTTCTTCCTCATTAATTCCTAACCTGAATTACTCTTCCTCGTCATCTTTATCTTGACTTTGGGCCTCTGTATCATAATGAATCAAGTCCGCTTCGATAGTGTCAAAGGACAAAATAATCAGACAATCCATAAACTTAAACACAGAAACACACATAAAAAACAGAACAAACCTCATAAATGAAATAAAAGACATAAACATACCACACAATTCAACACTACTATCACTTAACATAACAAATAAGTACACCAACATACCCATACCCGAAACACTCAACATCCTAGAAACCCAATTAATACAGAACTATATACCTAAAACCCACGTTACCGAAATCACCTAAATTACCTAAACATCCTCCACATCATCACCGAACAAAACTATTTAACCCACAACTCAAACTTCTTTTCACAACCAGATGGCCTACCCATGGGAAGTCCTATCAGTAGTGTCCTAAGCGAAATTTTTCTACAACACATAGAAAACACCAAGCTACTCACAAACAATACACACGCACACAAAATTATTTACTGACACAGATACGTCGATGATATCATAACACTATACAGAGGCAACTCCCGTCAATGTAAAGGACTCCTCACCTACACTAATAAAATACACCCAAAATTCCACTTCACTTCAGAAATTGAAACCAACCGATCCCTAAACTTCCTCGACCTAACCATAACAAAAAGCCACACACAAAAACACAGCCTCAACATTTACAGGAAACCCATAACAACAGACACACTTATCCACAACACATCAAACCACCCTATCCAACACAAACACGCTGCCTTCAGATCCATGCTCCATAGACTTAAAGAAGTCCCAATGACCACAGAAAACATGAACAAGGAACTAGACACAATTAGATATTTAGCATACACAAATGGATACAACACCACAATAATAGACAAAGTATGGTACAAAATACAAAAAAACACTAAAATTAACACTACAGACAGGGAAAACAGATACATCACATTACCATTCATAAACAAAACAACAAACAAAATAGCCCGCAAATTTCAAAAAATAGGTTACAAAATAGCATACAAAACCAATAACAAATTACAATACAAAATACAACACAACACCAACAACAAAGATAAACTACAAGCACCAGGCGTATACAAACTAAACTGCGATGAATGTAACAAATTCTACATTGGACAAACATGTCGCAGCTTTAAACAAAGAGCCGAAGAACACAAACATAACACCAACTCAACATTTTACAATCACTTAAAAAAAACAGGACACAAATACACAGACATTTATCATAATTTAGAAATCCTACACATCAACAAAAAAGGTCCACATCTCAAGACACTGGAACAATATGAAATTTACAGACACACAAAAACACAAAATACAAACGTATTAAACGAACAAACACAATACAAATCACATATACTCTTTGATACTATCGAAAACCTACCTTTAAAACCGTCACCGCTTGACCCAACATCTCCAAGCAGAAGACACTGATGAAGATCGGCACATAGCGATCGAAAACATTCTGTCTCAGTAAGTTTTAACAAATTTACTAAATATAAAGTTCGGATAGACATAAACTATTGTTTAAGTGGTTATTAATAAATATTCTTGTATATGAATAACCTATTTTGTTTTAGATTATTAAACAAGAAAACATATTATATATTACTTATAAATATAAATATACAGCAGAATACATAATCACAAATTGTATTTCACATTATTTGTAAACCACCAAAACTAAACAAATGGGTTCAGTTGTATAAAAAACATTTTTTATGTAAAAAATATCATAGCTGTGTTCTGTTAAATAAATGTGTAATAATAAAACATAGTTTCATGGCTGGTGCTTTAATGTCAAAATAAATTCATTAAGGAGAAAGATAAAGATTTTGGTTACAGGATATATCTCAATATATATTCTGATTAGTTCTGCATTGATACGGACAGGCAAGGCTAGAAAAATATTCATTGACCTTCAAGAGAGCAAAAAATGGTTAAATTTTTTTTTTTAATTCTATACTATATTATTGGTAAATGAATCAGCATACACTCCTCATGAAACACCAAAACATTTTCCTGGATAATTTCAAAGAATATTTAAATAAGAGAATAATCTATAAAGCAGGAGTTTAATGAGAAATGAAATTACTATTTTCAAAGAAAATACCAAATAGGTCTGTTCTTTCCAGATCAGAACAATTTGCTATATGCTTAAGGCAGCAAAAGATCTAATTGCTCTTCTCCTATGTTCAAATATCTTGGTAGATCCTAAGATAAAATAAATTAATATATTTTGAACATTAGATTTAGGAGCACTAAAAAAAAAAAAAATTAAATGACATCTATTTTTTGATAACAACTTATAGGTCACTATTGTTTCATTCCTAGAGTTCTTTCATGAATGAGTAAAACACTATCTTGCTTCTGAAACCTTGGTTTTAAGGATGTTTTTATTATATATAATGTAGCTGCAGATCCCTCTACTTTAGTGGACAGGAATGGCTTCTGTTCCCAAATTTGATGTCAATAATTCAACTCCTAGATCAAGCAATGATTTCTATGGAATATCAATAGCATATTACATCATACAATATTTTAAAATCCAAATTTATTTTAAAACAGTTGCTTCCAACTGAACAAATTTAATGTAGTTGATTGTATCATAGATGATGTTGCAATACTGATAAATAAAGAAAGCTAAGCTACATCAATGAGTGCTGGAAAGATGTTTGACCAAGAAGTATATAATAAAAAGGGGTCCCACATATCAAGATGAGATTTGCACATCAAATTAAGTATGGTGGATTTAATGATATAAGATGATGTTGATGATCTCATAAAATGAGTTAAATGAAAAAGATACATTGGAAATGTCGAAAGAAAAATTGTTCAACTCGGAAGAAAGTTATAGTGAGAAAAATGATGCTGGGATGGGTAGAAATTTCTCTTTGTAACATCTGAAAGAAAATATTAACTCTCCAACAACTTATTGAAAAAAGTGTAGAAAATTATTTTTGTTTAAAGTTTAAAGATTAAGAGAGAAATAAATGTATATATGTAAAATAAATGAAATGAGGACGTTTACTGTAATAATGTGTAAGCCTTCTTCTTTCAATTCTTAAAACTGTAACCTTCTTAGTTACACTGAAAAATAAACTTATCAATCATGACTGACATTCACGTAAGTCAGATTTAATAATGTATTCCAAAAACGTTTACACACATATTAAGGGGTTACTGTGTGCCTTTAAGTATGTTTGTTTAATTCATTTAACAAACTAAGTGCTTTTAAAGCCATGTGTCAGATATTAAAATATACTTTTTTTTTAATTTTATTTATTTATTTTTTAATTTTTTTTTGTGGAGGTTGGAATGCATTTACGCACCATCAAGTCTGCCCTGACAGACCTGGTGTGTGGGACTCCTGGTGAATACCCACTAAACCCTTCCTCCTTTCTGGCCCTTTGTAGATCTGACCAGGGTATCACTGTATTAGCATTCTTCCTGGTCAGAGGGCCCTTTATTAACCCCAGTGGTTTCTATTTCTAAAACTGAATGTATTTGGCCCGGTCACTGATCTTGACCTCGATCATCTTCTTGTCTCATTTTACTCCGCAGTATGCTCTCGATATATGTCGCTATCTCTATCCAGTTGGATGCGCTCCACAGCACCTTGCCCATAATGTTGTCCGGGTCTATTGGCCCGACGTTGCTTTCCATCTTTCCTGCCACTAGGTCATTGTCATCCTTCTCGCTTCCTTTTTGTTATCCCTATCATCCATATTGTTTCGTCGCTCTGCAATGGTCTTCTTTTTTAGTGCCAGCAGATCAATAGAAATTATTCCCGCCACCACTAAAGCAGCCGATTCCGAGACCGTTCGATAAGAACACGCCACTCTTAGTGCCCCTTTTCTCTGCACTAAGGCCATCCGTCTTCTATTCCTCTCAGTTTTGAGGGCACCTGCCCAAATTTCCGCTCCGTACAGCATTATAGATTGCACCACGGATATCAGAAGACGGCGTCTGCTCTAAGTAGGGCCCCTAACGTTAGCCAGAAGCCTACTTATAGCTGTTGTGACTCTGACCGCTTTCTCAACTGCGCATTTAACATGATTTTGAAAACTCAGCTTTCTATCAATCATGATACCTAAGTACCTAATGGCATTTTTAACTGCTATTTTTTGCTGACCATGCTCCATCATCCAGCTGTTAACACGACGCATTACTTGGGTCAGTCGCAATTGGGCGAGCTCTTGGTTTCTCGCTATAATGATCGCAGCAATGTCGTCTGCGTATCCCACCAGGAAAGTTCCATCTGGCATTGTTATAAGCAAAATGCTGTCGTAATTTGCATTCCAGAGGTCCGGGCCAAAAATGGAGCCTTGAGCTGATCCTGCTGTTACTCTCTTCCTTCTAGGTCTATCTGAGGTCTCGTATATCAGGTACCGGTTGTTAAGGTAGTCTCGTACTATCCGTAGGAGATACTTAGGCAGATCGAATGTCTTCTCCAGGGCATACATTATGTCTTTCCATTTCGCTGCGTTGAAGGCATTACGTACATCTAGGGTAACCAGAAGGCACACAGGTCATGAAAAGTGGTTACCTACCTCGACTATTTTAGCAGCATCAACTACGGTTCTAATAGCATCAATAGTTGACTTGCCCTTCCTAAAGCCAAACTGTCTATCAGAAAGATCTCCTGCATCGCGGAAGGCCGAGAGCAGCCGTGGCCTAATAAGTTTTTCTAGCAACTTTCCAGCCGCATCCAACATGCACAGCGGTCTGTATGAAGACGGGGAATCTAAGTTCCCCTTGCCTTTGTTAATCAGGACCAATCTTGCTACCTTCCAACAGACACTAAATACGCCAGCTTTCAGGCAGTGGTTGTACATGTTGAGTAATATGTGCGGGTGAGCTCTCACTATGGCTTTAAGAACCTCCGAAGGGATTCCATCCGGTCCCGGAGCCTTGTTATTTTGGAGTGAGTTGGCTGCCGTCCATAATTCTTTCTCCGTGAAGAGCGGGACATCTTGCCCTCCAGTTTTCCTCTTTGAAATCTGTCCGACAGATGGGAAGGGAACAAACCATCTACTATAATTTTCATCTGTGTCGCATTCAATTGTCCTCCCGGAGTGAATGAATTTAGCTTTTTCATCCCCAGCTTATATCCCAGGCCCCAGGGATTGCTATTTAGGTCTTCACGAAGGTCCTCCCAGCATCGTCTTTGGCTCTCTCCAATTGCTCTACGTAGTTCTCTCTTTGCCGTCTTGCATTCCAGTGTCTCTTCATAGGCCACACCCTGTCCCCTTCGCCTTGCCCGTTAAGCTAGGCCTCTCGTTTTAAGGCACTTTCTCCGTAATATGGCTATCTCTTCAGTCCACCAATATACCGGATGTCTATTTCCTCTAGGGAATTGTTTTTGTGGGAAAGCAACTTTGCATGCTCTTTAAATGAGTTTCATTGTTGTGTCTACTACAGCTTCAGCGTGCCTGTGCCTTTGCGTTGTTTGTCCATTTTCCATGGCATCCAATTGGGAACCCTGCAGGGCCTCCGAGAATCTGTCCTGATCCATTCGGGCGACATTCCACCTGCTTCTTCTCAGTGTTCTCAACTGTCTCTTTGGTTTCTCAAGGTTGATGCTGATTAAGATGTACTGGTGATAGCTCGCCGTGTAGTCCTCCATCACTACCCAGTCCTGAATTCTAGGGACTAAAGTCTCTGAGGCTAAAGTAATATCGTTAATACTACCTCTATATCCTGGTCGACGGAAAGTAGTCGTGTTACCTGTGTTAAAGATGGAGAGTCCCAGTCTTGATGCCATTTCGGTCACGCGTTTGCCTCTAGAGTTAGTCATATCTGCCCCTCATTCTGTAGCCCTCGTGTTGAAATCTCCTCCGACAATGATGTTACCGTCTATTACCTGTAGTCTGTCCTCTAGCTGGTCCATCTTTTTGTGGAAGTCCCTGATGGACTCATTGGGAGTTAGGTACACACTGACGTATGTAATACTGTTGCTTTTAACCCATACATAACCGTTTCCAGAGCCATGACTATCAATGACAAGATTCCCGTCAGGTATCCAAATAGCTGCGGTTCCCAAGCTGTCCGAAAACCACGAAGGGGATGCGAAGTCCTTATACTGCTTACTTATTATTATAATTTCAGCCTTATGTTCTAATCGAAGTTGCGAAAGAAGATCATTAGCCGGTCTCCCTCTGCCTAGATTTCCTTGGATAATCCGTCTAGCCATTCTTTTTTAGTTTTTTGGCTTCCAACGCTTGGCGAAACACTATACATTTCCCAGATCCGGAGATGTGTTTTGTCTTGTCCACATCCAAGTTCATACCCGCGCACAGCATACAATAAGGTTCATGCTGACAGTCTTTGACCTGGTGTTCACTGTTGCCACATTTAAAACATAGACCTTGCCTGTCAGGTCCGTTGCATTTCCCAGTCTTATGTCCATACCCGAGACACCTCCAGCAACGTGTTACCTCAGTCCTCAACCTGATTCTACAGCTGACATAGCCAATTTGAATCCTATTATTCTTTAAAAGAATGCCTGATTCTGCCTCGCTTAAAACAACAATAGCCATCTTCTGCCCTCTATCATTTGCTCCTGTTACGTAAATCTTGCGTTCGTCATTACTATTTAGTAAATTACGAGCGAGAGCTTCCTTTACGTCATTCTCTTCTGACATTGAGTCTAGGTCTCTAATCTCTATTGTTACCTTCGGGACTAGGTGTTGTATATTTCCTACTTCCCCAATTGCATCTGTTATAGTTTTGTTAAATTCATTGATATTTTCCGCCCTGCCAGACAGACATCTCAAAGAGGACATCCCTTGCTCTCGTTTTCCTTATGGATTTTATGCCCGCATTTAAGTTCGCAGGCTTTACCTTGTCGTGGAAGACGCGTAAAACATCAGCAAAAGATTTCCCACTGACAGGCTTAATAAGTACTGCCTCTGAGCGTGGCTTATTTCTTACTTTCTTCTTTTTTATTTGACCTGGAGTCATT
Organism: Prosapia bicincta; assembly: GCA_036971475.1. Classification (NCBI taxonomy): domain Eukaryota; kingdom Metazoa; phylum Arthropoda; class Insecta; order Hemiptera; family Cercopidae; genus Prosapia; species Prosapia bicincta. The sequence goes on along the minus strand of JBAIZL010000006.1, from coordinate 15,546,342 downwards.
TGATTTGATGGCCAGTTCCCACTGATGCTGCCTTTTAGCTGCTACGTGTTTGCGGGTTTGAACTACCGTCCACTGGCCGCCATTCTCATTCTCCTTATGAGAAGAAGGATTCTCATTAGTAGCCCCTGTGATGGAAGTGGACTCTGTAGAGTTCTTAGGCCTTGTGCCATCTACTCTCGAGGGGCCATCTTCTTGTCTGACTCCTTCTCTGTGTTTTTTCCTAGGCCCTGTTGAAGGGGACTCGAAGCCTTTTCTTTCCTTCCCCTATGTGTGGAGAATTAGCATTTTGTGCCTCTTCTTCTTTTAGGAAGAATTCAGCCCTCTCCTGTGATCTCTTCGAGTAGCTTAGCCCATCTACTAGATCTTCGAGCTCTATAATTCCAGATTTAATGTCAATGCTGATGTTCTTTTGTCTGCCTGTACCAGCCTTCATTTTGCTTAGCACGACTCAGCATTTTTTGAAGTGCTCTGCTTCCTCTCAGGCAATTTTTTGCAGCTGTTTCTCTTGAGGAGATAGCTGCTGAGAGCTTTCTGCTATTGCGTTTCCCGGTGTTCCAGCTTCCGCACTTCCATTTTTTCTCCCTTGCGTAACTAATGGAGAGGCATCACTTTTTTTTCTGCCAATCTTTGGGTCGCTTCTCTTCCTTTCAGGTGGCTTGGGACCTGACGGTGGTGTCCTCTGAACCCTGGAGCTCCTAGAGAAAGGATCTCTTTCCTCACCACTTGTCACATTTTCATCCAAGGGGACCAAGTGTTCCATCCCCGAGGTATGTTTCTTGCAGGCGCTGGCTGACGACGACCTGGAGCCTGCTATTAATATATACTAGAGTATATAAGAATAACAATACTGTATACCTATATTTTTAAAATTAAAAAGTAAATAATGGAATAAGTAGTAATAAATTATCAGTTATAGAGAAGTCATGAGATATTTGTCTATTAATAAAAGAAATTAATTGCATTCCTAAGTTCTACAATTCTTAGCCCAAACTTTTATTTGTCATTCCAGATATCCAAATCAAAACCATTATCTTTGATATATTCAATTTAAAAAAATATTTCTTGTGAGAGGCCAGTGAATCTAAATTCTGATTACTTATGTTTAGTATTAATTGAAGATTTTTTTCTTACACTTCATTTGTTTTTATTTGCCATGATTTAGTAGGTTTTTCAGAAAAATAAGACTTTGTACTCAACCTACTTAACACTTCATTTGGAATGTGGTCATTCTTAGCTGGTGACACAGATCACTATTGCTTCACTGTGATGTTTCTTTTAAATTATAAAATGTTTTAAAATTAACTATATTAGGTTTGAGGATTGTAAAATATAATGAAATAAAAATTTTAATGTAATTTTTACATTGTTATGTTGAAAATTCTACAAATTTCATTCGCTAAATACAAATTTATATATGTTAACTCTATAATATATCAAAAACAACTAAGGTAATTCAGATACAAGAATTATATAAGAAAGATAAAATTGTCTTTATTATTCCCAAGCCGTTAAGTTGCAGAATGTCTCTCGTTTCTTCCCTCTTCCTTCTCCATGTAGTTTATATATAAATACAGTAATAATAACAAATTAATAAAAGAAAAAATACAAATACATTCTTAATTTCATACTATATTCAATGTCTATAATGTTACGGAAACAAAATAAACTTGGCAATTTGTATAAATTTTGCAACAATTCTATTTCTAATTTAACATATGTTTTATATTTACATTATTACATTATTCATTCCTGATGATGTTGGTACTGTTTATCAACGAAAAGCTTTGATATAAATTAATTAATAATTTTTGTACTTGAATAACCTTAATTGTTTTTGATTATTATACAAGAAAACATATTATATATATATATATATATATATATATATATATATATATATATATATATATATATAATACGTTTTCTTGTTTAATAATTTAAAACAACATAGGTTATTCAAATACAAGAATATTTATTAATTTATATTCAAAGCTTTTCGTTGGTAAACAGTACCAACATCATCAGGAATGAAAATTACTATATTATATATTTAAAATATATATATATATATATATATATATATATATATATATATATATATATAGAGAGAGAGAGAGAGAGAGAGAGAGAGAGAGAGAGAGGGAGGGAGAGAGAGAGAGAGGGAGAGAGATTTATTATATGTTAATTGTTAACAATTCTGCCGCCATTAAGTACAACCAATTTTTACCTTAATAACTCTATAAACTCTTGAATTTTGTAGTCCAGTACGGTTGGTGAAACTTAAATAATCACTTTTACATTAGTTTATGACCATCCGAACTTTAAATTTTGTAAAAACTACACATCAACAAAAAAGGACCACATCACAACACACAAGAACAATAAGAATTTAAAAACACACAAAAATACAAAATACAATCTTATTAAATGACAAGCCCAAACAAACATACAAATCAAACATAGTCTTTGATACTATTGAAAACCTGCCTTTAAAACAGTCACCGCTTAACCTAACAACTCCAAGCAGAAGACACTGATGAAGATCACCACGGAGTAATCGGAAATACTTTGTCTCAGTAAGTTTTTAAGAATTTTACAAAACTGGAAGTTTGGATAGTCATAAACTAATGTAAAAGTGATTAACTCTATAAAATCAGTGCATTGTAATAATGTTGGACTTTGTTAATATTGGACAGTGTTAAATATCACACACACATACATTTTTATAAAATTACATTTACTTTTAAAAAACTCTTTTTGTAGTATATAGTATGTTATAAAAATTTAAAGTATGTACATTTTGTATGAAAATTTTCAACTGAACTAAAGGGTTGATAAAAAGTAGTTATATTATTAAAGGTTGTAATCAATAGAATAACTATGCAATGAAAATTTTAATCAATATTTTTGTAAAATACAAACCAGTGAATAAACATTGTTTAATATTTTAAGTTATACAAACTAAAGAGGATTTTTATTCAAAACATTTGTCACACACTTTTGATGGTCTGGAGACAATTATTTCACGTCTTTTCACAGTTACTTTCAGTCTCTTTGAACTATTGACATATTTCTTCTCAGACACATTCTGACATTTTCAACACATGTAAAAATGTTATTAGATCAAAAGTTAATAAAGAAATATTAAAACAAAGATTTGATCACTATTTAAGTGGTCTCGTAATGATCCAAGTTAAAAAAAAACCTTTGTAACAGACACACTATTTCAACAAAACTATTAATATAGTATTATGTGTGGAGGGCTGAAGGGAAAAGTTAATCCTGCTTAATAGTAAATGTCATGCCAATTTCTGATTGAAAGTGAAAGACCTGACATCTGACCAAAAATTATTTATTTTTTAAAAATAACTGACTAATTTACTGCTGTTGTAAAAATAAACTGTCGTTTTATTTGTTATAAAATAAGCATGATTTTCTAAAAGCAAATATAATTTATCTATTGTAAACTAAAAATCAGTATGGTTGTCATTTTAAAGTTTCTGATTAAGATACACAGATTTTTTTTATATATTTGAACTAAAATATGTTTTTTTTTTTATATATATAAGAACTGAAACAAAAAATGATTCAGCAGTTTTGGTCAGGAAATCTGTGTCAGTTCTTAAGTTATTAATATCTTTTTAAAACGATATATAAAGTGAAGCATTTATAGCTGTTTAGTGAAGAGTTTGTTGATTATACAAAATGTTTGTCTTATTTTAAAATCTTGATGATCCTTCAAAGTATGTACCCATCCTCCAGAAACACCCTCTGTATACAGACAAAATTCCATATTAGGAATAACATGTCTAGACACACAAACATAAGTTTAAGTTTAAAAAATACTACAACAATACATGGTAAAAGCAGAACAATGTATACTTCAAAGTGGCAATATCTTTAATTATAGAAATTAATAGTAGCTTCTTGCAAATGTATTAGTTTTAATTGGTTATATAATCTTTGGGATATTGTTATCAACCAAGTAATGAGTAGTGATTTTGCTGATAGGGAATTATTTAACAGTTTAGGCTCTGTCCTGTAGATGTTTCTCTCAATAGATATAAATTATTTGTTGGCATGCCGATAGTTTGGGAGGTAAGATAAGTACTAGTGTTATTAAGTTTCATAGTTATTTAACAATTGTGGTAAGTAGTTAGTATTAAAATTATATAAAATGTGGCTAATGTTATTGTGTGTTTAAATCATGATTGTAGAAATTAGGTATATTTCGTAAGCAGCAAATTTTTAAAATTGTTTATAGTCTCAAACATAAGGTAGAGAAAATATTAAAAATTGGCTGATTACTAAAAGTATTAACAGATTGATTTCAAACTGTTATAGGAATATATTGACACTTGACAGAAATAAAATTTACTTCCCCTTTGAATCAAGGTGGCCATTTCTGAAAATGTTTGTGGTTCTCATCTTCAACTGCAAACATTCTTGAAATATTGCTCCCTACTTAAGACTAGTCACTATATATTTTTAAGTCTATATTTAAGTTCACAATTGAACTTCAAGAATATACCTAAGTATTTTAAGTTGACAATAGAGACACACTATGTGAAATGAGTACTTATCGGCTATAAGTAACTTATTTACGTATTTCGTATAATTCAAACCTTTAGAAATAATGAAACAGTTCTTTACACTTTGAATATGAGAGTAACGTAGTTTATAATTTAAAAAATACTAACAAATTACATAAACTGTAATTAAATCATACACAGTTAAACTTTAATTGATTCCATCTTCACGAGAACTACTAGTTACTAAAAACACTTGCATATATTACACTTTTTTTTATTAACTTGGCAAAAGACCACTACTTACTGATTTACTCAGCAAACACGTTTCACACTAGGTCAGCGTGCGGGCACACACACACACCCACAGGCCTGACAAGACTGTTGCTCAGGTGTGTTGTGTTGGTGTGAGTCTGTAGTGTATTTCTGTTCTGTGGTGTGTTATTGTTCATAGAGTAGTTATTAATTATGTGCTTAAATATAGTATTTGATTATGAGTTCTTTTGTCATCTAGAATGAGTTGTGGATAGTATTTATGGTGTTTATATATCTCGTAGTTTTCTACTGTGTCAAGTTTTAGCTTTTTTTGATGTAGTGTAGGATGTTTAGATTGGCGTCTATGTTAGTCTTTGAGTTTAGTGTGTTTTTATGTGTATAGCGAAATTTGATTTGGGTACACTTACCCAAATCAAGGATAGTCTAGGATAGTTAAAGACGGGCGTTTTGAGAGGTGTGTCCCATTGTTAATTCAGAATGTAAACTGACCTCTTGGTTGTTGTAGGTTAGGGTGGGGTGGGATAATAGGGTAGGGATTTAGGTGTATTTTAGAGAGTATTGGAAGTTAATAAGTCAAAGAGTGCAAGTGAGTTATAATGTAGTATGTGTGTACGGTATAGTTTGAAATGTTTGTATATCTCATATTGTTCAAATGTGTATGGCTAGTAATTTTTGTTTTGTTTGTGAAGAATTTGTAGGTTAGATGTTATGTTTGTGTAGTTATGATTTGTGGATATGAGAGGTTTGGCAAAGTTTTATTGGGTGTTTTGTTAAACATTAAAGTAAAACTTTGTTGAGAAGTTCGTGCTTAACATGCTCTTTTTCTTCAATCCTTTAAACTTTCTTATAACAACAGTTATAAACATTCAAGCTTAGTATGATTTTTATTTAAGTTGTTTTCCAGGGAAAATTGTGCATATTACACAGCTCATGCTAGTAAAATAATCTGTTTTAAATGTGGTAAGTACACGCCTAAGGCATTAAACTTTCTCTTTCCTGTTTTACAAAAGTGCAGGAACCTTGTTATCTACTTAAGCAAAAAGGAGTAAAGAATGTCAGTGTTTTAATTCTAAACCAAAGTCAGGTCTATAGCAATTTTTGGTCTGTCTTAAAACTTTTAACAGTTAGTTTGTAATACAGGTTTTCTTTCATTTTTTTTATCAATTCAATGTCAGTATAGTTGTGAATTTACAGCTATTAAAGTGTTAATGTAATTGTTCATAAAATATAATTAAACAATTGAAATGTTTAGTCTTCATATTATACTTGCTAGGTTTAAATTTTGTGGAAATAAAACGACGGGCTTGCAATTGAAGAATGTTATTTATTTAGTGGTGATATTTCTGTAACAGATTCATTACCATCTTCTGCCCTGTACTTATTAATAATAATTAAAGTTGGTAAAAAATACAATTAATTAATAGCTATAAACTATTTTTAATAGTATAATACAATTTACCTTTAACAAATGACAAGGGCATACACACAATTACTCAAATCTATTATTAGTCATTTCATTAGGTGTACTAAAATACATCATTTAATATAAATAAAAATTAAACCTATTATTTATTGTAACATTACTATTTAAGAAAAACCTAAACTATTACGAAAGACCAAAGACGACATATTAGAATTTTAAATATTGCACTAATTATCAAAATATTTTTAATTTAAAAGCTAAATTTTAATTTGTCAATTAGTAAAATAAACATAGTTCACATAGCACAGGAATAGACAGAACAAAGTAAAATTACAAAACAAACATATATGATATGTGATTGATAGACACAAAGCTTACATATATTATTATGATATTTTTCAATAGAATCAAATATTTGTTATTATACTTATATTAGTTGCACGAATTTACGATCGTTAAACTCTACATTATCAATACAGCACTTGCGAAAAAGTTTGAATATCTACCTAATAATCATTTGTTAAATTTGAAGTTTTTGTGTTGTACATCTTGAAGTTTTTTAAATTGCTACTTTTGGTATCACTTGGCAAAAAAAACCCTACTTATATTTTTCACAATCAAATACTATATTTGAACACAAAATTAATTAACAACTACTCTATAAACAATACCACACCACAGAACACCAATACACCTCAGTTGTACTAATACTCTACAACACATCTGAGCAACAGTCTTGTCTGTAACACAGCATTGAACAATGCACTAGAGAAACGCTGAAAAATATCAGTAGATATTGTTTTTTTTGTTTTCTAAGTGATACCAAAAGCAGTAATTTGTTTAATAATGGCAAGCGAATGTTTGGTAGCTATTTATAGTCCTCTTTTATATTAATCGGATTGTTTTGTATGTGTTCATTTCTAAGAAAATACGTCGATGCCAATTTTTCTCATTATATAAACCTGTTGGAATTTTTAAAATCATAGGTATGGTAATATACTAGAATGATCAAAAAGTACTGCTGTGGTAGGTAAATCATGTTTGGTCCTGGTGATCTTTGTTTCATGTTCCTAAAATATATGTATATGTAATTGATTTTTGGTCTCACCAACATATGAAGCATCCCACTCATTGCATTTAATTTTATAAACATCATTATTATGATTATCTGTTTCAGTCTTGTCTTTCCTTCCTTTAATTGCAGGTGAAATTTTATTAGAAATATTAAGGACATTGTTAATATTAATTGAAAATATTTTATTTACTTATTTTGTTAGTTTTATTTTATAATAGAATTATTACAACAGATTTGATCTATATGTAATGTAATGCCCAAACTTCCTCAGGGGGCGAGGACAATCTGAGATGAAGATTGCCACGGAGCAATCAAAAACGTTGTTTCAGTTAGTTTTTACAAAACTAAAGTTCGGATAGTCATAAACTAATGTAAAAGTGATAAACGTAATTAATAGTTCTCAAACGCCGACTTGCAAATATACCAAGTACGATTCTTGTTTAATTACATTAAAATGTTAGTAATATATATATATATATATATATATATATATATATATATATATATATATATATATATCTGAAGTTAATATATTACTATTGTAACTAATTTTATCCACCATTAAGTGCAATGATTTTACCTTGAGTGATGAGGCGCCTTTCGGTCACTTGACCATTGTCGAATCACTCGATTCGACAATGGTCAAGTGACCGAAAGGCGCCTCATCACTCAAGGTAAAATCATTGCACTCAATGGTGGATAAAATTACTTACAATAGTAATATATTAACTTCATAAAGTCAGTGCAACGGAAAAACAATGGATAACGTAAAATATCAAGAATATATATATATATATATATATATATATATATATATATTGTAATATTTATAGGATGGGCTATATAATGTTGTTTAAGAATTGGAAGAATAGATTAGAAATAACTCACACAAAATATGAAATCGGAGATTTTGGAGATACAAATTCATTAAGAAATTGGTTAGATTAAATTAAAACTAATTTTAGGTGAAAGCCTAGAAAAGGTTGTAACATTTAAAACAGATTTGAACTGTAAAATGCATTAAGAAATTTATTGGATCAAATAACCTAACAAATAAAATTAGAACAAGATAATCTAATAATAATAAAATTAAACAAAATTGTAAACTTTATTAACATAGGGCATAAGTAATTACTGGAGAGAGAAGGTGAAACACGATTGTAAACAATGAAGTGAGAGGTTATGTTTGTATTAATCCATGCCAAAACACACACATTTCAGAATTATTACAAAAGTAAAAAGCAAAGACACTGCACACATAAATAATAGTAATTAAATAGTGGTAAAAAATCGAACTAAATTTCATAAAAGAAAAGGTTTGGAGGAGGAAAGGCCGCCATGTTTTAAACATTTTAAAAATAAAAACGACGCGTTAGTCTAGCATGGGCAGCCGAACGAAGCGAAGCCATTTTTAGAAGCCAAAATCCCGTTTGAAGAATCTCATCAAAATTATACGAATTTGTGAAGGAACTTGGCCAAATTAAAACGAGAATAAGTGAATTTAAAATCTATAATACAGTATTAATATAATTGAAGTAACTAAAAGGAATTTAATTGTGTGTGAAATTTAAAATTTAAAGAGAACTGAATCCTAAATGAACAACCAGCAAAACTCCGAAAATTGATAAGTACATAGCGCTATAAAACTAACCTTTAGTGAACTTTTAAAATTATAAGAAAACCTAAAATTGTACATTATTAGAATATCTTGAAATCAAATAATAGTTTAGTAGTAAGAAACCTAATCCAGTTCAAACAGTTTAGGGACCTTTTTGCTTATTCCAAATTTAAGATTTTACATCAGGAAGCTAATTATTAAAACTATTTTCTAAATTTAATCTTGTTTATTAAAATTTATTTAAGTAACCAAAGAGTTAGAAAATATAGCCCATGCATAAAACCCCGAGAAATTAAGAGATCTTAGAAAATAGCCTAGGTTATAAAATCTTGTAACTAAAATTAAAAGAATTGAGTTTAGTCTATTGTGTTAAAACTTGTTAAGTGTTTTTGTTCTGTTTATTGTGTAAAAAAATTAAAAAATTGTTATAATAAAGAATTTAAAATATTCCTGAGTATTTGTGTTTCAAATATTTTTATAAAAAATAATTATAATATATATATATATATATATATATATATATATATATATATGCTGATATATATTCCTTCATGGATGGAAAAATATGATAAAATAATTAGTTTTTGGAGTATAGGCTATCTATTCTAGTGCAAAAAATCGATTTTCAATTTTATGCTCTATAAAATGAATGGATGTACTCTGGATATTAACTATTTATCCATAGTATATATACAGGGTGCGATTGAAAATTAATAAGACTTTACGCGCGCAATGTCTGGCAAGCGGCCAAAAAAATCGGGTAGAGGGGGAAAATGTACCTTTGACCTCCCCCTTCCACGAGAGACCGCTTCCAGTTTGTTGGCAACAGTGGTTGAATCAACATCGCTTTGTGCGTGAAAGCTGTTTTGGTAGTCTGTTCCAATTTGCCAGTTGCGAAAATGCAGCGATCGTTGAAACAGCGTTACGCAATAAAATTTTGCGTATTGCTCACCAAAACGTTTACTGAAACCCATGGGTTACTCAAAGAGGCTTATGGGGACCAAGTTTTGTCCAGGGCCCAGGTAAATGTATGGCACAGGGCGTTCAAGGAAGGCCGAGAGAACTTCAAAGTCAAACAGCGACCCGGGAGGCCTTCAACGACGCAAACAGAAGAAGACGTAAGCCGGGTTTGTGAATGTTTCAACATTGATCGTCGTGCTAGTCTCTGTGAGATTAGTGGGGAGTAAAATTTAACTTATTACAATGTGCAAAAAATCGTAACCGAAAAACTGGCGATGCGGAAAGTGTGCGCAAAAATGGTGTCGAAGGTTTTGACTGATGAGCAAAAGCAATTGTGTGTGCAACTTTCTCGTGAAGTGTGGGAAATTGACGAACAGAATGACACCTTGGACAGTATTATCACTGGTGATGAAACGTGGTGTTTTGAGTACGATCCAGAGAGTAAGGAACAGAGTGCGGAGTGGCACATGAACACATCACCATGACCCAAGAAGGCGCACATGTCGAAATCAAAGGTTAAAACCATGCTAATCGTGTTTTTCGACTCTCGAGGTATCGTCCATAAGAGGTTTGTACCTCAAGGAAGCACTGTAAACGCGGCCTTTTACAAGGAAGTGTTCCTTTGGCTCAAAAACCGTGTCACCCAATGTCGGCTCGATATGGTCAACTATTGAACTCTCCATCACGATAATGCGCCGGCGCACAATGCCTTCCTCTGCACCTCTCTACTGGCCAAAATGGGGTTCCGGTGCTTCCTCACCGTCCTAACAACCCAGACGTGTCCCCCCCGGACTTCTTATTATTGCCGCTCGTTAAAAGGAAGCTAAAGGGAAGGCGTTTTGACTCCATTGAAGTGATCCAAAAAGCTGTGAGTTTAAAAAATTTTTCCAGCAGTTGAAGAACCAGTACCAGCGGTGTATTGATGCACAAGGGTCATATTTTGAGGAGTATTAGTTGTATAATCCAAAAAGTTCAGTAAAACTGCCTAAAAAAAAGTCTTATTACTTTTCGATCGCATCCTGTATTGTGCTTAATTAAACCAAATTGTAACTCTATGTTCATGTAGTTCTTGTTCTTTTAATTTTACATTAGTGTACCCTTTAACAAAAAAATCTATAAATTTTTAATCAGATTTAAAATCCCTGATGCATTTCAGTTTTAAATAAATAATTCTTAAAGTGTTGCTGCAGTAATAGCTTATAAAAACGTTTTGAATTACTTATAAGTGTTATTTTTTATGCGAAATGTTAAAGATTGCTTTCTAATGCTAATGTATTCATTTAAAAATATTAAATAATTTCAACAGAATAGCTAAAAATAACTTTATTGTTTATCAAGAGGTTATTTACAAAGATATCATTGTAAGTGTTTGAGCCCATTGTTAAACCTTTCAAAAAAATATTAAAAACATTATGTTAATCCAGGCAGTCTGCAAATAGTTTACAATGTTAAGACAAAGCTTAATAAGTTAATACAACTTTAGTTATCTGAATTCAGATATTAGATTGATTGTAATAGGAATTTGTTATTGCCAAAAGTTTTAAATACTTATTTATTTGTGCTTTTAAATATTATTGTATCCATAGTTGGTTTGAGAAGCATGTTTATTTATTCATGAGAACTTTACACATAGATTTATTGATTTCTTCTACTTATAAAACTACAGTTTGAAATACTTGTTAATGTGTAAACATATTTTTTTTTAAATAATCCTTTTAAATAATACTGATACTTACAATAATATAACATTGAAAAATTAATGCGTTTTCATATTACAGATATCATTTTCAAATCCTCTGTGATCTTCTGCCAGTTTTAAGGAACATGCATTGCAGTTCCAGTAGTATAGGTTTAACACATCTGTATAACCATTAAGATAATTAGAGATTACCTAGTGAGAACTATTCGCAATAGTAAAAATTAAAACAGTTAATTCTAAGTCTCACTAGACCTTAGTTTATTAAAACAAACACACTAGTTTATTAAAACAACCAGACTTCAGTTGCTACTTGAAACTGTTGCGTTTGTTTTAATAAACTAATGTGTAGTGAGATAGAGTTAGAGTCTACTGTTTTAATTTTTTCCAATCTGTATAACCCGTTGTAAAATCTGTAACAGGTTAAATTTTATAAGTAAAACAAAAAGTAATTATTTCCAGAATTTACAGTTTAAAAGTACACAATGCATTAGATTCATAGAGAGATAATTTTATTTTTATTGTAAAAAGAATATTCAATGTCCCTTTCTAGGATCAGTCAACTCAATATCAACTTAATAACGCCCACTAGAACAGAAAAATTATTATTTTGGTTTTAATCACATAAGACAGTAAGATAAATTTTGATCAAATAAAGTAGATAACACTTAACATTTCATGTCTAGATTTTTCTTTATATGCCATTTAATAATACAATACAGACACACTCATTCATAATCCATTAAAAAACACAGTTTACTAACCATATTAGAGAAAATTACAGCTAAAATAATCAACTACCGCCTAAAAATGTTTCACATCCACAGGAAGACATCTTTTTTTGCAAATAGAACTCGCCGGAGTCATTTTAAACACACACACACACACAGAAGTATTCAACTCCTTCTATTAGCTCACACTCTCCTGATATATATCTTGTACAAATTATCAATCGTTAATAAAATGAGTTTTTATTCATCCAATCAAGTTCAAATACATTTTTTTAAGCTATAGCAGATGTCAATTGATGTTAATACAGATTTTTCAAATATTTATTCAATAATTAAATTATAAAAATTTGAGGCGGTTTAGGCCAGATTCAAACTAAGTATCTTGATGTTCAAAATCTAGCGCTTTTGGCACTGAGCCAACTTTCTCATAGCTAGAAATGTATGCTCAAAGAAATATATTAATTTTTTGTTTGCTCTCAACTGGTTGCCGTTAAAACCTCCAATGTACAACCTTAAATTATTGCCATAGTTATCCCACAATATCATAAATAATGCTCATGGAATAAAAACAAATGAAAAGAATAAAATAAACAAACAACCTTAACATTATAGAACCTTGTTTCACAAACTGACAATGGAAAATAAAGCGAAAAGAAACTACAACACAATGCAAGTGAAAAAGAAAGCGTATAAATATTAACAAACAAAATTAATAGTCCAACGCCATACCATAGAAAGGAAAATTGCAAGGAAATACGCTTTCTATTTTGCCACTTAATATTTATACAAAATACATGTGTGTGTGTCTGTGTGTGTGTGTGTGTGTGTGTGTGTGTGTGTGTGTATTAATACGTATTTATATTATTTGTAATTATAAAGTATTTTATTTGTTGATGTAAGTAGGAATTGACTTTTCAAAGATACATATAGAAGTATTGAAAGATACACAAACAATGAAAGCATTGAGTTTAAAAAAAGGTGGTAGTTTTACACCTTGAATCTGGATCATATCCGAACCAGTTCTTATGGTTACTTGTAGGAAGGAATATGTTGTGAGTTTCATGTTCTTGTAGTTTTTAATATTGAAAAAATTTGCTACAATTTTAGTGTTTAGTTTCTTATGCAAATATAAAACCTTGCTCCAAAATAAATCACATTATATAACTTAATGTAAGATTTGTGATGTAGGTGAATGAAATAGAGTGTTGACTTGACCAGTTATCCCCTCTAAGGCTTTATACATATGCAAATGTTTCATTAAAAACCAGACTAACATTTTTTACAAACATTTATTCAGCTTGAAACAAAGCTATCTGAATGTGTTAATTTAAATTTCTTGCTGTAAAAGCCTTGATTACTGCATAATAAATAAGCTTGCCTTTGACTCATCCACTTGAATTTGAAAATAGAGAGAAAAAATAATAAATTAAAACATTTTGCATTGTTTTTTTTTTTAATATTGCTCTTTTATTTACCTATGTATACTGCATACATTTGTTTAATAGTGAAGGAACAAAAACATTAGTAATTGATTATGTATATGTGCATGTGTGTGTGTGTGTATATATATTTAATCAATTACTACTCACACATTTGCTAATACATGAACAATTGCTAGCCAGAATTTTTCTAGTTTTTTTTCAAAGCTTCTCTTTATACTAATGTGCATAGATCTTAAAACCTAATTTAATAAAACAAACAAAGAATATTTATAGAAGTTATACATACATTAATAAATATTCATATAATACAATTGAAGATAAATTACTTACATTGACTAAAAATCTACATCATTCAGCTCTGTATTTTATTTAACTAAGAACAGATTTAACAAATTCTGGAAGATTCTAAAATTGGTTCACTTGGCTATTTTTCAGGATTTCAAGAACACATAAAAACATTCACAAATCATAACACTTAATTTAAACTTTGCTGAACACCTCATACAATTACACAAAAATAACATGAAATCTACAAATTATACACAAACTAAATAAAAATAGTGAACCTGATAACCAAACAAACAAAAAATACAAACTATACTCCCCTACAGCATTATAATTAATACACATTTTTTCACATCACAATCTCCAAAACACTCTCCTATAAGTCACCTAATATTGTGGTCGTAACCCCACCAACCCCTAACCCGAAGGGATCAACAATTTGAGTTGACAATGGACCACATATTCTGAATTTGTCATCCTTATTAACCCTTAACTGACACCATACGTCTCAGAGACGGTCGCGAATTTAAAAACCCGTGTATCTTCCGCCTACAAATTTTTTGTGCGTCCCCAACCCGTCTACCTTTCAGGTGAGTGGTATAGTTTGTGTAGTGAAGGTCCTGTTTGTTTTTGCCTGCGTTTGCCTTTTCCAAAGCTATTTTAGTGTAGTGCGTCCCATTCTCCCGTCTCTCAGACGTATCGTGTCTGTTAAGTAACATTATCCGTTCATTCCAAACTTTGTATATAGTGTTTTTAGTGTAAGTGTGTGCTTTTTTACGTTTCTTTTTTAATAAATATGGATTATCAAAACCCTGATAAACCTGGTCCATCACATGGAAGACCAGTTATAAACTTAGTAACTGTGAATAGTGATGGGTTCAATAACGATCTTGAGAATTTGGTGTATGATGTTTTGGAAGGACCTTCAGAACCTGATCCATACGACAGCGATAGAGATCCAGATTATCAATATGATAGCAAACACTATTCCGAATCAGAACAGGAGGGCGAAGAAAATGATGATGTGTACCAAGAGTCGTCTAACGAGCATCCAGGTGTGATAGATTCTTCTAGTATTGAACCCCTGCTTCTAGAAGATGGTTTTTTCTATGAAAAAAAATATGTAACAGAACACAATTTAAATGGAATAAAGTGCACCAGCCTCTAAATGTTAGAACAAGAAGGCGTAATATAATTGTGCAGTTACCAGGTCTAAAAGCTCCTGCAAAAAAAAATGGGAACTAACCCTACTGTTGAGGACGTGTGGGGACTTTTGTTTTCTAATGACATTTTGAATGAAATTATTATGTGGACAAACAAAAAGATTACTTCGATCAGGAGTAATTTTTCAAAACCTTAATCTTACTCATCTGATTTGTATATGATAGAGTTGAAAGGTTTCATCGGACTTTTGTTATATACGGCTATTTTCAAATCTAGCAACGAGTCAATTGACAGTTTTTATTGTACTGATGGTCGAAACATATTTCGTTGTACAATGTCCAGAAATAGATTTTTATTTTTATTGTTGGCATTATGATTTGACAACCCTGTTGATCGTGAGGGAAGGAAAGATGAGGACCCTACAGCTGCAGTTTCCAAAATATTTAATAAATTTTCTGAGAACTCCCTACTCTTTTATTCTCCTGGTCCAACGATGTGCGTTGATGAAATGCTGTTCTCTACGACATTGAAATAGCTTTACATTACCACAAATTACGATATTTAGATTACAAAATAAATATTTTAAAGAAAAAACAATTTTCCGGTAAAGAAAATTTTTTTGTTAGTAATATTAAATTATTTTTAATCGATTTTAAGCATCACTTTGTAAAACGCACTAATATATTAAGATTATGTCATTAAAATATGTTTTTAAAAGTGTTTAATGATTACTAATTCCAAAATACGTAATGGTGTCTGTCAGACGTATGGTGTTTGTTAAGTAATGTTTTAACATGGTGTTAGTTAAGGGTTAAACAACAAACTATGCCTTTATAAGTTTCACAATATAATATCCATCTAAGTGTTTAACCTTTAAGTAGCCATGCGGATTATTATTGCAATCCAGGGATAAATTTTTTGCTGTAACTAGGAATTTGCAATAGTTATTACTCTAAGTCAGGGGACTTCACTAGGATATCTTAGAGAGGCAAATAGGTCGTATCAAGTTTCCCTCAGAGCCACAAGTACAAATGGCATTAAATAACTTCAAAACAGTATCATTATAACATAGATTTATTATGTTACTAAAATAAATCAACTGTTTTGCATAGTAAAAGTAGGAGAATGTATTTACTCAACTCCATAAATATCTGAATTTGTTAATACTTTGAGCCGATGGGTGAAATCTTTCACAGCTCTCTAAAATGGCATCTATGTTAACAGGTTGGGAAGGAACTGAAATTCTCAAAACGTTTTCAACGTTCTCTCTAGTTAACCTAAATCTGTACTTGTGTTTTTGAACTTCAGGTTACTGAATGTAGATTCACAGACAGAATGTAGCTAATAAAAACATAATATTTTCTGAGTACAATCAGATAATTTAGGGGATTTGTCTTTTTCAACTGCTTTCCAAAACTCTAGTGAGCTTTATCTTTCTTTTTTCTTCAAAAATACCACTGCCACCGATGCGCTGTTTTAATTCCTTTGTTTTAACTCCTAACATTGTGAGGGCCACAAAAAATTATTCTCGGAGTCGTGTAGTGAGGATGGCTGCTCTAAGCAGTAGTATACTTTTGCACCTTTTTCACACATTTCACCACTGTTGTCACTTAAGCAAAAATGACCGAAACAAAGCAGCGAATTTGCATGTATTTTTAATTTCAATCGGATTAGAATAATAATTCATGTGACCATTTGCACATTTTTTTTGTATTTAAGAAGTAATTTTAATTTTTTGTTATATCAGTTTCTAATTTATTTGTTTTTTTATAAAATTACACGGGAATTAGTTGAGTAGGGAGCTATGTCTGGATTACAAAGTGAAAAATGATTCTACCAGCTTGTAGAAACCAAAAGTGACAATGAAATTGTTTTACGAGTATCGGATACAGGTTAAGAAGTAAAAGACATATTAAGTGGCGAAAGCAGAGATTTAAAAGATAGTAATTAGGTAGCCAGGGTACTAGGAACTTAGGATAGGCTGCAATAAGGGTTTTATACTGAAAAAACAAAACTTTGAGATGGTACCTTAACTTATTGGACCCTAGAGCTTCAAAGATGAAGCATATTTATATTCATTATTATATCTTATTATTTTCCTAAATAATAGATTACAAAATTTTGGCTTTTACAGTTTTTAATTTTTAGAAAATTTTCAACTATGTTCCAAATATATGCCAAAACATGTTAAATTATGCATTTTTAAAGTTAGTTATTATCTTGAATTTCCTGATTAAATTATAAGTAATTATTGTGTAAGTTAGTGAATACTTTAGAACTTAACTTGCTCTAGTTTGAATAGGAAGTAAGTTCAGGTTTTCACTCAGTAATTACTTATTATGTGTGTTTTTGTTGGATATTTATATATATTTATTGGATATTGTTATATTTATTTTGGATTATAATTTAAAATCCTTTCCTTCCAAAATTATGTCTCATATATTTTATTAAGGAAAATAAATTATATGGAATTAAACAAAAATTAATATTAAAACAAGATTTTTCAAAAAGGATTACAACAGGATCCCACGTGACCTCTCACAGTTTTAATATTTGCACCACTACTCTAGTGTTTTGTGTACACAAGTAGATAAACTTAAAGATCGAATCAAATACTATCCTGAAGTATGCTATTATTATTTAGGACATATAACTATGTTAAGTACCTTTATTTTCTGCCTTTCCTAGCATTGGCAAATCTGTTTTAGTTGCTGCAAATAGTTGGATAGTATACAAATAGTTTTGATTGATGGCTGTTATCTGAAACATGTCAACTAAAGAAGATATAACTATCGAAACCTGAAAATGAATATATTCTACATATCACATAGTTTACCTAAGTAACACAAATAAATCTGTCTGTGATCACTAGAGATATTTTATGTATAATAGTTTCCTATATTTCATTTAAGCATCTATTTGTGTCCACTGTTTGTTACAGTCTTAAATCTGAGCTGCTAGTAAGTACTATCATATATAAACTTTTCTGAGATAACCCTTGCATTGATTTATAACCAGGTTAGTCGTTACAGAAGGTGCAAAGATATAACAGAGAATTTTAAGGAGAGGGAGATTTGTAGAGGTGTAACCGTAATTTGTGAGGATACATTTTTGAGAATTCAAGATAATATTTTCAAAAGTGTTTCAAGGCAAGCAGAATTGGTAATTCTACCTCCATAACTGTTTATACTCCTTGCCCTCTGAACTCTCTTATTTGTGTTTATAAATTATTTAAATTTTTAATTTCAAATTTTAATTTGGAATGGTTGAATATTTCATATTGGTCAGTTAAATGAAGTCTGTTATTATTATTATAACATTTTAATAAAATGTGTAGGTTTTTGATACATTTGACAAGCTGTGATTTGTGGAGATCATGTGCACCAAAGTTTGATTGAGTTTTTTTGCTTTGTGTGTACTGTTTTATATTTTTCATTTCATACTTGGATTAACGTCCTATTTCACCTGTGTAGAAGCTAAGAAAGAAGTTGGTTTTTTGAAGTTGTGCTGGGAAAAGTTGTGTTTATGAAAATTATTGTTTATTTTACGTTTTTGGGATTACCTATAGGATAGTGTTTAAGTTTTTTTAAAAGTTTTTTTACTGTGAGGGATAAGGTTAATTTTTTTTTTTTTTAATTTCGCCTTATTTAAATATTGGTTTTGATTATATTATATATATATATATATATATATATATATATATATATATATATATATAATGTCATTTTTCATTTGATAACAATAATTATTTCTCACTTTATAAAATCTAAGCACCAAATTAAATATATTTGCTACTTGATATTGTAAAAAAAAAAATTACCCATGAATAAATATTGCACTGTGAATAATACTAATAAACTTTAAATAATATTCAAAAGCAAAGTGCTCTGATGGACAAAAAAAATTAATTTTGTTACAAACAAAAGTTACTTACAACTTTTTTTTTTTTTTTAAAAATGTTTTAACTTGCCTATAGTAGCACTTACTTTTTTGTGTTGAGGACGGCCGTTTCGGGAGATGTGTCCCTTTTTCAACTCAGACCGTAACTGATCTCAAGGTTTACGTAGGTTAGGGTGGGGGTGGGATATTTTGGTGGTGTGGGTGTATTTTGTGTGTATTAGGAGTTATGATGTCAAAAAGTGCGTGTGAGTTGTAATGTAATTGTGTATTGAGTATGTGTGTAGGGTGTAGTTTGAAGTGCCTATATATTTCGTATTGTTCGGTTGTGTAGCGTTGGTTATTTCTGTGTTGTTTATGAAGAATTTGTAAGTTAGATGTTATGTCTGTGTAGTCGTGTTTTGTGGAGTTGAGATGATCGGCGAAGTTTGATTGGTAGTTATTGTTTTTTAGTGCTTTTATATGTTCTTGGTAACGTGTGTGAAATGACCTCCCTGTCTGGCCTATGTAAAAACTGGGGCATGAACTGCAAGTTAGTTTGTAAACTCCAGTGGTGTTGTAAATGTCGTTGATTTTGCTGTTGGGTTTAAATTGTTTGTTGAGAGTGTTGTGTGTGGAGTAAGCTATTTTGTAGTTGTATTTTCGTAATGTGTTGGTTAGATTGTGGGTTTTGGATGATCTGTAAGGTATTGATAAGTATTTTATGGGATTGTCATCTTGTGTGTTTGTATTTGGGTTATTATGTTTATTTTTTAGGCGGTTGTATAATTTGTCTATCATTGTTGGGTTGTATCCGTTTGTTTGTGCTATATATTTTATGGTGTTTAGCTCCTGGTAGTGTTCATCTTTGTCTAATGGTGTTTTAAGGAGGCGGTATATCATGGTATTGTAAGCAGCTAGTTTGTGTTGGTGTGGGTGGTTTGAGGAACTGTGTATGGTCGTGTTAGTGCTGGTGGGTTTTCAGTATATGTTGAATTTATGTGTTTGTTTGTCTGTTCGTTTAATTGTGAGGTCTAATTGTGAGACCTCACAATTAAACGAACAGACAAACAAACACATAAATTCAACATATACCGAAAACCCACCAGCACTAACACGACCATACACAGTTCCTCAAACCACCCACACCAACACAAACTAGCTGCTTACAATACCATGATATACCGCCTCCTTAAAACACCATTAGACAAAGATGAACACTACCAGGAGCTAAACACCATAAAATATATAGCACAAACAAACGGATACAACCCAACAATGATAGACAAATTATACAACCGCCTAAAAAATAAACATAATAACCCAAATACAAACACACAAGATGACAATCCCATAAAATACTTATCAATACCTTACAGATCATCCAAAACCCACAATCTAACCAACACATTACGAAAATACAACTACAAAATAGCTTACTCCACACACAACACTCTCAACAAACAATTTAAACCCAACAGCAAAATCAACGACATTTACAACACCACTGGAGTTTACAAACTAACTTGCAGTTCATGCCCCAGTTTTTACATAGGCCAGACAGGGAGGTCATTTCACACACGTTACCAAGAACATATAAAAGCACTAAAAAACAATAACTACCAATCAAACTTCGCCGATCATCTCAACTCCACAAAACACGACTACACAGACATAACATCTAACTTACAAATTCTTCATAAACAACACAGAAATAACCAACGCTACACAACCGAACAATACGAAATATATAGGCACTTCAAACTACACCCTACACACATACTCAATACACAATTACATTACAACTCACACGCACTTTTTGACATCATAACTCCTAATACACACAAAATACACCCACACCACCAAAATATCCCACCCCCACCCTAACCTACGTAAACCTTGAGATCAGTTACGGTCTGAGTTGAAAAAGGGACACATCTCCCGAAACGGCCGTCCTCAACACAAAAAAGTAAGTGCTACTATAGGCAAGTTAAAACATTTTAAAAAAAAAAAAAAAAGTTGTAAGTGATTACTAGTAGCTCACGCGAAGATGGAATCAACAAATGTAAACAAAAGTTGTGTAGGATCATATTTCGAGTTCCATGACCAGGATCGACATACAGGCTGCTTTAAAGATTCTTTTTATCTTTTTTTCACATCAGTAACATACCCGCAACCACCATAAAACGGCTTTTTTAATGGTCAGGTGTTAACCAGCAACCATACTGCCTGCTACAAGCTAAGGCAATACTCCTCATACTTAATCTTTGTTTATAAATTTATGTTTGTGTACTCTTGCCTTAGCCTCTGAATTATTGCAAAATTAAACTTTTATGAAACATGCTTTGTTTTGTTCCTCATTTCATATCCGTGAAATCACAATTTGTCATAGCAAAGCGTGGCGGGGAACAGCTGGTATTTTAATATTTTTAAATAATCATGTTTAGTTTTTCGATGTATAGGTTTCTTTAACAATTTTGTAGAATTGTGTTTCCACTTGATAAGAGGAATACAATAATTTAACAACATTAAATGTTTGTTTTGTAATATTTTAGAAAGAAGATGTTGACTCAGAGGATGACAAAGCGAACCAGGACTTGTCTCAGAAAATTCCACGAGGAACTGACAATGTCCCTAAAGTTTTGGGAAGTGTATTACATGGACTTCCAGACAGGTTGGTTTTTGTCTTGAGTAAATTTTTCAGAGGAAAAATTGTGTAAATTTTAATGCAGTTAAATAGAACCTTATTTCCATCAAAAGAATGAAAGATTCAATTATTAGAAGCTAATAGCTTGGCAGATTTTATGAATATTTAACTTTTTTACAGATGTTTTGGTATAATGCATAGTGTTATATGTTGCATTATGTTTGCAGCATTTAATTTGAGAAACATTTCCATAAACTATTGACAGACTTCAAACCAAGATATCTTTCAAGTTTAAAAAGATACTCCATATAATATGAATTACGGATACATTTTAAAATAAATATAGATTTGTCTAAAGTAGCACATATATTGATTTAGAATAAAATAATTTTAGGAAGAGGTAATTATTTTACAAGCATTACCAAGAACACATAAAAGCACTCACAAACCAGAAAACTCAATCAAACTTTGAAGAACATTTCATATTCACAAACTACAACTACTCAAACATAACATCAAATCTATAAATTATACACAAACTAAGTAAAAACTGCTGACTTTACAACCTAACACTACTAAATATAAAAACATTTCTAGCGTCACCCAAAACACATATTCAACATCCAAACACATTAAAATTGACGCTTACTATTTGAAATAATAACTCTCTGAAAGAACACCTAGTATTGCTATTCTAACCAATCTCACCCCCAACCTTAAACAACAAGAGGCCAATTACAGTCACACCTCCTGAAATCATCATTCTCATTAAACAACAGAGTAAGTGCTACTATAGGTAAGTTTCCCATATATCTCCTAGTTTTTAAATGTAAAAAAATATCTCAAGTTGAAGATAGAATTAACTATTATTAAAAGCAAATGTTTAAATGTAATTCAAAGTCAAATGAATTTTTTTAAAAATAAGTACAAACACAAGAACTATTATAAATTTATTTAATAAAATATTTGTTTACTAACAGTAGACTATAGATATAAATCAATTCGTATGAAGTCAATTGAATTTAATAAAAGTATTCATACATTTTTAATGATAGTAATAATAATGTGCAATAATTTTATCCCTGAAAACCCCAAACATCTGAGAGACATATCATATTGCTTGTGTTAGAAAAAATATACCATGTTAGTCAATAATTATTACATCAATTGATTATTAAATTCCTACATATTTAAAAAAACAAACTGTTACCTGTAAACTTTATTTGTGACAAACATTCAGCTAGAATTTTAGGCTGAAAATCAATTTGAAATTCCAATTGAGGAGCTTGAATTCGATCATTACATAAAAGAATGAAAAAATAATTACTCAATCTTTCAATTTTCACTAGACCTGTTAATTAATTTTGTAATTCTGAATTCTGCTTAAAATGTATGCACTTTCCTAAAAGATTGTTGTATTATAGAACTTACTTTCTTTGTAACTGACCATTTTTCAGTGCTATTATGGAAATGTAGTGGCTACTTTTGGGGGATTATATATTGCCTTAAGTGTTTATATTTGTTCAACATGAAAACAAAAAAATCTCAATTTTAGATTTTTTAATATTTGAAATATATATTGGTTTTTATATTGTAACATTTTGGTATTTAACAGGTTAACCAGTATTGTCACCAAGATACAATGTTCCCAACAAGGATACATTTCATTTGTTGAAATTATCAATAAATATTTTAATCAGGACATTATGATTCATAGTACATGAATAAACGTTTGGCTTTATTGTTATTATGGCCACCACAATGTATTCATGTGACTATCTGCTAAACATATTTTTGTCATTTGCATGATTTAAAAATAAAAACTAGACATAAAATGCAACCAATATTAGAAAACTTAAAACAATGTGATATATAATTTAAAAAAAACTTTATATTATTAATTTAATTTAAAAAATATAAGAAGGGAAAACAATGAACTGGACGAACTGTATTTAACAGCAGTCTTAATATTTAAAAGATAATCAAAATCAAATTAGTACAAAAACTATTTAAAAAATATTTACATTCAAGCTTAGAAAATTATCTACATAACGAAAATATAATTTAAGTAAATGTTTGAAAATATACTAAGATAAAACATCTGTCGATACTGATGAAGAACACATTATACTATAAAAAAGTATAAGTAATTATTGCATAACTAAGTCAATATTAAAATGACGGCATATTGATTTAATACTTTGTCCCCAAATATTCCATAAAATGACTTTTAATCTGTCAGGATGTTCTCGCCTTGCTGTTAGCGAGGCACGTCTGGGGTCCTGAAAAGGACTGTTTGCGAGGTTTAGCATCGTTTGTGTGGGACTTTCACAAGGAAAGCTAATGTTGGCGTTCAGTTCACTGTGACTATTGCTCATGTTGCACAAGATTTCACAGCTATCCAGGGGCAGGACGAGGACCAACCAACTCACCTCCATTTAAAGGGCAATTCAAAAATATGCATCCTATCGGATTCGAAAGCTGCCCTTCAGCCTTTGTTAAGTAATTCTACAAGTTCATACTCGTTTCGAATATCAGAAATAAGAAACACCATCCTAGAACTAGTGGACTGCGGGAAAGAATTAACTCTTCAATTTGTACCTGCCCATTGCGGAGTACCCAGAAACGAGAAGGCTAACGAAATTGCAAAAATAGCCTCAACCATGGGAAGGCACACTCTTTGCTACTTTGCAAAATTATAAGCACGGAAGTTTTCCGAAAACTTTGGTGTGAAAATTGGGGAAAAGAGTCTACTGGTCGACACCTTTACCAGCTCCAACCAGAACCACCAGTTGAGGATAAATATATGGAAGTAGCATGATCAACAGCATCTTTTACTGCCAGAGCAAGAACCGGCCATCTGGTGACACAGGAGTACCTGTTCCGTTTTAATCTCACAGAGTCTCCGTTGTGTGCACTCTGTGGTGTGGAGAGCAAAACAATTGAACACATCCTGCTGAACTGCCCTTATCCATTACCTACAAGAGACATCCTCAGACCAATTGTGACAAAATGGCAAGATATTCTAGTTAAGAAGAACCTGTGGTCCATAGCATCATATATATATTGTGGACATCGGGCCATCGTCTACAGTTGAGCTGGACGCCTGCACGAAGAAATAAGTAAGTTGCACAACTAAGTGAATACTATAGAACTTGCTTGCCGATGCATTTCAAAATAATCGTTTCATTTATGAAGCTCCTTCGTAAATGAAACGGTTGTTTCGAAACGTGTCAGCAAATAAGTTCTAAAGTATTCACTTGGTTACACAGTAATTACTTATAATTTATTCAGTGAATTCAAGATGATTACAACAAGTGACCATAAAAAATGTTTAAACTAGTAGATATTGTATAAATTTTCTTGAGCTAAAAGTTTGGCAAGTCGTATATTTGTTAAGAACAAATGTTGTAAAAGTTTTGCCAATCATCATGAAGAGTAAAACCCATGAACAAAAATTATTTTACATCCACATACAGTATACATTTGAACAATTGAATAAAAAGTCCAGTGCTTAGATATTTAGTTATGGTAGTATCAGCTTCCAAAAATGTCGAAAAATTAAAAATTTGTATTTATTTATTCATATGGTGTTGATGTTTTTAGCCACAGTAGTAGTAAAAACAAAATACTTTCAGCACAAATTCGCCTTATTTTTCTAAGCATTGATAACATTTTTTATTAATTTTCTTGGCAGAAACATACTACATCTCACAGATATTTGTCAGCAGATACATTCCACACTCAGTACATTGTTGAATCCTGTGAAATGCACTGGCCAAGTCCTAAACAAGCTGCTGAGAAATATCAGAAAGTAGTTTTTTCCAAGTAAATCAATAACAAATTGTTAAGTTATAAGTTTATTAGAACGTCATTATGTTTAAAGATTTCATTGTAAAAAGCTTAATTACAACTTAATTTTTAAAAAAATTATTGCACAAACATACGGTTGACTCATGAATCAACCGTATTTTTATTCAAAAAAAAAAAAAATGTTTGTGAGTATACACATATTCATGAAAAAAATTCAATTAGTTTACTTTTCTCTAATGTATTTGCAGATGGAGGAATTGGGTCATCAGGGGTGTTTTCACATTTCTGATGATTGGTGTTTTCTGTCTAGTAATATATGGTGGACCTCTTGCCCTAATGATAACAGTGAGTATGCAAAAGTAATTTTAGCTGTTTCTTCTGTCACAAATGCATGAGTTATTTTCAACATAAAATGCTTAAATTTTGTACTAAGAACTTATTGTTAAAATAAATCATTGATAGCTAATAGCACAAAACTTTAATTTTAATTTACTTTGTAGTATTGGTAGTACTTCATTGTCTCTTTACTAAAAGATTTCAGATAACAAAAACTAGAAATGCTCTAACACTCTACATAAACAGAATGAAATATTCAAATTATTTTAACTCTAATGTATATAATTTCAACTTTATTACTGTATGAAATTCCAGAAACTCTACTAAAACGTTATCTCATTCTAATGGCTATCCTCAACCAATTATTAATGCTCATATGGTATTGCGCTCTTAAGTAATATCACAGCTGTTAAATCAATTTCAAATTGATTCATAGAGACAGTACTGTTGATTAAAGACGGATTTAATATCAAATTCATTTATACTTTAACTTTGGAAGCTTAAGTTGAAAATATTATCATAAATTTCACACACACACACTCACATTCACAAACACACTCTCACTCTCTCTGACACACACACACTCACTCACATTCACAAACACACACTCACTTTCTCTGACACACATATCTCACTCACTCACATTCACAAACACACACTCACTCTCACACACACACACACACACACACTCTCTCTCTCTCTCTCTCTCTCTCTCTCTCTCACTCACTCATACTCACAAACACTCACTCACATTCACAAACACACACTCACTCTCTCTCTCTCTCACACGCATGCACACATACACACACACACACACACAGACACACACACACTCACTCACATTCATAAACACACACACACACACACACTCTCTCTCTCTCTCACACACACACACACACAAGATGAAGGGATTTTACAGCTAGCCTTCCCTTCATTTTTGCCTGTTTGCTAAATTCATCTTGATCTTCCAAATCATTATAGCCTATTACACCTCTCAAGCCTCCATAGTATTTAATCTTACCTAATCCATCTCATCTCCAAGCATTTGCCCTGGTTGTCCTCTTTTATGTCTACCCACTTAATTCCATTCAGTAATTTACCATTAATCTGTCTTTACTCATCTGCACTCGTTATACTTTATGTCCATAACAAAAATCATTTACTTTTTACAAAGATAATCAACTAATTTATTATATATCTTCTAATAATAAAAATAGTTCCAAGAATAAATTTAATAATAAACAATAAATTCAGTGGATCCAAATATATAGTCTTATGAATCAATATGGAAGTTAATATTCCTATAATAATGAGCAGTCTTTCTTCCAATTTAACCCTTTGTATCCCATTGTAAAGATATATCTGTGGTGGATACACCTTTTATTTAATGAAATATATTGAAAATGACCAGGGTTTCCAGGCTCATAAACAAAAATCTTGGCACAATTATTTTTAAACAATTATTATTGTATACGTATAAGATTTTTCCATCACTTACATAATGTTTCCACATGCATGTAATTTGAAGTAACAGAAGGGAATCCATCTAAATTTATTTGAAAGTAATTACATTAAAATAATTTGAATAAATGAGAATTAGGATTAAGATTTTTTTTGTTTAAATCACAATTATACATGAGGAACGTCTGTTATAAACATTCAACCATGATCAAATTATGTTCTGCAACTGCAATAAAATCACAATTAATCACAGACTCATTAATGTACACAAATTTAGAAGAGATATAAAGTATCTGGGCTGTATTGATTTATCTTGGGAAACCCTGCAACTGTTTTTTCAACACTTGGAACTCTGCCCACTTGCATTTCAATGCAGTGTATTCATTGTTGGAATGTATTTGTTTTCAAAGGAGTTATCTTTCATTTTTTATTTGCCTCGTCGATTTTATGTAAATGTAATCTTTCCATTTGTTAATAATTATTGTATGTCAGTAACCCAAACTCTGCAGGTGTGATGTTCTACAGACACTGTAAATACTTTTCATCACTTTACATAATTAACACTGAGTTTTGAATTATAATTTGTAAAAAAGAGTGATCAAAGTTTATATAAAAGTTATGTCCAGGGACTCTTAATTATTGGATAATCCCTGTACAGTAATCAAAATTCTCTAGTTTTGGTTATTCTCAATTTAAATATGTGGCAGAATTTCACAGTCAAAAATTAACTGAAACTGAAAAAAATATAGCTGGGTAAAAAACTTTTAGTACATAACCCCAATTCAAATAATATTCTTTAAAACACTTGGACACATATAAGTGTGTGCACTTGTCTATACTATCATTAACCTTTTTGCCTATTAAGGACAGTCATTTTCAGAGATATGTCTTATTGTCAACTCAAACCATAACTTAAGCATAAACTCAAGTCAAGTGTTTAAGACTAAACTAGAAGCTAAAATTAAACAATTTTTGTATTTGTCATTGAATTCAGTAAAAATTTGCAAGAACACTGAAACAATAAGCACTTCCTTTTAATTTTGTGTAGACAACTAAATGGAATAGTTGAACAATTCTGAGAATATTATTTACCTACTTTGTTTCTTTTGTTTCACCGCCACGTTTTTGGTGACAACGTGTATTATTTTTGAGTTAGATACTAATTTTTGTATACCTCCAGTAAAGATTCAAACATAACTAGGCCTTGAAATGACCTAAACATGAAAACAAAGAAAAGAATATGTCATAAAAGCATGTTACGACCATTTCTGAATCGATAAAGGCCAATTCTAACAAAATATTTCATAAAACTCACTCAGATTCTGAATCTTTCTTTGAGTTCCAGGCGAGTAAAGAAGAGTTTGAAGATTTCAAAGAGGTGTTATTTACATAATACGAAAATGTATTTGTATCTGCCTCTGTTGATAAGCAGCAAAAACATTTTCTGGAGAACTTTACAGATCCGAATAAGGAGGATATCTACCGCTGCTAGTGCTTAATAGTGATGAATTTTTGTATTTTAAATAATACTTGTGGTACACAATTGAAGCCAGTTATATTTGACTTACAAAATTCTCCTGAACATAACCTTTAAGGGGTCCAACTGTTCTATATTTATTAGGTTGTAATATGACTAAACTCCTTTTAGATAACATTTTATAAACTAACATGACCTCTCAAGTAAATATCCTCTTCTTTACAATAAAAATATTGAAAAGAACCCCAATACCACAAAAATAATCAAAAATAACAAATAAGACAAGTTACTTAAGATTAAACCCTACGGTAAAGTTAGGGTTTAATCTTAAGTAACTTGTCTTATTTGTTATTTTTGATTATTTTTGTGGTATTGGGGTTCTTTTCAATATTTTTATTGTAATATATTGTACCACTGTGCTCTTGATATTGTGTATCCTCTTCTTTATAAAAGTAATTAGAAAAAGATTTTATACAATATTAATTTTCTTTTTATACCAAAAATCTACATTATATTTGTGTTTTTACTTTTTAAGTATTTTTTTCAAACTTTTGTGATTAAAATTTAATTTAATGAGATATATAACGTTTTTCTGGTCACAAGTCCTATATTGTGTATATTAAAACCTAATTATATATTATATCTATCAAGCAACATTAATTGATTTTTTAATGATCAATCCACTGAACGATCACTAATATTTTTTAAATGTCTTTCCAGACTTTAATAGTACAAGTAAAATGTTTCGAAGAAATCATAAACATAGGTTATGCTGTATATCGTATTCATGGCTTGCCATGGTTCAGATCTCTGTCTTGGTACTTCCTTTTGGCGTCTAACTATTTCTTTTATGGAGAGAGCTTGGTTGACTATTTTGGAGTGGTTATCAACAGAACTGTAAGTTGATAAAAATTATGTTACATGATAATTATTCAATAAGAAGTCATTTTGCTTAAACATAACTTATTTCAGTGGAGTTCAACAAATACTTCTTTCTCAGTATTAAAAGAAAATAGATTATACAGGTGCCAACAACTTTTGTAAGAATATTGTTTGCTCAAATAATTTCTTTAAAGTGTGAGCCAACTTTATGTTGATATTCTTAATATACTCATCTTCACATCTGTTATGTATATTTGTGTATATTATAGTACATTTCTCTGCATTTCTTGACATTAAAAATATTTGTTTGTTGATGCATTTCAGAATAACTCCATTCTCAAAACTTTTAAAAGTAACATTAAAGTTTTTAGAATGGTGTTATTTCAAAACACATCGACAAAAAAAATATTTTAATGTTAGGAAAGGCAGAAAAATGTGCTTATATATACCTATTATATGTATTTATTATTTGTATAGTATTCTGTTTTTTATTATTATTATTTAGAGTTTAGTATTATCTTGTAAAAGTAAATTTATATAATTCATTTATTTATGTGATAGAGTTCATATAATGTTGCATAGAATATTTAAAAGATGCCCTAAAACAGTAATCTTCTTACATCATATATGTAAGTGCAATTACAGAGTAGCTCCCTTAATTTTAATAGTTGAAAGGCACCGTTAAATATTTAAGAGATGCCTTAAAACAGTAATCTTCTTACATCATATATGTAAGTGCAATTACAGAGTAGCTCCCTTAATTTTAATAGTTGAAAGGCACCGTTAAATATTTAAGAGATGCCATAAGACAGTAATCTTCTTACATCATATATGTAAGTGCAATTACAGAGTAGCTCCCTTAATTTTAATAGTTGAAAGGCACCGTTGAATATTTAAGAGATGCCTTAAAACAGTAATCTTCTTACATCATATATGTAAGTGCAATTACAGAGTAGCTCCCTTAATTTTAATAGTTGAAAGGCACCGTTGAATATTTAAGAGATGCCTTAAAACAGTAATCTTCTTACATCATATATGTAAGTGCAATTACAGAGTAGCTCCCTTAATTTTAATAGTTGAAAGGCACCGTTAAATATTTAAGAGATGCCTTAAAACAGTAATCTTCTTACATCATATATGTAAGTGCAATTACAGAGTAATTCGGTTCATTGCTTACCATATGCATTCCAGATTACCAAAAAATATTGGATTTTCAAACAGACCCGATATTGATGCCAGAAAGATTTTATCTTTTAGATTTTAATTTCACCTTTTATATTTTATACGTTTTTAAAATAATTAATATTGTTTCAACAGTTAAAAACATGTTTTCTTCAAATTTAGCATCAATATGAAAAATAATTTCATAATAATTACTAAATTAAAGTAAAATATATACAATACAATACTACTATTCTTTACAAAATATGTACATAAATACAGACATACAACAAACACTACGAATACAAACAATCAGAAATAAAAACAAAAGCTTTGAGTATGCACAGACAACAACACAGTATAACACACTAGTTACAGAATATAACCCAGAGATACAACTGATAACAATGAAAGACTACATATTGGCTGTCGCTTTGGTCACTGTAGAGAGCACCGTTCCAGCTCCACTGGAAATCAAAATTTTGTCTAACATTTACGGCATTCACTTCAACTTCTGGTTAGATATGAATCTAGATTGTCTATACTCCAACTATTTCATTTTCGTCTATATTGGGTAAATTATTTATGTAACAGGAGTGCATTTGTATTCAAACAAATTACATTTATTGTTGTTTTAGTATATTTACGCCTATCAAACTTCTATTAACTGTAATAAAATATTTAAGATTTTTACATATCTTTTATAAGGTTATGATTTGGCACTTTATTTATTATTTGCTATTAATATCTATATAAAAACTACAATTATATGGAAAAGAATATCAGGGTTTTTAAGTTATGTAACGATTATTATTTTGGATATACATTTATATAAATAATTCATGAAATAGCAAATTTTCCTGCAGATATTCAGTGTAAAGACCATTTGTTACATAGCTTATATCTAGATGACATCAACATTTTTCTTTAACCTGGAACAATTCTTCCAATAACTGTTTCAATTGTATTGGATGGGTCAGATTGAAATGGAGGCACACACATACGAGACACATTCTCAAAGTAAGCCAAGTCTTGAAATTCCACCATTGTAAAGCTTAGGCTGCCAATCGGTGTGTGCACACTGGGTACTAGTATCTGTGAGATACACCCACCCCAGATAGATGGTTTTTGACCAGTAGTTATATCAAACTGTTTTTGTCAAGACGCAA
This sequence comes from Prosapia bicincta, assembly GCA_036971475.1. Taxonomy (NCBI): domain Eukaryota; kingdom Metazoa; phylum Arthropoda; class Insecta; order Hemiptera; family Cercopidae; genus Prosapia; species Prosapia bicincta. The sequence continues at coordinate 15,514,321 of JBAIZL010000006.1, read as the reverse complement.
AACTCATTTTTCTTTGTATTGCTACTTGATATATATATATATCTTGATATTTTACGTTGTCCATTATTTTTCCGTTGCACTGACTTTATGAAGTTGATATATTACTATTGTAAATACTTTTATCCACCACTAAGTACAATAATTTTACCTTGTTGTGAGTGATTCGACAATGGTCAAGTGACCGAAAGGTGCCCCATCACACAAGGTAAAATTATTGCACTTAGTGGTGGATAAAATTATTTACAATAGTAATATATCAACTTCATATATATATATATATATATATATATATAGTAATTTTATTTTTTTATTGTTCTTTTTAAACTGTTACACATTAAATTGTTTCTATTATATTGTTTGTTTTACAGTGGTTATTGTTCTAAACTTGTGATTAAATATTACGATTTTGCCAATTTAGGTTATGTTTACAATTTTCTCTTTTTTCATAATTGGTTATTTTATGGTTTGAATTTACTTACATATTTATATTATATTATACATAGTGCCTTTCTTACTTGCTATTCCAAAATGTTACATAGTCCCCAAATTTATATAAAAAAAATTTTTGATTTAAAATTCCTTTCCTTTTTTTATCTCAATTTCCACATTTTGGAAATCACCTCTTAATATTTTTGTTTGTTTGCTGCCCTTCAATTACATATTACTTAACTTAACTTCTAACAATACAATATACTTATAACTAACATTCAATCAACAATTCTAACATATAGTAACAATAAATCATGTTCTGGTATTTACAATTCATTCTACATTTTTTTTTTTTTATTATATTGGAATCTTTCCAATCATAAGTCTTATTCCATATTTATTTAACATATATCCTCTGATACCGTGTCTTTAAATTCCAGCCTATCCGAGTCATAGTATGTCTAGGCTAGCTTATAGGTTAGGTCTTTGTTCTGATTTCTCTTATTTACTTTTGGTACTTTCTATATTTCTTTTGGTCAAATTGGTTATAACAATTCTCTTTCCCTTATTTCTGTTTAATACTTGTTTATTATTTATCTCATATTTCATTTTTATTTTGCTTTTAGCTTCATATAACTCTCAGTTCTAAGTTAGTATTTTATCTCCCCTTCCAATCTCACATCCAGTTCAATTATTTTCTTATATCATCTCAGTTTATTTTGTATGAAGTTTAACATCTAATATTTTTAAAGGTTGCAATCTTATATCCTCTATTTGATCATATCTATAATTCCTTCGATTACACTATCCCTATATCAACGAATATAAATTTTGTTTTAATACTTATGTATCATAGATCCATTTTTTTATAATATATAATATATACAACGAGTTCCATTATTTATCAATGCAGATTCTCCATTACAATACGACTAAGTTTAAATATACAATTACCATATTTGTATTACAACGATGCTTCAATATTTATTATCGTAGATTCATATTTATCTTTATTCATTATTCTCAATATTCGACGAAGTCACCTATAAATTATCGTAGATATAGTTACCATCCCTTAAAACTTATCTTGTGTTAACGTTTTCTTATACACATAGTCACCTAAAGTTTATTCATATTGCTTCCTTCATCTATATTCAATGTCTCCCTTGTCTCATAAAACTTTTTCAATAAGCTAACATGGAAAATCCCTCTAATTTTATTTACTCTAGCATCTTTTATTTCATATTTTGCCTTCCCATATTTCTGGATGATCTCATAGGGTCCATCGTATATATAGAATAACTTAGCCATTTCACCTTTTATGCTCTGCGGTTGCCAATTTTCTTTCACTAACACTTTGTCTCCAACATTTAATTCTTCTAGCTTATGGATTCTATTAAATTTTTCTGCTCTTTTATGAGCCTTATCCTTAATTCTGTTCCTCGCAATTTCTAAATGTCTCTCTAATTTTGTTAATCTTGGATTCCAATCTAATTTTTCTATTTCTATTTGCCAAAACCTTTCATCCTGAATCCCTAGCTGTAGCTGGTTAGGTGTGTACCCTGTAGTTTCATGTGGAATCTCATTTATGGCTTTGTTAATTACTTCTACATACTTTCCCCACTCTCTATGGATGTGATGACAATATGTTCTTAAACACCTAATGATTTCTTTATTCACTCTCTCTACGATATTGCTTTGTGGCCTCCTTATTGGAGAAAATATTGGTTTCATTTTTCTACTCCTTATGTATTCCAGCCATCTTTTATTATTAAATTGGGTTCCATGGTCAGTTTGTACTCTCCTTACTATACCAAACTTTTTTAGATAATTTTCCAAACATTTAATCGCCTCCCCTGTGGTTGCTTCTCTTAATTTATATATCTGAACAAATTTTGTGAATACATCTAATACTACAAGTAAATATTTATAGCCTCATATACTTCTTTGAAATGGTCCTATAAAATCAATGGACAATTGTTCCTTTGGTTTTTCCACTTGGATCCCCTTCGTCTCTCCAAAACAACCTTGGGTTACATTTTTCGCTCTTTGACAAATATTACATGTTTTGATAATTCCTCTAATATTTTTTTTCATTTTCTTCCAAGTGAAACTCTCTGATAGTATAGTATGACACTTCTTAGACCCTGCATGCAGATAGTATTCATGACAAGTACCCACTATTTCTTCGATCATTAATTTTGGTACTATGATCTTCCAATTTTCCTTATCTCTTATATACCAAGTCATTTACAACCTTATATTTTTGAGGATAATTTTGAATACTTTCTTTTATTTCCCTGATTTCTAAATCTTCTGTTTGTAATTTATGAAATTCTTTAAATTTTGTACTTATTTTCATATCCACAACTTTTTCCAGATAATTGATTTGTAATTCTGAATTTTGTTTTTTTTTCAAATTTATTTTGATCATAAGGGTTTCTGCTTAACAAGTCTGCAACTATATTTTCTTTTCCCTTACAGTATTCAATTGTGTAATCATATTCTTGCATCAGCAAGATTCACCTATGCAGTCGTGAATTTAAAATTCGACATGTCTTAATAAAAGTTAGGGCCTGATGGTCAGTCTGTATTACAATTTTTCTGCCTAAAATTATTTATCTTGCTTTCTGCAGACAAAACAATATAGCAAGCAACTCCTTCTCCGTAGTATAGTACTTTACTTCACTCCCCTTTAGTGTGCGGCTCATAAACATTAGTGCCTTTTTCTCCCCATTTTCATTAATCTGGTAAATGTGTCCTCCTACGGCATATTCACTGGCATCTGTTTGTACGTAAAATATTTTTCCTTAATCTGGGTATGTAAGTACATTTGTTTTCAAAAATTTCTTCTTTAATTCTGTAAAATTTCGCTCTTCCTCCTCTTTCCAAATAAACTTGTTTTTATTAGCTAATAATTTTAACAATGGCTGCACAAATTCTGGATATTTTTCTATAAATTTATCATAATAATTAGCCATTCCAATGAAACCTTTTAATTGTCGAGGATTTTTCGGTGTTGGAAATTCTAATATGGCTCTAACTTTTTCTTCATCTATTTTTATTCCATCTGTAGTCAATCTATACCCCAAGAATGCAATATCTTTCCTACAGAATTTGGACTTGTCAAATTTTATAGTCATGTTGTGTTTTAAAAAGGTTTTAAATAATTTTTTTATATGTTTCTTATGCTCCTCAAATGTTTCAGACATACGGACTATGTCATCTACATATATCAAAGTAAAATCTTTCATAATACTGTCCATAGCTCTTGTCAATGCTGCTAGGGATGTCTTCAATCCATAGGGTGTAACAACAAACTGGTATGTTTTTCCTCTATGTTGAAAAGTAGTATACCTTCTGGATTCCTTCTCTAATTCGACCTGCCAGAAACTGTTCGTGAGGTCCATTGTACTTAACCACTTAACCTTCTTGGCCCTTTGTAAAATTTCATTTATGCCTCTATAGCAATCATAATCAGGAATTATAATTTCATTTAATTTTCATGCATCAACCATAATCTAACTTTTCCATTTGCTTTAATGACTGGGTCTATTGGGTTAATATATGGGCTAGTACTCCTTTCAGTTATACTTAACCTTAACATCTTTTCTATTTCTTCCTGTACCTGATCTTGGTATTTTGTAGGAATTGGGTAATTTCGCTGGTAAAATGGTACATCTTCTCTAACTTTAATTGTGTGTTTATATGTAGTGCACAAACCGTGCTGGTCTGAAAATACTCCTTTATATCTCTCTATTAAATCACTCATCTCCTGTTTCTGTTCCTCAGTTATCTCTTCGTTTCCTATTCTTTCCAAAATATACCTTATTTTATCTCTCCATTATCTTGTATAATTTTAACATAATTTTGACTCTAGTTTCCAAAAATTTCGAATTCTTCCCACTTTACCATTTCATCAATTTCTTTCTGTTCCTCAGAACTCAATTCCTCTTCCATCTTATTTTCAAAATTATTCATCTTCCCATTAAATTTTGTCTGCCCATCTATTCTCAATTTTTGACTTATATAATTGGTTTTCATATTTAAATTCTATCTCCCATTTTCCAAAATCGAGTTGTGCCTCCACATCCATTAACATATCCGTACCTATAATAAATTTTCTCAATAAGCCTGGTACCACTAAGCATTGAAACGGATATTTAACTCCTCCTATTTCTCCTATTACCATTATCATTTTATTAATCTTTCTAGTCTTCTTATTAGTTGCGGTTCGAATTGTTAAATTTTTTATTGACAGTATTTCTATTTTTCCTATTTTATTTCTATTTTCCAATATCCAGTTCTCCTGGATACATGTCACATTACTGCCTGTGTCTATTAATGCCTGTAAACTTGTTTCCTTTATTTTAATTTCTATTTCTGTGTTTCTTATTTTCTTATCAATTCCTAAATTATAATTACTCTCCTCATCCTCTTGTTCCAAAATTTCCCTATTTATAAGTACATTATTTATAATCAAATTATTACTATATTTGGAGCTCTTATTAAATTTTATCACTGGTAACCTCATTTGTTCTTCTTGATGCCCCTTTTTCTGATCCAAGGCGACGCTACCATTGTTTTTTAGTTTTTCGCCTGACTGTGGGCACCATCCTCTTTTCTTGTTCCCACGCCTCTCCTTGCCTCAACACTGTTTACTTCTCTATTGTTTCTCTCATTTGTTCCATAGTTTCTATTTTCTCTGTTATTCTCATATCTTGGTCCTCGATCAACATTTCCCCTCATTGAAGTGCCGGCTTAATCTCCGGACTATTTCTTCTTCACTTTGCGGCGGTGTCATGTTTTTTCAATATAATGACCCTTTCTATAAAGTAGTCTGCTCTGCCCTTTCCATTTCGTTCAATATATTTTTCACTTTCCATTCTCTCTTTAATTCCCTCTTGTACTTCTTTCGCCCAATACCTCTCTATAAATCTTTCTTGCAAATCCGAGAAATCTTCCACCTCTTCTCAGACTGACTCCCACCATCGAGCCGCTCCTGCTTCTAAAGCTCTATCTATAACACCTCTCCATTCGTTTTCGAATCTCTCCCCTGTTCTACATTCAAATTTTCTCTCTAAATATCGATCCAGCCTTTTGAGGAACTCCATGGGGTTACCATTTCTTCCATTAAATTTGGGTATCTCCTCCTGATTCCCGCAAGATACTTGTATGATCCTTAGTCCTTCACCTCCTTTACCATTATTACTCTCGATTTTTCCTATTCTATCTCCTAACCTTCCCTGCTCTCCTAATATTTTCTCCCTATCATCTTTGACTTTCCTAAAACGCTCATCTGTTATCTTTCTTTCCCCTATCACCTTTAATTTTAACTCTCCTAACTCTTCTGTGTTTTTCTCTACTTTGTCCCCATTTTCCCTATCTCCATTTTAATTAGTTCGGTCTCTCTCGTTAATGTCTCCCTAATTTCCTCCCGATTTTTTGTAACAGTTTCCTCTAACTCCTTATCTTTTTGTTCTAACTCTCTTCTCATCCTGTCCATTATTGAAATATTTTCCCTCTTTATTTGTTCCTTCATCTCCTCAATCATTTTTTTACTATTCTCCCTTATTTCATCTGTTATGAATTTTAAATGCTCCTTCATCTCTCTCATTTTGTCTCTATTTCCCTCTAATTTTTTGTTTATTTCCCTTATATCCTCACTCATACCATCTATCTTATCTAATTTTCTATTTAGATCCTTTCTCATTTCTTTTAATAAGTTCTGGTTACTTTCGAACATTTTCTTAATACACTCATCATTATTACTACTTCCACTTTCACTACTCCTTTGTTCCTGTTCAGTTTGTACAAGTGGTAGTCCCCTAGCTTCTTATACCTCAATGTTTGGCATATCTGTGCCTTCCATTTCTATTTCCTGCACTTCCAAGCTTGTCCCTTTTTCCAGTTCTATTTTACCTATGGTAGTTTCTTTTTCCTTTTCGTCTATTTTAGCTTTCTTCCCCCTTAAATTGTATGCACCGGTTTCAGATTCCATTATATTTTCTTAGATAAAACTTCAAAACCCCCTTTTATATTTAAATTTTGAAATTATTTAAAAATGTCGAATTATGATTGTAAAGTCCTGAAAAGTAAACAATATTAGTACAAATATTCAATTATTTATATTACTCAGAATGCCTTTTTCTTATTTTTTTCTAATGATCGTGCCTCACGTTGGTGTGCCAAATGTAATTTTATTTTTTTTATTGTTTTTTTTTAAACTGTTACACATTAAATTGTTTCTATTATATTGTTTATTCTACAGTGGTTATTGTTCTAAACTTGTGATTAAATACAGTCGGCGCCGCTTATTGTGATCACGGTTAATGTTATCATTCGGTTATTGTTATAGTTTCATTGAAAACCAAACACGGACGTATATTAATACATTGTAATTGGGCCGCTTATTGTAATCATCTGTTCGCTTATTATTATCATTTAATTTGCCATTCAAAATCATATGCGTCAACGTATACTAGCATAGACCAAGTAAAAATGTCTACAAAGTAGTGTAAACAGCACGTGCAACACACAATGATGCCCAATTCATAGAATGTTTATTTTTAGAATGACAGAAATACTTTATAACGGTTTCAGCACTTAGCACAGTTCTCAGAATGTCTCCTTTACTCTTTGTTTACGCAAACACCCTAGCCTCCCTTGAGTCGTCTTTAGTTGTTTGTTAACATTAGTTGATTTTACTACTGAACCATTTACAGTATAGTCCTACTGTATTTTTTAACAGTGAATTTTTATGAACGTTTATTACAGTATTTCAGTGTGATTTTACATAACTTAATTTTTAAAGATCTTTTTCGTTTGTTTTGTAGAGTTTAGTGTCACTTGAAGTTTCAAAGGACAGTATAGTAAGATGTTCGAATTTCAAAAGAAACGACGCGATTTAAGTCTTAAACAAAAACTTGATATTCTAGATAGGTAAAGTAAATTACCAAAAATGAGTCAAAGAAACGCTGCTTCTCAACTTGGCGTTTCTCAACCTCTCTTATGTAAAATATTGAACAACAAAGAAAAAATCTAGTCATTATCAAAGTGTAATGCAAATGTTGACAACAAAAGACATCGTTCTGGGAAGGATCCGCAAGTGGAATCAGCTTTGAAATTGTGGTTTAAAAATGTTCGCGAAAAAGAAGCTCGAGTTGACGGCCCACTAATGCGTCTAAAAGCTAAGGATCTTGCCAAAAAAATAGGAAAACAGGATTTTAAAGCCACAGATGGATGGTTCATTCGATGGAAGAAAAGGGAAAATATTGTTTACAAGAAAACGTGTGGTGAAAAAAGAAATGGTGATTTTGTTGGAGCTGAGGACTGGTTACAATACGAATGGCCAAAGATTTTGGCCGAGTATTCTCCTAGCTGCATATACAATGCAGATGAAACAGGACTTAATTATCGTGCTTTACCCGAACATACTTACTTATTTAAAAATGAAATTGCTAACGGCTGTAAAATATGTAAACAAAGAATAACTGTTTTGTGTTGTGTTAACATGGTTGGTCATACAGAAAAACTCTTAATTATCGGTAAATCTAAAAATCCACGTTGTTTTCAGTGTATCAAAAAGCTACCGGTTGAATATCATTCAAACTCCAATTCTTGGATGACATCAACAATTTTTAATGAATGGCTGACTAATTGGGATACCGGCCTCAAACGCAACATTGTCCTTCTACTAGACAACTGTACTGCACATAATGACATAAGCACTACGCTAAAACACATCAAAGTGATTTACCTTCCGGCCAATACTACATCAATTATTCAGCCATGTGACCAAGGCATAATTAAAAATCTCAAAAGTTTATATCGACGAGAGATGCGTGCTAGAATTATAGAAAATATGGATGAACTTCAAACCCTTACCTCAAATGAATTGGCTAAAAAAACTTCTTTACTCGATACTATTCATCTGATAGCAAAATCTTGGAATGAAGTTTCTGAAAAAACTGTGAAAAATTGCTTTAGAAAAGGTGTTTTTTTTTTTTTTGTTGAAGAAAATCAAGAGCAAGCTACATCTGAGGAAGACTCTGAAGAGAACTTGAAGCCTTTCGATTTGTCCTTAAAAGAATATACTGAGTGGATGGAAGTTGATGATAGTATTGAAACAGCAGCGGAAATGACTGAAGACGATATTTGTGAGGTAGTTGCTTCAACATCAAAAGTTACTGAAGAAGAAGAAGGCACCGATGATGACGAAAATGATAAATGTGTACCGCAAAGATCTAAGCAGGAAGTTTACCAAGCTCTTGAGATTCTAAGGCAGTTTGTTCAACAAAAAGCAGAAAATTTCAACAAACATTATGAATATGAACAATTTATAAACAATATTTTACGAGAAGACTACAGACAGTCGTATATAGAGGAATTCTTCGAGAAAAAGTAAATGTAAATTGGAAGTGTAAATAAGATTGAAGTGTTTTATAATGAAGTTTTATGTGTTAAAATGTTTTGATCAAGTGTTTTACGTAGTTCTATATACTGTATTTTTTTTCAATTATGCTAGATTCAGTGTTTAAAAAAAATCTACAGTGGAATAAAATAAACTGACATGAAGTATGCCCACTAATTATAACAAGTAGAAAACTAAATTACAGAAATTCTACTACTGTACATAAAACTGTCCGGAATAGCATCAAAATTTGGTAAGTACAGTTTAATTATAGTGTTACAGAATTAGAATTACTTGATGTAATGATAGGCTTACATATCGTTCAGAACAAACAGTTGTGGCAATAATACAGTGAGTTCAATGCAGTACGGCTGTAGACTACATCGTGATTAAGCGTTCGGTTATTGTTATCAAATATGCTTCTGACAAATATGATCACAATAAGCGGCGCCGACTGTATTACGATTTTGCCAATTTAGGTTATGTTTACAATTTTCTCTTTTTTCATAATTGGTTATTTTATGATTTGAATTTACTTACATATTTATATTATATTATATATAGTGCCTTTCTTACTTGCTATTCCAAAATGTTACAATATATATAAATATATATATGAAGTTAATATATTACTAAGTAAGCAATTTTATCCGCCATTAAGTGCAATAATTTTACCTTGAGTGATGAGGTACCTTTCGGTCAATTGACCATTGTCGAATCACTGATGCTTCTCTGTTGTAAATGTTCGGTCTGTGAAGTTGACGTTACGCGCACTTTTTCTTGATCTGTGTGTAGGATATTTCTATATAGTATGTCTTCTGTATATGTTGTTTGTAGATTCATTAAATTTTTGTGTATGTTTTTATAAATGTGGTATTTTTCTAGTGAGTTTAGTTCTATTGGGTTGTTATTTATTCCAAGTATGGTTAGGTTATTTTCGCAATTTGTTATTTCGTGTTTATGGGATATTAGGTGTGCTGCAACATTTGATACTTTAGAATTTTTGTTTTTGAATGCTCTATAATGTTCTTCAAATCTTAATATTTGAAGAAATTTTAATCTTAAGATTTGAAGAACATTATAGAGCATTCAAAAACAAAAATTCTAAAGTATCAAATGTTGCAGCACACCTAATATCCCATAAACACGAAATAACAAATTGCGAAAATAACCTAACCATACTTGAAATAAATAACAACCCAATAGAACTAAACTCACTAGAAAAATACCACATTTATAAAAACATACACAAAAATTTAATGAATCTACAAACAACATATACAGAAGACATACTATATAGAAATATCCTACACACAGATCAAGAAAAAGTGCGCGTAACGTCAACTTCACAGACCGAACATTTACAACAGAGAAGCATCAGTGATTCGACAATGGTCAATTGACCGAAAGGTACCTCATCACTCAAGGTAAAATTATTGCACTTAATGGTGGATAAAATTGCTTACTTAGTAATATATTAACTTCATAAAGTCAGTGCAACGGAAAAACAATGGATAACGTTAAATATCAAGAAATATATATATATATATATATATATATATATATATATTCTTGATATTTAACGTTATCCATTGTTTTTCCGTTGCACTGACTTTATGAAGTTAACATATTACTATTGTAAGTAATTTTATCCACCATTAAGTGCAATAATTTTACCTTGAGTGATGAGGCACCTTTCGGTCAATTGACCATTGTCGAATCACTCAAGTGACCGAAAGGTGCCTCATCACTCAAGGTAAAATTATTGCACTTAATGGTGGATAAAATTACTTACAATAGTAATATGTTAACTTCATATATATATATATATATATATATATATATATATATAATTCCTGGTAGGAGCAGCTCATTTAGTTTTATCTCAGTTGAAGTACCGTTCTAAGAATATTCTATACAGGCTGACAAGTAGCATCTATGGCAAGAAAATACCTTTAAATTTTTTTGAAGAACAGTTGCAATCTAAAATTAAAGTTAATATTTACTAGTTAGTTTTGTATTCAAAATTCATAAAATTATGTTTTTTTTATGGTTTAGAACATGTATGCTATTCACTCTCCAAGAGAATCAACAATAAATAATTTTTAAAAGATAGAATTCAGTGGCTAAAATATTGGGAAATCTCGAGGCTTCACTTTATGTGATGGACCCAACAAAACTGTCATAGCGTCATGCTAGAGTAGTTGAGAGGCATTAGAAAGAGAAAAATTTAAGTGGTGGCCGTTTGTTGTTGTCTACCTAGTGACAGGGACTCATATTGATGACAAGTTAGTGTCACTCTGTGTCAACATCTTTTATTGCTTATTAAAGGTAATGTATCTTCCACATTATCTTTTTTAGGCGTGTTTAATAAATAACATCACTCAACTATTGTTCTTCTTTATCCTTTTATCCTCTTAATTGTCTTTGATCCAATGTATATTTTTCAATTTCTTTAAACATGATATATAGTAATTTCACTGTTTTCATGTGAACTGAGGATGGGTGGGAATGAACGTTAAATTATTCTATTTTGGAGCAGTTGATCAATGCTGATGCTAACCCTGCATAATATTAAAATCCAACTGTTAAACTAATTGTTTGTCATAAAATAGCTTTTTAAGTTCTCCTTGTCATTTATGTTGGTTCCTACACCTTCATCATACCCAACATGTTACCAAAGCTGACCATTCACCATTCCTTGGTCCCTACACCCTCATCATACCCAACATTTACCAAAGCTGACCATTCATCATTTCTTGAATTATGTTTTGTTTCAGGACTACCTCAGAGTTCTTGTGACATACCATCGCTTCTTCTCCTTCTGTCTGTATATCGTGGGCTTTGTGTGGTTCGTACTCTCTCTAGTCAACAAGTACTACATGAAACAGTTTTCTTTATTTGCATGGACTCATGTGGCACTCTTGATTGTAGTCTCTCAGAGTTACCTGATTATACAAAATATTTTTGAAGGATTGATTTGGTAGGTAATATCTGAAAATTTTCATAATTATTGTGTAATTTTAAAAAGTACATTAATATATACATAGTTTTTAATAATTTCATGTATATATAAGATACGTCGTTTCTTACGGCAGATTGGTTTTTAAAAAAACTAACTTTAATTCTGAAGTAAATATACAACTTTATTAATATAATTAGAATGAAACTAATTACAAAGAAACATCTGGTGTAGCTCTTATGAACAGAGGTGACCATTCTTTGCGAGCGTTATACATGCACTGAGTCTCTAAAGCGTCTCTAAAGTTTTGTGATCAGAGATGCTGACTTGACTTATTCTATGAATTGTGCACACCTGCTTATCTTATGCTACTAAGCTTAACAATAAATGTGTCCTATACTAACAATTGTGCTACACATTGTCTATTACGCTTAAGGCTAAATTAGGTTACATAACTGCTCCATCCCTAAATAAAATCTCCAGGGGATGTTGAGAGTTGTCCTAGTCCTTTTTCCAGAATCCTCTATGTGCTAAATAGAAGACTCATGATAGTAGGTTTCCATATAGTAACAAAGTCCAGATGCTGATCCTAGCTGTAATAACATCTTGTGGGATTGCCGAAGTCGTGTATAAATTAAGTTCGTCTAAATCTAGTTTCTTCGAGTTTACTGAAAAGTCTGGTAGCTAGCTCACTTCAAAATGTAGTCTAGAAGCATACAGGAATCTTGATGAGAAATGTTTTCCAGTAAGTATAGAAATTTTGAATGCATTTTGTGATTACAATTAGTGTCTAAACCTAACTTAGTGTTTGACAATAAGTATTTTACTCTATAAATCACAGTCAAGTATTCTGATTTGTACTTGGTAGCTACAGAAAACAATTAGTAAATATTAAAATCTGTTTCTTCTACAATAGTTAAATTCAAAAAAATATAATATTTCTTTAGTGCTAATTTTGCATGATACATCTATTAGATTTTGAAATTCCCAATTATTTTCTGTTTTTGGTTTTAAGGTGAGAATTCTTTCTATTTCTTATTTACAAACAAAAATTTCTGTCTTAGCTCAATACAGTTTTCATCAATTACATTTATTTAGAGTCTTATTAAATTTTATAATAATATTTGTACTGATTGAATATGGGAGAAGAAATTCCATTTGCTATATTCAATTGATTATCACTTATTTCCTTTAATAATTAGTAAACGTTTTTACTATCATAAGCATCCAAATTTCCAGTAACAACTTTTGTTACTGAACCTAGTCCATTGACAATACCTCTATGTTTTCTAATATTACTCTTATTTCTTATACAGATTGTTTAGAGTTTTTAAGTAATAATTAACTACATTTCTAAACTTACTTCCAATAACTGTTACAAATTCACTATTTAATTTTACATATGACTTACAATTAACACAGTTTAAGTTCAAATCGTTTAGCACAATATTTTATCAATATTCCAAGTTATTTAGTGGAGTAAGTATTTCTTCTAAACTAAAATAATATATAAATATACTGTAGGATGACTAAGAGGAACCTGGAACAGGGTTAATACAAGGATTAGACCTTATTGATTCTAATCTAGACCTTGGCCTTTTGATTTTTGACAAGTGAATTTTTTGCTTGGTGTTGTGGTGTTTTGCTTGAAGTTTTACTGTCTTCTTCTCTGGGTTAATTGAAGTAACTTGTATCTTACTATATTTGTTTTTAGTCTTACTTTGTTTTTGTTCCGTCTTGACATATACATCAGTTAGGATTTCTGGAACTGGTTCTTTGTCTACATTCCTTTTTGCTTGGATATTCTCTTTTGTTTTTTGATTTGTTTCTATTCATATAATTTTTGCGTTCTTTCTCTATGAGTATTGGCATAATCATTCATTACCGGTTTTTCTATATCAATGGCCAGTAGTGAGCTCGAATTTATATGTCCTTGTAGAATTTGGAATGGGGTCAATTTTGTAACAGAATGTAAGCTGTTGTAAGCAATTATCGCATATTTTACCTTATTTTCAATTGTGTCTTTTTTGAATTCAGATTGGTTATTTAATAAGTGCTCTATTAATTAAAATGTAATGTAATCTTTCTCTCGTTCCGTTAGATTTTGGGTGTTGTGTACCAATGAAGTGAACTTTAAATTTATAAAGGTCCATAATTTCTTTTACTAATTTATTATTAAATTCAACGCCGTTGTTCACTATTATAACTTCCGGTACACCATGATGAAAAAAAAGGTTAAAAGTTTCTGAACTATTTTGGTTGCTTGTGCACCGGCAATAAGATATACTTGAGCATAACTGGTAAAGCTGTCTATTTTACTCGTAAATTTCTGCTTTTCAAGGGTAATACAATCTACATGAATTACTTGAAGTGGTCTCGAAGCCGTCGGCGTTAAATCCATTTCTAATCTTAGAAGGCTTCTTTCATATTTAGTTTTTAAACAAGTATCACAGTTGTTCACAAAATTTTTAATATAATTTTTTATATTTGGCCAATAATACTTTCTTTTTATTTGTTCATAGGATTCCTGAATCCCACAACAGTTGGTTTTCCCACATGATAATTTTCTATTATTTCATGTATTTCCTCTTCTTTAAGTACATCTATTAATTTTGTTGTACATTTAAATAACCATAGTTGCAAACTTTTGAAATATATGGCTAAACAAGTTCAAATTTCTAGTGGAAATCATTTTCAAAGTAAAGGCTATATTTTACACCTGATACTAAATATTCTTTTATAAAATTTATCGTATCATTGTTAAAATTATTTTCAGATATTTCTACTATAAATCTGGTCTTACTGTTGTTAAATATGTTTTTTATTTTAACCTTTCTAGGTTTATATTTTATGTGGAACAATATGACCTGGGTTTTTTCCAAAATACTGGTTCATCTAAAATTGTTATACCAAATACTGTGTTTCCTTCGTAATTCGAATGCGCCATTTAAATTTTGTCCTTAACTGTTTCCGGGTCCAAAAACAATAATTTCATTTCCATCGACATTGGCAATCATCGATTGTGAGTCTTCTTCTACTTCTGAAAATTATAAGTTTACAGATTCCTTCACTGTTTAGTAAATATCTTCATTAATTCTATATCCTGATTTATCTTGACTGTTTCCATTATCATTAACACTTATTTGTATTCTCGAAAGTGCGTCGACGTTCTGATTTAATTTTCCCTTTGTGTACACTATTTCGTAGTCATATTCTTCTAACTTAAGCCTCCAAAGAAGAAGTTGGTTGAATTTGGCTCTTTAATAGAAAACAACCATTGTAATGGTTTGTGGCTGGAAAAGATTTTAAATTGTGTTCCATGTAGATAAGGTCTGAAATATTTTGTTGCCTATACTATAGCGAATAGCTGCTTTTCAATAGCCAAATAATTGATTTCACTATCATTTAACGTTCGACTGGCATACGCTATAGGTAAATCTGCACCCTTTTGTTTTTGGCTAAGTACTACTCCAATTGCAAAGTTACTAGAATCAGTAATCAAATTAAATTCTTTTTTAAAATCTGGGTGTTGCAGCAAAGGTCCATTTGATAATATTTGTTTACATGATTCAAAGCAACTTATGTAATTTTAGTCATCAATGTTAATTTTGGCGTCCTTTTTTAAACATTTAGCAAAAGGTTTAGTTATATCAGCAAAAATCTTTATTCCTATAATATCTTACTAGACCTAAAAATTCTTCAATTTCTTTAGTTGTCTTTGAAATAGGATAGTTTTTATTGCTTCTACTTTATTTTGATTTGGTTTTTGCTACTTCTTTTCTAAGAAATTCTGTTTTGTCAAGCTGTACTTTAAAGTTGGCCTTGCTTAATATACACTTCCCCTACTCTCTCTATATGTTCTTGAAGGCTAGTTGAATAAATTATAATGTTGTCCAAATAAACTAGGCTCATTTTGTTTTGAATTCTTCTCCGTGTATTGTTCATAATTCTTTGAAATGTTGGGTGCTATTTTTTAGACCAAAGAGCATTCTTAAAAATTAATAATGTAAAGTTTCCATTGAAAATGTTGTTTTTTCTACGCTACTTGGGTTCATCTCTACTTGAGGAAATCCTGAGATTAGGTCTAAAGTTGTGAAATACTGAGATTGTCCTAATTTGTCTAAAATGTTTGTAAGGGAAACTTATCAATTGTTTTTGAGTTTAAGCCTCTGAAATCTATCACTAATAGAAATTTCCTTTTCACCAGAAGTGCCTTGTTCTTTTTTGGTACAATCCAAACAGGAGAGTTCCATGGGGAACGAGAAGGCTGAATAATTCCCTGCTTAAGCATGTGTTTTGTTTGTTTATTAAATTAATGTTTGTAAACTTATGGATATCTATAATTTCTAGAATATACGGGAATTTTGTCTGTAGTCCTACTTACATGTTTTATTTGATTGGTGAAAGTCAAGTAATTTCCATCAATATGAAATATATCTGCATACTCTTCTATTAAGTTTGTTATGGCGGTTTTTCCTCTGAATTCATGTGTTGTACCCTGAATTTTGACAAGTCTAGTTTTTTACTTTTTGATTTTTTATGACCTAACATATTAAAATTAGTGTTTGTTTTAAACACATTTGGTTCAAGAACATTGTAGCCTTTTAAAGATTTTAATTTTAATTGCGCATTTATTGTTACTTTTATATTTTCTTCTGTGTTGTTTACAATAGGACAATAGGCTTCACCCTTATGCACTGAAACTATGCATTGTGGAATTTCTAACCCATTAAAGTGCTTGTATGGTATGCAACTCTTGTTTTACTGGCATGCTGTCTGTTTTTTCACACTTTTTTCCGTATTAAAATACTAAATAGGGATTTTGTTACTAAAAGTAGTAGTCTGTTGTTTACAAAATCTAATTTTATTCCTTAATCTTTTATATTATCCAGACCCAATAAAATAGCTGAAAACACTTATGAAAATCAAATAAGTAAAATTTTATTGCTTTTTTAGAAAACAGGGATATTTTGCAGCAAAAATCTTCCTTTGAAGTGCCGTGTCCATTGATTACTTCAAACGGTTCTTATATTACAAATGTTTTAAAACGTTTCCATCCTAGTGATTTTCTCATAAATGATCAAGTACTACCTGTATCAATTAATATTTTTTAATTTAATATTGAAGTCTTATATCAAAGGTAATTTGAATAAGTAATTTGATAAAGTTTAATGTTTTGTCTAGAAGGCTTGTCTGTCTGTCTAGTGGATATGCTCATATGGGTGGGTTGATAACTCCTATTCTGGAGTAACTGAGGCTTACTATTATTCATTAAATGTCCTCTTTGAGGTTGGCCATGGTTAGCAAATGAAAGGATCCTGTGTTTGTATGTTTGTTTAGGTATTTGGTGATAATTATTTTCTGGGCGTATTGGTTTTCTTACAGTATTACTTTGACTTTCCTGAAAAATTATTGTTTATTCGGTTGTGCAAAAGTATAATTTTTTTAAAACTGAAAACCATCAGTTAGCATATTTAAAGCTTCTGCGAGTGTTGTGGGGATTTTAGTTCTTATTAGAGACCCTAGTGGTGTTTGAAGACCTCTTAGCAAAACTCTTAATGCTAATTTTGGAACATAATCACACATTTCATCAACAGTATTAACTGGTTCTTTATTAATAAAATATGCTGTTTGTAAATTTAATAATTTTTGTATCCTTTCATAAAATTTAAAAGGTGATTCACCTGTTTTTTGTTTTAGTTCTGACATTTCAAGATTTAATGTAAAACAATTTCTTTTATCTATGAAACTAATTAAAAGAGTTTTCCTGACATCTAACCAGTTATAACTCTTTGAACTTACAACTAACTCTAAAGCTTGTACCTTTAGTTTTGCTAAAATCGAGGACATCAAATATTCATTTTGAAAGTCATCATGATTATTAGCAACAAAGAATTTAGTTACTACTTTATCGCAAATTGTGACAAATCTATTAGGCGTTATAGGCACCCCAGAAAATTCTGAGACCATATCTAAGAATTATTTCTTTAAAATTGGAATTGCCATTTTTCTTTCATATTTAATCAGTAATTGTTGAGTATTTTGCGTGTGACCAAGATTAATTTAAGTGAAAATAAAATATAGGCCTAGAGACTATTTATTTAAAAGGCAATAATAAATAACAGAATCACAATAATTATTAATTAAATAATTGACAATGTTAAACATTAATAAAAAGACATTCGATCTTTCCGTTCTAGACAATAAGACTTTTCTAGATAATTAAGACAGTTTTTTCATAACAAACAAAACAACTGA
This sequence comes from Prosapia bicincta, assembly GCA_036971475.1. NCBI lineage: Eukaryota > Metazoa > Arthropoda > Insecta > Hemiptera > Cercopidae > Prosapia > Prosapia bicincta. The sequence goes on along the minus strand of JBAIZL010000006.1, from coordinate 15,496,259 downwards.
CCCGCTGCCACCATAATATTAAACAAATAGTTAACTTCAACAGTAATCTATAAAAACTGAAAGGTTTCTATATGTTTTAATAATTATTATTTATAATTAATGTAAATTCAACTATATTATGTGGTTTAATATAATCACCAAATTAATAACCTTCTTTGAGATATTTAAAATAATTAATATGATAAATTTAATTTTATTTTTTAACAATATTATTTACTCACAAAATGCAAACTTTTATGCTGATAGTGTGTAACACGAATTCCAATAATTTGGATTTGCACTTGTAAACACCACGGAATAATATTCACTTATTCGTTTTATTCACACACTGAATAATGTTCACTTATTCTTTTTGTTTGTACACTCCGTTAGCGAATAAAACTGAAAAAATTATTTTCATTAACTTTCTGGTGTCCTCCTGACTGTGGCAGTTACGTCTTTTCTTACAGCAGATTGGTTTTTTAAAAAATTCAAATTAATTCTGAAGTAAAAATACAACTTTATTAATATAATTAGAATGAAACTAATTACAAAGAAATATCTGGTGTAGCTCTTATGCAGAGAGGTGACCAGTCTTTGCGAGCGTTGCTGACTTAACTTATTCTACAAATTATGCACACTTGCTTATCTTATGCTACTAGGCTTAACAATAAATGTGTTCTATACTAACATTTATGCTACACATTGTCTATTACGCTCAAGGCTATATATATATATATATATATATATATATATATATATATATATATATATATATTTTTAATATTTTATGTTATAAAAAAAAAAAAAAAAAGTAATCTGTGATTTGACAATGGTCAAGTGACCGAAAGGCGCCTCATCACACAAGGTAAAATCATTGCACTTAATGGTGGATAAAATTACTTACAATAGTAATATATTAACTTCATATATATATATATATATGTATATTATAACTTAACTTTTGTTATAATTAATGTTATTTATTTACCTTACCTATTTAATGTCCCACCTTCAGGTTTATAAAGAATTAACAATCTTATAAATTTTTAAACATCACTTGCATTTATTCTCTTCAATTAATTCTACACATTATTCCAAATTTATATTAATATTTTGCAGTGACAGGATTGATATCTTAACTAATATTACAATGATAAAAGGGGACTTCTGAAGCTTTAGAATTCTAATAAAATAACATAACAAAAAAAACAGTATTAAAATTTTAGTCTTGCTCTCGGGTCGCTATTACGGGAACTTTGCTTTTTAAATTCGAAATGGTGAAACTAGAATAATTTTTATAAATTATGATAAAATTAAATTTGTTCTGAACTTTACTAAAATTTAGATATCTGTGGGCTACACTTATTCAATTAATACTTATTGTTCTCAAGAGCTCCTGGAATCCTGGCCTTTGTTCACTTCAGCGCTTACACTTGACACAAAAAAAACTTACTTTTATATTTCTAAAAAAAACTTTACGTTGCACTTTTCTAAATTTTACTTATAAAAAAACTCTTTACTTAATTTAACAAAATTCTCCCTTTACAACACTTCCATCCTTGTCCCCACCAACCTGTCTTCCTCTGAGACTCTCTTCAAACTTTCTCGATCATTTAGTTTTTATTGAAAAATCTCATTTTTCCCACTACCACAATACGTTCTTTGTAAGTTTCCCACAGTTCTACAATTAGCTTAACCTAACGGTACACGGTTATTTTCCCAGGCTATATCGGCCGCTGGATTTCCCTGTCTTAACCACTTTAGACCCTCTCTATTGTTTATTGTTGCCGCACTCAGCTTATAACTTTCCCGGAAAAGGATAATGACATGGTACCTGCTTTGTCGGCACTATTTGTGTCTTTCCTGGCTTAATCCTACAAAAAATTATTTTAGCAACTAACTGAAATTTTTCTAAAGCCTCATACTTTATGTTATAATATATATATATATATATATAGGAATTTTTTGATTAGATAGGAGACTGATAGATAGAACTTACCTAATGGCAGCAGTAGTCCAAAACTGCAATCTCTTGGAAATGAATAAGATATTGCAGTTTTGGACTATTGCCATTAGGTAAGTCTGTCAGTCTCCTATCTAGTCCAAAAATTCCTAAATAAGCTTTAAGCTCTACTAGAACTAACCTAAATATGTATATATATATGTATATGTATGTATATATATATATATATATATATATATATATATATATATATATATATATATATATATATATATATTGTAATAATTGGTAATTTTTGTTTTATACAAATCTTAATAAAATTTATAATTTAAAAGAAATAACACTTCAATGCTGCTTTTTGTTACAATAAACTTTTAATATCTTAAAATGACATTCCTTGTTATCTTTTACAAAGTCACTTACTAATTAAAAATTCTTATTTCCTCTACAAAGAATTACAAAAATTAAGCTTCATTAGCCTAAGTCTAAATTTTGTTATGGCAGCAAGAAGTTTAGTTATAAAATTTAATATGAATTGAAATTGATTTAATTATTTCAATTTGAGCTTGAGCTCTCTTTATCTCGGGTTAAATAGGTGGGTTTTCTAAATTTTGACTAATAAATTTTGAGTTGGCACTTTCAAAAAAATATCTAAATTACAATTCTTACAAGTTAAAATTTTTACAAGTTATTTTAGTTCCTAATTAAATAATTTCCTGAATAATGTCTTCTTAATTGATCAGTTCAATGGTTTGGCTTATTGTTACTCTGTAATTATGATTTAAATACGATACTGCACTTTCCGCACCAATTAAAAAAATAAAATTTTTACAGCCAATTCTGAATACGTCTTCCTCGTTCCGATGCTTTGTTCCAACTGCTTACTGACGCTACCTTTGTTAGAAAAAAATGGCCGAGTCGTGAATTTCCGCTATTTTTTCGTTTATTCCTTGTAAGTACAGCTTTACGGATGTCATGTTCTTCTTCTTTACGGATACACTTCTTCTTCTTAACAACTGCACTTAAATTTCTTTGCATTTAAATCCAAAACTGTTTTATATTATATTTCCACGAGAAATATTTAAAACGAACATCTTTTGCCGGTCAATGCGCACGCAACTCCACAAATCCGTTACATCGTGTTTACTACAGAACACTCACTAGCTTGCCGTGTGAAAGTTTTAAGTGTATTTTTACATAGTTCTATTTAAATTGTTACCTATCAATTATTTCTAATACATTTCCTTATAAATAGTGATTTGTGTGTTTTTTTTCTTTTATATAAAATCTTGTGATTAGATCTAAAATGTGGCCATGTGCATTTTCTATACAAGTGAAATTAGGTTATGTTTACAATTCGTTCCTGGTATATTTTAGTAATTTTTACATACTGAATTTGTTTATATATATTTATCTTATTTTGGTAAGTGCCTTTTATATATATACTACAAAATGTTACATAGTCCCCAAATTTAGATAAAAAAAATTTTGATTCCAAAATTCCTTTTTTTTTATCTCAATTTTCACATTTTGGGAGTAAACTCTTACTCTATCCTTCTTGCTTGTCTGCTGCCATCTAATTACATATGATATACTTAACTCCTAACAATACAATAAATTAACAATTAACATTTAATCAACAATCCTCTTACTCTTAACTCTCAATTTTCACATTTTGGGAGTAAACTCTTACTCTATCCTTCTTGCTTGTCTGCTGCCCTCTAATTACATATGATATACTTAACTCCTAACAATACAATAAATTAACAATTAACATTTAATCAACAATACTCTTACTCTTAACATCTCGTACATTAATCATTTTCTGATTCTTAGAATCTATTTTATAAACTTTTTCTTTTTCTTTCTTTATTTTAATTTTAATAGAATGGAATCCTTCCAATCATAAGTCTTTTTATTTATCTATATAATCTATCTTCTGACACAGTGTTCCTTTTTTTAAATTTTAGCCTAACCGAGTCATAGCATGTCTAGGTTGTTTGTAGGTTAGGTCCTTGTTCTTATTCATTCATCCCTTCCTATTTTATTTTTATTTACATATTTTTTTTATTTCTTTATATTTTTTTTTTTCAAGTGTTTGTTTAATTATTAAGTCATTTCTGGTCTATTGTCATTTCCGGTTTATTTGTTATCTATCCCTCCTACATTCGCTTCCTTCTCCTAATACTTTTATATCCTGAGACATTCCTGTTGTTACCATCTTATTATCCCTTGTTATTTTCCTTTCTCTCGACTTCTCCCTTTATTTAATTTGCTCTATCTGAAATTTATCTGATTCTCCCTGGTGTGCCTCCCTTGGTTCATAAAATTTCTTTAACAAGCTAATATGGAAAATTCCTCTAATTTTATTGCTTCTAGCATCTTTGATTTCATAAGTCGCTTTGCCATATTTCTTGGTGATCACATAAGGTCCATCATATACATAAAATAATTTTGCCATCTCACCTCTTATACCCTGTGGTTGCCAATTTTCTTTTACTAATACCTTGTCCCCAACATTTAATTCTTCTATTTTATGAGTTTTATTAAATTTCTCTGCTCTCTTATGAGCCTTCTCCTTAATTCTACTCCTAGCAATTTCTAAATGTCTTTCTAAATTTATTAATTTTGAACTCCAGCCAAAATTTTTTATTTCCTTTTGCCAAAACCTTTCATTCTGAATTCCTAGTTGTAGCTGGTTAGGTGTGTATCCTGTAGTCTCATGAGGAATTTCATTAATTGCCTGGTTAATAACCTCTACATACTTTCCCCATTCTCTATGGTTATGATGACAATATGTCCTCAAACATCTAATGATCTCCTTATTCACCCTCTCAACGATATTGCTTTGTGGCCTCCTTATTGGAGAAAATATTGGTTTCATTTCTCTATTTTTTATATACTCCAGCCATTTCTTATTATTAAACTGGGTTCCATGATCAGTCTGTATTCTTTCTACTCTCCCGAAATTTTTTATATAATTTTCTAAACATTTAATTGCCTCCCCTGTGGTTGCCTTTTTCAATTTATAGATTTGAACGAATTTTGTAAATACATCTAACATTACTAATAAATACTTATAGCCTCCTACAGTTCTTTGAAATGGTCCTATAAAATCAATTGACAATTGCTCCTTTGGTTTTTCCACTTGGATCCCTTTCATCTCTCCAAAATTACCTTGGGTTACATTTTTAGCTCTTTGACAAATATTACATGTTTTAATAATTCCCCTTTATTCTATTTAAATTTTGAAAATTAAAAAAATTATTGACTTATGGTTGCAAAGTCCTGAAAAGTAAACAATATTAATACAAATATTTAATTAATAATCTTATCTAAAGTGCCTTGAGGTTAATTCTTAAATTTTTTTTTTATAATCGAGCCCCACGTTTGTGTGCCAAATGTAATAATTGGTAATTTTTGTTTTATACAAATCTTAATAAAATTTATAATTTAAAAGAAATAACACTTCAATGCTGCTTTTTGTTACAATAAACTTTTAATATCTTAAAATGACATTCCTTGTTATCTTTTACAAAGTCACTTACTAATTAAAAATTCTTATTTCCTCTACAAAGAATTACAAAAATTAAGCTTTATTAGCCTAAGTCTAAATTTTGTTATGGCAGCAAGAAGTTTAGTTATAAAATTTAATATGAATTGAAATTGATTTAATTATTTCAATTTGAGCTTGAGCTCTCTTTATCTCGGGTTAAATAGGTGGGTTTTCTAAATTTTGACTAATAAATTTTGAGTTGGCACTTTCAAAAAAATATCTAAATTACAATTCTTACAAGTTAAAATTTTTACAAGTTATTTTAGTTCCTAATTAAATAATTTCCTGAATAATGTCTTCTTAATTGATCAGTTCAATGGTTTGGCTTATTGTTACTCTGTAATTATGATTTAAATACGATACTGCACTTTCCGCACCAATTAAAAAAATAAAATTTTTACAGCCAATTCTGAATACGTCTTCCTCGTTCCGATGCTTTGTTCCAACTGCTTACTGACGCTACCTTTGTTAGAAAAAAATGGCCGAGTCGTGAATTTCCGCTATTTTTTCGTTTATTCCTTGTAAGTACAGCTTTACGGATGTCATGTTCTTCTTCTTTACGGATACACTTCTTCTTCTTAACAACTGCACTTAAATTTCTTTGCATTTAAATCCAAAACTGTTTTATATTATATTTCCACGAGAAATATTTAAAACGAACATCTTTTGCCGGTCAATGCGCACGCAACTCCACAAATCCGTTACATCGTGTTTACTACAGAACACTCACTAGCTTGCCGTGTGAAAGTTTTAAGTGTATTTTTACATAGTTCTATTTAAATTGTTACCTATCAATTATTTCTAATACATTTCCTTATAAATAGTGATTTGTGTGTTTTTTTTCTTTTATATAAAATCTTGTGATTAGATCTAAAATGTGGCCATGTGCATTTTCTATACAAGTGAAATTAGGTTATGTTTACAATTCGTTCCTGGTATATTTTAGTAATTTTTACATACTGAATTTGTTTATATATATTTATCTTATTTTGGTAAGTGCCTTTTATATATATATACTACAAAATGTTACAATATATATATATATATTCTTCATATTTTATGTTATCCATTGTTTTTCCGTTGCACTGACTTTATGAAGTTAATATATTACTATGTAAGTAATTTTATCCACCATTAAGTGCAATAATTTTACCTTGAGTGATGAGGCACCTTTCGGTCACTTAACCATTGTCGAATCACTGATATTTTCTACACCAGAAAAATATCAGTGATTCGACAATGGTCAAGTGACCGAAAGGTGCCTCATCACTCAAGGTAAAACTATTGCACTTAATGGTGGATAAAATTACTTACAATAGTAATATATTAACTTCATATATATATATATATATATATATATATATATATATATATATATATATATATATATATATATATTGTCATTATATAAGTCTACTCGCTAGTAATAAAAAGATTCCAAAATAGAGAACTGAATAAACGTAAAAAGAGTGGCAGATATCAATAATTTTCATTCATGTTTTTAATAATGAAGAAACACTATAGTACAGTATATCTATATGTACATTTATTGCTTCTTATTAATACATATTCATTAATTTTCTAAGTTTGTTTAATATAATACGTAAAATATTTTTAAAAGTTATTATTGTGTAAATGAGTGAACACGTTTTAACTTACTTGCTGACCCCCTCAAACGTGTCAGCCAGCTATGTCAGGTTGTTGACGATTGTTTCGAAATGTGTCAGCAAGTAAGTTCACTTAGTTACACAATAATTACTTCTAATTTAATCAGTGAGCTCTAAGTAATTGCTGCAGATAAACTCAAATATTTTTGTTGTGAATAGGTTCATTGTGCCAGTCTCCATGATAGTGTGCAATGATGTCTGGGCATATGTTTTTGGTTTCTTTTTTGGACGCACACCACTCATCAAACTGTCACCTAAGAAAACCTGGGAAGGGTTTATTGGAGGCGGTATAGCTACAGTCATATTTGGTCTTCTGGTATGTTCTCATAGTTTATGCAACAAGTTTTTTTCCAAAAATATTACAACTAAGTAGCGTATAATAAATTTTTTAAACATAAAGTTAAGAATTATTTGATAGCTGCTGTACATGCTTTATTTGACAACTACTATATCTGCTGCATATGTTCTCCTCCCAATTTTACAATAAAATATACTGAGAACATTTTGCTTCTTAGTTACATTGGCTCAATTCTGTTATTACTATTTTGGTTGATTTGTCGCCCATTATATTTTTATCTTGAGGACAGTCTATCTGTCAGCCTTGATGGTCAATGTGAGCGAGATCATGGGCAAATGCATTGCTGCATGTTAGTGTCTATAATCATAGTCATGTATAGTCATAGAGAACAGATAGCAGCTCTTACAGTTTACTATTTTACTGTTGTCGGAGAATAATAGGGAAAAGCCCCCAAGGGTACGTTAACCCTTCCACTATGTTTGGGTCGCTTTTTTCCATTTAAATCAAATAGATCTTAGGATTTTGTGCAAATTTTAATGAGTGAAATTGAATCCGACTCCGGTTATTGACGCTTTAAAACTTAAACATTTTTCAATGTTAAGAGCGCGTGATGAATTGTATTAAAATTAAGAACTATTTTTCATAATGCACATTTTTTTTAAATCATCGATATTAGCTTTTTAAATTTTTCTTGGGCGAATTTTACCTGCTAAACTTAATGTTTTGCTTTCTCCTAATCGTTTTTCCATGGTCAATAATTTTTCTAATGAATGAACAGATATTCCACAAAGGTTTTCCACTCGATCTCAAATTACTGAGAGTGAGAGGTTTGGATTTTGTTGTCTTCGGTTGACGCATCCTTAGTAATGAAAAATATTGGTTTGGTTGATACACTAATCTCTTTCAAACGTTCTAAAATGTTAGTGGAGCTGTTTGCTGTGTTGTGCATTCCAGCGAGTCAGCGGTTTAAGCCTCCATCCACTGCCCGCACCACTATTTCTCCCACCATCGTGTCTGTACCAAATCATTCTGCTGCGTATACGCTAACAAAACTTTGAAAGCCTGTACAGTTTTTTACATCTAAAACTAGTATTTCAAAGTTTCCTGGCCTAAGCTTGTGTCATAGAACTATTCTTTTTCTGACTGCTGTTCAGTTTTGCTATTCATTCTTTCTTTGAAGGTTTTTTTTGTTAGGAGAAACAAGAGAATTTTGTAGTTGCACTACCTACATATTGTTAGAAATAACCTGACCATGCTACAGAGTCGTAAGTAACAGAGGGAAAATGATAAAACTTATCACTGGCACCAAAAAATACAAAAATTATAAGAAAAAATTAACAGAATAACTTTACTGTAGAATAATTTATAAAACCCATTCAAGAAAACAGAGGCTATGTTATATATACTTCATTAAATTGTAGCTGTGAAGTATCTGGTTAGGATAATTCGTTATAAAACAATTAATTGATTAATTAAGTTTGCTAATGTAAGCAAACCTTACTTTAGTCCTTCCAAATGGCCCTAATCTTGTGCTAGTAATGCATCATGCTTATAGTGTAATAAACGATACGGTGAGAAGTTTGGTGTTAGATGGAAGCCATCCCAGACTTCAAGCAATGGTAAAACACTTTATTATTTCTATATACTTTATTATTTTTTTACTACAATATAGCTATCTTTTATTTTATTTATTGCATTCTTTTATTATAATATAGTTATCTTTTAATGTGGTAAATATAGTGCACTATTTTATAAAACCTTAAATGTATAAAGTTTTTTGTGTTTTTATAAAGTGAGATTATTTTGTTATTTTTTTTAAAATTTTCAGTTTACTATGAACTATTTTTTCCCAAGTCTTTTAGGACTATCTACATGACTAAATAAATTTTTATTGGAATATCATTTTCATGGCGCAACGATATAATTATTGAAAATTTGTTATGTGTCATCCTCAGCTGATCATATTCTTGCGTTTCAGATTCTATTGCATTTGCTATCTATTTCTATCTATAATTTTATACATTGGATATATGTCAACAAGTTTTAAACTAATTTGTGGCCTAATTCCAGGAGGTGTATCTAAATCACAGGAAGTTTTACACAACTTATTTCTGGAACAAATGGTATACTATATAATATAATATATTGTCTACTGGTTTTTTTTTAATTTTCTATCCTAACCTATTGCGGATTAAATGATTCGTGTTCCAAGTGACCCAGAGGTCACAAATTAATTTTGGTATCAGAGGTCATGCATGGCAACTAAATTTGTTGAATAATATCTTTAGTAAATTTATAAGCATTATAAGTAAAAGTATCACAAGGTACTCAAGTATTATTTAGCATTAATTACTTAATTATTACCTAATACTAATTTAAACATTTAAAGAATAAATTTAATTACTTAAGAAAAAAATAATTAATAATTAAATTATTTAAATTAATAAATATGTAAAATAAATAAGTATATTAAATATAACAAGTTACACTTTTGTTATTACTTGCTACCAGACATTTGTTAACTAAAAGTTGTTAATTGTTAACTTACACTTGGAGGAAACGTTTTCGTCTTACGGCTTCTTCAGCCTCGTATTTTTGACGCTAGGAATGCTGCTGTTGTGTTTCCGTGTGTTGAGTACTACACAAAAAAAATATTCAACAAGAACAGTAACAACAAAAACACGAACACAAACAAATTCATCACCCTCACATACATAAACAAACTCACAAATAAGATAGCAGTGTGCAGTGCCCTTTTGTGTTCTTTATATCTTTCAGCAAAATATCTACCTGTTTGTCCAATATAGAACTTATTGCAGTTGTTGCATTTTAGTTTGTATACTCCTGGGTTATTGTATGTGTTGGTATTGTTATTAATGCTGTATCTGATAGCTGTTTGGCTTTTATTTGTTGTTCTGTAAGCTACATTGTATCCTGCTTTTTTGAATTGGTGTGCTATCTTATTTGTGAGTTTGTTTATGTATGTGAGGGTGATGAATTTGTTTGTGTTCGTGTTTTTGTTGTTACTGTTCTTGTTGAATATTTTTCTGTGTAGTACTCAACACACGGAAACACAACAGCAGCAATCCTAGCGGCAAAAATACGAGGTTGAAAAAGTCGTAAGACGAAAATGTTTCCTCCAAGTGTAAGTTAACAATTAACAACTTTTAGTTAACAAATGTCTGGTCACAAGTAATAACAAAAGTGTAATTTGTAATTTACAACCAGCTCGTCATGAACAGCAACAAGATTTCGATATTAAATATAAAAAAACTAACTGTCTGAAAATTATTGGTTGATTGTGGGCTCCCTATATTCATACAACTAATTGTTCACTTTATAATTGTAAATAAAAAATTTTAAAAACATATTTACACTGATTATATTAGAAGAACATACTCCGAGCATGCGATCCAACTCGGATGATCACAACACATCACGAGGATGTAACTGTACGATAAAGACCAGACTAAGAGCTTGACCTATATAATCACTTGTAAGTTGGTTATAAAAATCGGTTAAAATGGCAGAGATGGATATAAGTATCTTTCTTTATCGTTATAAATTTAAGAAACAAAAACCATCATCAACTCAAGCTGTTTGTGCTATATGAAGCACAGAGATGAGAAAATTATCAAGGGCCAACCATACTAAACAATCATTGACTGACTGTCGACGAGGCATATGTCTCCGCGTTGTACAATCGATGAAAATAAGTTGATTCACCAATCCAAAATGGTTTAAAGCTTATTTCAAACATTGCTGTTTATGAAGAAATTGTGTATCATTATAAAGACAAATATCTTTGAATTGTAAAATAATATAAATTTTTAATTTTCTGTAATAACCTTGAAGTTTTTTTATGTAACAGAAAATTAATTACCTAAAGTATAGTATGTTTCTTTCTATAGACATTCTGAGGGGCATTCTGTGATTATGTTTTTGTGTTATGAAATACCAGTTAAGAACTAAAAATATTACGTATCGTTGAAAAATAATGTGTATTAAAATGAACAGCAGCTCTGATGCAGTTTTGTTTGTAGATGTCTGCAGTGCTTTCCCAGTATAAGTATTTTATCTGCCCCATTGAGTACAGTGAGAAGTTTGGCCGGATGACCATAGAGTGTGAGCCGTCCTATCTATTTCGACCTACAGAGTATACTCTGCCACACTGGATCGCTAACATTTCAAATCTGGTAATTAATTGTCAAAGATACTAGCTGTCTTTCAGTTTCAACCTGATATTTAATTCATTTTTGTTATAGAAGTGGAAAAATCCATTTTTTTAAACTTTCACAATAATGTATCAAATATAAACCTAAATTATTGTTATAAATACAGGATAATTGTAGTTATATAATTGTAAATAAATATACCTTCTACATATTTGTCATGCCACCAATGCTCATTTGGAATATAAAAAAGTAGAAATTTCACATTGCTGACAAAGTTTTTTTAAACAATTAGCTTAAGAGTTCCCCCTTTTCAATTCTTTTTATTAGTTCACACTCTCCCTATATATATATATATATATATATATATCTTATTATTTCCAATCACTAATAAAATATTTCTTATCAGTCGACTTAAGTTCAAATACATTTTTCTAAACTTGAAGTGGAGGACAATTGAGGTTAATACAGTTTTTTCAAATATTAGTTTATTTAATAAATTTAATGAAATAATTTTAGTTTTAATTGGGAAAAAAAGCTTTTCTCTCAAGTGGTGAGGTATGCAATATAGTTATTTCATCCCATTTAGCTTAAAATATGTGATAACAAATGACTTCATAAAACAGCTGATTTTATGTTATAGGTTATGTGGTGGAACAGCTGTTTTAACGCTCAGGTTATGTTACTTTATTTATATTAATTGAAATTATTAAAAAGTAACTAAATTAAATTTTTATTTGTTGATCAAAGTAATTATTGACTATAAAGAAAAAATATTATATTACTTTTTGTGAGTGAGGTTTGAAGGTTATGTCAATAACAATGAACAACTATACCTGTACTTTTAACTTTCACAAAAAGCAATAAAAATGTATTGTCATTTGAGGGTTTGAGCCAGTTTTTGTCCTAGGGATGAGGCTTTGTCATTATTGTATGATTTGGCTATTGAGGTTTTGTTAGCTGTTGTTTGAGCAAATAATCATCCACCGAACTATGTTTCTCTTGAACAAATCGGGGGTCCAAATTTACGTTTACCAATTTATGTTGTCCAATTCTTCATTATTTTACTGTTTGCATTTTTTTAATTTTGAAGTTCTTTAGCGACTTTGTACCGTCTATACTTAGTCGGGTGCTTGCATTCACAATTTATACACTTTGGCACAGTCTGTCTTCTAACAGTACAATCCTTTGTTGGCTAGTGTATTTCACGCTCCTTACTTTCCTTTGTCAGTAGGCTTGAATATGATTAAACTCTTTGCATCTCTTGCGTTGAGGGATTGACCTTGAATTCTCCCTCAGAATTTTTGTTTTGACCAGCATATGAATGATCGTCTTGATATCGAATACATCCCTTCTGTCTTCATGCTTGTTTAATGTAAGTGTTAAATATTTTCTGCCATGTAACGGTACATCCAGCCCGTTTGACCAAAAAAGGTTACGTAAATGGTTAGTTAGATCAAATTACGTATCTGTAGGATGTTGTACAGTAATTTCAGTTTATATAGTTTTCCGGAGGACCTTTAGAAACACAATAAATGAAAGAGTGAACAGATATCGCACATACCTTACTGAGCGAAGTCCCACCACTTGTTCTTCCTGTCGGATGACAGACAGTTGTTCGGGTGCACCCTTTCACACACTTATCCCCTACCTAACTAACAATAAGAAAAGATTATATAATTCAAAATAGTCACTGTTACAGGCTAATAAATGTCTTCGTCACACGACGGGAGAATCGAAAGAAAACTGCCTCATGTATCGTAAGGGGAGAGAGGCGTAACAAAACTATGTTACATCTGCGAGTAACGGGAGAAAAATGCGTCTAAAACCGAATCTGGCTTAGAACGTACGAAATTAAGTCACATCGAGAGTGACGGGAGGGATGTCGTTTGATCGACGTCTTGAATAAAACTGGGTTGTACCGAACCTTGCAAGGAACAAAGGTTGGCCGATAAGGAGTCCCTCTCTGAAGCATTTACAATGGTTTTAAATTATACTTAATTTAAAGAAAAGTACATAACAATAAGGATGAACAGGAGTCATTGCTTAGTCACTCCCACCTGCTCCTGCTTATAGAATATAGACTCCTTTAAAATATTCATTGCATCCAGCAGTTAAAAACCTCAGCTTTATAGGTCATTCATGATGTCCTCCTTACTGCATGAGGCATGTAATCCTCTAGCTATCACTTGCAGTAGCCTGTCATTTTTATTTTCATATGAAAATCATTCTTAACCCATTCGCTTACAATGACGGCGATCCGTCGTCGCGACCCAGTGTGCCATTCTGTGAAGCGACGGTGAATCGCCGTCCTCCAATATAACTAATTTGTGTCGAGTTAGTTCTCAGTAAATCCAATAGATCGCATATGCATCTTATTCTACAGGCTTTGGGCTTTCCAATGGTAGTATTTTTATCTTCTTTGGACTGTCCGTTCTTTCAATATTTACGTTTTATCGGGCGACCGATCAGCTGACATTGTCTGTGATGTTGTGTTTACGTTGTAGTTGTGTGGGATATGTTTATAACCTAAACAAATTGTATTTAATTTGTTATTTGTGTTCTTTTTAAGTTAAAAATGAGTGGATTTATTATTTATTTGTTGATGAAAGTGAGAAGGAGTTGAAAGATTGTGAAATTGAAAGAATTTTTGGAGAATGGGACAGTGATTTGTTTGAGGAAACATTTGAGAGTGATAATGAAATAAGACAGTTGGACATTGAATCTTAAATAGATGTAGATGTAAGTAATGAATAAAAAAAATCATAATAGACTGTAATATAACAGGTTCACCACATCATGAAAAATGTAATCTGCCTTGTTCTGCAATAAGTGATAAGTTGCAACTTGAGCAGCCCACTTGTAGTTATGTTAGGCCTAGGACTCCACTAGATGTAAATAATGTAATTTCTGATATAAATGTCCAAGATGGGCCTGTATTACCATCTAATTCAGATGATGAAAGCTCACAGAATTCCAATCTAATTGAGCTACTCGATCAAATCTACCTTGATGGAATAATTGCCTCTCTGTCTCCTACTGCTAGTGAGGAGGATGATGCCCGTAGTTTTCTTGATCCTTGTCCTAGGCCTATTAGAGTTAGTACTAGAGATAGGGGTAAACCAAGAAGGGGTAGGCCTAAAGGAAAAATTCCATGTTCCAAACCACCTAAGCCCACTAAAAGGCCAAAGAACCAGTCGGAGGGAGTGTGGACTGTGCCTCGTCGCACTTCACCTACCAGAATGTTTCAAAGTATACAACACAAAAGTTAACTTTTCCTAACTCTTGTGAAATTGAAACATATTCTTTGCACCCTGAAGAATATTTTGGAGTATTTCCAAAGGTAATTTATGCTTTTACTTTAGGATAATTGAAATAAAAAAAATAATGTTTGATATTTTTCGTTGAAACATTTTAGTTGTTTACATATTATTAAATTATAAAAGAAAAGATATTATAAATATTAGTATATATTTTGAAAGTAAATGTATTTGTGAATAAAAAAATAACAATAGGTTCCATAAGAAACATAAATATGAACTAAAAAAAAGTAATCAACAAAAACCTTTAAAAATGGTCTAAAAAATTAGTTTTTTATGGCTCAGTCGGTGTAAAAAAAAATTTTAAGCGAATGGGTTAATTTCTAACCTCAAGATTACTGGTAAGGGCTCTAAAAATATCTGGATCAACGTTATTATTTAGTGCCGTGACTTTGTAGTCATTCTTAGACACAGCCTTGAGAAACTCGTTCAGTTGGATATAATCATTGAGATCAGTTATTTTGATAGGAAGTCCTTGAAGTCTTAAGTTTAAGGTTTTCAGAATTTCAGTTCTGTCTGTTAAGAAAGCTATTGTACCGTATCAGCACTAGCTGATAATCGGTTAAATGCATTTGACCATTATTATAGCAAGAAAAATTATTTGGGGGAGGGAATTCTGATACTTCAGCAAAAAAAAGACCTGGAAACTTTTTAAAAAGTCCACACTTAGAAGTAACATTTGATCCTATTCTAGCGTTGAAAAACTATAGATGAGATTTGATACTTTTAAACTAAAATTTTTTTTTACTAAATTCACTTATTAATCTTTAAACGTGTTTAATGCGGATCGAAGATAATGGAGGTACGTCAAATAGAGTACGGAAGTTGTTTTTCCTCTTTTCTGCACATCCCTCTTGTACAAACTACATAGCACAAATCTGTATTTTACAAGAGATTAAGGAATGTACAGCATACGATATTCAGGCCTACTGCACAACATTTTTTTTTGTAAAAATGTTTATAATTTATAATTCCAAATCACTTAAGTCATAAATCTATAATATGTTTGTCAGTCAGCAATGTGAAAACATGAAATAAACATACTGTACCATATCCTTCTGTACACTACAATCGTCCACACAGTGGTTACATTTAATTGCTTAAAAGTTCATGATTTCTTCAAAGTTGTGTTTATGTGATTTTTTTTTATTTAGAGGTGTAGTTTACACGTTTTTAGTTATTTTATGATGACTAAGCGTCTGTCATACAACGATTTAACATTTCAATGAATTCAAAAGTTAAATTAATCCACAAAGACGAATTGCAATGGAAAAGAAACTGAAATTTTACTAATCACATTTTCATCTTCTTTAAAAAAATGAAACTACAATATTCAAGAAGTTGGACCAGTAATACAGCTACTATCGAAAGTGATTTATAAAAGCTGAAAATCCTAAACTGGATGATTTTTTCGAGTGGCTCAGACAAAACATGCTTTTAAGCAGGCCAATTCTTTGTATGGAGGGGTTTGAAGACAAATTAGGTATCAATAAATTTAAAGTCATTGCAAAATGGAAGGCTTTAAACTTAGAAATGCAGTTTTATTCTGAAATGTTTCTGATGAAAGTGGGTTGATTCAAAGGGCTTTAGAGAATGAGTAGCATATTGGGGAAACTCTCCTTTTAATTATAGCTTCTAATATTAGACAAAACAGCAAAGCTGAGATTCTTTAAAACTAGTTGAAATTTTATCAGTTATTTACAAAGTCAATAATAAGGCTTGAATAGTTCCTGTATTCTTCAAAACGGGACCTAAAATTTGGTTGATTAAAAAAAAATTAACTCTTTATTCATAACTATACTCATCCAACAGCTTCCTTTCTTTAAAATGAATTGTGTTGAATACTTTCCTGCAAATGTAAGTATTAAAAATTCAACTACAACCTTGGATGAGCCAATGTCAAAAAAATTCCAACAATAAGCTTACTAGATGAAGTGCCTATGATACAAATTTGTGGAATAATGTAATACACAAAACAGCACATAGTAATTGGTGTTCTCGAAGTATCAAGAGAGCTGATTTTCAGTTTGGAACTGAGAAAAAGTCAACCTGAAAAAATTTTAGTCCTGGCCTTCTTGAAGATACCAACCTTCCCAAAAACATCCATGTAAAAATTTACCACTAGAAAGCAGCGAAATTTTAACATTTTAAAGTTAGCTATGAAGCTTATATTTGAAAGTCAATTAAGCGAAAACTATAAGCAGGACCCTGACAAATGCAGAGAGATTGTTGAAGCATGCTGAAGAATTTATATCAACCAGAGGGTTGAACTCCAATCACTTTGATTGATTTATTTGAACAAATTTATTTTCTGCAGAGAATGAGAGTTCAAGTTCACCCAGAAAAAATTTATTAATATTGATGAGCTTGAGGTGAGAATAAACAAAATTTCTTGGGAGAGGGTTATGACTCACATAGATAGGGTTCTATACCTGAAATAATAAATTCTTTCTATTAAGACTTACTCTCCATTTCACCAGAGTATGATAAAGAATATAGATGGACTGCGTATCCTTAAGTAAAGGGTTTAATGATTCCTTGTTCTAGTTTCAAGGAAAAAGCTGGATCTTGTAACAAAACTGCCCACTGCCCGTTCGAATAGAATAGAATGTTAAATGTGTTATGTTTGCAATTTTGTTATAAAGCTGTGTTGTTCAATGTATTTGGTGCATGTAGTATCCCACTTCTTTCGTTCATGAGGGTTTTTAAAAGCAAAGACATTGTTTGAAGTAAATATGCAAAATTAAATTAATTATGTAGAAAGGCCCCACAACAGATACATGGTCTAGGTAATTATTGTGGTAAAGACGAAAGATGTAAACATTTTTAGTACATAGAAAATACGACTCTATAATTAATTCTTGAATTTTGTAGTCCATTATGTTCGGGGAATCTCAAACAATAGTTTATGACTATCTGAACTTTAAATTTAGTAAATTTGTTAAAACTTACTGAGACAGAACGTTTTCGATCTCTATGTGCCGATATTCATCAGTGTCTTCTGCTTGGAGATGTTGGGTCAAGCGGTGACGGTTTTAAAGGTAGGTTTTCAATAGTATCAAATAGTATGTGTGATTTGTATCGTGTTTGTTCGTTTAATATGTTTGTACTTTGTGTATTTGTGTGTCTGTAAATTTCATATTGTTCTAGTGTGTTGAGATGTGGTTCTTTTTTGTTGATGTGTAGGATTTCTAGGTTGTGGTAAATGTCTGTGTATTTGTGTCCTGTTTCTTTTATGTGATTGTGAAATGGTTGGTGTTCTGTTTGTGTTAACGTTATATAATTAACGAAGTAAAATCGTATAAAAGAAATGTATACATAATATACTTAATGGAAGTTATTTCTGTTTTAAATCCGTCTAAAATATCTTTTCTTCCCATATATTATCAGATTAAATAGCTTGAAGTTTAGAACCAGAAATGAAAATCTTACAATGACTATTGTAATAGGTACTTGTTGCAACGTCCCCCCGTTTGTCTGGCACACTTACATATTTATTATATATTTATATATCTGCTGCTCACACCGTTTTGTGTACCGTGTTAAGATCCCTAAATTTTGTCTTGTGTTCCCGCGTAATGGACCACGCCTAAATGCAAGCCTATTCCCGCTGACTTCTACGTTAACATTTGTATGACCTCCCCTAAAATGGTTTGCAAGTTTGTTGGGTCTGTATATAGTCACACATGTCAGTAAAATAGTCAGCTGGAAAGAAACAACATTTATATGAACACACAAAATTTCCAAAGAATCTTACCACTTTATGAGATCTGCAGGTACAGCAAGGGGACGTGAAAAATATGATCATGTTTAAGATACTTTTTTTAAAAGGCTCCTGTGTTCTTTAAACATGATCTGCCAGTAGACATCATCTCTGGGCTTCAATACAAAAAACCAACTAATTTTTAGAATAGCTCAATAAAATTGTTGTCAGGAGAGAACTCGTTTGATGAAACATTAGGTTCTGAATTTTATATATATTTATTAATTAATGAAATTTAATTAAAACTGTACTTTGATTTTATAATCATTATTTATCAGTTGGAAAAAACTAATAATTTTTATTGGTTGTTCAACACAGGATAAATTCAAATACTGTAAGTTTTTATAATGCATTTATTTACTGATTTTAAACTAAAATAATTTTCTTTTCAAATAAAATACATTTAACTCTCTCTTTATCTTCACCCTTATTAATTAAAAGTTCGTTATTTTTCACATATTTAAACCCTACATTTCATATATAATTCATTAATTACATTTACACATTTTTAAACAAAATTATTTCCAAATTTAACATAATAAAAAATTTTATCTTCTCATTTCAAGATTGAATTGGTAAATTCACATTTTATTATAAATAATTTTAAAATTTGTATGATTCAATAAATCTGTTCTTCTTGAAATTGATTGGCTTATGGCCAAAACCACTTTGTAAATTTAATACTTATTATTCATTATTTAACCATTTTTGTTATACTAATTAATTTTACTACTTTTAAGATTTATTTAATTTTTCAACATAGAATGAAGTCATTGTTTAAGTTTAATTAGTAATTTGAATTTAATAAATTTAACTGACTAAATTTGACGTTAATTTGTATATAATAGAGAAAATGACTTGCCAAGGATTTCCCTGCCTGTTAGAGTTCTATCGTCTGGATTCCCTGGTCCCTGGACATCGGAAGTTGCCATCCCTGGTCAGTCGATGGAAGTCTTTCTCCATTTCCGCGTCCTGGAGGCTGATTCTGAAGCCCTCGTCCATGGATGGAAGTAGACGGCGGAAACGTGGTGGTTTTGTTCCATCTGGCCTTATGGTGGTTCTAGGCGCGATCCGACATTACGGCCGTTAGCACCTCGTATTAAAAATTTTTACAGACTGCCTTATAGGTCTCTAAGTTCCTGTATTTATTGCGGCTATGTAACCCTTTCCCTCTGTTCTAAGCTCGTTGCTATCTCCGTGCTTATTTTCTTGTACGGGCGGGTTGGACAACGTATCAGTTTTAACCTGAATAATTTCGTTATCGTTTTTAGAACACTGAAAAATGTCTATTATTTTAAAATGGCTGTAACTTTTTTGTTATTTGAGTTTTTTAAATTATTTTCATTACTGTTTATTATGGATTTTTCTGGTCATTTCAAAATATGTCGATGATAATTCTACGTGGCCTAGTTCTCAGTTAGCATTTTTCGGCACTTAGAAATTTTTCACTTCACTCTCAGTTTGCCAAATTTAGTTAGTTATTACAGTTTCATGCTATTATAATTTTTAATTTGTTTTAATAATACTTATTCAAAATTTTACTGATTTCTTGACTCTTTACTATGTTTATTATACCATAAATTAAAACCTTATTATTTAAATATTAAAATTGTTATTTAAAAAATAGGAAATTATTAATTTCCCACTTTGGATGGCCTTCCAGACCGTTACATTGTGTTAATAGTATTGTTATAATTTTGTTACTGTAATTGGTATACTCTTAGTACCTTAGAAATTATTTTCAAATCATTTATAATTGATAAGTTAAATGTTGTTGTTACAGTTGGGTTTTGGAAA
This sequence comes from Prosapia bicincta, assembly GCA_036971475.1. Lineage (NCBI taxonomy): Eukaryota > Metazoa > Arthropoda > Insecta > Hemiptera > Cercopidae > Prosapia > Prosapia bicincta. The sequence continues at coordinate 15,475,741 of JBAIZL010000006.1, read as the reverse complement.
TACAGTTACAATGTACCCTTTCCTACTGCATTCATTATCCATGTCTTTATTCAGCTCTGTTATTGGACCTTTCGGAGGGTTCTTCGCTAGTGGCTTCAAGAGAGCATTTAAAATAAAGGTTTTGTATTACTTTTTAAGGTTATTTGCTTATATTTTCAGTCAGTATGTTTTTGTTTAAGGAATTTTGATAGTGTATGTTAGATTTAGGTGTATAGAAATTGGGAATTAAAATGGTTTAAAATTATATGTGTTTGGCATTTATTTATTATACATAGGGATGGGCTGATTCTGATTCTCTATTCCAGGAATTGTTAATGCTAATAGGTTTTTATCTAACAAAATTTATTAATTATTAATTCTAATGGTATCAACCAATCGCCGATACTCAATTCTCTACTGATTAAAGTGCCAATTCCTATTCTTGTTTTTATAACTTTTAAAATACACGTAATTTATTGGAAAAATAATTAATTACCAACTATATCTTATTTATGTATTACTTTCTTTGAATGAATTATACAATTAAAGTAAATCTCGATTTGAGATAACAAAAGTATTATTATTATTGATGATGCAACAACAAAGACGACCACAAGCATTTATGGTTTGTTTGTCACTCTTATATGTTTGTCATGCTTTCAGAAATTCCTACTTATTAATCAAGGATAAATGTTTTTTGTAGCTTATTACATTAAAATGGAACTTTCACAAGGCTTCACCATATGACCAAGATGTTATCTAAATTATTATTACAGAATATCATGTAGCATGTATCATGCTTTATTACAGAATCGAGAATCGAAAGAATGATTTTAGAATCTCAAATGGAAATTTTAGGAATCTGCCCATCCTTAATTGTATATCTATATAGTTTTATATTTTATGTAATGTTTTAGATTTATTAATATATTTAACTTTGCGACACTGTTTTTCTTGTATACACTTATCACTTACACTTTAATGTACTTAAACAAGAATCTTACTTGATATACCAAGTAAGGTTCTTGTTTAAATACATAAAAGTGTGAGTGATATACGAGTATATATATATATATATATATATATATATATATATATATATATATATATATATATATATAGATAGATTTTTTGGACTAGGAGACTGACAGACTTACCTTGGTAAGAGTCCACTCTGTAGTCTTAAAATAGAAACACATAAAAGCACATAAAAGCATCAGATAAATCCATTCATTTTTTTTAAATTTTTTTTCCAAATAGCCTTATCTCTTTTCCCCTGACAGACTTATATAAACTATAATCACTCATATGCTCATGGAAACTATATATATATATATATATATATATATATATATATATATATATATATATATATATATATCTTTAATCTGTGACATCTGATTTCTACTCTACACAATCTGTGATTACATTATTTTATTTCTTTCTCTCATATTTCTTTTTGTGTTTTCTCTTCGATTGACAAAGACCACTGTGTGGTTGAAATATATCATTGTTAAGTGCTTTTATGTGTTTCTATTTCAAGACTACAGAGTGGACACTTACCAAGGTAAGTCTGTCAGTCTCCTAGTCCAAAAAATCTAAATAATCTTTACCAATCAAAACTAACCTAAAAATATATAAACATATATAAATATATATATGTGTGAGTGTGTGTGTGTGTATATGTATATATGTATATATATATATATATATATATATATATATATATATTACTATTGTAAGTAATTTTATCCACTAAGTAATGGTGGATAAAATTACTTACAATAGTAATATATTAACTTCATAAAGTCAGTACAACGGAAAAACAATGGATAACGTAAAATATCAAGAATATATATATATATATATATATATATATATATATATATATATATATATATAGGTTAATTCTAGTAGAGCTTAAAGTATTTATAGGAAATTTTGGACTAGATAGGAGACTGACAGACTTACCTAATGGCAATAGTCCAAAACTGCAATCTTTTGGAAATAAATAAATAGACACATATAAAAACTTAACACACTATTGAAATATTTCGATCAAAAATGATCTTTGTCAATCAATGACAAAGATCATTTTTGATCGAAATATTTCAATAGTGTGTTAAGTTTTTATATGTGTCTATTTATTTATCTCCAAAAGATTGCAGTTTTGGACTATTGCCATTAGGTAAGTCTGTCAGTCTCCTATCTAGTCCAAAAATTCCTCTCTCTCTCTCTCTCTCTCTGTCTCTCTCTCTCTCTCTCTCTCTCTCTCTCTATATATATATATATATATATATATATATATATATATATATATATATATATATATATATATATATATAATATGTTTTCTTGTTTAATAATCTAAAACAACATAGGTGATTCAAATACAAGAATATTTATTAATTTATATTATAAGCTTTTTGTTGGTAAACAGTACCAACATCATCGGGAATGAATAATACAATAATGTTGTATATTTTTATAATTTCATTTATTTTATTATCTAATTGTTGTAAAAATATTTCAGATAATATATTTCATAATGGCGAGCCCATAGCAAGACCATCTTCTTGTTTATAAATTTTGTCATTGTATGAAAGATAATTTTGATTTAATATTATTTTGAGTTTATTTGAAATTTCTAATGTTAATTTTTTATCTTTCTCATGTTTTAATTTAGATTTTATAATTTCGAGAGTTTCTTTTATAGGTATGTTTGTATACATATTTTTTATATCTAATTTTCATATCATTTTCTATTTTCATCAAATTTGATTGCTTTTAGTTTTTCAATAAGATCAATAGAATTTATGATAGTATGATTATTATTTAGTTGTATTTTATCTTTAAGAATATTTACCATATTTTTTGATGTTTTATAAGATGGAGCATTTATAAAATTTATTAACAGTCTTATTGGTTTACTTATTTTATAATTTAACAAGTCCATTCAATATTGGAATTTTCGGATTATCATTTATATAGTTGCTAATATTATTTTTATTGAATAATTTATATGAAGATTTATTGAGCATTATTGTATTATTCATTCCTGATGATGTTTACCAACGAAAAGCTTTGAATATAAATTAATAAATATTCTTGTATTTGAATAACCTATGTTGTTATATATATATATATATATATATATATATATATATATATATATATATATATATATATGTATGAAGCTGATATATTACTATTGTAAATACTTTTATCTGTCAGTTATTCGACAATGTTCAAATGACCGAAAGGTGCCTCATCACACAAGGTAAAATTATTGCACTTAGTGGTGGATAAAAGTATTTACAATAGTAATATATCAACTTCATACAGTCAGTGCAACGGAAAAATAATGGACAATGTAAAATATCACAACTTTTGATGACTGCTATACCACAAAAATAATTAAATCACTCCCCCCTGATTGCAATCCCTCAGAACTGAGAAGGTGGGAACTATCATACCAGTGGTATACCAAATCCAGAGAATCCCCTAACCTCAACATCAGATAAACCAATTCATTTTTTTTCCCCTAATAGCCTTATCTCTTTTCCCCTGACAGACTTATATAAACTATAATCACTCATATGCTCATGGAAACAATATATATATATATATATATATATATATATATATATATATATATATATATATATATCTTTAATCTGTGCATCTGTGACATCTGATTTCTACTCTACACAATCTGTGATTACAACTTGTATTTATTTCATTCTCTCATATTTCTTTTTGTGTTTTCTCTTCGATTGACAAAGACCACTGTGTGGTTGAGATATATCATTGTTTAAGTGCTTTTATGTGTTTCTAATTCAAGGCTACAGTGTGGACTCTTACCAAGGTAAGTCTGTCAGTCTCCTAGTCCAAAAAATCTCAATAATCTTTACCAACCAAAACTAACCTAAATATATATATATATATATATATATATATATATATATATATATATATTTAGGTTAGTTTTGGTTGGTAAAGATTATTTAGATTTTTTGGACTAGGAGACTGACAGACTTACCTTGGTAAGAGTCCACACTGTAGTCTTGAAATAGAAACACATAAAAACACATAAAAGCACTTAAACAATGATATAAAGAATGAAATAAAATAATTGAATTGATTGAAAATAATTGAAATAATAATGAATTATTTTATTTCATTCTCTCATATTTCTTTTTGTGTTTTCTCTTCGATTGACAAAGACCACTTTGTGGTTGAAATATATCATTGTTTAAGTGCTTTTATGTGTTTCTATTTCAAGACTACAGAGTGGACTATTACCAAGGTAAGTCTGTCAGTCTCCTAGTCCAAAAAATCTAAATAATCTTTACCAACCAAAACTAACCTAAAAAAAAAAATATATATGAAGTTAGTATATTACTATTGTAAGTAATTTTATCCACCATTAAGTGCAATGATTTTACCTTGTGTGATGAGGCGCCTTTTGGTCACTTGACCATTGTCACTGATTAATTTTTCTCAATTTTTCTGGTGTGGATGTTCGTTCCGTGGTGTTGATTCTTGTTGATGTCATACACGTTTTCTCTTGAGTCTCATGTATAATGTGTATGACGTAAACAAGTACCAACACCATGGACCGAACATCCACATCAGAAAAATTGAGAAAAAGTAATCAGTGATTCGATAATGGTCAAGTGACCGAAAGGCGCCTCATCACACAAGGTAAAATCATTGCACTTAATGGTGGATAAAATTACTTACAATAGTAATATATTAACTTCATAAAGTCAGTGCAACGGAAAAACAATGGATAATGTAAAATATCAACATATATATATATATATATATATATATATATATATATATATATATATATATATATATATATATATATAGATTTTTTGGACTAGGAGACTGACAGACTTACTTTGGGAAGAGTCCACTCTGTAGTGTAGTCTTGAAATAGAAACACATAAAAGCACTAAAAAAAAATATATATATATATATATATATATATATATATATATATATATATATATATATAAGTGTAAAACTAGTAGCACAAGTAGAATCAAATAATAATCAGTTTCATGTAATTTTAATTAGTTTTTTTTATCTTTTGAGCCTATTCTTAATTTCTACATGGATATGATTTTCTTTTAGAACAGTCACTTTTTCAAAGCTATTGTTTCTCATGTACAATAAGACTAGAAAGTTATACAAAGATAAACTACTTGACTAAAAAATCTGAAGACTAAAATTTAATTATGAAGATATTTGTTTTGTTAAACAAACTGTTCATTGATCTAGTAGCAGCATAATGATTCTATAATATATTCTTTCTTTTAAAGGACTTTGGAGCAGTAATACCAGGGCACGGAGGTATAATGGATCGATTTGACTGTCAGTACTTGATGGCGACATTCGTCAATGTTTATATTTCAAGTTTCATTAAGACAGCATCACCCCAGAAGCTTTTACAACAGGTTTGTTTTTTTCTTGAAATCTGTTACATTTATTGCTCATTAGAGTAGTGTATCAATTAGTGCCAGCTTTAGACAAGGTTTATTTTGTTTCTTTGAACTTTCAAGTTTATTTATCAGAAAGGCTAATGTTCATATTGCACACATTTTTTAAAAGAAGATAATTTCTTTTATTTGATTCAATCTTCACTTGAGCTTCTATTCTTTTACTAAACACCCTTGAATGTATGTCAGTATGTTCTGCTTTTGGAGGCGTTGTGTTGTTGCTTTTGAACCAATATGACTGCTCTTCTGAAACTGTGAGATGTAAATATTAATGCTTTTCATCCCGTTAATGGGGTGGCTCTGAAAAGCTACAAACCGGAAATATTTTTGGAGGCGTTGTGTTGTTGCTTTTGAACCAATATGACTGCTCTTCTGAAACTGTCAGATCTAAATATTAATGCTTTTTATCCCAATAATGGGGTGGCTCTGAAAAGCTACAAACCGGAAATATTTTTGTAGGCGTTGTGTTGTTGCTTTTGAACCAATATGACTGCTCTCCTGAAACTGTCAGATCTAAATATTAATGCTTTTCATCCCATTAATGGGGTGGCTCTGAAAAGCTACAAACCGGAAATATATTCGTAGGCGTTGTGTTGTTGCTTTTGAACCAATATGACTGCTCTCCTGAAACTGTCAGATCTAAATATTAATGCTTTTCATCCCATTAATGGGGTGGCTCTGAAAAGCTACAAACCGGAAATATTTTTGAGTAATTCAACAGACACTACAATGCAAGGCTTTTGTCAATTAGAAAATCTTATTTCCTGAGATTTATGACCAGTTATGTTTTTCAAAATTCCTAACGTAAATCATAAATGTTTCTCCATTGTTCCTACTTTCTACAAATACTCACCCAAAATATAATAGATGGCTCAGGTATAAAATAAAATTGATAAAATCCCGACAATGATATGGCGTCACTTGGGAAATTCAGTATAAATTTTGACACCATAGGACATTTCATGTGTTTTTCTTCAATGGTATATTATTGCATATTATTCAAGGGGATAAAAAAATATTGTTTTTAATGCAAAACTTTAAAAAATATTTATTTTAGGATGTAATTATGTTCACAAGAATGTTATAATGGGGTAAAAGTAACACAGTTGGTACACAGATACAAGTTCTAGACATTGACTGAAGTTAGATAAAATTATGTTCACAAGAATGTTATAATGGGGTAAAAGTAACGCAGTTGGTACACAGATACAAGTTCTAGACATTAACTGAAATTAGACAAAATTATGTTCACAAGAATGTTATAATGGGGTAAAAGTAACGCAGTTGGTACACAGATACAAGTTCTAGACATTGACTGAAGTTAGACAAAATTATGTTCACAAGAATGTTATAATGGGGTAAAAGTAACGCAGTTGGTACACAGATACAAGTTCTAGATATTGACTGAAGTTAGACAAAATTATGTTCACAAGAATGTTATAATGGGGTAAAAGTAACGCAGTTGGTACACAGATACAAGTTCTGGACATTGACTGAAGTTAGACAAAATTATGTTCACAAGAATGTTATAATGGGGTAAAAGTAACGCAGTTGGTACACAGATACAAGTTCTGGACATTGACTGAAGTTAGACAAAATTATGTTCACAAGAATGTTATAATGGGGTAAAAGTAACGCAGTTGGTACACAGATACAAGTTCTAGACATTAACTGAAGTTAGACAAAATTATGTTCACAAGAATGTTATAATGGGGTAAAAGTAACGCAGTTGGTACACAGATACAAGTTCTGGACATTGACTGAAGTTAGACAAAATTATGTTCACAAGAATGTTATAATGGGGTAAAAGTAACGCAGTTGGTACACAGATACAAGTTCTGGACATTGACTGAAGTTAGACAAAATTATGTTCACAAGAATGTTATAATGGGGTAAAAGTAACGCAGTTGGTACACAGATACAAGTTCTGGACATTGACTGAAGTTAGACAAAATTATGTTCACAAGAATGTTATAATGGGGTAAAAGTAACGCAGTTGGTACACAGATACAAGTTCTAGATATTGACTGAAGTTAGACAAAATTATGTTCACAAGAATGTTTTAATGGGGTAAAAGTAACGCAGTTGGTACACAGATACAAGTTCTAGATATTGACTGAAGTTAGACAAAATTATGTTCACAAGAATGTTATAATGGGGTAAAAGTAACGCACTTGGTACACAGATACAAGTTCTGGACATTGACTGAAGTTAGACCAAATTATGTTCACAAGAATGTTATAATGGGGTAAAAGTAACGCAGTTGGTACACAGATACAAGTTCTGGACATTGACTGAAGTTAGACCAAATTATGTTCACAAGAATGTTATAATGGGGTAAAAGTAACGCAGTTGGTACACAGATATTGACTGAAGTTAGACAAAATTATGTTCACAAGAATGTTATAATGGGGTAAAAGTAACGCAGTTGGTATACAGATGCAAGTTCTAGACATTGACTGAAGTTAGACAAAATTATGTTCACAAGAATGTTATTATGGGGTAAAAGTAACGCAGTTGGTACACAGATACAAGTTCTAGATATTGACTGAAGTTAGACAAAATTATGTTCACAAGAATGTTATAATGGGGTAAAAGTAACGCAGTTGGTACACATATACAAGTTCTAGACATTGACTGAAGTTAGACAAAATTATGTTCACAAGAATGTTATAATGGGGTAAAAGTAACGCAGTTGGTACACAGATACAAGTTCTGGACATTGACTGAAGTTAGACAAAATTATGTTCACAAGAATGTTATAATGGGGTAAAAGTAACGCAGTTGGTACACAGATACAAGTTCTGGACATTGACTGAAGTTAGACAAAATTATGTTCACAAGAATGTTATAATGGGGTAAAAGTAACGCAGTTGGTACACAGATACAAGTTCTGGACATTGACTGAAGTTAGACAAAATTATGTTCACAAGAATGTTATAATGGGGTAAAAGTAACGCAGTTGGTACACAGATACAAGTTCTGGACATTGACTGAAGTTAGACAAAATTATGTTCACAAGAATGTTATAATGGGGTAAAAGTAACGTAGTTGGTACACAGATACAAGTTCTGGACATTGACTGAAGTTAGACAAAATTATGTTCACAAGAATGTTATAATGGGGTAAAAGTAACGCAGTTGGTACACAGATACAAGTTCTAGATATTGACTGAAGTTAGACAAAATTATGTTCACAAGAATGTTATAATGGGGTAAAAGTAACGCAGTTGGTACACAGATACAAGTTCTAGATATTGACTGAAGTTAGACAAAATTATGTTCACAAGAATGTTATAATGGGGTAAAAGTATGCAGTTGGTACACAGATACAAGTTCTAGATATTGACTGAAGTTAGACAAAATTATGTTCACAAGAATGTTATAATGGGGTAAACGTAACGCAGTTGGTACACAGATACAAGTTCTGGACATTGACTGAAGTTAGACCAAATTATGTTCACAAGAATGTTATAATGGGGTAAAAGTAACGCAGTTGGTACACAGATACAAGTTCTAGATATTGACTGAAGTTAGACAAAATTATGTTTATCAAGAATGTTTTAATGGGGTAAAAGTAACGCAGTTGGTACACAGATACAAGTTCTAGATATTGACTGAAGTTAGACAAAATTATGTTCACAAGAATGTTATAATGGGGTAAAAGTAACGCAGTTGGTACACAGATACAAGTTCTGGACATTGACTGAAGTTAGACCAAATTATGTTCACAAGAATGTTATAATGGGGTAAAAGTAACGCAGTTGGTACACAGATACAAGTTCTGGACATTGACTGAAGTTAGACCAAATTATGTTCACAAGAATGTTATAATGGGGTAAAAGTAACGCAGTTGGTACACAGATACAAGTTCTGGACATTGACTGAAGTTAGACCAAATTATGTTCACAAGAATGTTATAATGGGGTAAAAGTAACGCAGTTGGTACACAGATATTGACTGAAGTTAGACAAAATTATGTTCACAAGAATGTTATAATGGGGTAAAAGTAACGCAGTTGGTATACAGATACAAGTTCTAGACATTGACTGAAGTTAGACAAAATTATGTTCACAAGAATGTTATTATGGGGTAAAAGTAACGCAGTTGGTACACAGATACAAGTTCTAGATATTGACTGAAGTTAGACAAAATTATGTTCACAAGAATGTTATAATGGGGTAAAAGTAACGCAGTTGGTACACATATACAAGTTCTGGACATTGACTGAAGTTAGACAAAATTATGTTCACAAGAATGTTATAATGGGGTAAAAGTAACGCAGTTGGTACACAGATACAAGTTCTAGATATTGACTGAAGTTAGACAAAATTATGTTCACAAGAATGTTATAATGGGGTAAAAGTAACGCAGTTGGTACACAGATACAAGTTCTGGACATTGACTGAAGTTAGACAAAATTATGTTCACAAGAATGTTATAATGGGGTAAAAGTAACGCAGTTGGTACACAGATACAAGTTCTAGATATTGACTGAAGTTAGACAAAATTATGTTCACAAGAATGTTATAATGGGGTAAAAGTAACGCAGTTGGTACACAGATACAAGTTCTGGACATTGACTGAAGTTAGACAAAATTATGTTCACAAGAATGTTATAATGGGGTAAAAGTAACGCAGTTGGTACACAGATACAAGTTCTAGATATTGACTGAAGTTAGACAAAATTATGTTCACAAGAATGTTATAATGGGGTAAAAGTAACGCAGTTGGTTCACAGATACAAGTTCTGGACATTGACTGAAGTTAGACATAATTATGTTCACAAGAATGTTATTATGGGGTAAAAGTAACGCAGTTGGTACACAGATACAAGTTCTAGATATTGACTGAAGTTAGACAAAATTATGTTCACAAGAATGTTATAATGGGGTAAAAGTAACGCAGTTGGTACACAGATACAAGTTCTGGACATTGACTGAAGTTAGACAAAATTATGTTCACAAGAATGTTATAATGGGGTAAAAGTAACGCAGTTGGTACACAGATACAAGTTCTAGATATTGACTGAAGTTAGACAAAATTATGTTCACAAGAATGTTATAATGGGGTAAAAGTAACGCAGTTGGTACACAGATACAAGTTCTAGACATTTACTGAAGTTAGACAAAATTATGTTCACAAGAATGTTATAATGGGGTAAAAGTAACGCAGTTGGTTCACAGATACAAGTTCTGGACATTGACTGAAGTTAGACAAAATTATGTTCACAAGAATGTTATAATGGGGTAAAAGTAACGCAGTTGGTACACAGATACAAGTTCTAGATATTGACTGAAGTTAGACAAAATTATGTTCACAAGAATGTTATAATGGGGTAAAAGTAACGCAGTTGGTACACAGATACAAGTTCTGGACATTGACTGAAGTTAGACAAAATTATGTTCACAAGAATGTTATAATGGGGTAAAAGTAACGCAGTTGGTACACAGATACAAGTTCTAGATATTGACTGAAGTTAGACAAAATTATGTTCACAAGAATGTTATAATGGGGTAAAAGTAACGCAGTTGGTACACAGATACAAGTTCTGGACATTGACTGAAGTTAGACAAAATTATGTTCACAAGAATGTTATAATGGGGTAAAAGTAACACAGTTGGTACACAGATACAAGTTCTAGATATTGACTGAAGTTAGACAAAATTATGTTCACAAGAATGTTATAATGGGGTAAAAGTAACGCAGTTGGTACACAGATACAAGTTCTAGACATTAACTGAAGTTAGACAAAATTATGTTCACAAGAATGTTATAATGGGGTAAAAGTAACGCAGTTGGTACACAGATACAAGTTCTGGACATTGACTGAAGTTAGACAAAATTATGTTCACAAGAATGTTATAATGGGGTAAAAGTAACGCAGTTGGTACACAGATACAAGTTCTAGATATTGACTGAAGTTAGACAAAATTATGTTCACAAGAATGTTATAATGGGGTAAAAGTAACGTAGTTGGTACACAGATACAAGTTCTGGACATTGACTGAAGTTAGACAAAATTATGTTCACAAGAATGTTATAATGGGGTAAAAGTAACGCAGTTGGTACACAGATACAAGTTCTAGATATTGACTGAAGTTAGACAAAATTATGTTCACAAGAATGTTATAATGGGGTAAAAGTAACGCAGTTGGTACACAGATACAAGTTCTGGACATTGACTGAAGTTAGACAAAATTATGTTCACAAGAATGTTATAATGGGGTAAAAGTAACGCAGTTGGTACACAGATACAAGTTCTAGATATTGACTGAAGTTAGACAAAATTATGTTCACAAGAATGTTATAATGGGGTAAAAGTAACGCAGTTGGTACACAGATACAAGTTCTAGACATTAACTGAAGTTAGACAAAATTATGTTCACAAGAATGTTATAATGGGGTAAAAGTAACGCAGTTGGTACACAGATACAAGTTCTGGACATTGACTGAAGTTAGACAAAATTATGTTCACAAGAATGTTATAATGGGGTAAAAGTAACGCAGTTGGTACACAGATACAAGTTCTGGACATTGACTGAAGTTAGACAAAATTATGTTCACAAGAATGTTATAATGGGGTAAAAGTAACGCAGTTGGTACACAGATACAAGTTCTAGATATTGACTGAAGTTAGACAAAATTATGTTCACAAGAATGTTATAATGGGGTAAAAGTAACGCAGTTGGTACACAGATACAAGTTCTAGACATTAACTGAAGTTAGACAAAATTATGTTCACAAGAATGTTATAATGGGGTAAAAGTAACGCAGTTGGTTCACAGATACAAGTTCTGGACATTGACTGAAGTTAGACAAAATTATGTTCACAAGAATGTTATTATGGGGTAAAAGTAACGCAGTTGGTACACAGATACAAGTTCTAGATATTGACTGAAGTTAGACAAAATTATGTTCACAAGAATGTTATAATGGGGTAAAAGTAACGCAGTTGGTACACAGATACAAGTTCTGGACATTGACTGAAGTTAGACAAAATTATGTTCACAAGAATGTTATAATGGGGTAAAAGTAACGCAGTTGGTACACAGATACAAGTTCTAGATATTGACTGAAGTTAGACAAAATTATGTTCACAAGAATGTTATAATGGGGTAAAAGTAACGCAGTTGGTACACAGATACAAGTTCTAGACATTTACTGAAGTTAGACAAAATTATGTTCACAAGAATGTTATAATGGGGTAAAAGTAACGCAGTTGGTACACAGATACAAGTTCTGGACATTGACTGAAGTTAGACAAAATTATGTTCACAAGAATGTTATAATGGGGTAAAAGTAACGCAGTTGGTACACAGATACAAGTTCTGGACATTGACTGAAGTTAGACAAAATTATGTTCACAAGAATGTTATAATGGGGTAAAAGTAACGCAGTTGGTACACAGATACAAGTTCTAGATATTGACTGAAGTTAGACAAAATTATGTTCACAAGAATGTTATAATGGGGTAAAAGTAACGCAGTTGGTACACAGATTCAAGTTCTAGACATTAACTGAAGTTAGACAAAATTATGTTCACAAGAATGTTATAATGGGGTAAAAGTAACGCAGTTGGTTCACAGATACAAGTTCTGGACATTGACTGAAGTTAGACAAAATTATGTTCACAAGAATGTTATTATGGGGTAAAAGTAACGCAGTTGGTACACAGATACAAGTTCTAGATATTGACTGAAGTTAGACAAAATTATGTTCACAAGAATGTTATAATGGGGTAAAAGTAACGCAGTTGGTACACAGATACAAGTTCTGGACATTGACTGAAGTTAGACAAAATTATGTTCACAAGAATGTTATAATGGGGTAAAAGTAACGCAGTTGGTACACAGATACAAGTTCTAGATATTGACTGAAGTTAGACAAAATTATGTTCACAAGAATGTTATAATGGGGTAAAAGTAACGCAGTTGGTACACAGATACAAGTTCTAGACATTTACTGAAGTTAGACAAAATTATGTTCACAAGAATGTTATAATGGGGTAAAAGTAACGCAGTTGGTTCACAGATACAAGTTCTGGACATTGACTGAAGTTAGACAAAATTATGTTCACAAGAATGTTATAATGGGGTAAAAGTAACGCAGTTGGTACACAGATACAAGTTCTAGATATTGACTGAAGTTAGACAAAATTATGTTCACAAGAATGTTATAATGGGGTAAAAGTAACGCAGTTGGTACACAGATACAAGTTCTGGACATTGACTGAAGTTAGACAAAATTATGTTCACAAGAATGTTATAATGGGGTAAAAGTAACGCAGTTGGTACACAGATACAAGTTCTAGATATTGACTGAAGTTAGACAAAATTATGTTCACAAGAATGTTATAATGGGGTAAAAGTAACGCAGTTGGTACACAGATACAAGTTCTGGACATTGACTGAAGTTAGACAAAATTATGTTCACAAGAATGTTATAATGGGGTAAAAGTAACGCAGTTGGTACACAGATACAAGTTTTAGATATTGACTGAAGTTAGACAAAATTATGTTCACAAGAATGTTATAATGGGGTAAAAGTAACGCAGTTGGTACACAGATACAAGTTCTAGACATTAACTGAAGTTAGACAAAATTATGTTCACAAGAATGTTATAATGGGGTAAAAGTAACGCAGTTGGTACACAGATACAAGTTCTGGACATTGACTGAAGTTAGACAAAATTATGTTCACAAGAATGTTATAATGGGGTAAAAGTAACGCAGTTGGTACACAGATACAAGTTCTAGATATTGACTGAAGTTAGACAAAATTATGTTCACAAGAATGTTATAATGGGGTAAAAGTAACGCAGTTGGTACACAGATACAAGTTCTGGACATTGACTGAAGTTAGACAAAATTATGTTCACAAGAATGTTATAATGGGGTAAAAGTAACGCAGTTGGTACACAGATACAAGTTCTAGATATTGACTGAAGTTAGACAAAATTATGTTCACAAGAATGTTATAATGGGGTAAAAGTAACGCAGTTGGTACACAGATACAAGTTCTGGACATTGACTGAAGTTAGACAAAATTATGTTCACAAGAATGTTATAATGGGGTAAAAGTAACGCAGTTGGTACACAGATACAAGTTCTAGATATTGACTGAAGTTAGACAAAATTATGTTCACAAGAATGTTATAATGGGGTAAAAGTAACGCAGTTGGTACACAGATACAAGTTCTAGACATTAACTGAAGTTAGACAAAATTATGTTCACAAGAATGTTATAATGGGGTAAAAGTAACGCAGTTGGTACACAGATACAAGTTCTGGACATTGACTGAAGTTAGACAAAATTATGTTCACAAGAATGTTATAATGGGGTAAAAGTAACGCAGTTGGTACACAGATACAAGTTCTAGATATTGACTGAAGTTAGACAAAATTATGTTCACAAGAATGTTATAATGGGGTAAAAGTAACGCAGTTGGTACACAGATACAAGTTCTAGACATTAACTGAAGTTAGACAAAATTATGTTCACAAGAATGTTATAATGGGGTAAAAGTAACGCAGTTGGTTCACAGATACAAGTTCTGGACATTGACTGAAGTTAGACAAAATTATGTTCACAAGAATGTTATTATGGGGTAAAAGTAACGCAGTTGGTACACAGATACAAGTTCTAGATATTGACTGAAGTTAGACAAAATTATGTTCACAAGAATGTTATAATGGGGTAAAAGTAACGCAATTGGTACACAGATACAAGTTCTGGACATTGACTGAAGTTAGACAAAATTATGTTCACAAGAATGTTATAATGGGGTAAAAGTAACGCAGTTGGTACACAGATACAAGTTCTAGATATTGACTGAAGTTAGACAAAATTATGTTCACAAGAATGTTATAATGGGGTAAAAGTAACGCAGTTGGTACACAGATACAAGTTCTAGACATTTACTGAAGTTAGACAAAATTATGTTCACAAGAATGTTATAATGGGGTAAAAGTAACGCAGTTGGTTCACAGATACAAGTTCTGGACATTGACTGAAGTTAGACAAAATTATGTTCACAAGAATGTTATAATGGGGTAAAAGTAACGCAGTTGGTACACAGATACAAGTTCTAGATATTGACTGAAGTTAGACAAAATTATGTTCACAAGAATGTTATAATGGGGTAAAAGTAACGCAGTTGGTACACAGATACAAGTTCTGGACATTGACTGAAGTTAGACAAAATTATGTTCACAAGAATGTTATAATGGGGTAAAAGTAACGCAGTTGGTACACAGATACAAGTTCTAGATATTGACTGAAGATAGACAAAATTATGTTCACAAGAATGTTATAATGGGGTAAAAGTAACGCAGTTGGTACACAGATACAAGTTCTGGACATTGACTGAAGTTAGACAAAATTATGTTCACAAGAATGTTATAATGGGGTAAAAGTAACGCAGTTGGTACACAGATACAAGTTCTAGATATTGACTGAAGTTAGACAAAATTATGTTCACAAGAATGTTATAATGGGGTAAAAGTAACGCAGTTGGTACACAGATACAAGTTCTAGACATTAACTGAAGTTAGACAAAATTATGTTCACAAGAATGTTATAATGGGGTAAAAGTAACGCAGTTGGTACACAGATACAAGTTCTGGACATTGACTGAAGTTAGACAAAATTATGTTCACAAGAATGTTATAATGGGGTAAAAGTAACGCAGTTGGTACACAGATACAAGTTCTGGACATTGACTGAAGTTAGACAAAATTATGTTCACAAGAATGTTATAATGGGGTAAAAGTAACGCAGTTGGTACACAGATACAAGTTCTGGACATTGACTGAAGTTAGACAAAATTATGTTCACAAGAATGTTATAATGGGGTAAAAGTAACGCAGTTGGTACACAGATACAAGTTCTGGACATTGACTGAAGTTAGACAAAATTATGTTCACAAGAATGTTATAATGGGGTAAAAGTAACGCAGTTGGTACACAGATACAAGTTCTGGACATTGACTGAAGTTAGACAAAATTATGTTCACAAGAATGTTATAATGGGGTAAAAGTAACGCAGTTGGTACACAGATACAAGTTCTGGACATTGGCTGAAGTTAACCGAAATGACAGACGCAAGTCACCCTTTGCTGACCTGACTCATTTATCGAAAGTTCTAAACTATAAGGTATTGGTAATAAATAACACAAAAACTCCTTTTAATTAATATTTTATATCTCAAAGTAACTCAAAATAATACTTGTGCAGGTATATACCTTGAAGCCTGAACAGCAGCTGGAAATGTTCTACACATTAAAAGCTGCTTTGGAAAACAGGGGCATTTTAACCTTGCAGTAAACATGATCTCATTCAGTCCTTTGTGTGGACATTAGTTATTTAAGTGGACTGCAGGTAAGTCATATGTAGTTTAAGTGGAATGAAAACGACTTCAGCATTGTATTTTAGTCGATATTGGAAGGATATAAACTTTGTTTGAATACAGCAAAACACCATTATTTATTTGAACCGTACTCAACCAGAAGCCGAGTTTAAAAAAAAATGATCCATGTAGTAAGTAATTAAATTTAAATATCTGTAATTTTTAAAACATAAAACAGTTCAAAGATTAAAGTATTAAAGATTTCACTACTCTTAGAATTTTTTATGAAAGTAGACGTTTAACCATTGTTTAAAAATGAGCCAGCAAGTAAACTCTTAAGTATTCACTTAGTTAAGAACTATTTAATTATGGGTTGAAATTGTCTTATTGTTGTTTTATTCAATTCAATAGATTGGTATTCAGAATAATTGTGCCGTGCATCACCCATGTTAAAGCCGATTTGGCTCGTCTCACCTTTGTGCCTATACTATTTGAGAAACGTCAAAGCTGACTAAAAATTTGGTTTTATGCAACACTGCAGCAATGTATCCACCCCTTATGAGCTTAACTTAAAGTAATCTAAGTGTTGTGATAAAGGCTTTAAGAACACTGCTGGGACCCTGAGGAAATGAATAGTGAGATAATGAAAACATCTTAAAGCATTTTCCCCCTAGTTATTTATATTAATAGCTACCCACTATTTATATTAATCCTTAAGTGTTGCAACTTTAACCTTCAAGTGATATATACCAATTTCTTACCATTCTATTACACATAATGTTTTCCAAACAAACTTAAGCAAACACGACTCTAATGGCATGTATGGCTATGGTACAGATGTTTTAACTCAGTACTCATGGACAAAATATCAGTTACTCAGTAGTGTTATATTAAAATGGTATTTTTTGTTGTATTATTGTCTGGAAATTAATTTGAAAGTGATTCTTTATAAAAGATCTGGTAGCTAATTAGTTAATTACGTTTTCATGACAATCAATAAAAAAAATTTGAATAGCACGACTTTTACGAAATTACCATTTAAATACATTTTAGTGCTCTCTTGAACCTTTCTAACAATAAAACATTGATTTTTGTTAACACGTTTTGTCAATTAATAACGCAAAACTTGTCAACAAAAATCAATGTTTTATTGTTAGAAAGGCCAGAAGAGGGCACTCAAAAATGCCTAACGGTATCAAAGATAATTATATTAACAATTTCAACTTTGTCAACCAAACAATTATAGTTAAAAGGTTAAAGTTTAATAATAGGAAATTATATAAGATGATAGCCAATGTATGGTTTAACAAACAATGTACATTGAATAACATGATTCCTTCGTATTTCAGAATTAAGATTCAGTGAATAGTTTTCTTCTAAATATGTAAATAAAAAAGCAGAAAAGGGTTGGATAAAAATGGAAATAAAAACCTTATATTTCAAGAAAAATAAAATTAACAAGAAGATTCCAGACTTAAACCTTGTATTAAATGATAAATGAATAACAATAACCCTTGCTACAAATATTTAAACACCCTTGATGTACATTTCGCCAACACAGTTAGCATCATCAGAAGGTTACAAACATTCTGGGACTAAAAAGAAACAGTACACCTAAAAAAAAAAAAAAAAACTCTGATGATGTTAACTGTGTTGGCAAAATGTATATCAAGGGTGTTTAAATATTTGTAGCAAGAGTTATTGTTATTTAGTTATCATAATTACGCTACTGTGCTCTGTATAAAATTTGTATTAAATGAATTGGTATTTTTAGAAACCACAAGTAATATCATAGAATTTATCAAGTGTAAAATAATGAAAGAGATTTTTAAAATTTTCAAAAAGCTATACAAAAAACTATAAATATTGTGTTGTAATAAAAACTGTAAGAAATAATTGACCAGTAACAGATGTAAGATTTTTCATGAAAGGGTGATTTTTGTGGCCAAGGTGAATTTGACTATGTTGAATACCTTTTTTTAACTTACTGAGACAGAACATTTTCTACAATACCAGTCAGTTTTCATCACTGACGACATTGATGGTAACTGGCAAGTACAGTTAAAAACGTTATGTGACAGTAGGTTTTATAAAGAATTTACCCAAATCAATGCTATATAAAGTTGCCATATACAGGTTTGTTATTATTCGTTATATGTTGTTTTCAAATTGTCAGTTTGTTACAGTCAATCCATTATATATTTGACATTTCAATAAAATTTTATATCACTCGAACAAAAGAGATAAACTATTTTGTCATGTTCAGGGACATAGCCAGGGAGAAGCATGTGCCTCCTTCCCAAACCAATTAATTTAAGCAGAAAAATATTAACCTATAAAACAGCGCTAGGTTTTTAGCAAAATAGCTGTTGTGTAATTTTAAGTACTAAAATAGCATAAAATATAATATCTAGCGATAAAAATGTTCAAAACTCTACCACGGGCCCCCCTCCAAAAACATCGTTCTGGCTACGCCACTGGTCATGTTGATTAAAGACATCCATTGTACATAAGGTTAGTAATTCAAGCTCAATGTCTCACTTTTATATTTCTCTCTCCATCAAAAATCTATATATCTTTGATTTTAGTTGCTTGTTGTAATCATCTTGAATTCACTGATTAAACTATAATTAAATAATACTTAACTGAGTGCATACCTAAGTGCTTAATTCCTGATGCGTTTCAAAACAGTTTTTCCTTTTATGAAGCAAAGGAGAGGCTTGCTTCATAGAAGGAACGATTGTTCTGAAATGCATCAGCAAGTAAGCTCTTGAATATTTACGTAGTTAAGTATTACTTAATTATAGAATGTATCCATTGTGACTACAGTAATACCTGGACTTATGCCACCCGTCTTATGAGATTCTCAAGTTACGTGGTTTTAAATCATTCTGCCTGAGTTACGCAGAAACTGCCTTGCTATGGAAGAAAACGCCTAAAAGAACTTTTATAGCGCATAAAGAGAAAATATTTCCAGGTTTTAAGGCCGCCAAAGGTCGATTGACAGTGATAGTGGGCACAAATACAGCTGGTGACTGTAAGTTGTAACCTCTCATAGTATATCGCTCAGAAAATCCAAAGGCATTTAAAAATATTTCTAAAGCTATCTTGCCCGTGATTTTAAAAGTCAAATCGGAAGGCTTGAGTGACAGCTTCTCTTTTTGAGGACTGGTTTGGTCACATCATTTGGTACCTCAAGTCGGACATTATTGTGGGTCTAAAGAAATTTTTTTTAAAAGTAATTCCTATTATTTGACAATACACCTGGTCATCGTCCTACTACTTTAAATATTTTTGACCAGGGAGTCATCAAAATATTTAGAGCTTATTACTCAAGAAGAACATTTGCGCATCTGTATGAAGCTATGAGACAACAACAAGCTCTCTGTTGAAGATTTTTGGAAACAATTCAATGTCTTAGATGCTTTGAGAATCATTGGACAAACTTGGAATGCAATTTCACAAAAAACTTTGAATGTTGTTTGGAAGGTATGTCTATTTTTTTTGCCACCGAAATTCAAGCGGAATCAGAATCAATGCCAGGGTCAGATGAAATTACTGATGTAATTAAAGAAAGTGTCGGTTTTGCTAGACAACTCAATTTAGAAGGTTATAATGATGTCGTTCAAGAATTGCTGGATTTACACAACCAGGAGCTGACAATTAATTGATGAGCTCATAGAAATATGTGTGCAAGATCAAGACTTTAAAAGCGCATATTCTTTAGACCCAGTTGACATAGAAGATGAAATGACAGTTAGCAACTTTACAAAATGCCTTAGTTTAATGGAATAAGGCTTTAAAATTTGGAAAACATAGATTCTAACAATGAGCGTATTTCTGCTATAAAACAAACAAATTAGCAAGTTACGAGGAAATTCTGCGTGAGAAGAAAGAATCTTCAATTCATCAAACGAATTTATTAGATTTTATGAAACCTTCTATGTCAAAATAACTTCTTTTTTCTTACTTCTTTGCAATATGTATGTATAATATATAATTTTTTGTTGTATTATGTATTTAAGATTTTAATACATACACATTTTTCTTCTAAATTATTAATTTATTTAATTTTTGATCCCAATTAAACATGATTCCTATCCAGTTGTATGTAAAATTATACCCCGACTTACGCAAACTCGACTTACACGGATATTGCTCGGCCCTACCTATTGTGTAAATACAGGGTATTATTGTATTTAAAAATTTATATTTTCAGCAATAGTTCAAACATATTGATTTATAAAGCAGTTGCTTTATGTATGATAGCTATACAATCATTAGTTGAGAGTGGTTTCCAGCCCTGACATTGACCATTTAATCAGTCATAAGTGAAACAAAACTTGAATGTTGTCATAACACTTAGAAGAGAAATGCTGTTTTATTTTTAGGATTAGAATTTCAAAAACTTTTGCTTTTAAATACTTAGACAGACACTACACTTCCAAAAATCTGTTTTTATAACAGTGTATTTTATACCTTCTTCAAAATATGTATTTCTAATTTATATGAATGAATTTATTTCAGCAAACATCAGAACTGTGCAGTAATTTAGCCAGGGACTTTATAAGTAGTATTATTTATAAATGTATTATAACATGTATTTACATGTTAAATCATTGGTTTTACAGTTTACGAAAATTTATCTGTACTATTTGTTTAATTAATATTGAATAAAATCATGTAAAGTGTGTTGATTTTATTAAAATTGTATTATGTAATTAAATAATTTCTTACTATAATTCAGGTTAATAACTAATAATTATAAATTATTATTTGTTAAACTTGGTTTAAATCAAGGTTAAAAGTTATGACTAAAAACCTTTTAAATCAATTAAATTTCTTTAGATATAACTTTATTGAAATTATAAACAGGTTTTTATAAAACTTTCAAGTCAAATCCAATGTGGATTTATGTTGTATGCAAACACGGTTTATAAGATCATGAAAGTACTCTTTCTGTGTTTTAGCATCCGTTACATTTTGTCAAATACTGACATGCTAGAGAAGAAATATTTGTAAGCTATAAATAAGAATGCCATATTTTATGCAGCATGTTTGTCTTTAGTAGAACATTAGAGCATTGTGCCAAATATTTTGTAATTATCAACATGCCAGATATCAGTGTTTTCGCGAAATAAAATTTATCATTGTGTTGTAGAAACACAAAAAAATTATGACTCCTCAAAAATTAATTTAAGAAAAGACAAAAATAACCTAACTTTACAAAATTGCGTTTTTATAAAACAGAGTACTACGTTATAATACAGCTACAAAATATCTAGTTAGGGTAGTATAGTTTTTTTTTTAATCAGATTTAGATTGTCTAACATTAGAAAATTTTTTGACAAATAAAGTGGGTTCTACTTTTATATATATTTTTACATCACTTCTCAGAATAAGTAGGAGTGTTTTATTTAGTGTATTTTTAAATCATTGCGTATGCCATTGATAAGATTTGTATCTAGATTATAATATTTGTAAATTTAATTGACATTATCGATAATAATCCAAATCATGATGAATAAAGTTAGTTTCTGCCCTTAATGGTTGACATTAATGATGCTATAAGAATTGTCTTGGATATGAGGCATCAGCATTTGACACTAATCCGCCATGTATCATTTATTGAAACTGAGGCATTAATACATTGAGAAAGTTATAATTACACTAGGAAGTCTACACTATAAGTATTATAGTATAAAAGATAGAATGTGTTTATATTAAAGTTCCATACAGAAAATAATTACTAACTCACCCACCACTCATTAATTTGTGACACGCTTGCATACCTTTGTTGTAAGAGTCGAAACACTTTTCACACAAGCTGCTTATTACATGTGTAAGATGAGCACATGACTTCTTTTGTGTTGTTTTACCTTTGTAGTAAAAGGAAAAACATGAATGAAATTTTTAAACAATTATGGTAGTAACATAATAAACATTATTTTAGTTTCACATAATTTGCAAAATTCACGATAATGAAAAATGACAAACAGTCGTGTAAAGTGGAAATTCAGCATTACAAACTGACATTAAACACAAACCACTCGCATCAGGAGCTAAGCTTATTCTGAAGTTGCATTTTTTGTATTGTACATCTTAAGGTTTTTGTATTAAAGTGTTAAATTACACCTTTTTGTATTTACTTGGCAAAAAAGCACTACTTACTCATTTATTCAGCAGATGTGTTTCGCACTAGGTCAGTGCATTATTCGATGCTAAAAATCCTACACTACATCAAAAGAAGCAACAAACTTAACATAGCAGAAAACTATGAGATATATGAACACCATAAATACTATCCACAACACATTCTAAATGACAAAACCCACTCACAATCAAATACTATATCTGAGCACATAATTAAAAACTACTCTATGAACCATAACACACTACAGAACACCAATACACTACAAACTCACACCAACACAACACATGTAAGCAACAGTCTTGTCAATGATTCACTGCATTGAATAATGTGCTGACCTAGTGCAAAACGCGTCTGCTGAATAAATCAGGAAGTAGTGGTTTTTTGCCAAGATAATACAAACAAGTGTAATTTATTCTGAAGGTTATACTATTGCTGTTACACTGTGGATCAGGACTCTACAAACGCTCCTGGTGCCAAAATGTCATTGCAACGGATCAGATACATTTCCATACCATGAGTTAACTGTTTATCTTATGCAAAATGAGGGAAAACTAAATTATTTATAAAATAAATTTTTCCTAACCAAGTACTTTGTAGCTAAGTTTAATTGTAACATTATGTAGTGTTCTGTTTCCTGAAAAAGAATGATTTTATCAGTTTTGTGTGAATTAAAAAGATAATAAATGTATCTCTTTTTCCAAATTTTTAGTCTTTTGAAAATCAATATTGATTTTTATTTGTTACTTTTCCTCAGAATTTTGTACATACCAGGTTATGAAAGATATTTCACGAAATTTATCACTACTGGCTAGAGCTGATAATTACTAAATGTTTTATGTTAGTTTGTAGTGCTATGGAACATTGTTCGGAAGACATTAAATATATTTTAACCTAAATTATAAGTACATGTATTTAAGAAATGAGTAATTGTATATATTTTCAAGGCGGTTTTTAAAGGGTTATCAGATGTCAATCAATATTGATTGTTTAGTTATTGTTATAAACACATTTAGATAAACTATCTTCATGCTCCTGTTTGACTGCCTCTCAGCCATTTTTTACAATCCATATCACAGCAAATTTTATTTTTTTTGTAAAAAAATTTCTGACAAGTTTTTTCATTGTCTTTAAATTAAATGAAAAGTCGAAGTTTACATTTTAAAATTCATAAATATACTCTTGAATTTTGTAGTCCATTACATTTGGTGAAACTTAATTAATTGAAAACATTCTGTCTCAGTAAGTTTTTACATGTTTACAAAATAAATTGTAATCAATAACTAATGTAAAAGTGATCATAAATATAGATCTATACTATTTAACCTTTAATGATACAAATAAAGAATAATGATATTGAGTGCAAGAGAGATAAATTAGTTAATATCCAAATAAAATCAATTGCCTTTAATGAATGTTTAGTAAATACTTTAAATTGATAGCTATTGTAGGCAAACTAAAGAAGTTTTTAATGTTGAAAATGTTAAAGTGATTAAATGTTTATAAATCATTAACAAGTAAATCAAATTAATTTTTGTTTATAACGCTAAGAATTTTCTTGCACACAACATCTTAAACTTTTAAAACATTGCTTGTTGCAATCATCTTGAATTTGCTGATTAAACTATAACGTATTATTGTGCAACTAAGTTATTTCTTCTGAACTTACTTGCGGACGCATTTTGAAACAATTGTTCCATTTACGAAGACGATCCTCTACTGCCTGCGATTGTAATCTAGCTACACAACACATATACAAAACACCCAACACAAATACACAAATATCTATACTAACTTAAATATTCTCAACATATTAAACCATACTAAAAAAACTAACCACTACAGAAACATTTGAAATATTCAAACTTCGCACAACAGAAAAAAAACATTTCAAACAACCATACACACTTTGAATCCAACTGCCTATTCTGTTATAAACTAAACAACTAGCTTGATCCCAACCCACCTCTACACTCATAAATCATACGTCTGCAACCTTGGATGATCGCCGGCGGTAGAGGATCAGCTTCATAAATGAAACGATTGTTTTGAAACGCGTCAGCAAGTAAGTTCAAAAGTATTCACTTACTTACGCAATAATTACTTATACAGTCAACTCCCGATTATCCGGGATCGCATCAACCAGGTTGCGGATCAACCGGGATCATCAGCTCCACTTGAAGCAGTGGGGCGGGAGGAGTCAAATGTGAAAGCAGCGGACGGATGCGAGCGCGGGCGGGGGCCTACAGTAACCTTTACGGAATAATTTATAGACTGTCAACTCGTTTACGTTATATTTCTTGTTGTCCTTTTATAAATTCACGCAGTTCTATGACGCGCGAATCCCTAATTATGCGTTAACTCCAACGTCCAATCAGATCAGAGCACATCGAAGCATCAAACGTGATGCATGGAGGTTCGATAACCCCGAGTGCGAGCGGCCGTTTTTACGGTGAATAAATCCGAACGCTGAATTCGCGGAATTACACGATCGCTCGAGTCGAACATAAACACTACCCTTCCTCAGTGGTCAGTCTATGCGTTGCTTCTGATCAAAACGAACTGTACAGTAATGACGGTACAACAGGAGGCGGTACTATTTATCAGCTGTTTTTACAGTCATTGGGTAGAAGTAGGGCTGTGGATATTATGGTATTTGTTTTAACCGTGATTTCGCATTATCCGTGACGGCCCTGCCGGTAATTATCCCGGATAATCGGGAGTTGACTGTAGGTTGAAAAGACATTTTATAAAATAAAGAAAGGTAATTTATGTGTAAAGAAACACATACATATACAGAAAAATTTCAGTTTATATTATATCCGTTTAAGAATTGATAAAAGAAATGCACTTTAATTGGAAAATATATTGTTGACTGTGTTTGCTGTGGTTTTATTATTTGTATTTGTAGACAAAATGTTACATTCTGTTGTAATTTAGTTGTATTTATCTGCCTTCTGTAGCTTATTTTTTTTATAATCTTACCCATTTCTGAAAACCTCCATTATGTAAAAGCTTCAAGATCACTCCTTATCATTATGGTACATTTAAAGCTTTCAATAATGCAGAATCTCCAACAGCTGATATTTAAAACAAACATATTTAAAGTTGATAATCATATTCGAATATGAACATCTTATTAGTAAACATTTTGTTAAATTTAGTAATGTGATTTACGGTAATAATATAGTTTTTTACATCGAAATACAATAGTTGTTATTCATATATCAACCATTATATAGGTAATTGGTATATTACTGGATATATCAGTTACTCTATATTGTAGGAAATACTATATAGCAGTAGTTTACTATAGAAATAGTCATTGGTGTCCAAGTTGTTACTGTATGTACCAACATTCCATATAACATTCTAATTGAAACCAACCTACTATTTCTATTGCTTCCAGTAGTACAATTTTATTTTTTTACATAGATATAATTTTTGTGGACTAGGTGTGTGGTATATTTTGTGACATAGTTTCTATAATTTTTATAATCATGTGGTTTATATTTTTAAAAAAAAGTGTAAAAAGGTTCTTTTAAGCTTATATTAATATTTTCAGTATGTAGGCCAAATATTTTACTGTTTTCAAAATGTGAATTATTCTGAATTTATTGTTTACTGAATGAAAATCATGTCCTATTATTATTTATATTTTTTATTGTTATTTTGTGTTGGTTTTTTTATATAATCTACATAAAATTTTAAAAATTCACAAATAAACAAAAATATTTCTTAAAAATTTTTATTATAAAACATTGCGTATTTTTTAAAGAAAACGTTTTTGCACTTCCATCAGTCACCAAAAAAAAAAAAAAAGATTTGCATCTAAGGTCATCCAAAACAAAATTTTGTTAAATACACAATAAATTTGTTACATTTATAATACAGATTGAGAGTGATAGAAACTTTACATGTTTGAAAAAGAACGTAAGTACTCAAGATGTTTGTATAAAATAGAGCATTTTGTCTATGAACATAATACATGGGCTTAAGAGAAACTTACTAAATTTGGATGAGCCTTTGTGAGTTTTCAAGAGCTGTGTACTACCTTTTGTCTGTATAAAATTTCAGTTCAATCACAATTTTCACATCAGGCCCTAGAAACAGCTTTGGTGTTGCCAAAGCATTTTATATTACAAAAAAAAATTATAATATTTTTATTTATTTATATTTTATACAAACTTTGTGTCAATTTTTGGTATAAATTATTTTTCAATCACAGACTTGCTTAACTATAATGACTAATTTTTTTAAAGTTTAAAATATACCTAAATTCCATCTAATTTTTCTCTTTTTCAACTCCCCCAAGTAAACATTGCATGCAGAAAATATACGAATTATTACCAGACTGCGTAAACATTACAACCAAAGAGGGTAATACTGGCAGCACAACTACTGTGACGAGTAAACGTTATAAATAGAAATTATCTAAACCACTGCTACTGGTAATAACAAATAAAAGACATACGCAAAGCTCATTAATTATTTACTTACTCACACACGTTTCAACGACAAAGTCATTTTCATCAGTGAGGTGATGATGACTTTGTCATTGAAACGCATCTGAGTAAATAAATGATTAATTTATGAGTTTTGTTTACGTCTTTTATTTGTTATTAATATAACCTCACAAGCTAAGCTCAAAGAATAGTTGGTATACTGCTACTGTGTTGCTGGTATTCCCCTCTTCTGCCACAATGTTTTCTTGGTTGGGTAGTAGAAATGTTACTGTGCACATAAATATGATCTCACTGCGAGACACTGTTATTAATTGAATTTTACTATTAGGCTTTACATATTTATAAATTCATATTACCATATCTTCTGTAGTTTGTCAAATTGCATGTAAAGTGTTGGTTCTTAGAGCGATAACATTTCGGTTTTATAGCACGAACCAGAAATAAAAATTTATTTTTGAATCACACAGCTTTAGAATCACTTTTATTCATAATTATTGCACTTCTGTAAGTTGTTGCTATATTTAATGTTAGTTCGTGATTATATGAAAATTATCATTGTTTAGAATTAATTTATTGATGTCACTTGTTGGTTATAGAATAGATAGTTGTTGTCCATAAATATTGTCAAAAACACTAATTATTGAATGTTACTTGTCTTAAATATGTATGTCCGAATGTGTGTTCGACTATTTGATGTTTTTATTTGTTAAGTTATTTGCCTTTTTCATTGTCATTGTATTTTAAGAGACAGAGTATCATTAACTATTTATCTGAACGACTCCTCAATCACCCTAGAAAAACATTATAAAATTAAGCATTCAAATGAATAATTAAGACTCATTGATTATATTCTGTCAAAATCCTTCCCTTTTTTTCCTTTTTTACTTTTTTGTAGAATGTGTTCTATTTATCGTAATGTTATCTATCTTTTTCTAATCTAATTTTTTTTCATTCACTGTTACTTTTAAAAGCCCAATCAAGTAACATTACCTCTCTTTCCAGTATGTTTCATTCATCATCATCTCTTTTTAACATAGTTTTTTTTATTATTCATTTCCATTTCACTCCAAATTTTTGATATGGATAACCTAGCATACAATTTCTTCTTACACAGTACACTAATTAATTTTTTCATATTAGTAGAGCAAAAACTTTTTATTTCTTTACCTGTTTTGTATACTGTGTTTATTCTGTTTTTAAAATGCTCTCAACTAGCCAATACTGTTGATAAAAGTTTATTGATTTCTCATCATCTTCGTTTTTTTTACACATGTTAATAAACAATATGTTCTAAAAAGGAATAAAGTTATGTAAAAAGTCAGAATCCATTGGTAGTGCAATTTTGAAAAAAATATGAACCTATCCTAATTACACTAAGATGCAAGAAACTGTTTTAAATAAATGTTTCTTGTAAGGTAAAACACTATTTTATCAAAATTTATTAATTATATATGTATTTTACAATGTAGCAACGAACTTTCTGTTAAGATATGATTGGTTATAAAAAAATCATTTCGTTATCTATTATCTTGACTGGAGGAAGGTGTTATTTGTCATTACGATAATTATGTTTTTTAAAACCAAACCTACCCTAACTGTATATGTTCTTACTATGTTCCTTATAATTGTAGAAAAATAATCTGATAGTGAAAATACACAAAAAAACTAAATTAAAGAATGCAGCAATTCAAGCAGTATGTCAAATAGTTGAGATTTTATCCAACAATTTTCCTACGCACAAAACTTTGTAAAGTCTTGTTTTTTTAAGTAACACAGCTGAGTGTTATACTACATTATAATATAGCTTCAAAGTATCCAATTATGGTAGATTTTGATGTTAAATAGGTATAAAGTTTGTTGGAATAACCCAACTTATTTGCAAGTGAAATAGCATCCACTTATTTCGGAATGTTTTAGCATCGTCACACAGAACAAGAAGGCAATAAATCCCTGGGCAATGATAACTCTCATTGAGAGCAATTTCTAATGTTTGGCATTTCAGTGTCAGGTTTAATTTCCTTTCTTGTCTCTGAGTCATTCTACATCTCCATGTGTGTGTTTTTTTATAAAATTGATAATATTTGATTAATTTATACTAACCAAATACTCTCTAGTTATATTTTAATATAGCTGTGTATTAAACAATGTACGTTCCAAAATGTGACCATCTATTAGTAGGCAAAAACGAGATTTGCTTTAGTAGAAAACACCAAAATCAAACGTGCAAATATCTATAGGCAATATTTAATAAGAAAAGCTATAATGATGATAAAATCAGGGAAAGAATAAACAAATGCAGAATAAACTCTCTTCTCTGGCAAAAGACAATATCACAGAAGAAACACATTTATAAAAGTATTGTTCAGAGCATTACACTCTGTGGTTTAGAGTTGTGGGATGTTACTAAAGCTAACAATAAATTATTGACAATGGAAATGGATTATTTACTACAAAGCTGCAATAAATTGTTATTTGAAAGGTAGAAATGAACAAATTTTTAACAAAATGGAAATGGATAAAAGTATACAGGAGGAGATAGAGAGAAGGCAATTGGCATAGTTTTGACAAATAAAGAGGGTGGCCCTGAAAGATACTAGAATAGATTCCCCCAGAGATAAGGAAGGAAAGACGGCCACGAAGAAGTTGGCATGATGTCATCGTTGAAGCAATAACTGCATCCAATAAACCAAGAAGAGGCATTAACATGTGACAGAAGAAATTGAAAATTGGGGATGGAGAGGTGGCGATAGCGGTAATAGATCCATAACACACACACACACATATATATATATATATGAAGTTAATATATTACTATTGTAAGTAATTTTATCCACCATTAAGTGCAATAATTTTACCTTGAGTGATGAGGCACCTTTCGGTCACTTGACCATTGTCGAATCACTGATATTTTTCTGTTGTAGATGTTCGGTCCGTGATATTGGTATTTGTTGACGTTACACGCACTTTCTCTTGATCTGTGTGTATGATGTTTTTATATAGTATGTCTTCTGTATATGTTGTTTGTAGATTCATTAAATTGTTGTGTATGTTTTTATAAATGTGGTATTTTTCTAGTGAGTTTAGTTCTATTGGGTTGTTATTTATTTCAAGTATGGTTAGGTTATTTTCGTAATTTGTTATTTCATGTTTATGTGATATTAGGTGTGCTGCAACATTTGATACTTTTGAATTTTTGTTTTTGAATGCTCTATAATGTTCTTCAAATCTTATTTTAAATGTTTTTCAAAAACAAAAATTCAAAAGTATCAAATGTTGCAGCACACCTAATATCACATAAACATGAAATAACAAATTACGAAAATAACCTAACCATACTTGAAATAAATAACAACCCAATAGAACTAAACTCACTAGAAAAATACCACATTTATAAAAACATACACAACAATTTAATGAATCTACAAACAACATATACAGAAGACATACTATATAAAAACATCATACACACAGATCAAGAGAAAGTGCGTGTAACGTCAACAAATACCAATATCACGGACCGAACATCTACAACAGAAAAATATCAGTGATTCGACAATGGTCAAGTGACCGAAAGGTGCCTCATCACTCAAGGTAAAATTATTGCACTTAATGGTGGATAAAATTACTTACAATAGTAATATATTAACTTCATAAAGTCAGTGCAACGGAAAAACAATGGATAACGTTAAATACCAAGAATATATATATATATATATATATATATATATATATATATATATATATATATATATATAAGTGTGTGTGTCTGAAGTGAGGTTATATTTATATGCCAATAATTAGGGAAAGTTTTAACCATTATTTATAGTTTCAGACATTTTAAATTACTTTTATGTTTTTTTTAGAATATATTGTTTAATAAAAACAAAAAAAAACAGAGCTTGTGAGAAAAAAGTAAACTTTTACATTCATTTTAGATACATAGTTGTTTAATTAGTTTTGTGATGTAATTCTTGTAAAACAATTTATGTTTTTCTAGCTCTTTAATGGCTATATTACAAAAGAATTTTTAGGTAGCCACTCTATTTGAATCATTGTCTCTTTAAAGTCATGTTAATATTAAGAAAAGGTAGCAGAACAAGTTGAACAACTTTTTTATTTTTCTTATCTGCCCTTTAAGTTGAGAGTTATGAACTGTATATCTTGACCCCTGTTACTCCTGTATCTGATTCAGGTTCAGGTACTTGGAAGCTAAACATTCAAAGAAAGATATTTTTCATAGTTGACAACATAAGCTTGTGTTTGTAATATATGTCAATATCTTTCTTTACATTGGCGAAGTAACCTTTTAGATCTTCAAAGAGGTAATGTAATAATACCAATATGTTACTTGATTTTATGTTATCTGTTATATTTGCATTGTTACATTTGTATTTCATAATATTTAATTTTGAACAAATTGTTTTAAATATTTCATTGTTGAATAAGTTTTATATTTGTTAATATTACATTTATTATGTTGTTTCTGTAATAGTTACCATTATGTAATGTTTATATTGTGTTAAAATAATTACTCTCCAGTTCAGTTTGTTTTATTTAACCTATATTTATGACTGGAATAAACAATTTTCTTAAATTTAATAAATGTTTAATTTTTATAGTTGGGCATCCAGACTGTTGCAGAAAAAGTAAATTGATTCGCATAATATAAATATAAAAAGTTTCAGAACAACAAATTTGAAGATGTAGGTACTTCATTTCACATCAGTTGAATTGGAAGTTTTTCATTTCAGATATATTCCAATCCCTCAGCATGGTTTCAGTGGCAATCTTACCTGATAGAATTCTATTAAAAACTATCACTTACTGTCCCTCTTTATTTGTACACTACTTAGGAGGCCTAAACTAGACCCACAGTCACAAATAGCAAACTAGGGCAACAGGTACTGGTACGAAAGATTTCTTACTTGAAAAAGTTAACAAATTGCTTTCAATATACAGTAGAATCTCGTTAATTCGAGATAGATGGGACCGAAACCCCCCTCGAATTACTGAAAACTCAGATTACACGGAAATTCGCGTAAAATGTAGTCTCAAAAACATGGTAAGTAAAATTGATTGCTTTTATTTAGTTTCTAACACTTGAATTGGTTGACCAATTAACAAATTGCTTTCAATATACAGTAGAGTCTCGTTAAATCGAGATAGATGGGACCGAAACCCCCTCGAATTACATGGAAATTCATTCCTGTACATTACAAAAAACAGGAGTTCTAATGAACCCTAGTACTATAATTAGGAATGCACAAAATTCATTTTTTAGAACTCTATATATGAATATTTCTTTGAAGCCCTCGTACTCAATCTGTACGAATATACAGGTTGGTATAATACACCATTTGGTGTATTATACCAACCTGTATATTTCTCATAAACTTGAGGGAGTACAGTATAACTAGGATCGAATTGTAAAATTTACCAACTGTACTGAAATAATTATTATTTTTATATGAAATTAAAGAAGGACATCTTGTCTATGTAAATAAATTTTGAAAAAGTAAAGGTGACAGACTAATTGCAGGAAAACTTTTTGTCCTTGAAAAGGTTTTTGTCTTTAGTGATGTGCATGCCCTTTGAAGACAAAAACTCACTCTAAAGGCAAAAAGTTATAGATTAACTATTGTTCATTCTCTTTTGTACACATTTTTTGAAAAAACTCTTACACTCCCAGTGAGGATGATATAATAGAGGAGAGGCTAGTTCCCTTCCTCTGCAGTTGTTCTTTCATCCAATTTATTCCCAATAAGCCAAGAAAATACAAGCTAAAGTTTTTTGTAGGTAATTATTTGTACAGGCTAAAATGATAATTCTACACTTTCTCGCTGGAACTGTATTGTGGAAAACAACCTACAGACCCATATATATCCATAGGCCATTAGAAGTTTCTAATAAGCCATAGTATATAGATTGATGGCTCATCAAAAAGGGAAAAAAATAGAATTTTAATGGTTGATAATTGGCATATGTCGTTTGAACTTTTTTTTAGCTTATTAGTTAGTTAAATTACCACTTGGATTTTATGAAAAATCAAAATTGAAACTCCTCTACAATTTTTTACCAGTGAACGACCTGTAAACTTTCCTTTTTTTGGATTCTAATATAAAACTATTTTTGTAATACATCCTTGAAAAAAGCAATAATTTTGCTTTTGCCTATGAGAAGTTCACCTTCATTTCATGATACGATTGAACCACAAATGACACTAGATTATAATATTGCAAAAGTTATCGACACAACCAGATGGAAGTAAATTCTTGTTGCAAACAGTCACTTGACGACAAGTGCTAAGACAACTTTAAAAAACAAAGTAAACTACTTACTCAATTGAGTTACTCATTCAGGTACGACTGGTGTGTGGTTAAAAAAATAATTTCCAGTTATTTAATGCATCTCTAAGGGTTGCTAAGACCTCCTTTAAAAAAGATATATTTGCTGCAAGATCATAGAGTTTGTGTAGATTTTTCCTGAGGAATGAAGATATTTACAAACAAAAGTAATCTTAATTTTTATCATTATAGAGCGTAGTAAGTTATGGGTTGTGTATACAGGTTAGATTCCTTGAAAGGTTCAGTTTCTACTTTTTTGCAAATGTAGAGAGAAAGGGATGTGGAGTGTTTACACTGTGGAATGACAAAACATTAAAAATATCTACCTCCTAATGTGAGCTTTGAGGAAGTTGTAAATTATCTATAGAAGGCCCCTTCCTTAAAGAAGACTTATTCTTAAGGCCATAGAGAGGCGTCTACTTATTACAATGTTGGATAAAGATAAATACAAAAATGTGTCATTTTTGGAAGAGAAAAAAGAATACAACTAAGCATGTTGTTTTAAAAAACTTAGAAAAGTAATAAAATATAAATGACTCTTATTCCGGAGTAACAAATTAAGATAAGATAGCAAGAGGGTAGAGGTATTCATTGCTTTGGATGGAAAGTTTTGAATGAATTATTTAATCTATCTTCTGAAAAGCTCTACTATTGTTTGTTCATGTTCTATGTTTGTTTTCCCCAATTTTACAGCATAAAAATGAACTCAATCTTGTATATAGATTTCTCAAACAAAAATTTTGATTAATGTCAGATAATCTTTAGAAAATCTATTTAACATCCCTTGATCACAAAAACTTTTACAAGAAAAAATTACAAATTTCCAAGTATTTCTTATCATATATTTAAAGCAATATATATGTGTTAATATATGTCACATTTATTCAAATCATTTTCATTAAATGCTTAATTCTACCTAGTTTTCTTAAACATTTGCATTTCAAATATTATTATTTATAAAATAAACTGACTTAGTTTATTAAGTATAATATTCTTCTGGAGTGTTATGACGGATCCATTCAGTGTATCGGTCTACTCTTGTGTAAACACTTGGTATACCTGCAGTCCCACACTTGTCTGATCCAAAGGACACAATACCAACCTGCAAAAATATTAATGAAATGTTTGCAATATACTTTACACATTTCTTAAAACCTTTTTTATTTCAAAATCAGTTTAATAATGACTTAAATGTTTGAAACTCATCAGTTTTATTATTAACAAAAGCATTATAATTACAGGTCGTGGGCAAATTAGAGTCAGCAACCAAAAATTGCATTCAGCTGTTTACTGTGTCAACGCTTAGATCTTTACTCATGACCTGTTTTTATGTAAAACAAAAACCTAGTTTTCTGAATTTGTATTACAACACCTGTTAGTTTTGACTAATTATTGTTTACAAACAAGTAAATACTTTAACCCATTGCCGTTTACAGTCTGGGTCAGCTAGTCACGGCATTTTATTAGTAATAAGTAGAAAGACTAGCTCAGCTAGTCATGAATGTCCTCATTGTTTGATTGATTTGTTTGCCTCAAGAGAAATTATTTTCTGACATGTCACGCTCAAGACTAAACGTCTGAGCTTTCTAAAAGGATATTTTCGACCCGCTGTCATGTCATATATCTAATAGAACAATTCAGCAGATTTTATGTCAACTCTAGTGAGAAGCTCAGTATAGCTTTTACTCAGTGTCGGTCAGTAGCTGTTGTTTATTGTGTGTTTTATAATTCTTGTGCACATATGAAATGAACAATAATAGTGGGACCCTAGAATCTAAAGCAAACTTCAAATTGTCAGTAACTTTTAATTTGTTTTTACTAATGATTACATATAACAATAAAGTGACAAAAAATAAACTGCAATATATTTGCAAATAAAGGTGCAATATAAGTTGCACCATTATAATAGATATAATATTTTGTGCTTTATAAGTGAGAATATTTTTATAGTGAAATACAACTCAGATGATGCAAGGAATTAATTTGTACCTGCTAGTGTCGTAGTGTGCATGTAATTAGATCACCAATGGGTTAACTAAGGAACACAAATATACACAGAGAGAGTATTTGTGCCAATACTGTGAAAAAAATTTTACCTCTTAACAAAAATTACTTTCTTAAACTGTTTTGCAACTACTGCTCCCAAGGTCAGGCATAACTCATTGCTGCCACAAACATTATAGTAATATTTGTTCATCTGTTCAACAATAAGTTTCACAGTACAGTATATTTGATTTCAACATTTGAGGTTAATACTGACTGATGCCATTTGATTTTAGTGGTTTTATGGGTAAACAATATTACCTATAAACTTAAAACAGCCAAAATTTCAATGTCTACTACCATCATAAATATAAACAACTCCTGAAATCTTTCGTCTGAGTCTTATGTTAACATTTGATATACCTGGTACTTTTAATATAAAGTAGGTTCTAACCTGAAAATATCGAGGTTGTGAACCAGTGTTGTCAAAGTACATGAGCGGTGATCCTCCAAACCCTGAACAAGCGTCCTTCTTTTCTTCCCCACCAACACACATTTGGTCTGCAGTCACTGGAATCACGTCACTGTATACTTGCGTACAGTTTGATCTGGGAAGAATTGGCATTTCTAAAATTTGTTGAGTACTCGGTGTTTCTAAACATAACATGTTAGGCATATCTGAATAAAACCTGTTAGAATAAATAAATATAAGAAAACTATATAATTTAATGTTCATAGGAGTTTATAATGACTTATATAATAAATTGACATTTTTATATTAAAACTTTCTAAATTATTTTGATAATCAAAACCTCTAAAATAAATACTTTTAAATTTGTCTGTGAAAAGAACATGTTGAAGATGTACATTAAAAATGACTATTAAATTACAAACTAGAGACAGAAAATATTACAGAACAAAATCCATATCAACTTATTGTAGTTTAAGGACTAGGTTATCTACTCTTGACAATTTACTATTAGCTATTACCGGGTATAATGTTAGACATGTATGTCATCATTGTTTGATTGATTTGTTTGCTTCAAGAGAGTTTATTTCCTGATATGGTCACACACAAGAACAAGACTAGAGGTCTATAGGGCTATTGGCACATTTAAACCCTACAAATCTCCAGGTCCAGATGGGATCTTCCTGTGCTGCTGCAGCAGGGAAAGGATATGCTGGTGCTGGTACTTACTAAATTATACAGGCTAAGCATTGCTCTAGGGCATGTGCCGGCAGCCTGGAAATCTAGTAAGGTGGTCTTTATACCTAAGCCCACCGGTAACCA
The DNA here is from genome assembly GCA_036971475.1 of Prosapia bicincta. NCBI lineage: Eukaryota > Metazoa > Arthropoda > Insecta > Hemiptera > Cercopidae > Prosapia > Prosapia bicincta. The sequence continues at coordinate 15,438,666 of JBAIZL010000006.1, read as the reverse complement.
ATCGGAAGGGAAAGGATACAGACCTATTACACTCATGTCCTTTGTTCTTAAGGGACTTGAAAAACTGGTTGATAGGCATATTAGGGGGGGGGCACTGCTTTGGCCATAAACCACTGCATTGGAACCAGTATGCTTATCAACCGGGGAAATCCTGCGAGGGAGCTCTCCATCAAGTGGTTGGTAGGATTGAGCAAATGATCGCTAAGAAAGGTTGTGCCATAGGTGCTTTCCTCAACATTGAAGGGGCTTTCAATAACTCCTCAGTGGAGACGATGGTAAGTGGTGCAAGACGTCATGGAGTGGATGCGACCACTTGTGGTTGGATAAGTTCCATGTTAACAAACAGAAGCATTTCTGTAGAGGTGGCAGGGGAGGTCAGAAGGGCGGAGACAAGTCTGGGCTGTGCACAGGGGGGGGGGGGTTCTCTCTCCTCTGTTGTGGTGCCTAGTGGTTGACAACCTTATTGAACTCCTGAATGAACAGGGGTACTTCTTTCTAGGATATGCGGACAACATAGTTGTTCTGATCCTGGGCAGATTCCCTGATACAGTTCTTCAGGTAATCAGAAATCCTCTACGACTGATTGAAGAGTGGTGTAATATGGAGAACCTTACGGTTAATCCGAAAAAGACTGCTCTTATTAACTTCACCAGACAGCGAAAAGATCTGACGACCAGGATGCCTCGCTTGTTTGGTGAATACCTTGAGTTTGTGGGGGAGGTGAAGTACCTGGGAGTTACTCTGGACAGGAAACTCACCTCGAACCCACATCTTGAGAGGACGGTTAACAGGGCCAAAAGGGCACTGATGACTGTGAGAAGAATGGTGGGTAAGAAATGGGGACTGAAGCCATCAATGATGCACTGGATGTATCTGAGGGTGATAAGACCTATGATTACCTATGGAGCTCTGGTGTGGTGGACAAAGGCCAACCAGGCACAGACAAGAGTTAAACTGAGCTCTATCCAGAGATTGACCTGTCTGTGCACACTGGGAGCGATGTCAACTTCACCTGGTGCAGCAATGGAAGTAATGCTTAACCTCCCTCCCCTCGAGCTTGTCCTTAGGGGAGAGGCGAGGCTGGCGGCATGGAGATTGCGCAACTCGAACAACTGGGCTAACCTCCCAGATGTTTCGGGACATATGAGTATCGAGTGCGTGGTCACAGAACCTGTCTTGGAAATGGGCAGCGACCACATTACTCGAACGTTTGCACCTGACCAGGTCCACCAAACTATGATGGAATGGTCGGGGACATTAACATCGGGAGCTCAGATCTGGTACACAGATGGCTCCAAGATGGACTTCGGCACTGGAGCGGGGGTGTATTGTAAAAACCCAAGGGTAAAACTAGTTTTCTCCTTGGGGAGGCATACCTCTGTCTTTCAGGCCGAAATATATGCTATAAATGCCTGTCTGGGAGAGATAGCGAGAAGGGGAACACACGGGACCCGGATTGCTATTTTCTCCGACAGTCAGGCAGCAATTAAGGCACTAAACGGACATGTGGTCACCTCGGCCATAGTCAGGGAGTGCCTAAATAACCTACAAGCCCTGGCAAGGCACAATCAAATCAAGATAGGTTGGGTGCCAGGGCATAGGGGAATACTTGGAAATGAAGCCGCAGATGCGCTGGCCGGAGAGGGGTCTTCGACTCCCCTGATTGGACCGGAGCCTGCGGTAGGTATTTCCAAATCCATGGTCAAGATGGCAGTGCGAAGGTGGATGGCTGAAAGACACTGTGAGCACTGGATCAGGGCTGAAGGGATGAGACACAGTAAGCTAACCCTTAGGAAACCTTCCTTAGGGCTGCAGAAGAGTCTCATCTATCTGTCTAGGCAGGAATTGAGGATAGCCACAGGTCTACTCACGGGACACGGTGGACTAAGGAAACATCTGCATAAAATGGGTATCTATAAAGATGAACCAGTGTACAGATTATGCGGGCAGGAACTGGAGACTGCCACACACATTATTTACAGATGTGAAGTACTTGCTGAGAGGCGCTTCAACGTCTTTGGTGATGGAACGGCTCTGGTAGATGCTGAAGGTAAAACACTAGTCAGGAAACTCCTAAACCTGGTAAGAGGGAAGGGGCTATTTGACTAGATCAGGGAGGTAAGTACAATATACCTAAAGGTAGCAGTGCTTCGGGCAGTTTAAACCCGCTCCCAAGTTTATAAAAAAAAAGAGGTCTTTGCTTTCTAAGGAATATTTATTGACTCTTGAAACTTATAGTATAAATAAGATATCTATGGCCCATTGACCTGTCAGATATTTGAACATAATAGAGTGCTTCAGCAGTTTTTATGTCAACTCAGGTGAGAAGCTCAGTTAAGGTTTTACGTTCTGTTGGTTATTAGCTAAATGTGTGTGGTGTTTTTATAATTAGTGTACTCTTGTATACATACCAAATGGACGATAATAGTGGGACCCTAGAATATAAAGCAAACTTCAAACTATGTCTTTCAATTAATCACTTAAACAATTGTTTATGACTATCCGAACTTTGAATTTAGTAAATTTGTTAAACTTTTTGAGACAGAACGTTTTCGATCACTATGTGCAGATCTTCATCAGTGTCTTCTGCTTGGAGATGTTGGGTCAAGCGGTGACGGTTTTAAAAGTAGTTTTTCGATAGTATCGAAGAGTATGTGTGATTTGTATTGTGTTTGTTCGTTTAGTATGTTTGTACTTTGTGTTTCTGTGTGTCTGTAAATTTCATATTGTTCTAGTGTGTTGAGATGTGGTCCTTTTTTGTTGATATATAGGATTTCTAGGTTATGGTAGGTGTCTGTGTATTTGTGTCCTGTATCTTTTATGTGGTTGTAAAATGTTGAGATGGTGTTCTGTTTGTGTTCTTCGACTCTTTGTTTAAAGCGACCTGTTTGTCCAATGTAGAATTTGTTACATTCGTTGCAGTTTAGTTTGTATACACCTGGTGCTTATAGTTTATCCTTGTTGTTGGTGTTGTGTTGTATTTTGTATTGTAACTTGTTATTAGTTTTGTATGTTATTTTGTATCCTATTTTTTGAAATTTGCGGGCTATTTTGTTTGTTGTTTTGTTTATGAATGGTAATGTGATGTATTTGTTTTCCCTGTCTGTAGTGTTAATTTTAGTGTTTTTTTGTATTTTGTACCATAGTTTGTCTATTATTGTGGTGTTATATCCATTTGTGTATGCTAAATATTTAATTATGTCTAGTTCTTTGTTTATGTTTTCTGTGCTCATTGGGACTTCTTTAAGTCTATGGAGCATGGATCTGAAGGCAGCGTGTTTATGTTGGATAGGGTGGTTTGAGGTGTTGTGGATAAGTGTGTCTGTCGTTATAGGTTTCCTGTAAATGTTGAAACTGTGTTTTTGTATGTGGCTTTTTGTTATGGTTAGGTCGAGGAAGTTTAGGGATCGGTTTGTTTCAATTTCTGAAGTGAAGTGGAGTTTTGGGTGTATTTTATTAGTGTAGGTGAGGAGTTTTTATACTTATAATTTACTAAATTCAAAGTTCGGATAGTCATAAACTATTGTTTAAGTGATTAATAAGATTCACCGAACGTAATGGACTATAAAATTCAAGAATTCATGTCTTTTAAGTTGTTTTTAATTATTATGATTACATATAATAATCAATTAGCAAATAAACTCTATAATATTTGCAAATAAAGGTGCAAAATAACAAATAAAAAAGTTGCATCTGAATACAAAATATAATATTGGTGCTTTTATGAATGAGAATATTTTTGTAGTAAAATTCAGCTCAAGTAACACAAAAAATTATTTCATACGCCCTAGCGTACATTTAATTAGATCAACAATGGCTAAAGTGCATGATAGAAAACTTCACAACTAAATGAAGGAATTTTAGTCCATATTTAAAATCCAAAGATTTTATTGAAATAAGGTTTAGTTAGATATTTTTGTACTGAAATTTGCTTACTTATATGAAATATATAACAGTTTTATTTAATCAACATATTTTATAATTAATAAATGCATTTATGAATAATCATTTTATCTTCCAATCTTTGTAAAATCATTCAAAAATTTATTAATTTAAAATATTATTTTATTGAATTTTAGAGTTATAGTTTTATAAATTCTGCCAAACTTTAAAAAAATTTACTTTTCTATTTTTTAAGTATTTTGCCACTGTAGTAAATAGAAAAAATATCAATTTTATTTATGGTTGAAATTATTGAATAATTTTACTGTATTGAAACAATTTTTGGAAAGATTTCTTATTTCCATTGTTTGCTTCTAAATTGATAATTTTGTCTTTTCTATAAATCAATAGGTTTTTTTGTTCAATTCCCCCTATTATTCCAAACTCTCCTTATATATAAATATATATATTGTTAAAATTTTTAATCCTTAATAAAATACTATTTATTCATCCACTCAAGTTCAAATACTTTTTTTTTAACTTGGAGAGGTTGAGACTTGATGTTAATAGAGTTTCTCAAATATTAATTTACTCATTAAATTTATTTTAGATTTTATATGGAAGGAAAAAGGTGCAAGGTATGCAATATAGTTATTTTTTATTTGAATGATAACGCGTGATTTCATAAAAAAAGCTGATTTTATATTATAGGCTTTGTATTAGAACAGCAGTTTTAGTGCATAGGTTATGCTACTTTATTTATATTAATTGTAAATATTTAATAAAAAGTAACTAAAATAACATTTTTTTTGTCGATCGAAGTAGGAATTTACTTGAAAATTTGTTTGTTTATATTACTTGTTTATGCAAAGTCTAAAGTTATACTCAGCTTAGTAAATGATGGAGAGTTGTTTTTATACAGTGATATCCATTTATAAAATTAATGAAGTATATTCTACTTCTTCTATATGATTATTTGACAACTCAAGGAATACAGATAGTGTAGTAAATATAGCATACCACTTTGGCCAGGCAGTTTCCCCCACCCAACCAGCCTGCCTTTGAGTCCAGCCATAGCCATTGGAGTTTGTCTCAAACATACTGGCTGTGCAGTCACTAAAATAAAAAATAGAGACGTGTTAGTCGAAAACTGATATTTTTTCATGAAAACAAAATTATCACAATTTTTATGTTAGAATGGAGAAGCCTGAGTATAGCTATATCAATGTAACAAAGCAACTTTATTAAGATATTTTTAAGTTGATTTTCATCTTAAATAATAAAAGGGATTGAATATAATTATTTATGTTTCAATAATGATAGTTCTGAAGTAACAGTGTTTATATAACTAGTTATATATTTTAAACTAACTAATAATAAATTAAAGTCGCTTGATGTAATCATCTTGAATTCACTGATTTAACTATATTTAAAAAGTACTTAACTAGGTGAATACGTAATGGCTTACTTGCTGACGCGTTTTAAAACATTCGTTCCTTTTACAAAGTTATCCCTCTACAAGGGTCTACAAATGTTTTGAAACGCGTCAGCAAGTAAGCCATTACATATTCACTTAGTTAAGTACTTTTTAAATATAGTAATAATAAATGTTTGTTTAGGCTGTTCATATATAGGAAGAATTTATTCCTGATGTTGTGGACCCTAAAGATTCAATGCTAGTAAGTTAGTTGCTATAGTAAGGTAGCTTAAAATAGATTTACAATTGTATTCATATAAAATATAATTGATAAACACTATTTTAATATAAAACACTATATATATATAATAAATTTAAAATATTTCAAAAACAAGAATACTTTTAATGAATATATTTATTCAAAGCTTTTCGCCGATAAAATAGTACCAGCATCTTTGCGAAAGATGCTAGTACTATTTTATCGGCGAAAAGCTTTGAATAAATATATTTATTAAAAGTATTCTTGTTTTTGAAATATTTTTAATTTATTAACTATATTACAAGAAGACATATCACCATATTTAATATTATATATATATATATATATATATATATATATATATATATATATATATCGCAATATGTATTCTTGTGTATTAATAAAGAACCAAGTCAAAATACAAATACAAGAATTATAATTGAATTTACAATTCAACACATATGAATTGTTTAATATTCCTGATGATGTTGGTTCTGTTAGCCAACAAAAAGCTTTGAATTGTAAATTCAATTATAATTCTTGTATTTGTATTTTGACTTGGTTCTTTATATATATATATATATATATATATATATATATATATATATATATATATATATATATATATGAAGTTAATATATTACTATTGTAAGTAATTTTATCCACCATTAAGTGCAATAATTTTACCTTGAGTGATGAGGCACCTTTCGGTCACTTGGCCATTGTCGAATCACTCGAGTGATTCGACAATGACCAAGTGACCGATAGGTGCCTCATCACTCAAGGTAAAATTATTGCTTTTAATGGTGGATAAAATTACTTACAATAGTAATATATTAACTTCATAAAGTCAGTGCAACTGAAAAACAATGGATAACGTAAAATATCAAGAATATATATATATATATATATATATATATATATATATATATATATATATTTATATATTATTTAAAACGACATAGGTTATTCAAATACAAGAATATTTATTAATTTATATCCAAAGCTTTTCATTGGTAAACAATACCAACATCATCAGAAATGAAAATTACAATAATGTAAGCTATAGGCCTAAAACATATATGTTAGGTTTTAAACATATGTGTTAACATATGTTTTAGGCCTATAGCTTACATTATTGTAATTTTCATTCCTGATGATGTTGATACTGTTTACCAATGAAAAGCTTTGTATATAAATTTATAAATATTCTTGTATTTGAATAACCTATGTTGTTTTAAATTATTAAACAAGAAAACGTATATTATATTTATATATATATATGATGAATAGTTACTCTCTGGAGTACATCCGTTCATTCTGCAGTCCATAAACTCGCAGTTCCGATGTTTCGCTAGAATCTCATCCAGCATTGAGCGAGCCTTCTACTGTTGTTGGGTTCACCTTGTCAATGCTGGATGAGATTCTAGCGAAACGCCGGAACTGCGAATTTACGGACTGCAGAATGAACAGATGTACTCCAGATAGTGACTATTCATCATATTTTTCCATCCGTGAAGGAATACGTATCAGCATATATATATATATATATATTAAATATGGTGATATGTTTTCTTGTAATATAGTTAATAAATTAAAAATATTTCAAAAACAAGAATACTTTTAATGAATGTATTTATTCGAAGCTTTTCGCCGATAAAATAGTACCAGCATCTTCAGGAAAATAATTATCTAATAAAATATTTTTATTAAGATGATTCAATTTTGTAAAAATATTTTATTAGATAATTATTTTCCAGAAGATGCTGGTACTATTTTATCGGCGAAAAGCTTTGAATAAATATATTCATTAAAAGTATTCTTGTTTTTGAAATATTTTTAATTTATTAATTATATATATATATATATATATATATATATATATATATATATATATATATATATACATATATTAAATTAGAATGCATAAAATACCCATGAATGAAGAAAATAAAATAAGAAAAAAAAACATAATTTATCAAATTGCATTAGAAAACGGTTATAAAAAGAAAACTGTTGACAAAGTTAATTATAATATTTTTAATAAACAAAATAATAATTTAATTTGCAATAGTAATAATAATACAATATGGACTTCATTTTTATTTATAGGCCATGAAATAAAAAATATCACAAAATTATTTAAAAATACAAATATCAAAATTGCATACAAAACTAATAATAAAATAATAAACAATTAATAACAATAATAAAATAATTAATATGCATGAAAAAGGTGGTGTATATAAATTGGAATGTGAAAACTGTAATAAAGCTTATATAGAGTAAACCAAGAAAAAAATAAAAGAAATATATAAAGAACATTTGAATGCCTATATTAATCCAGAAATATATAAATCAAATTTTGCAAATCATTGTATTAATAATAAGCACCAATTTCCAAATATTGAAAATATGAAACTTATAAAAGAAATTAATAAGGGATTAAAGAATGAATATAAATGAAGCATTCGAAATATATAAATACAATAATAATAACAAATTAATAAAAGAACGAATACAAATACATTCAAAATTTGATACTATATTCAATGTCTATAATGTTACAGCAACAAAATAAATTTGGCAATTTGTATAAATTTAGCAACAATTCTATTTCTAATTTAACATATGTTTTAGGCCTACAGCATACATTATTGTAATTTTCATTCCTGATGATGTTGGTACTGTTTACCAACGAAAAGCTTTGGATATAAATTAATAAATATTCTTGTATTTGAATAACCTATGTTGTTTTAAATTATTAAACAAGAATATTTATATATATATATGTATATTAATGTCGATAAGAAATAATAATTTAACTTACAAGAATAGTTCATGCTCTCTCTAAGCACAAGTAGTGCTATATTGTGACGAAATATTTTTGGCTCATATCCTGGATGTACAATTACATGATTTATAGCAATATCTCTGACTGGATGAGCACAAAATGTTAAACCACAGTCAGGATTAGAGGTTGTGTCCCACTCCCCAACTCGAACAGAATATCTTAACAAATTTTAACAATTGGAATGGTAAACATTAGCTGACATATAAACATATTCATATGAATAGTTTTTTTCTGCCTTCCCTAACATTACAGCATTTTCCTCTGTTGATGCGTTTCGGAATAACTCCATTTTCAGAACTTAAATAGTACTTCTTACTGCAAGTAACATCATAGAATTTATCAAATATAAAATAAAGAAAGAGAATTAAAGACCAACAAAGGAAAATATTGTAATGGTAGGAAGGGAAGAAAAAAGTAATCAAATACGTAAAAATATTCCTTATAGAAGTAAAGATGAGTATAATAAGAATTTTCACACATAAATACTATAATAAGTTGGTTGTAGATTAGGTTATCATTACGTGGACAATAGAATATATAAGTAAGAATCTTATTTGCTGATAATATACTTTTATCTAACCCTTGGGTTTGAAAATTAAAATGTAATTTAGTTTCCATGAGAAATATACCTTTAATAATTAAAACTTATTGACAAACTATTCCTGTTTTTATAATTTAAATAAACATAATATTTGAAAACTTGTACAGTTGTAAAAAGAAGAGAATTTGCAAATGAAGACAAAATAATGTAGAAAAATATGAAGGGACCCAACATAAAACTTGTTAGTTAAAGATATATTTCATTTGAAAGATATGTGTCCTTTGCAACTGAAACATGAAATAGTTAAGTTAAAACACAAGCAGGAAAATATTAAATTTAATTTTCCAGCATGTTGCAACTGAAAAAAATGTCTATATAATTATATGCAAATGAAATAGTTTTACACTTGATTGTATTATCTTGGCAAATGAACCACTACTTACTGATTTATTCAGCAGATGCGTTTCGCACTAGGTCAGCGCATTTTTCAATACGGTGAGTTACTGACAAGACTGTTGCTCAGATGTGTTGTGTTGGTGTAAGTCTGTGGTGTATTTTTGTGTCTGTGGTGTGTTATAGTTCATAGAGTATTTGTTAATTATTTGCTCAAATATAGTGTTTGATTGTGAGTGTGTTTTGTCATTTAGAATGTGTTGTGGATAGTATTTATGGTGTTTATATATCTCATAGTTTTCTACTGTGTTAAGTTTTTTGCTTTTATTGATGTAATGTAGGACTTTTGATTGGTGTTTATGTTAGTCTGTGAGTGTAGTGTGTTTTGTACGTGTATGGCGAAATTTGATGTGGGTTGTGTCTTACTTATCTGTTTTACGTGTTCTTCATATCTTGTGGTAAATGTTCTCCCTGTTTGTCCTATGTAAAAACTGGGACAGTTTTTCTGCATTAATTCAAATACTGTCAGTAATTCACAATATTGAAAATTGTGCTGACCTCACGGGAAACGCATCTGCTGAATAAATCAGTAAGTAGTGGTTTTTTTTTGCCAAGATAATAAAACAAGTGCAATTCTATACAAACCTCAAGAGTACAACACAAAAACTGCAAGAAATACTTTTCTTTTTACAATAATTATTACCATGATCTCTTAAATTATGTTATATTTCAAATACTTACCCCATTATCAATTTATTTATGGACAACATTGATAAGCTAAAAATCTGTAATCTCAGGCATTCTCTTCATTCCCCTGCCATTTAGAAGGCAAGAGTTTAGAGCCCTTTAAAGTAGTTTTAAAAAAGGAAAGAAGGGAAGGTTGAAGTATTGCAATGAACACGGTGAAGTTTTTCAATTAAAGGGACATATGAGATAGTTGAATAAGTGGCCAATTATACATGTGCAATATTCTAGAATGGTTCAAGAGACAGAATAAAGAGGTACAATAAGTTGAATGGTTGGAAAGGTGGTGAGTGAAGCTAGATGTAGTTTTTAGTTGCAGAAATGTGTCTCTCTGCCTGACTTCTGTAAAGGAATATCACAAACAGTAACACTGTTCAGTGGTAGACAAGGACAGCTTCAGGATTTATGTTTTGGGTAGGTACAGTTTAGGGGAGTCGTGACTACCGAGGGGCTTAGCTCCCTCCCCCATAAATTATTTAAAATTTAAATGGCATGTTTGAGGATAATTTTACTCTCAGGATAAATAGATATAATTAGCTAAACAAAAGTGCGATTATTTGCTATTTTATTGTTGCTTGGTTCATTCTAAATTTTACTGTAATATCATTAGCATTTGTTTTGATGTTAGATATAATGTGTATGTTTTAAAACTATTGATAATTATGGATATTAACGTTAAATATAAAAAGTTGGGTAAGACCTAGACTGGTGATAGAGCTGAAAATGGTATTTAGCTAGATTAAATAGCTATCATTTTCGTTAATTTTTTTTTTTAATCGAGTTCAAAAACTTCTAATTCAGTAATAAATAATATACTGTATATCTCTTCATAATTATTTTTATGTGAATTACTAATTATTTTACAAAATATCGAAATCTTGTTGCTGTTCAACAAGATTACATCATTTCTAACTTTCAAAATAATGGTACTGTGGAAGGGCAACTGCAGCATTCCTAGCGGCAAAATTACGAGCTGAAGAAGTCATAAGACGAAAACATTTCCTCCAAGTGTAAGTTAACAATTTAACAACTTTTAGTTAACAAAAAGTCTGGTCGCAAGTAATAGCAAAAGTGTAATATTTTACAAAAACTAATGAAAGTATTTAAAAGGGGTAAAAGTACCATAAGATAAAGACTACTATAAAAAGCTACCTACTTGGTAATTAAACAATTTATCTTGAAATTTTTTATTCAGTTTTTGTAAGAAAAAAAATTTAATTGTTGTAAACCATTTTGTAAATAAACTCACATTGACTGTCTAGAATTTTGTGCAAGTGCACAGTGGGCTGATGTAAGTATTACTTGATGGGAGATTATAGAACCACAGCATGGATATGTCATACTTCCTGTTTGCTTATCTGTACAGAAATTACAAACATACAAATATTTGTAATATTTATAAGTACTGTATATACACTACATATTAAATTTAACTACAAATTAAATTTAAGATAAAAAAGACACTAATGTTAAAATGTTCTTTTATCAAACAGTTTTGTTGTGAATATAACTATTGCTAAATTTGTTCACAGTAGCCTTTATAAAATGAGAAGCCAAGAACAGATTTCTTTTTAGAATTTGTTTGAGTTTTTTCATCTTTAAAACAATTCTAAACAAAAAATATTAACTTTATTAATTTATTTGTTACAATTACTGTGTTGTGTTTTCAAAGATTGTATATAAAAATATCTAAATTAATGAATTCTATTTAATAACAAATTTATCTCTTAAATTGCTGTTTTAATAGCCAAAGATTACAATACATTTTTGTACATGTGATTTTATTAAAATAATATTTACCAAAAATGCAAAATAACTCTCCTAAAACTACTTTTAACTCTAAATTCATAAATATTTGTTTCCAAGACTACTTGAGTTTTAGAGAATTTAATTTTGTAATGGTTGCCTAACCAGCCATGATCCCATCTTCCCTATAATCCTTGGCCACATTGTTCTTTCAGTATTCCTTGGCTATTTGTCCTTATAACTTGTGTTGTATTGCTTTATTGGAACCATTGTTATCTGTGAGACAAAACCTTATGAACAGTGTGGGTGTCTAGTTTTGAGGCAACATGTGGTATATTAACTATAAACAAATGAAACCTCTAAACCACAAAACTTTTTATTTATGTCCTGATGTCCATTTTAATTGCAAAGCGATCATCTTTAGAGGAAAATACTACAATAAATACTAAGTAAATGTTAGTAGAAGATGATTGGTTTGCAATCGCAATATGCATCAGAACATATATAAAATGTTTTTGTGGTTCAAGCGGTTTTATTTATTTCTAATTAAAAATTGCACCCCAATTACTCCAAGTTATTAGTGTGGTATATTGTTGTAAATGGTTGTACCTGAATGGACAAGTTTTTTGATGAGGTGTACACTCACAAAGTTTTGTTAAATCAAAACTCGGTTGATGAGTGAGTCAAACTTTGACTCACTCATCAACCGAGTTTTTATTTGGACAAGTTTTCGGTTACATATATTTGTTGTAAATTGTTTTATGTGAACTAACAAATATTTAATACCATATCTATGCTGTAAATAATTTTATTTGAAATGATAAAACTTAAAATGGTGGCTTTTGAAATGAATTGCAGTCAAAAATCTAAATATTGCACCACATATAATTAAATTCAATACATGGTTTCATAACAAGGGAAGTCAGTTTCAAGATGAGATTATGGAAAAATAATGAAAGATCATGATTCCATAGTTATTAGAAATACTTTGAATCCTATATTTACAGTGCCAACTAAACATTGAGAGCATTCTTGGTGAAACAAGTCCAGCTATCCAGGAAGAATCTCAAGGAGCACAGCAAGGGAAGATTTGTAAATACTATCCCTCAAAAAAGGGCAGAATGACTCGCTTTAAGTGTTATAGGTGCCAATACTTATGCATGGGAGCATCAGGGAAACATTTCTGTAGTTTGTATAGGGTGTGGTTTGGCTCAACTTTTTTAGCCTAGGCCTATAATGTTTTGATGTTATGTTTAATAAATATTATCTGTGCTTGTATTATTGCTTTTTGTACAGTAAGTGTTTTGTTTTGTTTTTTTGGCATATTTAGGTGTTAGATTATATTTGAGGCATTGTAACTTGAAGGAAATATTGAGGAAAATTTTGTATACCTTGAGTTTTGTCCGTTGGTAGAGGTATATTACTGATGACTGTTGGTCACTATTAAAGTTGCTACTCATGATCATCTTGAATTCAATGAATAAATCATGAATAATTTACGAGTAACTGAGTGAAAATTAATAAACTTGCTGACACGTTTCGAAACAATCATTTCATTGACAAAGCCAACTTGCTACTCCTAGAGTATTTTTTACTCAGATACTCAATAATTACTTATGATTCATAGACAATGTTTAAAAATTAAACTCATTTAAAAATATGTTTGTAATAGTTGAGTTTTTACATGTTTGCTACTGTGTTAGTTTTGCAAGCCTAGCTTACAAGTGAATTATATATTATTTTTATGCTTTTTTACTTCTGAATCCAATCCGAACAACCCAAGGCATAGCACCAAGTTCATTGTATTGGCTATTCCACCAATTATAAAGTATTGGTTGACCACAAGAGTTCTGGCTCAGGAGAGGAGTTTGTTCCTTTTTTATACCACCACGAGGACAACATACCATTGGATCTTCTCCACGATAGCCACATGTCAAATCTCTTAACCTAAACAAATATTTATTTTATTATTTATTAATGTTAATACATTGTAAGTCATAATTTTTTGTAATGTTTACTTTTTAACCTTAAAGCACTAAAAACTGCTATAACTTTGTCTACCTGTCAAAAGGAAAATTTTCGGCTAAGGGTTCTCATACAAAAAGAATTAACTTTCATGTATAACAAATGCCATCAGTTCTTTTTTAATATGCATTATTTATATTCATCATAACCTCAAATGGTTGAGGAAATTCCAAATTATATTCTTTTAACTTGGGAACAACTTTTTGTGTAATATATATATATATGAATTTATTTGAAAGTAAATTAGTAAATACATTTCAGAAATCTTTTTTTACCTTTATCTCTTTAAATAAGTTTGTGTCTTTTTCATTTATCTAATTTACTTACTTGTTGTTAGCTAAACATGATTTATCCATCAATACACTTATAAGTTTACACTGAGAAAGAGGGATGCATTGAGATCCTGGAGTACACATGTAGTCCTGGACTCCTCCATCATTAGTTGAGTATGCCCTAGCAACTCTTCCTGAATCCTGATCCTCACTAACTATTAAAGTTACTGAAAATAAGTACAAATACGTTTAATATCAATATCGAGATAAATTTCATCGTAAAAAAATATTTGATAAATCAAAATAATTGTTTATTTACAGTTTTTGAGTTTTACATCTTGAGGTTTTTCAGTTACTACCTTTGGTATCATTTGGCAAAAATACCACAACTTACTGATATTTTTCACCAGACACGTTTCGAAATAGATCGGTGTAGTATTTAAATAATTCAATATTTGAACACATAACTAACAACTACTATATATTACAATAAAAATATTGAAAAGAACCCCGATACGACAAAAATAATCAAAAATAACAAATAAGACAAGTTACTTAAGATTAAACCCTTATGTACATTTCGATGACCATGTCATCATCATCAGAGGGTCTAGTTACAAAACACAATCTAGCACACAAGAAATTACAAACTAGAATGATACCAATCGTTCTCCGCGGTCTCTATATATAGGCGTGAGGTAAGCTCCGCCCCCTCTCCGCCCTCGACCGACAAATAACGATCGGCCATCAGGAACCAAATAGGTTATGTCAAAAATTACATTATAATAATACATATGTAATAAAAACTACAGCAATAACAAGCAATGACATGGTCATCGAAATGTACGTAAGGGTTTAATCTTAAGTAACTTGTCTTATTTGTTATTTTTGATTATTTTTGTGGTATCGGGGTTCTTTTCAATATTTTTATTGTAATATATTGTACCACTGTGCTCTTGATATTGTGAACTACTATATAGACAATAATACACCACAGAACACCGATACAACAGAGACTCACACCTAAACAACAGTTTTGTCCATAACTCACAGCATTGAACAATTCACTGATCTAGGTTTTTTGGCCGCATGTACCAAAAGTAGTAACTGTTTATTATTTTTTTTTTTTTGCTAAGGTTATGTAAAGTTCATCTATGTACAGATTTTGGGATGTAACTCACTTTATTACTGTCAAGAGTATTGTATATAATTATGATACTTATTCATATTGGCAGGGACACATATTTTACTTCCCACAGGCTCTGAAGCCTAATGAAATCTTAATATTTTTAAATGCAAAAATTCTCTTTTAAAAATGAATTAAATATCTGTGTTGTTTATCATCATATAAAACTTTAGTTACTAGTATAGATTTAGAAACTTTATATAGCTTAAAAAATGTATTAGGTAACCCAAAAGATAAAATAAAGATGATAGATAAATCTGGGATTTATAAAATAAATTGTAATTCATGTAGTAAAATTTATATTGGCTAAACAAAAAGGAAAATATTAACCAGATTTAATAAACATATTAGCCATATAAAATTTCAAAGACCTGAAAAATCTAGTGTTGCAGAACATATTCTAAACATTAAACACACTTTAGAATTAAATGATCTAAAATTATTGAAAACTGTTAATTCAAAAGGTCTTTTGAATAGTTTTGGAAGTTTGTACATTCACAAATATTACGAAAATAATTTATTAAATTGTGATAAGGGCCTATCCCTAAATCTCAGTTATATTCATTAATTAGGAGATAGTTATAACCTTGTTAATAAATAATATTATTGTTTTTTAGTAAAATTGAAATAGTTGTAACGGTAACTCTTCACCACGAGAGTTGGAAGACCGGACCAAGTTGTAGAGGGGGAATTTCCTGCAACGTGATTGGTCGTACTAGTTTTTTAAAATAAGGGGTGTGGCGAAGTAGTTACCGGTTTATGCCTATATATTTGTTGTATTATGTTGTTTAAAGTTAGTTGTATTTTTTAAATACCTCTGAAGATGATTGCTGGGCAATCGAAATGTACATAAGGTTTAAATAAATGTTATTTGTGGTTTAGAGGTTTTATTTATTTAAAAATAAACATTACGCCACAGTTGCTTCAAACAGTTATAACCAGTATCTAGTTATTTTCCTTATAACAGTCCTTAAAGTTTTTATGATTATGATTTCTTTACCTTAAAATACTGGCATTTTTACCATAGGCACCAGCTGGCACCAATATATAGAAATTGATTAAATGTTAGTGGCTAAATCTAGTAGTACTGCACTATTAACTTATATTAATTTACAATTAGGATGCTAAATGAAGTAGTGGGAGATGCGACTCTGGTTTGGAAGATGTTGATTTGGATCTCAAGTGACTATTTGATTCTATCAATAGGGTCCTAGAGGGGAAATTATATTTGGTGATTCTGAATGAATTTAAGGGGAATTTTGTCGGAGTGTGAGCCTTTCAGTGTAATTATGAATAAGTATATATGTGGAATGTAATGTGAAATGACTGTATCTAAGTAGTTTGGTTGTGTAACATTTGTAGGTGATATGGTAGTTGTATATAACAAAAGTTTAACTCATAACTCATATATGACTTTAATATTGTTCGATTCCATCTTTTCACTTGAGGTACTAGTTTTTCACTAAACACACTTTAACATTTAATGGGAACATATGTGTGCTAGGCAAGTGACATATAATGTAAACATATAAAAATACTTGAGTATTTAAAGAGTATAAATATAAACAAGTAGTTCAATTTAAAGATGAAACAACTAATATTACAATTTACAAACTTGCCTATAGTAGCACTTACTTATATTTGTTCAGGATGGCCGTTTCGGGAGATGTGTCCCATTGTCAACTCAGACGGTAACTGATCTCAAGATTTTTGTAAGTTAGGATATTAGGGTGGGAGTGGGATATTATGGTGGTGTGGGTGTATTTTGTATGTATTAGGTGTTATGATGTCAAAAAGTGTGTATGAGTTGTAATGTAATTGTGTATTGAGTATGAGTGTAGGGTGTAGTTTGAAGTGTCTGTATATTTCGTATTGTTCGGTTGTGTAGCGTTGGTTATTTCTGTGTTGTTTATGAAGAATTTGTAGGTTAGATGTTATGTCTATGTAGTCATGTTTTGTGGAGTTGAGATGACCGGTAAAGTTCGATTGGTAGTTATTGTTTGTTAGTGCTTTTATATGTTCTTGGTAATGTGTGTATAAGGACCTCCCTGTCCAGCCTATGTAAAAACTGGAGCACGAACTGCAAGTTAGTTTGTAAACTCCAGTGGCATTGTAAATGTCATTGATTTTGTTGTTGGGTTTAAATTGTTTATTGAGCGTGTTGTGTGTGGAGTAGGCTATTTTGTAGTTGTATTTACGTAATGTGTTGGTTAGATTGTGGGTTTGGGATAATCTGTATGGTATTGAAAAGTATTTTATGGGATTGTCGTGTTGTGTGTTTGTATTTTGGTTATAAGGTTTATTTTTTAGGCGGTTGTATAATTTGTCAATCATTGTTGTGTTGTATCCGTTAGATAGTTCTATATACTTATATTATTATGCTATATATTATGGTGTTTAACTCCTCGTAGTGTTCTTCTTTGTCTAACGGTGTTTTAAGCAGGTGATATATCATGGTGTTGTAAGCGGCTAGTCTATGTTGGTGTGGTTAGTTTGAGCAGCTGTTAGTGGTCGTATTGGTATTAGTGGGTTTTCGGTATATGTTGAATTTATGTGTTTTTTCTTATTACACTTTTCGTCATGAACAGCAACAAGATTTCGATATTTATGTGTTTGTTTATCTGTACGTTTAATTGTTAGGTCTAGTAAGTTGAGAGTTTTGTTGTTCTGTTTCGATGGTGTATGTTAGTTTGGGGTGTATGGAATTAAGGTGTTTTAAAAATATTTGTGCTCGGCGTGTGTTGCCTTTATATAATGTTATGATGTCATCGACATATCTGTACCAGTAAATTATGTTATCTAAGTATTTATTGTTGTGTAAAATGTGGTTTTGTTCCATATGGTGTATGAATATATCTGCTAAGATGCTAGCTATGGGGGAACCCATAAGTAGGTCATCTTTTTGGTTATAGAATGTATTATTGTAAGTAAACTAATTTTGAGATGTGGTTAATTTTGTAAGGTGGGTGATTTTGTCAATGTGTGTATGTGGTGTATTTGTGTCTATAAGCATGATTTTGAGGATGTTGATGGTTTCTGGAATGGGGATGTTGGTATATAGATTTGATATATCGAAAGAGACTAAAGTTGAATTATGTGGGATATTTACGTTTTTATTTTGTCTATTAGATTTATGCTATAATGATTATTAATTTTAATGTGGTTTCGGATAGTTTTGTCGAGGAATTTGGCTAAAAGATAAGAAGGGGCGCTTGTGTGGTTGATAAGTGGACGTATTGGGATGTTGGTTTTGTGAAGTTTGGGCAGGGCGTTTGGCCACTGGAGTTTACAAACTAACTTGCAGTTTGTGCCCCAGTTTTTACATAGGCCAGACAGGGAGGTCCTTCTACACACGCTACCAAGAACATATAAAAGCACTAACAAACAATAACTACCAATCAAACTCTGCCGATCATCTCAACTCTACAAAACATGACTACATAGACATACCATCTAACCTACAAATTCTTTATAAACAACACAGAAATAACCAACGCTACACAACCGAACAATACTAAATATACAGGCACTTCAAACTTCACCCTACACACA
The DNA here is from genome assembly GCA_036971475.1 of Prosapia bicincta. Lineage (NCBI taxonomy): Eukaryota > Metazoa > Arthropoda > Insecta > Hemiptera > Cercopidae > Prosapia > Prosapia bicincta. The sequence continues at coordinate 15,419,795 of JBAIZL010000006.1, read as the reverse complement.
TACTCAATACACAATTTCATTACAACTCACATACAAACTTTTTGACATCATAACACCTAATACTCACAAAATACACCCACACCACCATAAAATGCCCCCCCCCCCAATACCCTAACCTACGAAAACCTTGAGATCAGTTACGTTCTTTGTTGACAATGGGACACATCTCCCGAAACGACCGTCCTCAACAAACATAAGTATGTGCTACTATAGGCAAGTTTGTAAATATTACAAGTGTTTAGTGAAAACTATTAGCTCACGCGTAAATGGAATCAACAACTATTAATATTAAAAGATTAAGCTCTGGTATCATTATTTAAATTGTTTTTAATTACTATATTTATATTTGTTATTAAATTTAATTTTTAAATTTTACTAAAACCATAAAAATTTATAATTTAAAATTCCTCCTATAATAATAACCTGTAGGCTATTATTATATACATTTCCTATATATTATGACATGAGAAAATATATACATTAACATATGGCCTTGCAATCAACCATGCAAGGTCATAAAATATGATTCTGTTGCAAGATAAGATCATATCTACAAGGCCATAATCCTACACTGCACTATTTGACATGGAATTTTATAATACAGTAAATAATAAATAATACAAGAGTAAATTATATTAAAATATATGTTATTGGAAATTTGTACTGTAGTCATAACTGTTAAAACCATTGATCTTCAGATTGTTTCCACTATTCGATTAACATTTTTAAAATTATTTTTTACAGCGATGATGAAAATATATGAATTTAATGTAACCATTCTAGAATGTAGTTAATCTATAAAAAAATTACCATTCACACCTAAATGATTCAGTTGTCTGAGCAAATTTTCTTGGTTAGAGAAAATTCTTTAGAACAAATAACCTTGGAGTGGAACTAAAAAGCTGGTAGAAAAGTTGCATCTAAAATTCTAACCTAAATACAGACCTACTAATAATTAGTTTTCTATACTAGCTGTATTCTTTTATATTTAGAACAGCATTTTTCATTAGAGATATTATAGAGGATAAGATATTATTGAGAAAGAATATCCTTAACCAACCAATACAAGTTTATTAAAACTAATTAGAGCCATTATACAGGGAATCTTGTAACATCAATCAATGATCATGTCAGTGCAAAAAAAACCCCTCTCCTTACAGATACCTTCAGTTTACTGGTAAATTTTCGATCCCCAGCCTAGTAACATAAGAGATCTTTAAGAAGTATCTCTGAACAATGGGCATTGCATTTGCTATTTTCAGTCATAAAATAATAATAGATTTGTTGTACATGTATACAAAATTATGTTGACAAAAATAATTTCAAAAATAACTAATATTGCAAGTCACTTAAGATTAAACCCTTATGAACATTTAAAAGACCATGTCATCATCATCAAAGGGTCTTATTACAAAATTACAATCTATAATGCAATAATTTACAAAATAGACTGGTTTAATTTTAGGTCATTGAAATTTCCATAAGTGTTTAATCTTAGGTAGTTTGTAATATTGGTTATTTTATATATATATATATATATATATATATATATATATATATATATATATATATATATATATATATAGATAGATAGATAGATAGATTTTTTGGACTAGGAGACTGACAGACTTACCTTGGTAAGAGTCCACTCTGTAGTCTTGAAATAGAAACACATAAAAGCACTTAAACAATGATATATTTCAACCACACAGTGGTCTTTGTCAATCGAAGAGAAAACACAAAAAGAAATATGAGAGAATGAAATAAAATAATTATTTTATTATTATTATTTTATTTAGAATTATTTTATTTCATTCTCTCATATTTCTTTTTGTGTTTTCTCTTCGATTGACAAAGACCACTGTGTGGTTGAAATATATCATTGTTTAAGTGCTTTTATGTGTTTCTATTTCAAGACTACAGAGTGGACTCTTTCTTACCAAGGTAAGTCTGTCAGTCTCCTAGTCCAAAAAATCTAAATAATCTTTACCAACCAAAACTAACCTAAAAATATATATATATGGTATTTTCCAATATTTATATTATAACATGTTGTACCACTGTACTCTTGATATTGTATAAAGTAAATATCAGTGTTAAATTTGTCTAAATTAAGAATGGTATGAAAAATAGTATATTTGTAAATATAAGGGGATTCCCAAAAAGATATTTTGGGAGATAAAACTAAATTGAAAAATAAGAAAACATTCCTATAAAGATAGTTTTGAAAATGCTTTCTTATTGTATTATGGCCTATGAAATACTCGTACTTCACCCAAATTTGACCTCTTTCTTGAAAAAGTTTCTTAAAAAAATTTTTACAAAAAAGAATTAAAAACTAGATTTTTGAATAAATTTTACTTCCTGAAAAATAATCCCAATATGATGAGAAGAACCATGCAGGAAATTTTAAAATGGATGGGATGTTTCATAGTTTGTTTCTGGTATACTGTAGAGAATTATCCTTAGTGATTTATATCATTACTTTAAGTCTATCTGGGCTTCTCTTATTTATATCCATCATTCTTTATATTTTCAATTTGGCTCTGAAAAGAACCGTTCTTATCTTTGGTTTCATCATGCCACAAATTGCCCACAATTAAGAGGGCTACAATGCTGTTGCAGCAAACCCTGATTTCAGTTTACAGTTTTCTAATTGTTACCTGGGGGGGGGGCAATATGGAGGAATCAGCTTCATACCCTAATTCTATCTTGTCTCTATCTCGGATATCCCTTCTCTACTCCAAAATGTGCCCTAGAAATAGAACTGGATGTGAAACCACTCAACATTAAAATTGACGAATAAATATGGATCAAAATTTAAAGGACCAAACTTTTCCAAAAATCCACCTCTCTCACCAATAATTTTGTCCAAATAATATATATATATATATATATATATATATATATAAATATATATATATATACTGATACGTATTCCTTCACGGATGGAAAAATATGATGAATAGTTATTATCTGGAGTACATCCATTCATTCTGCAGTGCATAATTCACAGTTCCGGTGTTTCGCTAGAATCTCATCTAGCATTGACGAGGTGAATCCAACAACAGTTGAAGAGCGAGTCAACTGCGAAACGTCGGAGCTGTAATTTTATGCACTGCAGAATGAACGGATATACTCCATATAATAACTATTCATCACATATATATATATAAATATAAAATACGTTTTCTTGTTTAATAATTTAAAACAACACAGGTTATTCAAATACAAGAATATTTATTAATTTATATCCAAAGCTTTTCGTCGGTAAACAGTACCAACATCATCAGGAATGAAAATTACAATAATGTAATTCATGATGTTGGTACTGTTTACCGACGAAAAGCTTTGGATATAAATTAATAAATATTCTTGTATTTGAATAACCTGTGTTGTTTTAAATTATTAAACAAGAAAACGTATTTTATATTTATGTATGTATATAATATGTTAAGAACAAGATCAGTTTGAAAAACCTTTTGTGAATTGTATGCTGCCATGGGTATGGACTCCACCAAATGTAATAGCTTCTTTGCCAAGAGATGCTAGAAAAACTGAGACACCAGAATTTTTTAAGTATGTTGCACTGTGTGTAACAGACAAAACTTACAATGACCATCTTCACATCTATACTGGCTGTTCATTGTTCTTGGATGAGAATCTTTCAGTCGTTGGCTTCTGTATACCTAAGACAAATATTATATCGTCTCTTCTTACAGTTCTTCACTTTCCACTGAATTACTGGCAATATCAGCAGCTCTACAGTATTGACTACTCTTAGAATGTATGCAAATCTATATCACTTACAACTTTTAAAAAAAATGTTTTAACTTGCCTATAGTAGCGCTTACTTTTTTTGTGTAAGTGAACAAAAAAAAAACACAAAAAAGTAAGTGCTACTATAGGCAAGTTAAAACATTTTTTTAAAAAGTTGTAAGTGATTACTAGTAGCTCACGCGAAGATGGAATCAACAAATGTCAAATCTATATGTTTACAGATTCAAAATCACCACTACAAACAATAAAAAAGTATAACCGTAAAGAACATTATTTTAGAACTAACGAATTTTTTAATGTACTTCAATTACCTACAAATAAAATTATCAAATTTTAATAGATCGCTGATTACGGCAGCTTAATCGGAAATGAAATGGGGTATGAAATAGCTAAAAAGGGATCTACTGTTTGACCAAAACCTCCAGTAGTATTGACATTAATTTCAAATTTGTGTTACAAGAAGCAGCAAAACTTTTAAAAGTCAATGAATAAGGAACTGAGATCAGAAAAATACTGGTTGCCATCTACTTAAAATATTGAAAATACCAAATAACATTATATACAGGAACATTAACAAATCAAGCTGGTCATCTGAAGCAAGAATAAGAACTGGGAGTTTAGTGATACACTTCTTTAGTAATTGATCAATATGTAAGATGTGTAATATAGAGGCGGACAGTATTAGGCATGCTAAAATTAACTTGCACTTAGCAGTGTGAAGAGAGACACTAACTGGAAAAATGTCTGAAGGAACTACCACTGACACACCATCAACCTACTCTCTGGGATCTGGCACAGAGATTGTTCAAGAAGCATTGAGAGAATAGAAGCTGGAAACTCATTTTATTTAGACAGAAGATATAAAAGTAAGATTATAATAATTTATTTACCTTATTTTTTAAAGTTGTTTTTATTAAAGATATTCTTGGAAATTAAGAATTAATTAATAATCATTCTTTATAAAAGTTGAAGCATTTTCAAACCAATTTACAGATATCTAGATATTATTATAATTCATATTTTGAAACTTATTTTTGTTTTGTGATTTTATTTATACTGATTCCCTCAGAAACAAACTTTCCACAAGACCTATTTAAAAGTGATATGTGCAAAGTTATTTTAAAGTCAGTTGTTAAATCCATCTTGATTTCAATAATTATCTTGATAAATATTTATTTATAACTAAATAAAACCTCTATCAAATTATGGTTCTAACCTGGCACATTTCAAATCCATTGTTTCATTTACAAAACCTACCTGCTTGCCATGACTTTCATTAAAGATTACAAGCTTGTAATATACAGATGTATGATGGGGTCACAACCAACTTGTCCTAGATCTTATGTCCATAGATCACAAGCTTAAAAGGTTTAGTGAATGCTGTCGGTAGCAGACATGATTTGTAAATGAAACAATTTCAATAAAACGGGTTAGCACAGTATGTTGCTATAGTTTTAACTTAGTTATAAAACAAATATTTGTAAAAGCTATTTTATTAGAAACAAATATATTAAAAAAACGTGTATCTTCTGCCCCTATTTATTTCCAGTTTATCCAATATTTTTTGAAAACCACTGAAGGAATGGTCTGGGATCTCTTTTATTTTCTTAAGCAATTGACTAATGATACTAAAGTATTCTGGACCTATGTTTATACAAATTATTTTCTTATTTTTCAATATAGTTTAATCTCTGAAATATGTTCTCTTCTTCATGAATCACTCTTTATATCATTAAATTCCTTTTATTAGCTCATACTCTCTTGTACAAAATTTCAATTGTTAATAAAATACGTTTTTATTCATCCAATCAAGTTCGAAAACATTTTGTTCGACCTTTAGTAGATGGCAATTGATGTTAATACAGTTTTTCAAATATTTTTTTAATAACTAAGCAAAGACAAGCAATATTTTTAAAAGATGAAGTTCAAGGACAACGTGAATTACGATTACTAAATCTACAGCATAATCAAGCATTAAAACAGAGAATAAGACGCAAGAGCAGTGTGAAACACGATTACAAGATTTTTGTCGTAGACATGTACTAACAATAGAAAATAAAACTAAAGAATGATGCAAAGCTCGCCAAGGAAAAGATTGTATTCAGTATATATATTGTGATTCTATCATATGTAAATATATATTTATATTAATTGTAATTATGAAATAATTTTTTTTTTTTTTTGTTAACCTGAGTAGGAATTTATTTAGTTTTTTTTACTTTTTTCTATTGTATTGTTGATGATGTACCTGAGGGGAGCTCAATTTCCTTTATGAAATTATAGTTCATCTTCCTTTATATCTATGGTAAAAAAAACTGAATCTTAATAGGGGTCCAACAACATAAAGTAAGTGCTACTATAGGCAAGTGCAACAATTTACAACATATTACAGTTTTTCGTTTTTACTTTTGTATCAAAAACAATGTTTTTTTCCTATCTAAAATGCCAGTTACGTTTGGTTTTTAAATTACAGCTTTCATTAGCATGGCATAGAGTTTTATTTTTTACTTTTTTTATAAAACAGAATATGCTGTAACTTTTAAACACTGTCCCAAACCTATAACAGTCAAAATTTGTGATATATATATATATATATATATATATATATATATATATATATATATATATATATATATACATATATAGATTTTTTGGACTAGGAGACTGACAGACTTACCTTGGTAAGAGTCCACTCTGTAGTCTTGAAATAGAAACACATAAAAGCACTTAAACAATGATATATTTCAACCACACAGTGGTCTTTGTCAATCGAAGAGAAAACACAAAAAGAAATATGAGAGAATGAAATAAAATAATTATTTTATTATTATTATTTTATTTAGAATTATTTTATTTCATTCTCTCATATTTCTTTTTGTGTTTTCTCTTCGATTGACAAAGACCACTGTGTGGTTGAAATATATCATTGTTTAAGTGCTTTTATGTGTTTCTATTTCAAGACTACAGAGTGGACTCTTACCAAGGTAAGTCTGTCAGTCTCCTAGTCCAAAAAATCTAAATAATCTTTACCAACCAAAACTAACCTAAATATATATATATATATATATATATATATATATATATATATATATATATATATATATATATATATATATATATATATATATGTTGTTTACACAACATTACTATATACCTTTGAAGTATCCAGTTGGAATAGATTTGGTTGTAAGAAAAGTAAAAGTTTAATTAAAGGTTTATTTATGTATATTTTCATTCTGTAATGTCCTACATTTCCAATGGGTGCAGGTGCTGTAATACCAAAGTTCCCAACCCATATAAGAAACCCAAGTGAGTCAAAGAAACAATGGTTTTCCCAGTCCAGAGGAACTATCTATCACATCCTCAATCATACTTATTTTCATTGCAGATGACTAATGATTACCACAAGATTTCACACAGAATGTAAATTTGTCCATGTTTTTTCACAGGAATAAATCCTCATAGTCCTGAATGTATATTACTGTTACTTTCTGACTAAGTTAAACTAAAAATATCAAATCAACAGAGGGTGTGTTTATACATGGCTTCTGATTTTATTGTAGAATTTTTGCTGTTATACACTCTTGAAATGTTTATTCTTGAACAATAAATAAAGTAATGTAGAATATGCATATTATATTACAATTTCTATTATTGCAGCTCTTGGCTATATCATTGATTATAATTTTATGATTAAAATGTGTATCTTAGCTGTAAATATTACATTTATTACTCAATCAATGAATTTCTTACAACAATGTTTGAAATATTTATGATAATAACGTTCAAATTTGTTATACTAGTGGATTTATTCTCCATGACAATTGGTGAAACTTTATAGTTTGTACTAAAAAATTAACATATGGTAAAGTTATAGTTTAAGTAAATTTACTGATAAATCACTTTTACATTAGTTTATACAAGTAAACTAATGTAAAAGGGATTTATTAAATTTCACCGAATGTAATGGACTACAAAATTTAAGAAATTTACTGAAATTATAAATGTGACGGCATTTTTTCATCAAGTGTACAAAGGTTTTTTTTGACGGAATGTTATACTTTAAGCTGTAGATATAAGTTATAATTCTTGTCTATATGAAAACTAGAAACTATTCCCACACTTTGGGATTAAATTTTCACTTCTTACTGATCTAAAATACTTTTTAAATCCCTATTTTAATATTTAGTTCACTTAAATTTTTTAAAATAATTTTGCAGTACCAGAACTTTACTAAAAGGTAAGTCAGTTTTACCAGATCTTAACAACTTAATTTTTATTAATTATTTCTACCTTATACTTCAGCTACTAGTATACACTTTTAAAAATATGAAGTGATCTAAATTACTAGTAGAAATATTGTGGTTTAAAAGAGCAGCCATTTAAGAAGATGTATCTATTGGTTAACTTAGGCCAGAATATATTTTCCTAATATTAATAACTTTAAATGTAAAAGTTTTGCTGAGCAACTAATATTTTAACTACTTTCTCAGATTTTTATTCTTTAAAATAATTTAAATTGATAAAAAAATGTAATACAGTGATTATTAGTGTGAAAAATTACCTGAATAAGCTGTAGAAACAAAGCAACTCAGCAAATTAATCAAACAGTGGACATGTTTCAGTTTATGATCTACCATAATGAAGTTTTGCTTGATTCAATGTGTGACATATAAATGTTATATTTACATTCCTAATTTAGTTATAATATAGAAGAGGATGTCCTGTTAGACAGGAAGTTGTTATATGATGTACAGTTAGCCCCAATATGAAGTAACCTACAAGCCTAGTTTCTCTCATTCAGTACCACTGATTTTCATTTTAGTCATGTGGAAATTGACTGTACTATTATAAAACTATATATTATAAAACTACATTAAAAATATGACATATGTTGTCTTTTAAAAGTTATAGAAAATAAGTCTCTAAACGATATTGTTTTTGTGTTATTGTAATAATTACTGTTATGTATTGATTCAGTTTTTACGAAATTTAAAATGTTCCACAATTTTTAATTAACAAAAAATATTTTCATGTACATGGTTCCAGATTAAATATATAAAATTAAGAAATAATTGAAAGAAATGTCCTTTTAAAAACATAAAATGAAAGATTATATTAAAAGTATAAATATTTAGAGCTTTCTTAAATATTGAGTTTATGTGTAATGTTTAATAACTTCAAATACTAGTAACTCAAAACTAATCAATTTTAGAATTTGATTCATCTTCCTTATTATAGACAAGATAATGAATTAATTTATTAAAAGCATCAACTTGAAAAGAAATTCATTGTTACAAAACTGTAATTAATGTCATTTCAATTTTCTACCTTTTCTATATTGGTCATCAATCAAATATTCAGTCACAAATAATAGACATAAAAATATAAAATATAATGTTATGAGAATTTTACCTTGTGTTTTTTCGACATGACTTTTTTTATTTATAACTTGATGTTAATTCAACTCATTATTTAGAAGTACAGTAGTTCCTATCAGCAAGACATTATTTTATTATAATTGTCATAAAATGTCATAAATTTAACTTGTTTATTTCATGAAAAATAGAGGAAGTAAATTCTATAATTTTAAAGAGTAAATAAATTTTAAATTGATAAAAGTAAATTTTAGTCAATGAATGTTGTTTGGCAAAAATTTAACTTGTTTATTTTTTGAAAAGTATAGAAAATAGATTCTGTAAGTATTAAAGACCAAAGATTTGCCAGAAGCAAAAGGATTTAAAAAGTATACTTTTAGTAAGTATTTAAAAATTTATAAAGGCACATTTTAGTAAGTTTGATTTGAGATCAGAAATTTCAATATGCCGAGATTTAATTAACAAGAGTAAATAAAGTCAAATTAAAATAAGTAGTTCTGAGATTTTGGGATTTTCAATTAGAAAAAGAAAGTTTAAATAGATGTAGAAAAACAAATGTTTGACCGAAAGGGCTAAATGTAAGCAAAAAGCATAACTTTATGTAAATCTTTATATTTCTTTTATTTTATGTTGCGATGTTAACAAGAATTAGATTCATTATTCAAGAAAAAAGAAAACTAAGTTTAAAGTAGTAAAAAGTGAGTTTTTAAAGAAATTTAAATATTTGAAAATTGTAATAAGATTTTAAAGAAATGCATAGCCCTACTGTGCTATGCATATTAATAATTCACTATAAAATTAAAGAATAAAGTATTTTTTAACTAACTTGCAGACAAAAAACAGTTTATTTATTTAAACAAATTTCTTGCACACTCCTAAAACAACAATGGTCATTTTGCCATCAAGATGCCTTTCAAAAGAACTCCTTCCCCGGGAATACACACCCAAAAGGGTTAAATCCCCAACAAGTTAGGTTTTTTGAAAATTTAAGTCCAGTGACTGGTTCAGTGGCAGGTTTTGGCGAGTATTGCACAGCGTTTCTAGCTACGGCTAGGAGCAGCTCGTTTCAAAATTCTTACTCTACAGCGGACGCAGTTGGTGGGTCTGCGCTTACGAGCCAGTCAACGAAGGGGTTGGCGGCTGGGTAAGTGAGCGTAGGATCGAGGGCGCGTGAGCGTGCAGTTAATAAGAAGTTCAAAATTTAACCACAACAATAAAATTATGTTCATTGTTGTTGAACAATTTGGTTCATTATCGACAGCAAAATTTTCAACTTTTAAAATATCATATAGTTCCTTCCATAAAACAAATATTCCGGATAAATTCAATTTAGATAATTCGATACATTAATTTTTAGATATTGTAGAATCCTGCTTTATTTTTTACTAGTTTACTTTATCCAAATGTAATAATTATTGGTATTTTTAACCCTATTTATGTAATTTCTTATTTTCTTGTGTTTCAATTTGCATTACCATTAAAATCTGTGCCACTCTATTGTATACTACTTACATAATTGTATGATGAATTCTATCTCTATTATTTATATAAAAACAATTGGTTTTTCATAGCTGAAGCCAGCAAGATGTGATGTTGAACTAGTGACCCAGAATTAAAGGTAATTTAAGAAATGCAATCAAATACATGTAATTTATATTTAATTTATTTACTTAGTATGTTTTTATTCTGTATTCTGGTATGTTTGTAAATTTCATATTTCTTTAGTGAGTTGAGACAAGGTCTTTTTCAATTCCTTTTATTAGTTCACACTCTCATTATATTTATCTTATTCAAATTTTGTATTGTTAACAAAATACATTTTATCCATCCACTCAAGTTCAAATACATTTTTTTCTTGTAGTGGATGACAATTGATGTTATTACAGTTTTTTCAAATGATTTTGGTATTCTTGAATTTTGTAGTCCATTATGTTCGGTGAATCTCAATTAATCACATAAACAATAGCTTATGACTATCCGAACTTTAAATTTTGTAAATAAAACCTACTGAGGCAGAACGTTTTTGATTGCTATGTGGAGATCTTCATCAGTGTCTTCTGCTTGGAGATGATGGGTCAAGCGGTGACAGTATCAAAGAGTATGTTCGATTTGTATTGTGTTTGTTCGTTTAATATGTTTGTACTTTATGTTTTTGTGAATCTGTAAATTTTAGTGTGTCTGAATATTGTTCTAGTGTGTTGAGATGTGGTTCTTTTTTGCTGATGTGTAGGATTTCTAGGTTATGGTAAATGTCTGTGTATTTGTGTCCTGTTTCTTTTATGTGATTGTAAAATGTTGAGCTGGTGTTCTGTTTGTGTTTCTCGACTCTTTGTTTAAAGCTGCAACCTGTTTGTCCAATGTAGAATTTGTTACATTCGTCACAGTTCATGCCTGGTGCTTGTAGTTTATCTTTGTAGTTGGTGTTGTGTTGTATTTTGTATTGTAACTTGTTATTAGTTTTGTATGCTATTTTGTATCCTATTTTTTGAAATTTGCGGCCTATTTTGTTTGTAGTTTTGTTTATGTATGGTAATATGACGTATTTGTTTTCCCTGTCTGTAGTGTTAATTTTAGTGTTTTTTTTTTTGTATTTTGTACCATAGTTTGTCTATTATTGTGGTGTTGTATCCATTTGTGTATGCTAAATATTATATTGTGTCTAATTCTTTGTTTATGTTTTCTGTGGTCATAGGGACTTCTTTAAGTTGAAGCTGTGTTTTTGTGTGTGGCTTTTTGTTATGGTTAGGTCGAGGAAGTTTAGGGATTGGTTGGTTTTAATTTCTGAAGTGAAGTGGAGTTTTGGGTGTATTTTATTAGTGTGGATGAGGGGTTTTTCGCATTGTCGGGAGTTGTTTCTGCATTGTGTTATGATGTCATCGACTTATCTGTGCCAATAAATGGTTTTGTATTGTTTGTGAGTATCTTGGTGTTTTCTATGTGTTGTAGAAAAATTTTGCTTAGAACACTACTGATAGGACTTCCCATGGGTAGGCCATCTGGTTGTGAATAGAAGTTTGAGTTGTGGGTGAAATAGTTTTGTTTGGTGATGGTTTGGAGGCTGTTTATGATTTCGGTAACATGGGTTTTAAGTATGTTTTTCTGTATTAATTGGGTTTCTAGGATATTGAGCGTTTCAGGTATGGGTATGTTGGTGTACATATTTGTTATGTCGAGTGATAGTAGTGTTGAATTGTGTGCTATGTTTATGTCTTTTATTTTATTTATGAGGTTTGTTCTGTTTTTCATGTCTATATCTGTGTTCAAGTTAATAGATTGTCTGATTATTTTGTCCATGTTTTTGCTAGTTTATGTGCAGGGCCATTTTGGTAGTTGATGATGGCTACCACACAAAAAACATAACCAACAAAAACATAAACAATGAAATTAAAATCGCTGCAAACATAAAACAAAAAGCTCAACTAAACAACATCACACTCCCAAAAGCAGATAAAGGCAACACCACAGTAATTATTAATACAAACAGCCTAAACGACAAAATCAATGAATACATAATAAATAATTATATAACACAACTACAAGGGTTATTCATAAAATAAGGTTCCATGATTTTTAAACATAGTCAGCTTTATTTTTCTTATTTAATGTTTGTTATTAAGTTTGGGCAGGGCGTTTAATCAAAGAAGCAATCAACAAAACAAAATTTATAACCCCACACCACACCAAAAAAAACCTAAAACAAATAAAACCAATAGCCCCTAAACTAAACGCCCTGTCCAAACTTCGCGAAACAGACATCCCAATACGTCCACAAATCAACCACACAAGCGCTTCTCATCTTCTAGCTAAATTTCTCAAAAAAATCATGAAATTTAATAATCATTGTAGCATAAAAAATAGCCTAAATCTAATAGACAAAATAAAAAAACGTAAATATCCCACACATTTTCACTTTAGTCTCCTTCCATATATCAAATCTATATACCAACATCCCCATTCCAGAAACTATCAACATCCTCAAAAACATGCTTATAGACACAAATACACCACATACACACATTGATTAAATCATTCACCTTACAAAATTAATCACATCTCAAAATTACTTCCCCTACAATAACACATTCTACAACCAAAAAGAGGGCCTACCCATGGGTTCCCTCATAGCTAGCATCTTAGCAGAAATATTCATACACCATATTGAACAAAACAGTATTTTACACAACAATAAATACTCAGATACCAATTTTTACTGGTATAGATACGTCAAAGACTTCATAACATTATATAAAGGTAACACACGCCGAGCACACATATTTTTAAAACACCTTAATTCCTTACACCCAAAACTAACATACACCATTGAAACAGAACAACAAAACTCTTTCAACTTCCTAGACCTTACAATTAAACGTACAGATAAACAAACACATAAATATCGAAATCATGTTGCTGTTCATGACGAAAAGTGTAATAAGAAAAAACACATAAATTCAACATATACCGAAAACCCACTAATACCAATACGACCACTAGCAGCTGCTCAAACTAACCACACCAACATAGACTAGCCGCTTACAACACCATGATATATCACCTGCTTAAAACACCGTTAGAAAAGAAAAACACTACGAGGAGTTAAACACCATAATATATAGCATAATAATATAAGTATATAGAACTATTTAACGGATACAACACAACAATGATTGACAAATTATACAACCGCCTAAAAAATAAACCTAATAACCAAAATACAAACACACAACATGACAATCCCATAAAATACTTATCAATACCATACAGATTATCCAAAACCCACAATCTAACCAACACATTACGTAAATACAACTACAAAATAGCCTACTCCACACACAACACGCTCAATAAACAATTTAAACCCAACAACAAAATCAATGACATTTACAATGCCACTGGGGTTTACAAACTAACTTGCAGTTCGTGCTCTAGTTTTTACATAGACCGGACAGGGAGGTCCTTATACACACGTTACCAAGAACATATAAAAGCACTAACAAACAATAACTACCAATCAAACTTCGCAGATCACCTCAACTCCACAAAACATGACTACATAGACATAACATCTAACCTACAAATTCTTCATAAACAACACAGAAATAACCAACGCTACACAACCGAACAATACGAAATATACAGACACTTCAAACTACACCCTACACACATACGCAATACACAATTACATTACAACTCATACACACTTTTTGACATCATAACTCCTAATACTCACAAAATACATTTACAACACCTTAATATCCCACCCCCACCCTAATACCCTAACCTATGTAAACCTTCAGATTAGTACAGTCTGAGTTGACAATGGGACACATATCCCTAAACAGCCGTCCTCAGCCTATAGTTGTATAGGCAAGTTTGTAAATATTTACAAGCGTTTAGTGAAAACTAGTAGCTCATGTGAAGATGGAATCAACAAATATGAATTTTTTATTAAAAATTCTAGCTGACAGCAATTTTATTTTGGTATTTGTGCATGGTTCTGAAGAAATAGTAGTGCTTCTAATATTTCACTTCTAAGCCAGGTTCTTAATGTATTACAAATGAGATTTCAATCTAAAAAAATCTGATCTAGTTCGACTTTTGAGGTTGAAATCATTAAAAGACATGTGGATTTTAGAAATTTGGATTTTTAGAACAATGTTTGATATTAATCACTTTTACATTATGTTAATTAGACAAATGAGTATGTAGTCTTTAGTTAACCCATCTAAGATTTTAAATATTGATTGGTATGTTTTGCACTAGGCAATCTTTCCATTCTTGGAAATTAAAAATGAATGAGGCATAGAATACTCATCTGAATGCCCTTTATGTTACACAAAATTATGGCGACCTTTTATTTCATGAGATTTCCTTAAACCGCAATATTAGCACAGTTACAGAAAAAACACCATAAATATAATTCACCCCCTACTGACTTTAATAACAAATTGACTAGAATAGCTTATTTTATCAACTCACAACTTAACCGTCACAACTCAACTGAAGGGATTGAGGTGTAAGGCTTATGTGTATATTTATTTTTATGAATTATTTGTCTTCCCAAACTGCTTATTGGTAATACCAGTAATAAAAAAATAATTTATCACTAATAATACTATGTTAAGTATTATATTAAATATATATTATAAAATTTAAAGTTCGGATAGTCGTAAACTAATGTTTAAGTGATTAATAAGATTTGCCGAACGTAATGGAACACAAAATTCAAGAATTATATTAATATATTGATATGATGAGTAAAGAGAATTATTTTTTTACGTATTTCTTTAATATACATATTTCTTTCATACAAAACAAATTTTACATTAAATCCAAAGATTATCAGAATTACAAAATTGATACAAATTATAAACATGACACTGACAAACTAAGAGGAGATGTTAGATTATATGTTTTAGTGTAATCCAGGCATACATTTTAAATAATGTTTTATTTGTTGATACCCTTCTTCCTGAAGTTTGTTGTAGATTGTATTTCTCTTGTCCTTCTTGTATTTCAAAGTATTTTGTCTTTCTTGCCTTTAAATATTAAAAACTGTTTCAATGATGGTGATACAGTGTTTAGTGATGTTGGACATCCTGACCTGATACCGCTATTTTTAAAAATGTCCTTAAATTGAGTGTATACTATTAGACCTGACTTATTCATATATAGCACAAGATTTATTACAAAACTTTTCAGTATAAAATGTATCCTATTCACAAAATATTAGCAGTGTATGTGTTGCTCATTTTGTTTTATAAGATTCCATCAACTATTGCCATATTTTTGTAGCCAAACAAATATTATGATGAATTCAAAATTTTACTTTAAAAAAAATATTTCTTGAAATCTGATTTTGTAAATTTGCAGTTTAAACATTGACATATAACAAGGAATGCAACAATATGTTAATGCTTCCCTATGTTAGCACTTAATTTCAGTGATAAATATGCATGATCCATAGTTTTCTTTCGCTCAGAAAGCGATATATTCCTAAAAACTGGCATCCTCATGAATGTAAAAAAAGGATTACTTCAAGCAAGTATTTAGATATTGTAATATATGTAGTATAATAATAACATTGGTTGATTCCATCTTCACGTGAGCTACTAGTAATCACTTAACACTTTAAATGTTTTAAACTTGCCTACAGTAGCACTTACTTTGCTTGTTGAGGACGGCCGTTTCGGGAGATGTGTCCCTTTCTCAACTCAGACCGTAACTGATGTCAAGGTTTACGTAGGTTAGGGTGGGGGTGGGATATTTTGGTGGTGTGGGTGTATTTTTTGTGTATTAGGAGTTATGATGTCAAAAGGTGTGTGTGAGTTGTAATGTAATTGTGTATTGAGTATGTGTGTAGGGTGTAGTTTTAAGTGCCTGTATATTTCATATTGTTCGGTTGTGTAGCATTGGTTATTTCTGTGTTGTTGATGAAGAATTTGTAGGTTAGATGTTATGTCTATGTAGTCATGTTTTGTGGAGTTGAGATGATCTGCGAAGTTTGATTGGTAGTTATTGTTTTTTAGTGCTTTTATATGTTCTTGGTAACGTGTGTAGAAGGACCTCCCTGTCTGACCTATGTAAAAACTAGAGCATGAACTGCAAGTTAGTTTGTAAACTCCAGTGGTGTTATAAATGTCGTTGATTTCAATGACATCAATGTCGTTGGTGTCAAATCCAACAACAAAATCAACGACATTTACAACACCACTGGAGTTTACAAACTAACTTGCAGTTCGTGCCCCAGTTTTTACATAGGCCAGACAGGGAGGTGCTTCTACACACGTTACCAAGGACCTATAAATGCACTAAAAAACAATAACTACCAATCAAACTTCGCCGATCATCTCAACTCCACAAAACATGACTACCTAGACATAACATCTAACCTACAAATTCTTCATAAACAACACAGAAATAACCAACGCTACACAACCGAACAATACGAAATATACAGGCACTTCTAACTACACCCTACACACATACTCCATACACAATTACATTACAACTCACGCACTTTTTGACATCGTAACTCCTAATACACAAAAAATACACCGACCCCCACCCAAACCTACATGAACTTGGAGATCAGTTATGGTTTGAGCTGACAGTGGGACACATCCCCCGAAACGGCCGTCTTCAACAAGCAAAGTAAGTGCTAATATAGGCAAGTTTAAAACATATAAAAGTGTTTAGTATAATAATATATAAAACAAAGACACAAACGAACAAGAAAAGTCTTCAGTTATCCAATTGCTATTTTCTGATATAATAACGGTTAGGGATTGTGTTGAAGGATTTTAAAACGATTTTGAATTTTATTTGCAGCTAGTTTTTATTTGTTTATGTTACAAATCACGATACTGCATTCTATATTTATTAATGCTCTTTATACAAACATACAATACACACAAATAGTATGTATGTATTGTGTGAGTGCATGAGCGGACGCACGCTCATCAATTAACTGCATTTTAAATTGAATTACAAAAAATGGCTTTTCAGCTTGAAATAACTTAAAATGAATATTATATAATATTTTGGAATTATAATGAAAGAAGTTATCATTAGTTTCGTTATTTGTATATTTGAGTAGTCTATCCTTTTTTTTTAAACTTCTCATTAATGTTGTTTCTGTTATATTCAAAATTAAAAATCTTATATAATATTTTCCGACTCAATTTTTCTCGTCTTCAAATAATTCTTCAATGTTTGAAAGATGGTGATGTCTGAAATGTTCTTAGATTCAAAACCAAAAAATTTACAAGGCTGTGTATACGTCTATCCTTTTCTGTTTGTAAATTCTTTTTCCGGTTGTGTCTGTTAAGGTTAGTACGTAATCTTCAATTTATTTTGTCTACATTTTGTAGGTTTGTGGGGATTGCATTAATAAGGTAAACAGATATAAGAATAATTCTTTCCTATTTTACATTTGAATAATGTTATAAACCTACGATTGTTAGCGTTTTAACAAAATATTAATATGCTGGAAAACCATACACGTGAGCTTTTAAAGGCAACATAATAAGTTTGCCCGAGTTATTTTTTTAAAATATTTTTTAGATTTTATTATTATATTCTATAATTAAATTGTTAAATGGACTTGAAAAAGTAGAATGTGATCGATAAATTAAGTTTTAAATTTACAGTTGAACTTTGTGACATACTTTTCAATTCGTTCAGCAATAGGCATTCATAGCAAATATTGTTATGGAAGTAGAACCTTTAGTAGAGTTTATCTAACCCAATTTCAATGTAGAGGATATTACATGCATTACATTAGATGTGGTAATTATCAACTTCGTGTTTATGGAGCTAGGTAGGTCAATTTTATATACTTATATTGATATATATACCAATGAAATATCCAGTTAGGATATATTTTGTTGTAATTTTTATACATTACCTAATTAGACGTCTACTTCCGCGGAGTAGTAGCCTACTTTTGGTAATCATTTATTAAACCGGCCTCATACGATATTTTGGATTATTGTTCAAAAGCACGAAAAGGTACGATATCCACAAAAAAATTGTTTTTTTCTTTCAGGAAAGTTACTTTTTTTTAGTTTAAAGTTGGGGGAAATGTTTTTTGGCGGAGGCATAAGTTGTGAATAGGCGTGGAGTAATACAAACGTTTCGTTTTGTCAAGACTGCTGTGACGTCACGCGAACTCTACATTATTATCTATCTTGTGGCTCCGAGAAGAAAACATTTTGCACTAATTTTTTTGCTTTCACTAATTATTTCGTGCGGATATTGTCTTTTTTTGGTGGTTTTGAACAATATTCTAAAATACCGTAGGTGGCCGAAATAACAATTACCTTTTATTAAATATTGCTATATTAAAATATACCTACAAAGTATCCAGACTGGATAGATTTGGTAATAATTTTATCTAACATTACTATCTACCTGTATTGAAGTAAACCTACGAAGTATTAAGTCAGTATAGATTTGGTTCTATTTTGGTAAATATTGCCGATGCAGAAAATTACAACCAAATCTATCCTGACTGGATACTTCATAGGTATACTTTAATATAGGTAGATAATAATGTTGAATAAAATTATAACCAAATCTATCCTGACTTGACACTTCATAGGTATATTTTAATGTAAGTATATAGTAATGTTGTATAAAACTATAACCAAATCTATCCTGACTGAATACTTCTTATGTATATTTCAATATAGGTGGATAGTAAAATTGAACAATATAACCAAATCTATCCTGACTTGATACTTCGTAGGTATATTTTAATGTAGGTATATAGTCATGTATAAAATTATAACCTAAAGTTAAATTTTGAGATTTTTAAGTTTTGAAATAGTGTCTGTAAGTGAATGTTTGATCCTGGTAAGTAGTTTTGCGGCATAGAGTTCGCGTGACGTCACAGCAGTCTGACAACAGAAAACGTTTGTATCACTCCGCGCCTTTTCACAACTTGTGCCTCCGCCAAAAAAAAATTTCCCTACTTTAAATTCAAAAAAAGTAACTTTCCTGAAAGAAAAAAAATTTTGTTTGTGGATATCGTACCTTTTCGTGCTTTTGAACAATAATCCAAAATATCGTATGGGGCCGGTCTAATAAACGATTACCCTACTTTTTGCCAGGTGATGTCATCTGATATCTATTCTTACCTTACATGTGTTGTTTGGTTAAATGTATAAAATATGGTAATAGTGAGTTTTAGTGGCCACCTGAGATATATATTGAAAATTGTTCAGAATCACAAAGTATGATATGTGGATGATATGCACAAGAATTTTTTTAAAATTTTACTCGGAAAGTTATTTCTTATCAATTTAAAGTCGGGTAAAACATTCAGTGTTGAGCATTAAGTTGTGCATCGGCCGTGGAGTGATACAGTAACTTCACGCATATTTTACGTGTGTAGATATTTGAGAAATGTTTTGGCTTAATTTTGATGGTTTTTGCATATGTATATTTAAATATACTTATGAAGTTTCCAGTTAGGATAGATTTGGTTTTAAATTTATACAATACTATATACCTAAAAAGTGCCCAGTCAGGATAGATTTGGTTGTAATTTTATACATTACCTAAATAGTTAAATGTATAAAATTAGTTCGGACAGTCATAAACTAATGTAAAAGTGGTTTATATATAATTAGAACCAAATCTATTCTGATTGGACACTTCATAGGTATATTTCATTATAGATATTTTGCTATTATGATTTTAGCGTAAAATATTATACCGGCTGACCCAGAAAGTCATCAGGGATACGAAAAAACTTATTACAACTCTCGCTCATATCCCAAAAATTAACAATTTTGGAAAATAGTAATTCACCTTATATTTGGTGGTAATAGTCCTGGTAAAAATGCACATTTTCCACCCCCAATACAGTGCATATAAAATAAAAAACATGTCCTGAAGCTATATTGATAATTATTGGTTGCTATTGCCATGGAAGGTTAATTTGATGTACCTCTAAAGTATCCAGTCAGGACAGATTTGGTTGTAATTTTATACGTTTAACCAAATGTACACATGTAAGGCTAGAATAGAGATCACGTGATGAAGCACTACTCCGCTGAAGTAGACTTCAAATTAGGTAAATTACAACCAAAGCTATCCTAACTGGAGACTGTACATATATATATATATTGATACGAATTTTTTACCCAACTTTAATTTGATAAAAATTTTATTTATTTCATTGAGTGAGAGTTTTCTGTATGTTTTTCGTATCTCTGATGACTTTCTGTGTCGCCCAGTATAATTTTTTTGTTAAAATTTAGATTTCTGAACCAGCTACATATTTCCATTAAACATTCAAAAATATGTCAAAAGACTATTTCCATTGATATTTTTGTGTGTTATATCATGGTTTTTTATCAATTTAAAGTTGGATAAAAAATTCAGTGCAGAAGTAGCAGTTGTGAATAGGCTGCCTGCCTTGCGGAGGAATACACTGAAGTCACAACACATTTATACTTGCATACTATGTAGCATTACGTTTTGGCGTAATTTTAATGAATTTGTTGCTCGGACAAAATAAATTTTGCCAGGTGACATCATGTGATTCTATTTTTTGCCTTACAATATGTACATTTGTTTGGTTAAACGTATAAATAGACTCCTAAAACACCCAGATATTTGTATGGAACATTCCTAAACACGTCCTAATTCATCTATATTTCGGCTATTTCATCAATATTTTTTTTTGTTGGAAAATTATTTTTCATCAATTTTCAGTTGGGCAAGAAAATTCAGTGCGCAGTCGTAAGTTGTGCTACGGTTCCTCGGAGTGATACAGTGATGTCACAACTGTAGTTGTTCTTTTAAGAATGTAAACTTTGGTAAATACGCTTATTCCCACCCCCCATGATTAAAACATTTACAACAATTAAAATGAATAAAAAACATGTCCTGAGGCTATATTGATAATTATGGTAATTGTGAGTTTTAGTGACCACCTGAGATATAAATTGAAAATTGTTCAAACCACATAATAGGATGATATGCAGAAGAATTCTTTTTAAATTTTACTTTGTAAGTTATTTTTATCAATTTAAAGTTGGATAAAAAATTCAGTGCGGAGCATAAAGTTGTACATCGGCCGCAAAGTGATACAGTGACGTCTCAACTGTAGTTGGGGTTTTAGCAATCTAAAGTTTGTAAATAAAAAACGTGTCCTGAAGCTATATTGATTACTAATATTTTTGTTATTGCCAGGGAAGGTTAATTTCAAGTATCGGTATTTATTTCCCTTGCCCACGTGTACAATTTTAGAGAAAAGGTCAAAATTTACATTTTCAAACCGGCACTTAGTACAGGACGCCGTTGATTAAGCACGCCAAAAACTAATCCCAACAAATTTAAAAATGAACCTTCCGGGGTAGTCAACAAATTTTGTTTTTATTGTTTTGTTTTAAGGTTGTTTCAGGGATTTTTTTCCACATATAGAGGATATAATGCATTCTACATAATAACCCCAAACGTATGAGGTAATAGGGTAGTAGGTATGAGGGGTAGTGAAACTAATATTAAGGTAGTTGTGAGTATTGGGGGCCACCTTAGATTAAAATAGAAAATTGTTTAAAAACACGTCCTAGGGTTATATGTACAAGATTTTTTTTAAATTTTACACAGAAAGTTATTTTTTATCAATTTAAAGTTGGGTAAAAAAATTCAGTGCGGACTGGTATTTTGTGAATCGTCTGCAGAGTGATACATTGATGTCACAACTGTGGTTGGTATTTTAAGAATCTAAACTTTGGTAAATACGCAGATCACCCACCCCCAATGGAATGCTAATAATATGAATCAAAAACATATCCTGAAGCTATATTGATAACTATTGTTTTTGGTATTCCCAGGGATGTTTAATTTTGTGTATTTATATTGAAATATACCTATGAAGTATTCATTCACAATAGATTTGATTGTAATTATACATTTAACCATTAGGTAGTATATAAATGTACATTAGTATGTAGTAATGTATAAAATTACAACCAAATCTATCCTAACTGGAGACTTTATAGGTATATTTAAATATACAATGGCAAAAACCATAAAAATTATGCCAAAACGTTTCTCTAATATCTACTTACATAAGGTATGCGTGAAGTCACTGTATCACTCCACGACTGTTGCACAACTTAGTAAGTTACGTTGCAATTATAACTGATAGTAACTTATGGTGAAATTATAACTATTAGTAACTTACGGTGCAATTATAACTGTTAGTAAGTTACGTTGCATTATAACTGTTAGTAGCTTATGGTGAAATTATAACTATTAGTAACTTACGGTGCAATTATAACTGTTAGTAAGTTACGTTGCATTATAACTGTTAGTAGCTTATGGTGCAATTATAACTATTAGTAACTTACGGTGCAATTATAACTACAGTCGGCACTGCTTATTGTGATCATATTTGTCAGAAGCATATTTGATAACAATAACAATAATCGAACGCTCAATCACGATGTAGTCTACAGCCGTCCTGCTTGAACTCACTGTATTATGGCCACAACTTTGTTCTGAACGATATGTAAGCCTATCATTACATTAAGTAATTCTAATTCTGTAACACTATAATTAAACTGTACTTACCAAATTTTGATGCTATTCCAGACAGTTTTATGTACAGTAGTAGAATTTCTGTAACTTAGTTTTATACTTGTTAAAATTAGTGGGCATATTTCATGTCAGTTTATTTTATTCCACTGTAGATTTTTTTAAAACACTGAATTTAGCATAATTGAAAAAAATATATAGAACTACGTAAAACACTTGATCAATACATTTTAACACATAAAACTTCATTATAAAACACTTCAATCTTATTTACACTTCAAATTTACATTTATTTTTTCTTGAAGAATTGTTCTTATTCATATGATTGTTGAAATTTTCTGATTTTTGTTGAACAAACTGCCTTAGAATCTCAAGAGTTTGGTGAACTTCCTGCTTAGATCTTTGCGGTACACATTTATCATTTTCATCATCATCGGTGCCTTCTTCTTCGTCAGTAACTTTTGATGTTGAAGCAACTGCCTTACAATTATCGTCTTCAGTCATTTTCGCGGCTGTTTCAATACTATCATCAACTTCCATCCACTCAGTATATTCTTTTAAGGACAAATCGAAAGGCTTCAAGTTCTCTTCAGAGTCTTCTTCAGATGTAGCTTGCTCTTGATTTTCTTCAACAAAAAACCCACCTTTTCTAAAGCAATTTTTCACAGTTTTTTTCAGAAACTTCATTCCAAGATTTTGCTATCAGAAGTATATTATCGAGTAAAGAAGTTTTTTTAGCCAATTCAATTGAGGTAAGGATTTGAAATTCATCCATATTTTCTATAATTCTAGCATGCATCTCTCGTCGATAAAAACTTTTGAGATTTTTAATTATGCCTTGGTCACATGGCTGAATAATTGATGTAGTATTGGCCGGAAGGTAAATCACTTTGATGTGTTTTAGCATGTGCTTATGTCATTATGTGCAGTGCAGTTGTCTAGTAGAAGGACAATGTTGCGCTTCATGCTGGTATCCCATTTAGTCAGCCATTCATTAAAAATGTTTGATGTCATCCAAGCATTGGAGTTTGAATGATATTCAACCGGTAGCTTTTTGATACCTTGAAAACAACGTGGATTTTTAGATTTACCTATAATTAAGAGTTTTTCTTTATGACTAACCATGTTAACACAACACAAAACAGTTATTCTTTGTTTACATATTTTACAGCCGTTAGCACTTTCATTTTTAAATAAGTAAGTATGTTCGGGTAAAGCACGATAATAAAGTCCTGTTTCATCTGCATTGTATATGTAGCTAGGAGAATACTCGGCCAAAATCTTTGGCCATTCGTATTGTAACCCGTCCTCAGCTCCAACAAAATCAGCATTTTTTTTCACCACATGTTTTCTTGTAAACAATGTTTTCCCTTTTCTTCCATCGATTGAACCATCCATCTGTGGCATAAAAACCTGTTTTCCTATTTTTTTTTGCAAGATCCTCAGCTTTTAGACGCATTAGTGGGCCGTCAACTCGAGCATCTTTTTCGCGAACATTTTTAAACCACAATTTCAAAGTTGATTCCACCCAGATCCTTCCCAGAACGATGTCTTTTGTTGTCAACATTTGCATTACACTTTGATAATGACAAGATTTTTTCTTTGTTGTTCAATATTTTACATAAGAGAGGTTGAGAAACGCCAAGTTGAGAAGCAGCGTTTCTTTGACTCATTTTTGGTAATTTACTGTACCTATCTAGAATATCAAGTTTTTGTTTAAGACTTAAATCGCGTCGTTTCTTTTGAGATTCGGACATCTTGCTATACTGTCCTTTGAAACTTCAAGTGACACTAAATTCTACAAAACAAACGAAAAAGATCTTTAAAAATTAAGTTATGTAAAATCACACTGAAATACTGTAATAAATGTTCATAAAAATTCACTGTTAAAAAATACAGTAGGACTGTACTGTAAATGGTTCAGTAGTAACATCAACTAATGTTAAACAACTAAAGTCGACTTAGCGAGGCAGGGTGTTTGCGTAAACAATGAGTAAGGGAGACATTCTGAGAACTGTTCTAAGTGCTGAAACCGTTATAAAGTACAGTATTATACTGTACAGTATTATACAGTATTATACAGTCGGCGCCGACTGTATTAGTAACTTACGGTGAAATTATAACTATTAGTAACTTACGATGCAATTATAACTGTCATTCTAAAAATAAACATTCTATGAATTGGGCGTCATTGTGTGTTGCACGTGCTGTTTACACTACTTTGTAGACATATTTACTTGGTTAATGCTAGTATACGTTGATGCATATGATTTTGCATGGCTAATTAAATGATAATAATAAGCGAACAGATTATTACAATAAGAGACCTAATTACAATGTATTAATATACGTCCGTGTTTGTTTTTCAATGAAACAATAACAATAACCGAATGATAACATTAACCGTGATCACAATAAGCGGCGCCGACTGTATTAGTAACTTACGGTGAAATTATAACTATTAGTAACTTACGATGCAATTATAACTGTAAGTAGCTAACGCTGCTATGGAAAACATAGTTTTTTTTTGCCTTTTCACCTTACTGTATATTGTAGATTACAAATTCTAGGTAAAATAACTAAATTACCTACTTACACAAAATCCTGTAAGGTGTATGTAAACTGAACGTAGACTCTAACACAACTGGCCTGGCGGTTGCGGAACAAAGAGGCTTACTTTATTTTCATATTACATCCTGATATCGGAGGTCTGAATATAAGAGGTTTTACTGTAAAAAAAATGTATTCCGATATATTCCTGTGGCTTGTATTATAACCTATTTCATTGTGACTACAGTAGAATTCCTCTAAGTCATCACTGTAATAACAAACATCGTCTGCACTGTCACGTAGTATAGGTGCCATCTGTAAAGTATTCTTTAGTACAAAAGAAAATGACACACGTTTTTAAAAGCTAAAACAAATAGATTGAGAGTATTTTTTCTTGTTAGTGTTATTGTTCTTGCAAGGTCCTTTTTTTGTGTGTCTTTCGTGAAGATAGAGAAACGTACTGTATTTATGACTACAAACTTTACTGCAGACTACTAGTGATTTATAGTATTGTGTAATAGTTTTTATTTTAGTTTTGCTGCTAACATAAATAATGTAAGTACAACACTAATTACATTACACGTCTAAGTAAGCTTTATTTATCTGCTATGTTTACCCACAATTAAATTTGTAATTTCACAACTTCCGTAATTCGTCTTTTCGTTGAATTTGTTACCCCTTCGGTCCTGAACGTGACGAATTAGAGAGGTCCTACAGTATTTTGAAAATTTGTTTATAGTTTTATGTTTTATTTAAATAATTGTCAATAATTAAGAAAAGGCTACTTGTAGAAGATCCAACATTTATGTGTACTAGGGAAAGCTGGATGACTTATGACACCATGTTTTTAAGCATTAACGTCTTGTGTTTTATTAAGTAGTTGTGGTGTCCTGGAAGGAAAAAATTAAACACCCTTTAGGCAGGACTTTATTGTTAAGTAGTTGAATGTAATTTTTATTTAATTTTTTTTTCCAGATGCCATCTGTTACACTAAAAGACGTTGACCAGCACAAATTTGTGAAGGCTTACTCTGCCTTCTTAAAGAAGTAAGTTGTTAAACAATTTTAAAGTTAATAAAACTGAAAATTACCTCACTTTTACAAACAATAAATCTTCAATAACTAATCTTTTCATAATACAAATTTTAATGTAAATTTTATCATCACAGGAAATACACAATTTGATTACTAACACGCTCTTGGACATGCTTACAAATTTATATGTAGCTTTTGAATGCAGATATTAAAAAAATGGGGTCTTTTGCGTTATACGACCTGCACTATATTCCACACAAAAATCACTATATTTCATTAAAATATACACACAACATAACTTAACCTAGCGAACATAACAAATGAATTCCTTAAACTGTTGGTGGCCAAAAGCCAACAATGTCTTTTATTATTTGTTCGAATGCATCGATCTCTTTATATCGTTGCCACCAAAGAAATTCACATAAATAGGAATCAAGCAAGTCTCTCCTGGTTCCGCACTCTTTCCGGTTCCGCCTGTTCGCTGGCGCCCATAAAGACACGATTTGTTGAGTGTGAGCTCCTGTATACGGGTCAATGAAATTTTCGGAGTGATTCATCGTCAAATGTTTAAACTGCATCCCAGGAATATTTTCAATACCGGTGTAAGAAGACCACATATCTGATATTATTGTAGTATCCGGTTCTATACACTCTGTGATAACGCTAAGTAGCATTGCCGAAGTTCTATTCGGAACAGCATACATGAAACATTGTTTATTCTTGGTGCAAATACCACCGAACACCCATTGCTGTGAGTAAACTCTACCACGTTGTTTTTTCGTTTTGAAAAACACGATTCATCAATTTGAACAGTTTTATTTACATTGCCAATTTTTCTAGGATTTTTAAGCAGAGAATCCGCGCACACTTCCCTCAAAAAATTCTTCCAATCACATATTGAGTGTTCACTAATGCCCAGTTCCTCGCCCCAAAACTTGTATGTCGCAAAGTCTTTAACCCAAGAATATATGAAAAATATAATAGTTTTGAATAACAATTTACTTCCCTCCAACCATGTGCCTCTCCTCAGACCAATTGCAACGCGGCATTCTTTTTTCTGGCATCGCTATCTGTCATGTTTCTCACTCAAACTGAGTGCCATTTCATGTCCAGCATCACAAAGGTGCGTATTGTGCAAAATACCGACCTTCTGTAAATATGCAACAGCTTTCTCCTTGGTAGCAATTTCCCTTACTAGACGCAACAAAGACATATTCCACCGTTTTCAGAAATGAGGTCATATAACGAAAAATGGTACAAGAAATTTATTATTTTGTGCTGGGAAATATACGGAAATTTGAAAATTATAACTGAGTTGCCACCCTGATATTGTATAGAATGTTTTGTATGAGTTATATTGACAGAAAATTTTGTGAAAGGTCTGTAGAAGTGTGAATAATTGGGAGGTAAGATGTAATTATATTATGAGATAACCTTTACAATTTCTGTTACAGGACAGGCAAGCTTAAGGTGCCTGATTGGGTGGATGTTGTAAAGAGTGGTAGGTTCAAAGAATTAGCACCTTATGATCAAGATTGGTACTACACAAGATGCGCAGCTATTGTTAGGCATATTTATTTCCGTTCTCCTGTCGGTGTTGGGGCTGTTACGAAAATGTTTGGAGGTATGTAATCAGGAAGGCTTCAATAAAGAGTTATATTTATCCTATGGGGAAATTAAGTTGTTTGGGTTTCTAACATAGTAGTTGGATTATATTTCCTTTGGGTTTATGGTGCAGATTTTGTTATAAATTGTAATACTACGATGTATTATAGATTATGTTAAGTATAAGACAAAAATATATAAATACATGGTTTTAAAACGAAAGAAAATGAACATTTTTTTAAACATGACATAATACAAATTTTCTCAACATGAATCGATAAAAAGCAACAGTGAAAAACAGATAAAGACATTTTTAAAGAATACAAATTTAAAGTAAAATCATATTAAAATAAAACTTTCAGATTTGAGTTTTAAAATAATAAATTTTGTGACATTTTTCTTATTAACTGGTTCTGAACCAAATTCTATAATATAAATAAGTTCTAAGATGTTTAATATATGAAACTGTAACCGTTTGTAACCTTCTCTTTCTTCGTTTGACCAAAAATAGAAAAAAAATAAATTATTATTAAACTGTTTATAACTTTTAAACAGCAAGAGTTAGGATTTCAAGTGTATGAAATATTCACTGGTTTGTAGGTTAAAACTGTTTTATATACAGTATACCCTGCTATTCGCGGTTGGCAAAATTACAGGATATCCCACTAATATGTATCGTATTAAAAAAAAAAGACAAAGACAGTATAGTTATTTGTCAGGTTCTAGGATAATATTCTTGTCAGGTTCTTGTCTTATTTATTTTGTACAGTACTGTACTTATTTATCACAAAGAAATCTGATTATTAACTGTATAAAACAACTGTGGCGTAATGTTTAATTTAAATAAATGAAACCTCTATACCACAAATGATAGATTTATTGAAATTACCTCTGAGGATGATTGCTGTGCGATTGAAGTGTGCCTAAGGTTTTCAATAAAAGAAAAAGTCATTTGTGGTATAGAGGTTTCATTTATTTAAATTAAATCAGATTATTCTTTAAACATATATTATAATGTCCCCTATTAGGCCTACTACTCAGAAGATAGGCATTCCTTATTTATAACAAACGGCATTGTAAGTTGTTATTAGTTTTGTATGCTATTTTGTAACCTGTTTTTTGAAATGTATGGGCTATGTTGTTTGAGGCTCTGCTTATGTATGCTATTGTAATGTATTTGTTTTCCCTCTTTGTGGTGTTAATTGTGGTGTTTTTTGTATATTGTGCCATTGCTTTGTCTATTACTATGATGTTCTATCTATTTGTGTCTGTTAAATATTTAATGGTGTCTAGCTATCTGTTTATGTTTTCTGTGGTCATTGGAACTTCTTAAAGTCTGTGGAGCATGGACCTGAAGGCAGCATGTTTGTGTTGGATAGGGTGGTTTGAGGTGTTGTGGATAAGTGTATCTGTCATTGTGTGTTTCCTATGTTGAAGCTGTGTTTTTGTGTGTGGTTTTTTGTTATGGTGAGGTCGAGGAAGTTTAGGGATCGGTTGGTTTCAATCGCTGGGGGGAACTGAAGTTTTGGGTGTATTTTATTAGTTTAGGTGAGGAGTTTTTTGCATTGGTGGGAGTTGCCTCTGTATAGTGTTATGTCACGACGTATTTGTGCCAGTAAATGATTTTGTGTGCGTGTGTATTGTTTGCGAGTATCTTGGTGTTATTTCGCTTAAGGCACTGCTGATAGGACTTCCCATGGGTAGGCCATCTGGTTGTGAATAGAAATTTGAGTTGTGGGGGCTAGTTTTGATTGGTGATGTTTTGGAGGATGTATAGGATTTCAGTTATGTGGATTTCTTGTATGTGGTTCCGCATTAATTGGGTCTTTAGTATGTTGAGGGTTTCAGATACAGGTGTGTTGGTGTATATGTTTGTTATGTCGAGTGATAATAGTGTTGAATTGTGTGGTATGTTTATGTCTTTTATTTTATTTGTGAGGTTTGTTCTGTTTTTTTATGTGTGTATCTGTGTTCAAATTAATAGATTGTCTGATTATTTTGTCCATGTATTTTGATTTATGAGTTTATGAGCAGGGCCATTTTGGTAGTTGATGATGGCTACCACACAAAAAACATAAACAATGAAATTAAAATCGCTGCAAACATAAAACAAAAAGCTCAACAACATCACAGTCCCAATAGCAGATAAAGGCAACACCACAGTAATTATTAATACAAACAGCTAAACGACAAAATCAATGAATACATAATAAATAATTATATAACACAACTACAAGGGTTATTCATAAAATAAGGTTCCATGATTTTTAAACATAGTCAGCTTTATTTTTGTTATTAATGTAATACATCATTTTAAAGCTTAAAACGCTATTGCGCTATTTTTCCACATAATCGCCGTTTCTGTCCAAACACTTTTGAAAACGATGCTCCAACGTTTCTATCCCCATGTTATAGAGTTCTGCCACCCAAGTAGAGTACTGAAGCGTAAGCCACCCAAGTATTCCTTTAATTTTGGGAATAAATGATAATCACTTGGGACACAATAGTTCAGCCAAAATCTGTCAGCAGTTCTTGTGTTTGATGTGAGACATGAGGTCGAGCATTGTTATGGATAAGCCTCAAACCACTGGATAATCTTCCTCTCTGGTGGTTCTGGATCGAACGTCTCAGTTTTCTTAATGTGTCGCAATACCTGTCGGAGAACTATTGTTCTATGAGGCATAAAGTCGATTGAAAGCAGGCCCTTCCTGATCCAAAACACTTGCCATAACTTTTCCAGCGGACTTCGTTTGTTTAAACTTCTTCGCCCTCGGCGAAGTTGAGTGGCACTATTTATGTTGCGAACATGTTGAACAGATATATACTTTTTCCCATAAACTTCGATTAACTGACATTAAATGACAAAAGATTAAATCCGTTTTGCCTTTGAAAAAATGTATCACAGCACGAATTTCGCAACTGGCGGTAACAGTGATAGGGAGCTCCATCTTCGAAGGCTGCTAGCCTGGTACTGAGCACTGTAGCAAGGCGGGAGTGGTGGAGACAGAGAAATGAGTAGTTGATAAGTAAGACAGTATTACCAAATTTCTCCTAGCACGTCACATTCTTTCTTAGCAGCATAGGGAAACCTATTTTATGAATTACAGACCCAACTGATAAATACCTCAGAACCATCAAAAAACTAATTAATACATCCAAATACATTATCGGCAAAAACAAAAAAATACCACCTAAAACACCTACCCTCCGTGCTCTCCCTAAAATTTACAAACCCAATGTCCTTATCCGAGCCATAAAAAACTATTTTGTAGAACAATTGAAAATAAACTAATAAATAATTGTTTTTAATTTATACATTTTCTAAAGCTTTGCATTAGCATCTTCAGAAATAATATTTATCTGATATCATTTGTTTTATTGAATCAAATTATTTTATATGGCGATATTTCTATATTTCATTTGTTGTCCTTGTTAATACAGAAAGTATTGTGTATACATGCATATGTGTTTGTGTGTGTTTTGTACATGTATACCAATTATACTTACATATGTACATTTGTCTGAACATTCTAACTGTTCAACTCTTCAAATTATAAAATTTGATAATATGATGTAGTCTAACAGTATATTTTTCATTTGTGAAATCAGTCAAAATGAATATTACTTATTATTTTTTTTAAACCATTATTAATTTGTTACTAACAGATTTTTTCTCCAATTTAATTAATTATTTTGAGCTCTATCAAAGTTTTTTTATCAATCAATATGATCTCAAAATAAAATTATAAATAAATAATACATTTTATTTGTTATGAGTAATAGTAAACTAAATGTAATAGTTTGTATTTGCAATTTCAATTGATAACTCGTAAGGGTTATTAATACTAAGACAATCAGTCACTTCTCACTTAGGATGCTATTCTTGTTTGTTTTTTCCCATGCAATATATATATATATATATATATATATATATATATATATATATATATATATATATATATATATACTGTATGAATAGTCTTACTCTAGTCACATAACTGGACAGTGATTTATAAATTTTGAAAATGCTAATAATGTAAATTAGCGAAAAGCTTCAATCAACAATAAAATGAAGTAATAATCGTATATCCTTGTTTATGAAAATTATTTTATAATTATTTATATATATATTAAAACAACACTTAAGGCAAACATATCTTTTTTTTTGTAAAAATTTTTTTTTTTTTTTTTCGTTTTTTTTATTAAAACTGGTCATTTCTGACCAACCATTAATTTACATTTGATAATTAGATTTTGTAAAAATAATGGCAAATTGTATTTCGCAGGGCGTAAGCGTAATGGTGTACGTCCAGCACACTTTTGTCGTTCCGCAGGAAGTGTCGCTCGAAAAGCACTTCAGTCTCTTGAACAGTTGAAGCTTATTGAGAAGAATGCTGAAGGAGGGCGTAAATTGACATCTCAAGGAAGGCGAGATCTTGATCGTATCGCTGCTCAAGTACACCAGAAGAAAAAGAAACAGTTGCTTGCCTTGGCACAACAGTCAGGTATAACAGTGCAGGCCCCTTCAACTCAAGCACCAGCAGCGGCTCCGGCTCCAGCACCGGTCGCTGAGCCTGTAGGGGAGGGGTGGGCTTAAGATTGATGTTTTAATAAATTTTTAAAATATTCATTGCTGTTTCTTTCCAAGCCTTCAAATTCTTTTAAAGAATATATATTATTAATTAAAATGTGTACTTCTATGTTTTATACTTTCAACTCTAATATTCTATTGTATATAATATATGATCAGGAAAACGGGAATTATTGGCTTTGGAAAAGTCTGGGAATCTACAGGAATTATGATAATTCTGTTATGTTTTCAGGAATTATATTGCAAATCATAAAATTCTGACTAAATTCACATTAATATGGATACAGAATGTAAAACCAAGCTTATTTAACCACTGATACCATGAGGTGCTTGGGCTGTCAATGTCTCCTAGCTGCTAGTCAATGACTCCTACCTGAGTCACCGAGCAATTCTCTGCACCAGATACTGTAGATAATTGGTATATAAATATTTGTAAAATTTTAATTATTAGATTATTAAATTTAGTTCTGAAATAATTCTTAAAAATTGGACGCAGTCAAGTTAAGTACAAACATTGGTTTACGTAGATAAACTCATCCTTACTAGGATGTAAATTGTTTTAAAAATTTTACTTGGTAAGAAAAAATTGTCGTTTGTGTATCATTTATCTGATGTGAATCATTACTTGACAGAGAGAGACTATAATATTTCCCTTATGAAGTTTCTTGATGTAATCATCTTGAATTCACTGATTAAACTAAATTTAAACTACTCAACTAAGTGAATACGTAATTGCTTACTTGCCGACGCGTTTCAAAATAATCATTCCTGTTACGAAGCTAGCTCTCTAATAGTGGCTTTTGGCTCTTTACAAACGGTATTACAGGGTTGGATTTATGACGGTGGGTGAATTGTCGGTGTCTTGTGTGATGTATTGGAAAAGGCTATTGGCTTCAAAGTATGTGCGGTCATTTAATTGTAACGTTTTTAAGAAATTATTTTAGTTTTAATTTTAAGTTTTAGTTTTAGTTTTAAGTTCTAGCTTACGGTTCAGGCGTAATAATAACCGTCTGTCCTTAACGCTCTTCAAAACTTGAAGGTAGAACTCCGTTACATTAAAATACTTTAAAATACAAAGCTAAATCATTTAAACTAGCAGAGTTTCATTAAATTAATTTTTTAAAGCTTATTAACTTGAAATGCATGGAATTGTGTGCTGGTTAAATAATTACTCTTTTGAATTTCAATTAAAGCAAATTACACTCATTTTATTTAACAAAGAAAAATAATATAAATTATAATCATGATACAAATTTCTTGACATTGCTTCAGTTACGGATTATTGAACATTTAATATTTAACTTATGAATTTTTACGGATAGCAATCTATCAATGGATCAATGGCTGAAAATGAATCTGTACTCGAGTTTACTTGCTTTTTTCATAATCAAATTTTATAATTCAAGGTGAACACAAGTGCACCAAAAGATGCGTAAATTACATTTATGTATATAGGTTGAAACGTTCAAGGTTCATTAATTTGAGTTAAACTGTCTAACATTTTAAATTTTGCAATAAATCTCTAAAGTCTTAAATCGTCCACTTAGCTGTATTCACATGTCGTAACCTCGCATCCTCCTTGTGGAAAAGTCTCAGGAAATGTCATCGGTAACTTCAGCGTCCCATCTTTGTACCTGGTTACGTACGCTGTCTTCTACACCATGATTATAACATGTTTAAGAAAATGAATATTACATTAAATTTTGAAAACAAAATAATATTTCCTTGCTCTCGGACACGTCCGTTGCCCTTTACATCTTGGCTAAAAGAGAGTTAAAACTAACGTTGGAAGCAACCTTCCCCGCTACCGCGCATCGCATGTGCGCAGACGTACTTTATTACTTGTTTTCAAACTTTCCGACAGATGTCGCTATCAACCAGAGATCTCATTAAAAATATTTCTAATACATCACAATTTTTTTATATAGTTGTATATTGTTACAATTTTTGAATACATTCTCGTTTGTTTTCTGAAATTGCCAATTTAATATGTAACACCATCTAAAGTGTGTTACATATTTTTCCCCCCTTTTGAAAAAAAATGTGTTATTTCATTTTTTTTTTTTTTATTGAATGTTTTTATCTAATTTAATAATTTATTAATGACTCTTAATTCAGCAACCAAACTATTCTCCTTTAAAAGAAACATATCATAAACCCTTTTATTATTACTTTCATTTCCATAATTAGAACAAACCTAGTTTAACTAAAAAAAATTTTTCTATAGGACATTAACATAACATAAACAATATTATTTCTTGGATTTAATATCCTTTCCAAACAAAAAAATTAAACTTTTTAACAAATAAATCTATAATCATCTTTTCTTTTACATTCATAAAATATTTTGTATTGACACATACTCTTATACCATTACACAATGTTCTTTAGTTACTTTATTGCATTAAAACACTTTCACTTATTAATCAAAAATAATATCTACTCACTTCAATAGTGTTCTTATTTATTTGGTGCGCACCATTGTCTTTAAATACGAAGTTTACATACAGGATTTATACCTAATTACATAATTTATCACTCATGTACTTTTCATCAACATTATTTAGGAATTTGTTGCAAATTGTTCAGTTTTTGCTTGTTAAAGTGTTATTAATTATGTATCATTTAATTTAAAGTAGTTTGTTTTGTAAAGTCAGTCCGTCTTGTAAGTGTGGTCCACGTCATAAGTCTGGGACCAAATAGTCTTTCCCCTTGTGTAATTGTGTAGTCTAAGTCTAAATTAATAACCTTTTATTCGCATTACGAACAATTGCTGTGGAGGTTTCCTAGCCTCTTTTTAATTGCGAGATATGCACCTTGCGTATCTCATTTAAATTTTCTACCCCTTGTATTAAAACACTTACAGGGTTTAAGAAATATAATAATTTGTATGGACCTTTAAATTTTACATCTAGCTTAGCTTGATATTTATCTATCTTTTTTGATAATGACTGATGCTTTACATACACCTTATCTCCTACCTTGAAAGGATGCACATTATCACCTTTATAGATACCACACTTTTTATTTCTCTCAATTGACATTTTAATATTCTTTACGGCTTTGTTAAGTCTGCTTGCTATTTCTGTTTTGGAAATTTTATTTTCTACAATGTCATTCAAACTCCACAAATTGGTTAACAGATCATTTGGTTTAAAATTAAACATTAATTCAAAGGCTGAATGTCCAGTGGATTCATTGAAGGCTGAATTTAGACAAATTTGCAAATAATGAAGTCCTTCATCCCACATTGTTTGTTTATCGTGAAAAAAGCTCCTTAACAAAACCTTAATATTTTTAATATATCTCTCAGCTTTATTAGCTCTTGGTATATATGGTAGGGTTTTGATATGTTTTATTCCATTATTAAACATAAAATTTTTAAACTCAATGGCTTTAAAACATGCTCCATTATCAGACACCAAGAAACGAGGCATACCAAAATTAGCAAAAACTACATCTCTCAACTTGTTGATGACATTTACAGCTTTGGCATTTCTTAAAGGCATTATATAACAGAATCTACTTAAATCATCTACTGCAATTAACAAATGATTATGACCTTTCTTACTCCTTACTAATGGTCCCATTATATCTACATACAGCTTTTGCATAGGATTGTTTGATACAAAACTTACAAGTTTCCCATTATAAATTTTTGGTGCTTATTTACAAGTAGCACATATTTGACAATCTTTAATTTTTTGTTTTATAAAATTACACAAATTAGGTCTATAGAAATATTGGTTAATCTTTGACATGGTTTTTAATTGACCAAGATGTCCGCCAAGAAATAAAGTATGATAATATTCGAACATCATGTCTTTCAAATTAACAGGCAAATAAATTTTTAATTTGTTTTTATCTTTAAACATTAATAGGCCTTTGCTCATACAAAACTTTTTATTGTTAGTTTTAGATTTAATACTTTCTACAATTCTTGTTATTTCAGGATCTATTTTTTGATTTACTTTCAAATCTAGGTAACCTAAAGGTATTTGCGAAATCACATTAGTTTGAGGATTAGGACATTTGTTGTTGTTAATGGATTGGAATTTCTTCCCCTGTTTATCTTTTTTAAAGATTTCGTCCTTTGACTCTATCTCAACTATTTCTATATCAATACCTTCCCCATTATTGTGGATTCTACTAAGAGCGTCGGCTACTACATTCTGTTGCCCTTTTATATGAAATATTTTAAAAGGTAGACTTACAATTCTTTCTAACCATCTTCCCAATTTGCCTAACTTTCGGAAATGTGTAAGAGACCATGATAATGATTGATTATCTGTAAGCAAGTAAAAGGGTTGTACCTCTAAGAATTTATAAAATTTTTCGATGCTAAGAACAATGGCTAAAGTTTCCTTTTCGTATACTGAAAGAGCTCTCTCTGAATCTGTGAATTTCTTTGAAAAGTAAGCTACGGGTTTCTTTTGATCAGCATCATTCTTCTGTAACAAGCATGCACCAACGCCATATTCACTGGCATCTGTCATCAGATAGAAAGGTTTGTTGTAATCCGCAATTTCTAAACAGGGAGGATTGGAGATACAATTTTTTAAAGTGTTAAAACTTTTCTCACACTCTTCCGTCCACTGGAATTTAACTCTTTTCTTCCTCAACTCGTTCAATATACTAGCAATTTTTGCATAATCTTTAATGAAACTACTGAAAAATGACACCATGCCTATAAATCTAGACACTTCCTTAGCATTTTTTGGTCTAGGAAAATTTTTTATTGAATTTGTTCTTTCTGGATCGATTTTAATTTGATTATGGCTCACTTTATTACCCAAAAAATTAATCTCTTTACATACAAATTTTGCCTTGCTCAAATTTACAGTTAAATTATTTTTACTCAATCTACTAATTACTTCTCTCACATGTTTCAGATGTTCTTCTAAACTATCACTATATATAAGGATGTCATCAACAAAGTTTAACATGTATTTAAACTTTATATCACTAAAAATTCTTTCAATATACGAGCTTAATATTCCACTGCCTACATGCAAACCATATGGAATTCTCGTATAATTATATTGACTGAAAGGTGTTGAAAACGCTGTATACTTTTTGCTATTTTCGGTAAGCGGTATCTGGTGGAAACTGTTACAAAGATCAATACAATTAAAATACTTAGCATTACCCAGAAATTGATAACAATCGGCCATGTCGCCAATAGGATGTGAAACTCTTTCTATCAATTGGTTCATTTTGCCATAAAAGTCTATGTTTATCTCCCTTTGAAACTAAATATGAAGGACTCAAATATGGGCTAGTGGAATGCTCAATTATTCCTTGTGCTAGTAAATCATCTATTATTCCTTTTAGAATATTCATTTTAGGTGGACTGATGGGATATGGTTTAACTTTTACAATTTCATCTGATTTTACTTTCAAGTCAAATTTAAAATTTAAGGCCTTGCCGATCTTATCCTTGAATACATTAGGAAATTGTCTTACTATTGCTTCAATTTCTTTAATTCCTTCTGGACTACCTATTTGTATTTTACCATTACTCATTATATTGTTATTGCTTAAGGATTTAAAATTATTAATTTTTATTTTTACAGTTGGATCAAAATTAAAATAGCATTTTTGTTTTGATATGTCTATTATTAAACTTGTTTCATTGATGAATGGAGTTCCTAATATCAGGGGCCATGTTACGTTATTTACAATATAAAATTTTACATACCAACTGAAGTGTTTTATTTTTATTTTTTGAATACAAAAACCTTTTACTTTGATTTCGGCATTATTGGCAGCTATAATGGTTTCCATATCTGACTTATACATTGTTATTTTGTTCAGCAATTTATTCTCTTGAATATACTTTTCACTAATTAAATTGATTGAGCTTCCTGTGTCAATAAGGGCTTTACTTTTATTGCCTTTTTAATTTATTTTTACATCTATCGTTGGTAACATAATTATTTTAGGTTGGATTTTCATCCATTTTCTATTTTTCACCATTTTCAAAACCTTCAGGCATTTATTTTTATCTTTATTATTTTTATTATAAATATGCTTTTTATAATTAACATTTTTCTTCTTAATATTTTGGCAATAATTGACCTGACTACAATTGTTATTCTTTTTATCATTTGTTTTGAAATTACCTTGTGAATTACCTTTGTGCTTAACCGTAAATTTACTTTTTACAATATTGCGGGAGGTATCCCTAATGAACGCCTCCCTCTTAATTAGTTTTTTGAATTTGTTCTGCACACATTAGCCTTGTGACCCAATTTACCACACTTAAAACATTTTATTGGTTTATGATTATAATTTTGATGATGAGGTGGTCTTTGATAGCGATTATTACAATTATTATTGTTATTGTTACTATTGCTAGAATTACCATACATATTAAACTTCTGAAATGCCCTGAACTGTTGTTCATTATTTCTGCTTCTGGACATGATCATTGTATGTTATGTTTTGTATTTGCACAGACATTTCGTTAAAATCATTTAAGCATGTAGGGTTCCTAATGAATGACAACTTATTCCTGGTTTCTGGATTCATCCCTAATTTAATTAGTTCTACTAAATCATTTTCAGAATATTCGCCTAACAATAATTCATTATTTTCTTTCAAAGATTGTACATAAAGAGGCAGGGGTTCACCAATACTTTGAGGTCTATTAATCAAATCTCTTTTTAAATTTTCCCTAAGATTAATAGGTATAAATGTTTTTAAAATATTCTGGTGAAATTCCTTTAAATTATTATTCTGCTCTAATGCTAACAATAATTTGTCCAACAATGGACCGGTTGCATAGTTCATACCTAGTTCTAGGATTTGATTATCAGAAAGCTTTACTTCGTTTTTTAATTTCAATACTATTTTAATAAAATTTAATAGTTTTTTAGATTCTAAACCATCTGTTGTAATAAACATTTTGAGATATCTCTCTAATGGGTTTGTCAGCTTATTATATAATCTGAAATCGAACACTGCATTCTGGGGTCTTACATTAGTACAGATATTAGCTACATTGGATGTTATTGAGGCTTCATGGCTACTTAAGAATACTTCTTGTACATTTTCTTCCGACATGTTTTCTTCGGATAATTTTCTTACTACCTCTGTCTTTAAACTCACATCTACATTCAATTCAGTTATTGCTTTGTTTAAATCATTCAACTTTTTCAATATATCATTAAGTTCATCCCTCATCTGTTGTTCGATCTTAAATTTTAGCAAAACATTACATCTGGTTGTCAAATGAATTAATTTAGTTTCTGATCTAACTGTATCTATTACTCTAGGATCATCTTTTAATTCATTAACATTTTTCATTAAAGTTTTAAATTTTTCAGAAATAACTGCAAATTCATTAGTTACATTTAATTTGTCTTTCAAATTAATAGGATTAGCCACTATACTAACATCTTTTAAAACTTTCCTTAAAATTTTTCTAACATCAGATACAACTGAATCGCTTCTATAAGTGACATTTCTTAAATTTAATTCATATTCTAATTCCTCTTTTGACAAAAGGTCTATTTTTAAAGCCATTTTGTTTAATAAAATTGATTTCAGAAAATTAACGAGAATATATTCTTCATACAGGAAAGTCAAGCAAACTCAAAATGTTCAAACACGCTTTATGCAAACATTGGACTTGCACCTGTGTAAACATTGTACTCTACAACAAAAAAAATCTAAACTTTACTATGCACGTTATGACTTATATTTTAAACAACAATAGTATCTGACCTTGAAACTCTACACTTTACAATTCAAGTAAAAACAGGTTATAATTTCTCCCCTATCTTTACAAAACTGTTTACACAAGCCACATTCTTTTATGTTCAAATTATACTTTTACAAAACTTCCACTGTTAAATGATTATTGAATAAAATTTTTACCTTTTTGAATATATTTAATTAAATCGGTTATTTTCAGCCATTTTTAATTTTCTTTCAGCCAACACACAAATTTACATTTCAAATTAAGCTGATTTAATATCGACAAAGATTTAGCAGAATTTTTAGCCTTACAGCAGAGTTGCGCATTTGTAACGTTTTTAAGAAATTATTTTAGTTTTAATTTTAAGTTTAAGTTTTAGTTTTAAGTTCTAGCTTACGGTTCAGGCGTAATAATAACCGTCTGTCCGTAACACTCTTCAAAACTTGAAGGTAGAACTCCGTTACATTTAAATACAAAGTTAAATCATTTAAACTAGCAGAGTTTCATTAAATTAATTTTTTAAAGCTTATTAACTTGAAATGCATGGAATTGTGTGCTGGTTAAATAATTACTCTTTTGAATTTCAATTAAAGCAAATTACACTCATTTTATTTAACAAAGAAAAATAATATAAATTATCATGATACAAATTTCTTGACATTGCTTCAGTTACGGATTATTGAACATTTAATATTTAACGTATGAATTTTTACGGATAGCAATCTATCAATTAATCAATCAATGGATCAATGGCTGAAAATGAATCTGTACTCGAGTTTACTTGCTTTTTTCATAATCAAATTTTATAATTCAAGGTGAACACAAGTGCACCAAAAGATGCGTAAATTACATTTATGTATATAGGTTGAAACGTTCAAGGTTCATTAATTTGAGTTAAACTGTCTAACATTTTAAATTTTGCAATAAATCTCTAAAGTCTTAAATCGTCCACTTAGCTGTATTCACATGTCGTAACCTCGCATCCTCCTTGTGGAAAAGTCTCAGGAAATGTCATCGGTAACTTCAGCGTCCCATCTTTGTACCTGGTTACGTACGCTGTCTTCTACACCATGATTATAACATGTTTAAGAAAATGAATATTACATTAAATTTTGAAAACAAAATAATATTTCCTTGCTCTCTGACACGTCCGTTGCCCTTTACATCTTGGCTAAAAGAGAGTTAAAACTAACGTTGGAAGCAACCTTCCCCGCTACCGCGCATCGCATGTGCGCAGACATACTTTATTACTTGTTTTCAAACTTTCCGACAGATGTCACTATCAACCAGAGATCTCATTAAAAATATTTCTAATACATCACAATTTTTTTATATAGTTGTATATTGTTACAATTTTTGAATACATTCTCGTTTGTTTTCTGAAATTGCCAATTTAATATGTAACACCATCTAAAGTGTGTTACATAATATATTTTCCCTGTCTGTTGCGTAGTGTTTGTAGATTTCATAGTTTTCTAAGGTTGTTAGTATTTTACTATGTTTTAATGTGTGTAGAATATTTAAATTAGTGTGTATGTCGTGTTGGGTGTTATTTAGGTGTTTTGCATAGTTGGATTTAGGGTTTGTTTGGGTGATGTGTTCATCGAAGCGTGTATAGAATGACCTGCTGGTTTGGCCGATGTAATAATTGGGACAATCGTTGCAAGTTAATTTGTAAATACCTGAGAGTTTATATATGTCAGTTTCTCTTTGAAAAGGTTGTATTTGTTTTCTTAGAGTGTTTGTTGTTTTAGGATATTTGGTAATGGAGTTTTTTGAATGTGGAGGCTATTTTGTGTGTGTTTTATTGTGGTAGGTGAGGGATATGTATTTGTTGTTTTTTGTGTGGCTGTATGATGTTGTTTATGTTTTATTTTCCTGAGTATGTTGTCTATGAGTGTTTGTTGGTAGCCGTTTTGTTGAGCGATGTATTTTATGGTATTAAGTTCTTTGTCGTAGTCTTTCTGTAGCATTGGTATATTTATTATTCGGTGTAACATATGATTAAATGCAGCGTGTTTGGGGTGATTAGATGTATTATGTATGACCATATCGTAGTTGTTGGTTTTCTGTATATTTTGAAATTGTGTCGAGTGTTGTGTTTGGTGACAAGTAATTTTCCTTATATATATACAAATAAACACATCAATCACGTATGACATTTACATGTCTGTGATTAGCAGCAAAACACTTTTCTCACTAGTCAGCTTATTTAGTGGCCAACCGGAACATGGAATTGTAGTATTTTTGTTTGTTTATGAACAAAACACAAAAAATATTAAGAGTGTTGCACAGATGTGGAAACAAAATTATTTTAAAAACAATGGCAGGCTAATGGGCTCAACACAGTAACTGTGGAGCCAATACTCCTGACAGGCATGTTTATTAATATTGTAAAAACCTTTTTTTCGTACTTAGGTGTGATAGCAGAACAAAAACAGTAAGCGTTGTTTAAAAATAAACCTAAAATATTTTGGCAGTTCTCGGGAAAACCCCCGATATGTGTTAAAATAAAATTAATAAATACTATCAAATAAAAGTATTGAATTATTCTTCCAA
Source organism: Prosapia bicincta (assembly GCA_036971475.1). Classification (NCBI taxonomy): domain Eukaryota; kingdom Metazoa; phylum Arthropoda; class Insecta; order Hemiptera; family Cercopidae; genus Prosapia; species Prosapia bicincta. The sequence continues at coordinate 15,376,535 of JBAIZL010000006.1, read as the reverse complement.
ACCCTAGGAATCTAAAACCTATTGCTTATACATGGTATGTTGAAGAGTGTCCAGAATAAGAAACCAATTAATTGGTATTATGTGCTTGAAATGGGATATGTTTCAAACCAGCAGTTTTAGAGTATCACACCAGGTCAGTCATTTTCTGTACCACTATTGCCAGAATAATATGATAAGTTATCATTTGACCAATTAAAATCATCACTAACATGTGCAAAACCCATAACTTGCTCAAATATAAATAAGCAATCCTACTCTAAATTTGGGTTAATGGTTGAGATATTTAACTCTCGGCATAAGTTATATGCAATGTAAACCGTTAATCAATATTATAGCCTGACTGTTTTCATGTAATATGATAATTTTTATAATAGATACTTGTTTACAAAATCTGTATATTTAAAGTGTAAACTTATAATCAGTTACAAAATTACACTAGAACATGGACTTTTCAAACTGATTGAGTAAAATTTATTTTCTTTTTCACTGCATTACGTTTCCATACTATCGACTCAGTTTATAAGAATGTTATCTCGCATTGCTTTTTTTATCAATGGATGAGACTGAATTGTAAACCATTTTATGACTACAACCATGTGTTCAAACTCAATTACTATATGGAGCATGTATGAATGGAGAGTTTTGCATATATCAATAGTTGTGAGAGTAGTGATTGTTACATCATACAAAATTACACTAGAACATGGACTTTTCAAACTGATTGAGTAAAATTTATTTTCTTTTTCACTGCATTGCGTTTCCATACTATCGACTCAGTTTATAAGAATGTTATCTCGCATTGCTTTTTTTATCAATGGATGAGACTGAATTGTAAACCATTTTATGACTACAACCATGTGTTCAAACTCAATTACTATATGGAGCATGTATGAATGGAGAGTTTTGCATATATCAATAGTTGTGAGAGTAGTGATTGTTACATCATACAAAATTACACTAGAACATGGACTTTTCAAACTGATTGAGTAAAATTTATTTTCTTTTTCACTGCATTGCGTTTCCATACTATCGACTCAGTTTATAAGAATGTTATCTCGCATTGCTTTTTTTATCAATGGATGAGACTGAATTGTAAACCATTTTATGACTACAACCATGTGTTCAAACTCAATTACTATATGGAGCATGTATGAATGGAGAGTTTTGCATATATCAATAGTTGTGAGAGTAGTTATTGTTACATCATTTAAAAAGAATGGTAGGGACATTTTAAAATTATATCTAGAGTGGCCACCCTGTGACTTTGTATGCAGATCATGTGGATAATTTAGAAAAATGGACTTGAAGAATTGATTTCCCAACTACTCAAAAAAGCGTCTTCTATTTGCCATGATTTTAGAAAACAAAGGAGCGTTGCTGTCAATTCTTTTTTTTATATTAGGTTTGGATAAAATTTGGTTTTAGTGCCAAATAAGAAACTACATTGAAGATCAGCTCAACACCAAAAATTATATTTGTACCATGTCAAAAATGAAGTATTAACCTTGGCCTTCATTAAAAATGGAAAATGAGAAATTTCTTTCATTGGTAATCAAATCTCCAACAGCAAAATGTCATTTATTAATTTTTTTCCAACTTATCCAATGGTGTGTAACTAATAGACTAAATTCTTATAAAGTAAAATATAATTCTTAATTATTAACTGTGATAGGGATTTGAAATACCTTTTGATTGGGGAAACTTCCTGAGGGTTATCCCATGTTTATGAGTGATCTCACAAAATAAATACTTTCACTGTTTATGACAAGTGGAGTTATTTTGGCGAGCTTTGGATTTCTGTCGTTTATGGTTTATTTTGTTGTCAATGTTTATCTGTCAAGTTAGTTTGGTTTTTATGTGTATTAATTTCAGTTTTTGTGTTTAGTTTTCTTTATTAATGTGTAAATAAATTTATTTTATGGGAAATTACAGACAATTGTAACATAAATGTGTCGACAGTCATGAGTCATCAATAGTCACATTGACAGACGTAAATTCTTGCTCAATTTGAGATACTACTGATTGTTATCCAGTATTTGTTTCTATTGTACAAATGCCAATTTTAATTTCATTTATAGTATTTTAAAAACTATAGTGCTTAATAAAACTAAAATGGCAGTATTGTTCAGGCGATAAAACAGAATTGAGTGCGGTAAGGAAGAGGAACCATCCGTTGGAAAGTATTACAGAGCACAAAGCAATAAAGAGCATCCAGGGAGGCATGAAAACATTGTCTAATGTGTTAATGCAATAAAGGCATCTGTTATGATACTATCAGTGTGGAGCATGTAACAAAAATCAGAACTATGTATAGGTGACTGTTTATAAATCCCTATTATATATATAATTTATTCCTTAAAAGGAAAAATATGATGAGTAACATCTGAGTACATACGTTTATTTTGTCACGCATGAAACAGTTCAGATATTTTGTCAGATAGCGTTGATCAAGTATACCCAACAACAGTTGACATGCGAGCAAAAATGTAAGCAACTCCCAATCTTTATATAGAGAAAAGGTGCTCCTCCTACTAACGTCAATGAGCACATGGCTAGAGCAAACAGTGCTATCATTAGTTTCTTTTAGTTAACCATTCTGTCAGTGAGATCTATTGAATGCATTCCCATACTGCAGGTAAAATTCAGGGTATATCCTGTTTCTTAAACCTGCGTTGCTTCTATATTTTCGAGTTAAGATATGAAGAAACTTGAATATTTTCCAAGGAATTAGGTAAACGTTCTAAAGCTAATACTCTCTCTCTCTCTCTCATATATATATAGGTTAGTTCTAGTAGAGCTTAAAGCTTATTTAGGAATTTTTGGACTTGATAGGAGACTGACAGACTTACCTCAAGGCAATAGTCCAAAACTGCAATCTCTTGGAAATAAGCACATATAAAACACTTAATAAACTTTTATTTGAAATATTTCGATCAACATGATCTTCTTCAGTCAAGAAAGAGAAAAACAAATTCTTGACCTTGACTCTTGATCTTAAAAAAAATACAGTTAATAAAACACATAAGAAACAATATTCAGAAATTAAAGATTTAAAACAAAAATTACAAAATAATAATCTTATTACAGTAAAGGCAGATAAAAGTAATGCTATTGTCATTATTGATAAAAATGAGCACATAACAAAATCAGAAAAATGCATAAATGATAATCAATTTTGTCAAATACATAAAGATCCTAAAAATAAATTTCAAAATAAAATAAAAAATATAGTAAAACCTTCATATAAATTATTCAATAAAAATAAAATTAGCAACTATATAAATGATAATCCAAAAATTCCAATATTTAATGGACTTGTGAAATTACATAAAATAGATAAATCAATAAGACCATTAATAAATTTTATAAATGCTCCATCTTATAAAATATCAAAGGTTATGGTAAATATTCTTAAAGAAAAAATAGAACTAAATAATAATCATACTATCATAAATTCTATTAATCTTATTGAAAAACTAAATGCAATTAAAATTAATGAAAATACAAAATTAATATCATTAGATTTAAAAAATATGTATACAAACATACCTATAAAAGAAACTCTTGAAATTATAAAATCTAAATTAGAACACGAGAAAGATAAAAAATTAACATTAGAAATTTTAAATACACTCAAAATAATATTAAATCAAAATTATTTTTCATACAATGATAAAATTTATAAACAAGAAGATGGTCTTGCTATGGGCTCGCCATTATCAAATATATTATCTGAAATATTTTTACAACAATTAGATAATAAAATAAATGAAATTATAAAAATATATGATAAAAATGGTTATTGGGTTCGCTATGTAGATGATGGAATGTATATATCAAACAATAATAATATAAATTTAACAAATATTTTGGATAAAATAAATAAAACTAATAATAAAATCAAATTTACTTATGAAATTGAAACAAATAACAAATAAATTTTCTAGATTTAACAATAAGAAGAAAAAATGAAAAATTTTAATATATGATATACCGTAAACCAACTTATACCAAATAATTCTAATCATCCATATAATCAAAAAATGGCTGCTTTATATAACTTATTATATAGAATGCATAAAATACCCATGAATGAAGAAAATAAAATAAGAGAAAAAAAACATAATTTATCAAATTGCATTAGAAAACGGTTATAAAAAGAAAACTGTTGACAAACTTAATTATAATATTTTTAATAAACAAAATAATAATTTAATTTGCAATAATAATAATAATACAATATGGACTTCATTTTTATTTACAGGCCATGAAATAAAAAATATCACCAAATTATTTAAAAATACAAATATCAAAATTGCATACAAAACTAATAACAAAATAATAAACATAATAAATAACAATAATAAAACAGTGAATATGCATGAAAAAGGTGGTGTTTATAAATTAGAATGCGAAAATTGTAAAAAAGCTTATATAGGTCAAACCAAGAAAAAATTAAAAGAAAGATATAAAGAACATTTAAATGCCTATATTAATCCAGAAATATGTAAATCAAATTTCGCAAATCATTGTATTAATAATAAGCACCAATTTCCAAATATAGAAAATATGAGACTTATAAAAGAAATTAGTAAGGGATTAAGAATGAATATATATGAAGCATTCGAAATATATAAACACAATAATAATAACAAATTAATAAAAGAACAAATACAAATACATTCTAAATTTGATACTATATTCAATGTCTATAATGTTACAGCAACAAAATAAATTTGGCAATTTCTATAAATTTAGCAACAATTCTATTCCTAATTAAACATATGTTTTAGGCCTATAGCTTACATCAGATTGTAATTTTCATTCCTGATGATGTTGGTACTGTTTGCCAACGAAAAGCTTTGGATATAAAATAATAAATATTCTTGTATTTGAATAACCTATGTTGTTTTAAATTATTAAACAAGAAAACGTATTTTATATATATATATATATTCTTGATATTTAACGTTATCCATTGTTTTTCCGTTGCACTGACTTTATGAAGTTAATATATTACTATTGTAAGTAATTTTATCCACCATTAAGTGCTGATGGTCAATTGACAATGGACAATTGACAATTGACAATGCTGATGACAATGGTCAATTGACCGAAAGGTGCCTCATCACTCAAGGTAAAATTATTGCACTTAATGGTGGATAAAATTACTTACAATAGTAATATATTAACTTCATATATATATATATATATATATATATATATATATATATATATATATATATATAATTAGTTTCACTTGAATGTTCATAAACAAGAATCTTACTGGATATAATTGTGATTGGGCTTTTGAGAAATATTAGTTACGTGCTCTCATTTTCAAGCTCATTTTGAAGACTGACGTTTTCTTGTAGTAGGCAGGTATGTTGGAATTTTGTTGTCCTTTGATATAACAGTACTGTTCACTGCACTGAAGGTTGGTTTTGCTCTATCTTGGGGTTAATTTTATCAGGCTAAATAATTTATCACTTTAAATTTTATTTCGTACTTGATCATTTATTATATTACTTCTTATGTTTATAAATTGTTCCCAGGTTGTTCTCAATTTCCCAGGTTGTCATTTTTAGGGACTTTTTTATAAGATGTATGTTTCTAATGAGGATAATGTGGTTATTTTTTGAGGTGTATGGCTAAGTTTGAATTGTATGTGATTGGTTTGATGTATGCTTTAAGGTGTTCTTTACATCCGTTTTTTAATTTCTTTTTTGTTTGGCCAATATACAATGTACAGTTTGTTACAGTCTGGGCATTCAATTTTATAAATTCTGTTATTTAGTTTGAGCCACATTTTTTTTCCAGTTGGTTTATTTTATTGATTATGTATTACAATACAATATATTTTATTTTATTTATATATGTGTACACTATATATATATATATATATATATATATATATATATATATATATATATGATGAAGTTACTATCTGGAGTTATTCTTGACTCGCTCTTCTACTGTTGTTGGGTTCACCTCGTCAATGCTGGATGAGATTCTAGCGAAACGTCGGAACTGCGAATTTATGGACTGCAGAATGAACGGATTTACTCCAGATAATAACTATTCATCATATTTTTCCATCCGTGAAGGAATATGTATCAGCATATATATATATATGTGTGTGTGTGTATAAACACACACACACTTCAATGAACCCACCCATATATCTCTATCTTTTTATTTTTAAAACACCTGTTCACTGCTTTAAATGCACTTCAGCGCATGCGTTCTAAACTTGCTGTTCAGAACATGACCCTTACTGTTAACTAATATTGTGATGGCTATATAGTCATATTTGTCAGTAATTTTGTCAGCTGAAAAGATACATATTAGCATGAACAATCATAACATACGTATAATCTTAATATGGGCCATTCTTAACAGGTGATCCAGGTTGGGCCGAGCAAAATATGATCTTGCCTAATTTTACTTTTTTTATAGGCTCCTGTGTTACATTTAAGCAGAATCTGCCAGTGCAACTTGTCCTTGGACTTTAATTTAAAAATCAACTATCTTTTAATATAGCTCAAATACTTAAAATGAATTTACCCTCAGAAGGAAACTCTCCTGTTGTAATATTAGGCTTTTATTTTATTGAATTTATTGTTTTATGAATTTAAATACTCTTGCTATATGTAACTTTGCAACCATTAAATTAATAGTTGGAAAAAAACTTTTAAGTTTTTATTTTTTTATTAACACAGGATATTTTGAAATAAATTAAAAATATTTTGTACAATAATTTTAATGATAAAAAATATATAAAAATCAGCAAAATTATACACTTTGTGATTTCTACCGCCTTTCTCTGCAGAAACTATTTTAGCACCACAGTTGAATTAACTTCTTACATATATTTAATTTATCTTATGAACTTAATCATTGGTTCTTGAAAATTAAATAAACATTTTATTTTGAATTTTCACAGTATATTATATGCTAATTATTTCTATAATTTTTAACTCTTGAATTAATTTTTCTTAGGTGTTAATATAACATTCTGTTATATTAATAGTTATTTAATAATTTCAAAATTATTTACCAATATTACAAGAAAATATTACATTTAATGTTTTAAATTATTCAAATTTTTGCAACAATTCTTTCCTCTTTTGATCTTTTTTAAAATGACCAAATTTATATTCGAAACCACTGTAATAAGTTAAATTGAATATTCTTTTGTTTTTTCTTTATGATTAAGCTGGTCTAGAGACTTAAATATGAAATTTGAATAATTTACATGTAAAAACTTGCCTTTTTAGAAAACTGACAAGGATTTTATACAATTCAATATTACATATAAAAAAAATCTTTTAATTTTTAAAAAGTATTTAACAATTTTATGTACAGTAAAGCCATTGTTTATATCTTTATGAATCAAAATTATAAATTATAATTTTCTGAAAAGTTGATTAAATTACAACTAATAAATTTGACTTTAAAAAATGACTTGCCAAAAGTTCTCGGTTCCTAGCCTATAAATCTTGTTGAAGCCTGGTTCTTCTTTCTCTTCCTGGATCCTTTGGATTTTGGCAAGCAAAACCCTGGTAAGTCTTTATGATTTTAGTTACATTTTTTAAGAAATGGAGGTAATGATTCCGGATTCACGATTTATAACTTATGTTATAAACCTGACGATAAAAATGTTCTTGTAGACGCCATCTGGCCTATAGACTGCCTTGTCTAGCTACAAACCGACATAGTTTTGTTCGGAACTTGTAAATTTTTATTTTTTCGGACTTTCAAAAACTCTTGCGTTTTGGTATTTATTGGCCTCTCCGTAACTTCCTCCTCCAGCTGCTTGGTCTCACAACCCCAATAGCTTATTTATAAGTTTTAGATTGTTTCTCCCTTACATGAACCAGCTTTTATATACATTTTTTCACGCTTTACTTATTCTTTAGAAATGTCGATGGTGGTTGTAGGTGGTCAGGTTCACTAGATAGTACTTTTTAGTTGTTTTCTTGCACTTAATTATCAATACTACACCCCTGGTTAGTCAAATTTATTTGTTCATTATAATTTTTATTATTTACTATAAAATATTGGTTTTTCCACTCTGTTATTCTATGCTTTGCTTTAATTATTTTAAATATAAAACTTTTAACATTTGGTAGTTACAATTTAGTTTTTGAAATTCAAATTTATAAAAATTTTAATTATTTTAGATTGCAAGAGCAAACTGCCCTTTGCAGCACAATAGAATTGGTCATATTTCTTATTGTTCCCAACCAGTGAGAAAACCAAAATCTTGTAAAAATTTTATATGATGTGAAGAAAGAGATGAACAGTGTGACAATTCCAGAAGTAAATTATTAGCAAAATTATTAGTAAAATTTAGGGATCTTAACACGGTACACAAAACGGTGTGAGCAGCAGATATATAAATATATAATAAATATGTAATTGTGCCAATGAACCAACACGAAGCGGGGAGGGACATTGCAGTGAAGAGAAAATTTCAAGGATGAGTGCGAACACACGTTATAAAATTACAATATTTTATATTTGTTTCTTCTGTAGCTACTGTAAAATACAATTAGGCGATTTGGTGGAATAATTCAGGGGTTTGGGAGCTTAACAGAGCTATCAGCAATATGGTGGTGATCCTGCCAACCAAGTTTCTCAGCGTCACCACAGGAATCATATCCTTCTTCTGCTTCCTAGAGAAGAGAATGAGGCAATGGCCATTGCCATACTATATTATTGCATGTGAGAAAGCAGTTTAACAAAGCCGAATGCGTTGACTTATTTTACTGAGGATTTCAAATCAAGACCATCTCTCGTCTCCTTGAAGACGATCTCTCATCTCCTTTAAGACCATCTTTCATCTCCTTGAAGACCATCTCTCATCTCCTTGTCTAGACCACAGAACCTTCCCTTTAATGATGACGTCAGAGGCTCCACATATTACATACCAACCTTCTAAGCAAATCAAAATGTCTGGCATTCAAAGTTATTTCCCAGCACTACTTCGAATTCATGTGTCGAAGTTCAAATAAAGAAGCAATGAACATTTTGCATTAGAATTACTTGCACTTACAACTGGCAAGTGCATTTGTATAATATAAATGCTATCTTTCTCCTTGGATATTTAAAAGGTCAGATTTAGATTCCTCTTCAATCAGTTTTATTAATCTGTCTAATTTTAACTTTTATACAGACTAGCAGAGTACGGGGTTGGCGTATATTTGTATTGATTTAATTTGTATTTGGGTTGAATTTAATTTAGTGAATTTAAATCCCAATAAATATTACAATAAAAATATTGAAAAGAACCCCAATACCACAAAAATAATCAAAAATAACAAATAAGACAAGTTACTTAAGATTAAACCCTTATGTACATTTCGATGACCATGTCATCATCATCAGAGGGTCTTGTTACAAAACACAATCTAGCACACAAGAAGTTACAAACTAGAATGATACCAATCGTTCTCCGCGGTCGCTATATATAGGCGTGAGGTAAGCTCCGCCCCCTCTCCGCCCTCGACCGACAAATAACGATCGGCCATCAGGAACCAAATAGGTTATGTCAAAAATTACATTATAATAA
>JBAIZL010000006.1:15326958-15359458 GCA_036971475.1 Prosapia bicincta | reverse complement strand
ATATGATTTCATGAACAGCTGATTTTAAGTTATGTGTTGTGGTTGAACCGTGGTTTTAACGCATAGGTTATGTTATATTAATTGTAAATATTTAATAAGAAGTATCTAAAATAAAATTTTTATTTGTTAACCTAAGTAAGAATTTACCTTAAAATTTTGTGTTTATATTACCTGTTTGAAGAAAAATCTTGGTAGTTTTTTCATTGGAGAATAAAACTATTGTCCAAAAGTCCGACACACAATAAGAGAAAAACTCTCATGTGTTTATCCTATACCTAAAACATATGATCTCATACGACAGCTGTTTTTCTTATAATTTAGAGATTATATAAACAAACGAATAAATAGGCTACGACTCACAATTATAAAAACTTTAATATCAGACGCGTTTCAATGATATTATGTCATCATCTTCAGTAATGCTACACAAGCGAAACTTAATTTAAAAAAATTGAACATAACCTATAATAGTTTAACAAAAGTAAGAACCGGTTACTTTACTTATCTTAAAATATTATAGGTTATGTTGGAATAGTGTTTTATTATAGTGGTATATCATGTCAGAAAAACATAATATTGCTGGTTCTGGTCATGATTTGTGTATCCAACAACTTCAAGATGATACGAATGATTACCAACAATTTGTTCAAAATATATAAAATCAGCACTTGAACTATAAAATTTCATCTGTTTAAAAACTAATTTTTATTTCATTGTAATGTAACGCTATTTTAAGTTTTGCAGTTATACATACAAATAAATACATAAATGAGCAATTAACCTTAGCTGAGTGTTATTGTTAATCTTTCTCCAGCTGAAATGTATTTCTCCATCTTTCTCGCCAGTTATTTGTTTTTTTCTTGACGTTCTAAAACACATTACTTAAAAGTTAGTCGTAAATGCTAATGCTCACGATAAAAATTAAAAAATTGGTTGTGGGTAATTTCGTGAATTTAACACAGCAATATATTGGCTTTGCCTCGCATGAATATCATTATAGGGGTGTAGGCCTACACTGAATTGACTTTTTTAACGTTTTTGTAGTTTCTTTTTTAAAATATAGACAATCTTCCTCTGACGACGATATAACTGACAACTAAACTAGCAACTTCATAGGAACAATCGTGTAAACCGACTAATAACTTTTTAATAGCAACTCAAGCTTACGTTGCGTTGCCGTCACCAGTTGCTTTCTGTATGTCCGCAGCCTAAGGGTAAGACTATATCACAGAAGGAAAATCGACTTATCCGTCACTTTATGAGAATCTTTTCATATTTTAGCTTAAATTAAATAATAATGTATGACATTGCAACAGCTGGTTTATATAATAGGTTATGTTGTAGAACAGCAGTTTTAAGACGTATGTTACGTTACTTTATTAACGTTATATTAATAAATTAAAATTAACAGTATATGTTAGTATAGTATACGGTAATAAATATATTAATTTATTTATATTTCAATAAATATATTACATAAACATATACATAAATATATAAATGTAAATATATTACATAAACATATACATAAATATATAAATGTAAATATATTACATAAACATATACATAAAAATATAAATGTAAATATATTACATAAACATATACATAAATATATAAATGTAAATATATTACATAAACATATAAATGTAAATATATTACATAAACATATACATAAATATATAAATGTAAATATATTACATAAACATATACATAAATATATAAATGTAAATATATTACATAAACATATACATAAATATATAAATGTAAATATATTACATAAACATATACATAAATATATAAATGTAAATATATTACATAAACATATACATAAATATATAAATGTAAATATATTACATAAACATATACATAAATATATAAATGTAAATATATTACATAAACATATACATAAATATATAAATGTAAATATATTACATAAACATATACATAAATATATAAATGTAAATATATTACATAAACATATACATAAATATATAAATGTAAATATATTACATAAACATATACATAAATATATAAATGTAAATATATTACATAAACATATACATAAATATATAAATGTAAATATATTACATAAACATATACATAAATATATAAATGTAAATATATTACATAACATATACATAAATATATAAATGTAAATATATTACATAAACATATACATAAATATATAAATGTAAATATATTACATAAACATATACATAAATATATAAATGTAAATATATTACATAAACATATACATAAATATATAAATGTAAATATATTACATAAACATATACATAAATATATAAATGTAAATATATTACATAAACATATACATAAATATATAAATGTAAATATATTACATAAACATATACATAAATATATAAATGTAAATATATTACATAAACATATACATAAATATATAAATGTAAATATATTACATAAACATATACATAAATATATAAGTGTAAATATATTACATAAACATATACATAAATATATAAGTGTAAATATATTACATAATCATATACATAAATATATAAATATAAATATATTACATAAACATATACATAAATATATAAATGTAAATATATTACATAAACATATACATAAATATATAAATGTAAATATATTACATAAACATATACATAAATATATAAATGTAAATATATTACATAAACATATACATAAATATATAAATGTAAATATATTACATAAACATATACATAAATATATAAATGTAAATATATTACATAAACATATACATAAATATATAAATGTAAATATATTACATAAACATATACATAAATATATAAATGTAAATATATTACATAAACATATACATAAATATATAAATGTAAATATATTACATAAACATATACATAAATATATAAATGTAAATATATTACATAAACATATACATAAATATATAAATGTAAATATATTACATAAACATATACATAAATATATAAATGTAAATATATTACATAAACATATACATAAATATATAAATGTAAATATATTACATAAACATATACATAAATATATAAATGTAAATATATTACATAAACATATATATAAATGTAAATATATTACATAAACATATACATAAATATATAAATGTAAATATATTACATAAACATATACATAAATATATAAATGTAAATATATTACATAAACATATACATAAATATATAAATGTAAATATATTACATAAACATATACATAAATATATAAATGTAAATATATTACATAAACATATACATAAATATATAAATGTAAATATATTACATAAACATATACATAAATATATAAATGTAAATATATTACATAAACATATACATAAATATATAAATGTAAATATATTACATAAACATATACATAAATATATAAATGTATATATGTTACATAAACATATACATAAATATATAAATGTAAATATATTACATAAACATATACATAAATATATAAATGTAAATATATTACATAAACATATACATAAATATATAAATGTAAATATATTACATAAACATATACATAAATATATAAATGTAAATATATTACATAAACATATACATAAATATATAAATGTAAATATATTACATAAACATATACATAAATATATAAATGTAAATATATTACATAAACATATACATAAATATATAAATGTAAATATATTACATAAACATATACATAAATATATAAATGTAAATATATTACATAAACATATACATAAATATATAAATGTAAATATATTACATAAACATATACATAAATATATAAATGTAAATATATTACATAAACATATACATAAATATATAAATGTAAATATATTACATAAACATATACATAAATATATAAATGTATATATGTTACATAAACATATACATAAATATATAAATGTAAATATATTACATAAACATATACATAAATATATAAATGTAAATATATTACATAAACATATACATAAATATATAAATGTAAATATATTACATAAACATATACATAAATATATAAATGTAAATATATTACATAAACATATACATAAATATATAAATGTAAATATATTACATAAACATATACATAAATATATAAATGTAAATATATTACATAAACATATACATAAATATATAAATGTAAATATATTACATAAACATATACATAAATATATAAATGTAAATATATTACATAAACATATACATAAATATATAAATGTAAATATATTACATAAACATATACATAAATATATAAATGTAAATATATTACATAAACATATACATAAATATATAAATGTAAATATATTACATAAACATATACATAAATATATAAATGTAAATATATTACATAAACATATACATAAATATATAAATGTAAATATATTACATAAACATATACATAAATATATAAATGTAAATATATTACATAAACATATACATAAATATATAAATGTAAATATATTACATAGACATATATATAAATATATAAATGTAAATATATTACATAGACATATACATAAATATATAAATGTAAATATATTACATAGACATATACATAAATATATAAATGTAAATATATTACATAAACATATACATAAATATATAAATGTAAATATATTACTTAAACATATACATAAATATATAAATGTAAATATATTACATAAACATATACATAAATATATAAATGTAAATATATTACATAAACATATACATAAATATATAAATGTAAATATATTACATAAATCTTAACAAAATCAATTCAATATAATGACAACGAGATATATTTTTATCTCTATTTTTCAAACTTCTTTTTGTTTTACACGCTTAATATATATTGTAATATTTTTATTATATGTTTATATTTTTAATTTTATAATTTTGAATAATTTAAATAATTTCTTTATAATAAAACAAAATTTAATAATAATAATCCATAGAAAATAATAAATTGCAGGGCGCCAGTTAGAATTACAAAATAATTGTAACTCTAACAGTAAAATTTAGATTCCTATTACTTTTATTTTTTATTACTTACCATTTATAGTAATAAATAAAACTCTTTCTTATAATTCGATTAATTTTTGTTTAATTTAGTTTTTTTAAAATCTTATTCTAGTTACAATATTTTTGTTAATACACTTTCTCTATTTCCTAATTTAGTTAAATATCACAAGACTCCTTCTTTCAGGTTATTCGGTGGGTATGACAAATTAAAATTTAGTTTATGCAATTATTGTTGTCATAAATTTAGCCTTTTAAATTTATTTCTATAAACAAATCTTTCACAAACTATGTTTTTTTAATGCTTGAATTCTTCCTTTAAATAAAATTTTGGCCAACTAAGTTTTTGCTTCCAGTTCCAATGCAAGCTTCCCTAACAATGAATTTTTCTAATTGAAATTTCTAGAGAAAAAATAAAACTTTGTCAATTGTTTAAACATCTGTTACTTAACCCACTGATTATTTGACCTGGACAGTTAAGTTTTATCCTCTATGCAATAATTTTTAGGTCTTGCACATTTCTATATTTGGTAAACATCAGCTGTTTCATAATTATACTAGCTGCCATCTTGGTTTTAATATTTTATAATAATTTTTTTTTAGGTTATGGCTCCATTGTTTATATTTTCTTTTTTTCATCCATTTTTAATTTACTTCTATTATATTTCGCATTATTGTTCTTTTTTGTTTTAATGTTTTTATATAAAAACATTACAGTGTCCCCTATTATGAGAATAAAAAAATAAAACTTTATAAGAACAAAATTACTTTCCTAAATCTAAAGTCACTTAAACTGTCACTCACTGTTTATATAATTTATTTTTTTCATTTGAATAATATATTTTCCACTTACTAAGAGAGTCTTATTCAATACAATTACAAAAAAAAACAAAAACAAAACTTTGATTACATCCTCTCCTAACACATTTAACAAATCAATTAAAAATTATCATAACAAAGTAAATTACTTCTTTTTTCATTTTTTTTTTTAAACATTATCAGTGATTTAGTTATTTAGAGCTTAGCTAGTGAGAACTATTCACATAGGTAAAAGTTAGTGTACTCAAAATCTCACAAAAATTAGTCTTTAATAAGAACACAAAACAAACTAGTTTCAGCGACGAAGTCGCCTTCCTCAGTGCTTGGCTACTACTAACATATTGTCAAGCTAGTGTACAAATCAACTAAAACAAACAAGATAAAAATACAGTCAAGCATAAAACTAATCTATTACAACTCCACTTACTCACAAGATATATATATATATATATATATATATATATATATATATATATTATTTATTTAATTATTTCATTTAAAATTTTACATAATTGCTATTATTAAAAAATTGGTTCTACTCAACCCCCCTTTTTGTCACACTATCATGAATAGACAAATCCAAAATACAGCCTAAACAGTTAAAAAATCATAAATTATATAACAATATCAGCTAAACATAATAACCTAAAATCTAATTAATACATAATTGAAAACAAAGACAAGACAAATAAACAAAACATCAACACTACTACTTTATTGTTATTATTATTATTTTTAAAATTAATGTACGTGTTATAATAAGCGTTTATTGTGTTGCTACTGTCACCTTGTTTAATTATGTAGTAGTGTTGATGTTTGTTTATTTGTCTTGTCTTTGTTTTCAATTATGTATTAATTAGATTTTAGGTTATTATGTTTAGCTGATATTGTTATATAATTTATGATTTTTTAACTGTTTAGGCTGTATTTTGGATTTGTCTATTCATGATAGTGTGACAAAAAGGGGGGTTGAGTAGAACCAATTTTTTAATAATAGCAATTATGTAAAATTTTAAATGAAATAAATAAATAAATAATATATATATATATCTTGTGAGTAAGTGGAGTTGTAATAGATTAGTTTTATTGCTTGACTGTATTTTTATCTTGTATGTTTTAGTTGATTTGTACACTAGCTTGACAATATGTTAGTAGTAGCCAAGCACTGAGGAAGGCGACTTCGTCGCTGAAACTAGTTTGTTTTGTGTTTTTATTAAAGACTAATTTTTGTGAGATTTTGAGTACACTACTTTAACTTTACCTATTATCAGTGATTAAGTCCTTTTTCTTATTCTATGTACATATTTCTTTACTTATATCTAGCAATTCTTTCATTACAATATTCATTAAATATTATTGATTAGAATTAAAGAATTGAAAGCAATGCTTTCTACCCATTATACATCATTATTCATTAAATCTGGATTCATATATACATCCATGTCACTCATTCAGTCAATAGATTCTTATTTTCGAATGTTTTATTTAGTTCTTGTTACTTTTAGTTTTGTGGTAATAGCCCACTTGTCTCTTATTGAGTATTTATTTCATAGTTTAGCTCAGATTATCCTTATTAGTACATATAAGAATTTTCTTATATCTATCATCATTTTCTTTCATGTTATTACATACATAATATATTTTTATTTTTATTAATTCGACGCAATTCAATTATTTTATAATTATCCTATTACCTACTCCTTAAACTCACGTAAATTAAACATAATCCTATTGACATATTTGCTCCAATCTCCCGTTCAACTCTATAAATTCATTAATTAACCATATTTTATATTTATTTATTTTAGTCAAACCCTCTTAGTTACATCCAGTAGTTTTTTAGTCTATTCTGTATTTATTCATTGGTCATGCCCAGTTAGGTTAGTCTTGTCAGGTTTGTTCATGCGATATTTCCCTCATATCATAATATCTTTTCAATGCAGTTGTATGGAATATTCCTTTGCTCACATTTTTATAATTATCCCATAGTTCATATGTGGATTGTCCTATTTTCTTACTTATCTTATATGGTCCACTATATACATTAAATAGTTTTCCCATTTCACCCTTAATTCCCTTTGCTTGCCAATTTTCTTTGACTAATACCAAATCATCTATATCAAATGAGCATGTTTTATGTTTTTCATTGAATTTTATTGCCCTTGCCTCTGCTTTCTGTTTTATTCTCCCTTTAGCTACTTCTATTATTAATTGTGTATCCAAATTTGAATTATTTAAGTTTTGAATTTCAATGTATTTTTTGCAAAATCTCTCGTCATTTTTTCCAAATTGTAATTTGTTTGGTGTAAAACCGTAGTTTCATGTGGTACTTATATCTATATATTTAGCCCACTTCTTATGATTCTTATGACAGTATGTTCGTAAACATCTCATTATCTCCCTATTTACTCTCTCAACGATATTACTCTGTGGCCTTCGTATTGGTGAGATGATTGGTGTTAAACCTTGATTTTCTAAAATCATTAACCACCTTTTGTTTGTAAACTGTGTACCTTGGTCTGACTGAACTCTATCTACTTGTCCATATATTTCTAAATAATTACCTACACATACTGTATCTGCTCTTCTAATCTTTTAAATTTTAATGAATTTAGTGAAAATATCCAAAATAACTAAAATGTATTTATATCCTTCGCTCTTAGGGAAAGGTTCACAAAAACCTATAGACAATTGCTCTTTTGATTTATGTACTTTAACTCCTCTCATTAGTCCATGACTAATTTGATTGTTGTGTTTAGCTCTTCCATTCTCTTCCATGTAAATACTTATACATTAAAACATTTAGAGTAATTTGGGTGTTTTAATACATTTGTTTTTATAAAAGCTTCTTTAATTTTATTAAAATTTCGCTCCTCTTCCTCAGTCCATATACATTTTATTTTCTTTTTTATTAGGCCTAAAAGTGGTTTAATTAGATTTGAATATTTGTCAATAAATTTGTTGTAATAATTTGCCAATCCTATGAATCCGTTTTGCATTTCTTTGTCGTGGGAATTCCATAACTGCTTTTATCTTTTCTTTGTCAGCTTCAATACCATTTGTTTAACAACAAAAATGGAATATCTTGTTTACGAAATTCTGTTTTAGATAGTTTTATGGTCATGTTGTTTTCCTTAAATTTTTCAAAAATTTTCCTCAAGTGAATTTTATGCTCCTCAAAATTTTGTGGCATGCACATAATATCATCTACATAAATTAATGTGAATTATTGTTCTTTTTTGTTTTAATGTTTTTATATAAAAACATTACAATATATATATATATATATATATATATATATATATATATTAAATATGGTGATATGTTTTCTTGTAATATAGTTAATAAATTAAAAATATTTCAAAAACAAGAATACTTTTAATGAATATATTTATTCAAAGCTTTTCGCCGATAAAATAGTACCAGCACCTTCAGGAAAATAATTATCTAATAAAATATTTTTACAAAATTAAATCATATGTGTAATTTGTAAGTCATGGAAGTTTGATGGAAGAAAAATATTAAATATAATTTTCTTGTCTTGAATTTTGCCGCGTTGCGAGCATCAGCTGTTTGTTATTTTTAGAAAGATTTTCAGCTGTTGGTAATTTAGCATTTCTTGTTTGTTGTCAAAAAAGTTGAAATATGGTTGTTACGTGAAATATTGATTTATTAAAAATAATAGATAACATTGAGTGAACGCTGTTGCGACACAATAATATAAACTAAAATAATTAAGAACATTAAATGTCGTTTCTCCGTTCGCAGGTATTTATATTATAAGTTATACAACATACAAATCTGTGGAACATGATAGTTGGAATAAACATACATACTTGTACCGAGAAACTCAGTTGTGTTCTTTATTTTAATTGCAGTTGCAAATAATAAAATACCATTATATATATATATATATATATATATATATATATATATATATATATATCCAGTATATTTTTAACATCCACTCCACTGCTGGATTTCAAACATGTAGTTTTATACGGTTTAACCTAACCTAAACACGTCAATTATGTTAAACTACAAATAATGAATTAATATTTGAAAAAAAATGGTATTTACATCAATTATTATTCACCGAAAGTTAAAAAAAAATGTATTTGAACTTGAGGAGATAAATAAAAAGTTGTTTATTAACGATTGAAAATTTAAACAATAAATATATATCACGTTTTCGTGGACGGTAATCAAACACAACATAGGTTATTCAAATACAAAAATTATCTATTAATTTTTATTCAAAGCTTTTCGTTAATAAACAGTACCAACATCATCAGGAAAGAATAATACAATAATGCAAGAAATAAAATATATCATATATTTGAGATTATATATATATATATATTTATATGTATATATATCAGATAGACTGTGAACTAATAGACGGAATTGAAAAATAAATGTTAATGTGGACAGGTTTCTCGATATTGCTATCTACACGTAGATGTGTATAAGTGCATATTAACAGTTAACAGCTCAAGTTGAAACCGAAAACATAGAATAAATGATAATTTTTTGGTTATTATAAGATGTTCTGTATTATGTGATTTGATGCCTTTCCTAGAAAGAATTAAAATCTAGGCCTACATTAAACATCTATAGAACACTGAACAATGGAAGATTTTTATAAGATTATGTTACGTTCGTTACTGTAGATTAAGTTAAACTTTATCAAATTATTGTGTTTCTTTTTGAAATTTTTTGACAAACTAGTAATGTTAAACTATGGTGGTAGTATAGCCTACTAAAAGAATAAAGTTATCTCAAATTACAGATGAAATTCAGTAATAATAAGATTGACCGAACTTATATAACTAGAGTAAATCTAACTTGGGCCTGAAATACACTCAGACATTTTTTTTGTGTTACCGGAATCGAACTCAAATACTGAGTTAGTAGTTAAATCTCTACCCCCAAAAAGTATTGTGTATTATACAAAACAATTTTAATTTCGTTTATAAAATACAGAATTTTATGTGTATTAAAATATACAATAAATAAATAAATTGCAATATATGCAACAAGAATATTTCCTCGACATATTTTCGACCGTTTTACGAAACGTATCGTTTATTTTTTGGCCATAGTGAAGGGGTGAAGGTCACCGTGAAGAATTGAAAGTCGCCGTGAAGGGGCGAAGGTCACGGTGAAGGGGTGAAGCTCGCCGTGAAGAGGCGAAGGTCACCGTGAAGGGGCGAAGGTCACAGTGAAGGGGTGAAGCTCGCCGTGAAGGGGCGAAGGGTTGAAGATCACAGTGAAGGGGTGAAGCTCGCCGTGAAGGGGCCGAAGGGTTGAAGGTCACAGTGAAGGGGTGAAGCTCGTCGTCAAGAGGTGAAGGGCACCGTGAAGGGGCGAAGGTCACAGTGAAGGGGCGAAGGTCACGGCGAAGGGGTGAAGCTCGCCGTGAAGGGGTGAAGGCCACCATGAAGGGGCGAAGGTCGCGGTGAAGGGGTGAAGCTCGCCGTGAAGGGGCGAAGGGTTGAAGGTCACAGTGAAGGGGTGAAGCTCGCCGTGTAGATGGGCAAGGTTTGATAGATTTAATTTAAATACAAATTCGCTCGAACTTCCGGAGCACTGTTGGTCAGGTACAAATAATGTCGACATTTAACTCCTTTAGAAACAGATCTTCCAGTTAATTCTATTATGCCTAGTTACCAAGAGCAACGGATTTTATCTGAACGAGTTCTATTAGGTGTGAAAAAATCATCTAATTATCACTAATAACACAATCATTGAATTAAATTTGTTAAAACATTCTAAACTCTAAGAGTATTGTATAAATACTGTAGTCAATGTTAAGCACACATAAACGCACCTGCGCGAACACACTCAATCACACGCGCGTTCGCCCACACCCTACATATCTAAGAAAAAATATTGTTTCGGAGAGACTTATTTGAAATACCAATGGAAGAAGTTAATTTTCTATTGCAGTGACGTTATCACTTGTATAGGCCCAAACCATTGTCATTCCGTTTAGATTTTACAAGTTTTATTCCAGAAACTTGCGAGAATCACCGAAGTTACCCGCAATGAAGTATTTCGCAGATATTCTTTTAGCGTTCGCGTGATGACTCTCGGTTTACTGTTATCTCGTTTTGTAAACAAACAATCTTGAACTGTAATAATTGAATTCACTTATTAGAAATTCAAACTAATACTGTAAGTAATTTGTTACAAAACTGCTAAATCTAAAGTAAGGTTTTAACCAATAAAACGATAAAAATGCTTTATCATTCTTCTGGGTGTGGGATTTAACCCCAGATAATTCCGAGAAGTCATGGAGCCCTCGCTTATAACAAATTAACTCTATGGAAATGTGAATAAGTCTATTTTGGTCTCACCTGTAAGAAGGACACTAACCAGGGAGAAACAACCGGCTATTCGGGTTTGTAATATAAATCCCGGAGTCAATGCGTTCAAGGTCATACTTTCACTGCCCAGCGTGAGAATGCAAGAGGTATTGTTTAATGATTAGCTGGAAATCCTGTATTTCCTGTACAAATAAATCTTTTGCTTATAAATTCACAAAGGAGTGTTTGATTTTTAGAATGTATTAGGAATATTTGTTTATTTAAATAAAGTTTGAAATTGCCCAATCTAGACATCAACCTCTATATCTCCGAAATCTGTACCCTAAACTTCTGTAACTCCAACATCTTTTTGTCCAACCTTTGAGTTTCTAACCTCTTTATCTCCAACCTCCATACCTCCAACGTATGTAACTCTAACCTCCGTACTTTCAATCTCTCTACCTTCTACATCTGTACCCAACTTCTGTTCCATCAATCTCTGTACCCCAACTTTTGTACCTCCAGCCTCTGTATCTCCAACATCTATACCTAAAACGTTTGTAGCTTCAACCTCTGTACGACTTTCCGCTGTACCTTTGAGTTTGAGTTAGTAAAAATTGGTAGCAATTAAAAGTACATTAATATTATTTTATATAAATATTTCGATAGTTAAGTAAATGTCGATAACTTTAGAAAAACCTCTGAGTGTGTCTAGAATAAATTCTGCTTTACTTTAAACGGACCTAACTTTGGAAATAATTGTTGTTATTATTGTTGTTGAATTGTTGTTGCTATTGTTGTGTTTATTGAGGTGCAAAGTGCAAAAAGTTCAGATTCCTCCAAAAGTACTGGTTTAAACATCTGTCAGTTTTGGAGCCCGATAGTTATGAAGTATTTTAATTAGTAGTGCTCCAAGTTGAAGGAGGGGACAGACAATGGCTTGGCAGTCAACAACATTGACTTGCAAGATATTGGAGGGGACAGACAATGGCTTAGCAGTCAAAAACATTGACTTGTAAGATATTTGGAGGGGACAGACAATGGCTTGGCTCAACAACATTGACTCGTAAGATATTGAGTGTCCCGGTCGCATACGTCTCACCCAGTGCCCGGACATCAGCTCTTGGCGCGACCCCGAACGCGGTAACATGGTCCATTGCACTATTTATAGAAAGGGGGTGCCATTGCCTCCAAAGAGGTTGGATGTCTTCCTGTTTGGAGGTATTTCATTTCCCTCCTACCACGCACAGGGCGAACCTGTGTAGAGGCATTCCTACTACCCGCCACCTGGGGACGCGCTCAGTGTGGGTTACCCGTGCTGAGAGAGTCATGAATTGAAATTTTGTTTTAATCTTTATCACAATAATTTTAAACTTGAATAATATTTAGATAAATTAACACTTGTCATTTTTTTAAAAATTAGTAGATAAATAGAAACTATTTGAACAATAGTTTCAGGTTAAATGTCAAAAAAAACTTTTACTTTTTATAAGCCTTTAATGTAATTTGCAATTTTTTCTTTTTCTTTCGACTTTGTAAGATTAGTTTTACAGGTTCTTATCCTCCTTCTTACCCTAATTCACAAAATAATAATATTACTTACTTTGACATATATATGCTCTTTTCATTGGTGTTTTGAAATAGCCACCTGTACTGAATAGGTATGAGTCACAAATGTATATACGTACTTAAGCAAGGTCTCTTGATTATATCATGTATTTAGAAATGTGAAACATGTCATGGTACGTACAAGGATACAGGATTCGTTACATTATTCAGTAGGCTGTGGAGATGCTACTGTAAACTATCACGACAGAGAAAATCTATTAACGTATGAAGATAATTAGTCATTGCGACAACAACTAAAGGACTTCACAATCACTAAATATCGCCCTATGTTATGCCGCTACTGTATGTTATGCCGCTACTGTATGTTATGCGGCTACTGTATGTTATGCCGCTACTGTATGTTATGCCGCTACTGTATGTTATGCCGCTACTGTATGCTATGCCGCTACTGTATGTTATGCCGCTACTGTATGTTATGCGGCTACTGTATGTTATGCCGCTACTGTATGTTATGCCGCTACTGTATGTTATGCCGCTACTATATGTTATGCCGCTACTGTATGTTATGCCGCTACTGTATGTTATGCCGCTACTGTATGTTATGCCGCTACTATATGTTATGCCGCTACTGTATGTTATGCCGCTACTGTATGTTATGCCGCTACTATATGTTATGCCGCTACTGTATGTTATGCCGCTACTGTATGTTATGCCGCTACTGTATGTTATGCCGCTACTATCCTCAACAATCAAATCTATGTCCGGGCTAAACTCCTCTGAGTGATTGAGTAGTAAATATGTGTAACACTATACTGCAGATTATTTGTTAACGCCTTCAAGGTCTTGCCTTATTAGTCGAGACTTACACAAGGGACAGAGATTAGGTAAAGATACAATAGATATAGTTGTCACTTGTTCATGATGTCCTTATCAGAAAAGATTGTGAGAAGTGACATAGGGTAACCGAGTGGTACGGTATCCTGATGCTAATGATGTCCTTATCAGAAAAGAATATCAGAAGTGACATAGGTTAGCTAGGTTGTACGATGCGACTGGCTAATGATGTCCTTAACCCTTGAGAATATGAGAAGTGACATAGGGTAGCTAAGTGGTACGGTGCTCTCATGCTAATGATGTCCTTATCTGTCAAGAATATTAGAAGTGATATAGAGTAATTACGTGGTACTTTGTAATTTGCTAATTATGTCAGATCTGTCAAGAATATTAGAAGTGATATAGAGTAACTACGTGGTACTTTGTAATTTGCTAATTATGTCATATCTGTCAAGAATATTAGAAGTGATATAGAGTAACTAAGTGGTACTTTGTCATTTGCTAATTATGTCATATCTGTCAAGAATATTAGAAGTGATATAGAGTAGCTAAGTGGAATTTGTAATTTGCTAATTATGTCATATCTGTCAAGAATATTAGAAGTGATATAGAGTAACTACGTGGTACTTTGTAATTTGCTAATTATGTCATATCTGTCAAGAATTTTAGAAGTGATATAGAGTAACTACGTGGTACTTTGTAATTTGCTAATTATGTCATATCTGTCAAGAATATTAGAAGTGATATAGAATAACTACGTGGTACTTTGTAATTTGCTAATTATGTCATATCTGTCAAGAATATTAGAAGTGATATAGAGTAACTAAGTGGTACTTTGTCATTTGCTAATTATGTCATATCTGTCAAGAATATTAGAAGTGATATAGAGTAACTACGTGGTACTTTGTAATTTGCTAATTATGTCATATCTGTCAAGAATATTAGAAGTGATATTAGTGGTACTTTGTCATTTGCTAATTATGTTATATCTGTCTAGAATATTAGAAGTGATATAGAGTAACTAAGTGGTACTTTGTCATTTGCTAATTATGTCATATCTGTCAAGAATATTAGAAGTGATATTAGTGGTACTTTGTCATTTGCTAATTATATTATATCTGTCTAGAATATTAGAAGTGATATAGAGTAACTACGTGGTACTTTGTAATTTGCTAATTATGTCATATCTGTCAAGAATATTAGAAGTGATATAGAGTAACTACGTGGTACTTTGTAATTTGCTAATTATGTCATATCTGTCAAGAATATTAGAAGTGATATTAGTGGTACTTTGTCATTTGCTAATTATGTTATATCTGTCTAGAATATTAGAAGTGATATAGAGTAACTAAGTGGTACTTTGTAATTTGCTAATTATATCATATCTGTCAAGAAAATTAGAAGTGATATAGAGTAACTACGTGGTACTTTGTAATTTGCTAATTATGTCATATCTGTCAAGAATTTTAGAAATGATATAGAGTAACTACGTGGTACTTTGTAATTTGCTAATTATGTCATATCTGTCAAGAATATTAGAAGTGATATTAGTGGTACTTTGTCATTTGCTAATTATGTTATATCTGTCAAGAATATTAGAAGTGATATAGAGTAACTACGTGGTACTTTGTAATTTGCTAATTATGTCATATCTGTCAAAATTATTAGAAGTGATATAGAGTAACTAAGTGGTACTTTGTAATTTGCTAATTATGTCATATCTGTCAAGAATATTAGAAGTGATATAGAGTAACTACGTTGTACTTTGTCATTTGCTAATTATGTCATATCTGTCAAGAATATTAGAAGTGATATAGAGTGGTACTTTGTAATTTGCTAATTATGCCATATCTGTCAAGAATATTAGAAGTGATATAGAGTAACT
Source organism: Prosapia bicincta (assembly GCA_036971475.1). Classification (NCBI taxonomy): domain Eukaryota; kingdom Metazoa; phylum Arthropoda; class Insecta; order Hemiptera; family Cercopidae; genus Prosapia; species Prosapia bicincta. The sequence continues at coordinate 15,343,046 of JBAIZL010000006.1, read as the reverse complement.
AAGTGGTACTTTGTCATTTGCTAATTATGTCATATCTGTCAAGAATATTAGAAGTGATATAGAGAAACTACTTGGTACTTTGTAATTTGCTAATTATGTCATATCTGTCAAGAATTTTAGAAGTGATATAGAGTAACTAAGTGGTACTTTGTGATTTGCTAATTATGTCAGATCTGTCAAGAATATTAGAAGTGATATAGAGTAACTAAGTGGTACTTTGTGATTTGCTAATTATGTCAGATCTGTCAAGAATATTAGAAGTGATATAGAGTAACTAAGTGGTACTTTGTCATTTGCTAATTATGCCATATCTGTCAAGAATATTAGAAGTGATATAGAGTAACTAAGTGGTACTTTGTCATTTGCTAATCATGCCATATCTGTCAAGAATATTAGAAGTGATATAGAGTAACTAAGTCGTACTTTGTCATTTGCTAACTATGCCATATCTGTCAAGAATATTAGAAGTGATATAGAGTAACTACGTGGTACTTTGTCATTTGCTAATTATGTCATATCTGTCAAGAATATTAGAAGTGATATAGAGTAACTACGTGGTACTTTGTAATTTGCTAATTATGTCATATCTGTCAAGAATTTTAGAAGTGATATAGAGTAACTAAGGGGTACTTTGTGATTTGCTAATTATGTCTTATCTGTCAAGAATATTAGAAGTGATATAGAGTAACTAAGTGGTACTTTGCCATTTACTAATTATGTCAGATCTGTCAAGAATATTAGAAGTGATATAAAGTAACTAAGTGGTACTTTGCCATTTACTAATTATGTCAGATCTGTCAAGAATATTAGAAGTGATATAGAGTGGTACTTTGTAATTTGCTAATTATGCCATATCTGTCAAGAATATTAGAAGTGATATAGAGTAACTAAGTGGTACTTTGTCATTTGCTAATTATGTCATATCTGTCAAGAATATTAGAAGTGATATAGAGAAACTAAGTGGTACTTTGTCATTTGCTAATTATGTCATATCTGTCAAGAATTTTAGAAGTGATATAGAGTAACTAAGTGGTACTTTGTGATTTGCTAATTATGTCAGATCTGTCAAGAATATTAGAAGTGATATAGAGTAACTAAGTGGTACTTTGTGATTTGCTAATTATGTCAGATCTGTCAAGAATATTAGAAGTGATATAGAGTAACTAAGTGGTACTTTGTCATTTGCTAATTATGCCATATCTGTCAAGAATATTAGAAGTGATATAGAGTAACTAAGTGGTACTTTGTCATTTGCTAATCATGCCATATCTGTCAAGAATATTAGAAGTGATATAGAGTAACTAAGTCGTACTTTGTCATTTGCTAACTATGCCATATCTGTCAAGAATATTAGAAGTGATATAGAGTAACTACGTGGTACTTTGTCATTTGCTAATTATGTCATATCTGTCAAGAATATTAGAAGTGATATAGAGTAACTACGTGGTACTTTGTAATTTGCTAATTATGTCATATCTGTCAAGAATTTTAGAAGTGATATAGAGTAACTAAGGGGTACTTTGTGATTTGCTAATTATGTCTTATCTGTCAAGAATATTAGAAGTGATATAGAGTAACTAAGTGGTACTTTGCCATTTACTAATTATGTCAGATCTGTCAAGAATATTAGAAGTGATATAAAGTAACTAAGTGGTACTTTGCCATTTACTAATTATGTCAGATCTGTCAAGAATATTAGAAGTGATATAGAGTGGTACTTTGTAATTTGCTAATTATGCCATATCTGTCAAGAATATTAGAAGTGATATAGAGTAACTAAGTGGTACTTTGTCATTTGCTAATTATGTCATATCTGTCAAGAATATTAGAAGTGATATAGAGAAACTAAGTGGTACTTTGTAATTTGCTAATTATGTCATATCTGTCAAGAATTTTAGAAGTGATATAGAGTAACTAAGTGGTACTTTGTGATTTGCTAATTATGTCAGATCTGTCAAGAATATTAGAAGTGATATAGAGTAACTAAGTGGTACTTTGTCATTTGCTAATTATGTCATATCTGTCAAGAATTTTAGAAGCGATATAGAGTAACTAAGTGGTACTTTGTGATTTGCTAATTATGTCAGATCTGTCAAGAATATTAGAAGTGATATAGAGTAACTAAGTGGTACTTTGTAATTTGCTAATTATGCCATATCTGTCAAGAATATTAGAAGTGATATAGAGTAACTAAGTGGTACTTTGTCATTTGCTAATTATGCCATATCTGTCAAGAATATTAGAAGTGATATAGAGTAACTAAGTGGTACTTTGTCATTTGCTAACTATGCCATATCTGTCAAGAATATTAGAAGTGATATAGAGTAACTACGTGGTACTTTGTCATTTGCTAATTATGTCATATCTGTCAAGAATATTAGAAGTGATATAGAGTAACTACGTGGTACTTTGTAATTTGCTAATTATGTCATATCTGTCAAGAATATTAGAAGTGATATTAGTGGTACTTTGTCATTTGCTAATTATGTTATATCTGTCTAGAATATTAGAAGTGATATAGAATAACTAAGTGGTACTTTGTCATTTGCTAATTATGTCATATCTGTCAAGAATATTAGAAGTGATATTAGTGGTACTTTGTCATTTGCTAATTATGTTATATCTGTCTAGAATATTAGAAGTGATATAGAGTAACTAAGTGGTACTTTGTAATTTGCTAATTATGTCATATCTGTCAAGAATATTAGAAGTGATATAGAGTAACTACGTGGTACTTTGTAATTTGCTAATTATGTCATATCTGTCAAGAATATTAGAATTGATATTAGTGGTACTTTGTCATTTGCTAATTATGTTATATCTGTCTAGAATATTAGAAGTGATATAGAGTAACTAAGTGGTACTTTGTAATTTGCTAATTATATCATATCTGTCAAGAATATTAGAAGTGATATAGAGTAACTACGTGGTACTTTGTAATTTGCTAATTATGTCATATCTGTCAAGAATTTTAGAAGTGATATAGAGTAACTACGTGATACTTTGTAATTTGCTAATTATGTCATATCTGTCAAGAATATTAGAAGTGATATTAGTGGTACTTTGTCATTTGCTAATTATGTTATATCTGTCAAGAATATTAGAAGTGATATAGAGTAACTACGTGGTACTTTGTAATTTGCTAATTATGTCATATCTGTCAAAATTATTAGAAGTGATATAGAGTAACTAAGTGGTACTTTGTAATTTGCTAATTATGTCATATCTGTCAAGAATATTAGAAGTGATATAGAGTAACTAAGTGGTACTTTGTCATTTGCTAATTATGTCATATCTGTCAAGAATATTAGAAGTGATATAGAGTAACTACGTGGTACTTTGTAATTTGCTAATTATGTCATATCTGTCAAGAATTTTAGAAGTGATATAGAGTAACTAAGTGGTACTTTGTGATTTGCTAATTATGTCTTATCTGTCAAGAATATTAGAAGTGATATAGAGTGGTACTTTGTAATTTGCTAATTATGCCATATCTGTCAAGAATATTAGAAGTGATATAGAGTAACTAAGTGGTACTTTGTCATTTGCTAATTATGTCATATCTGTCAAGAATATTAGAAGTGATATAGAGAAACTACTTGGTACTTTGTAATTTGCTAATTATGTCATATCTGTCAAGAATTTTAGAAGTGATATAGAGTAACTAAGTGGTACTTTGTGATTTGCTAATTATGTCAGATCTGTCAAGAATATTAGAAGTGATATAGAGTAACTAAGTGGTACTTTGTGATTTGCTAATTATGTCAGATCTGTCAAGAATATTAGAAGTGATATAGAGTAACTAAGTGGTACTTTGTGATTTGCTAACTATGCCATATCTGTCAAGAATATTAGAAGTGATATAGAGTAACTAAGTGGTACTTTGTCATTTGCTAATCATGCCATATCTGTCAAGAATATTAGAAGTGATATAGAGTAACTAAGTCGTACTTTGTCATTTGCTAACTATGCCATATCTGTCAAGAATATTAGAAGTGATATAGAGTAACTACGTGGTACTTTGTCATTTGCTAATTATGTCATATCTGTCAAGAATATTAGAAGTGATATAGAGTAACTACGTGGTACTTTGTAATTTGCTAATTATGTCATATCTGTCAAGAATTTTAGAAGTGATATAGAGTAACTAAGGGGTACTTTGTGATTTGCTAATTATGTCTTATCTGTCAAGAATATTAGAAGTGATATAGAGTAACTAAGTGGTACTTTGCCATTTACTAATTATGTCAGATCTGTCAAGAATATTAGAAGTGATATAAAGTAACTAAGTGGTACTTTGCCATTTACTAATTATGTCAGATCTGTCAAGAATATTAGAAGTGATATAGAGTGGTACTTTGTAATTTGCTAATTATGCCATATCTGTCAAGAATATTAGAAGTGATATAGAGTAACTAAGTGGTACTTTGTCATTTGCTAATTATGTCATATCTGTCAAGAATATTAGAAGTGATATAGAGAAACTAAGTGGTACTTTGTAATTTGCTAATTATGTCATATCTGTCAAGAATTTTAGAAGTGATATAGAGTAACTAAGTGGTACTTTGTGATTTGCTAATTATGTCAGATCTGTCAAGAATATTAGAAGTGATATAGAGTAACTAAGTGGTACTTTGTCATTTGCTAATTATGTCATATCTGTCAAGAATTTTAGAAGCGATATAGAGTAACTAAGTGGTACTTTGTGATTTGCTAATTATGTCAGATCTGTCAAGAATATTAGAAGTGATATAGAGTAACTAAGTGGTACTTTGTAATTTGCTAATTATGCCATATCTGTCAAGAATATTAGAAGTGATATAGAGTAACTAAGTGGTACTTTGTCATTTGCTAATTATGCCATATCTGTCAAGAATATTAGAAGTGATATAGAGTAACTAAGTGGTACTTTGTCATTTGCTAACTATGCCATATCTGTCAAGAATATTAGAAGTGATATAGAGTAACTACGTGGTACTTTGTCATTTGCTAATTATGTCATATCTGTCAAGAATATTAGAAGTGATATAGAGTAACTACGTGGTACTTTGTAATTTGCTAATTATGTCATATCTGTCAAGAATATTAGAAGTGATATTAGTGGTACTTTGTCATTTGCTAATTATGTTATATCTGTCTAGAATATTAGAAGTGATATAGAATAACTAAGTGGTACTTTGTCATTTGCTAATTATGTCATATCTGTCAAGAATATTAGAAGTGATATTAGTGGTACTTTGTCATTTGCTAATTATGTTATATCTGTCTAGAATATTAGAAGTGATATAGAGTAACTAAGTGGTACTTTGTAATTTGCTAATTATGTCATATCTGTCAAGAATATTAGAAGTGATATAGAGTAACTACGTGGTACTTTGTAATTTGCTAATTATGTCATATCTGTCAAGAATATTAGAATTGATATTAGTGGTACTTTGTCATTTGCTAATTATGTTATATCTGTCTAGAATATTAGAAGTGATATAGAGTAACTAAGTGGTACTTTGTAATTTGCTAATTATATCATATCTGTCAAGAATATTAGAAGTGATATAGAGTAACTACGTGGTACTTTGTAATTTGCTAATTATGTCATATCTGTCAAGAATTTTAGAAGTGATATAGAGTAACTACGTGATACTTTGTAATTTGCTAATTATGTCATATCTGTCAAGAATATTAGAAGTGATATTAGTGGTACTTTGTCATTTGCTAATTATGTTATATCTGTCAAGAATATTAGAAGTGATATAGAGTAACTACGTGGTACTTTGTAATTTGCTAATTATGTCATATCTGTCAAAATTATTAGAAGTGATATAGAGTAACTAAGTGGTACTTTGTAATTTGCTAATTATGTCATATCTGTCAAGAATATTAGAAGTGATATAGAGTAACTAAGTGGTACTTTGTCATTTGCTAATTATGTCATATCTGTCAAGAATATTAGAAGTGATATAGAGTAACTACGTGGTACTTTGTAATTTGCTAATTATGTCATATCTGTCAAGAATTTTAGAAGTGATATAGAGTAACTAAGTGGTACTTTGTGATTTGCTAATTATGTCTTATCTGTCAAGAATATTAGAAGTGATATAGAGTGGTACTTTGTAATTTGCTAATTATGTCATATCTGTCAAGAATATTAGAAGTGATATAGAGAAACTACTTGGTACTTTGTAATTTGCTAATTATGTCATATCTGTCAAGAATTTTAGAAGTGATATAGAGTAACTAAATGGTACTTTGTGATTTGCTAATTATGTCAGATCTGTCAAGAATATTAGAAGTGATATAGAGTAACTAAGTGGTACTTTGTGATTTGCTAATTATGTCAGATCTGTCAAGAATATTAGAAGTGATATAGAGTAACTAAGTGGTACTTTGTCATTTGCTAATTATGCCATATCTGTCAAGAATATTAGAAGTGATATAGAGTAACTAAGTGGTACTTTGTCATTTGCTAATTATGCCATATCTGTCAAGAATATTAGAAGTGATATAGAGTAACTAAGTCGTACTTTGTGATTTGCTAATTATGTCAGATCTGTCAAGAATATTAGAAGTGATATAGAGTAACTACGTGGTACTTTGTAATTTGCTAATTATGTCATATCTGTCAAGAATTTTAGAAGTGATATAGAGTAACTAAGTGGTACTTTGTGATTTGCTAATTATGTCATATCTGTCAAGAATATTAGAAGTGATATAGAGTAACTACGTGGTACTTTGTAATTTGCTAATTATGTCATATCTGTCAAGAATATTAGAAGTGATATAGAGTAACTAAGTAGTACTTTGTCATTTGCTAATTATGGCCTTATCTGTGAAGAATGTGAGAAGTGATATAGATTAACAAAGTGGTATGATATCACTTGCTACATCTAGCCTTTCACCCAAGATTTTGAGAAGTGACGTAGAATAAAAAAATGGTACCGTGTAACTGTTCCTTCTAACAGATGTTTGTATAATTTTGACCTAAGGTTACTAATGATAGAAATACCGTTTCCAAAAGTTTTAGCTACATTTAGCCTACTCCATAACAGCTCTTTCGTTACCTTTACTTATTTCTTGGTCATTTCTATTTCATCATTGTGTTTAACAACCATGATTTTTTATAGTTATGTTGTTTTTATTATTCTTTTTTTCTCTTGTGTGTGACATGTGGAGACAAGACTACTTACAAATTACGTTCTAATTTACTGGAGGATTCGTCTAATTTTTTCTGTTGTAATATTTTATTACTGTAGGCTACTACTTTTAACAATTAAATATTCATGATTAAGCTTGGAATGGTAGGTAAAGAAAGAACTTTGAAGTATCCGTAGATCCTAGAAATAGCCGGTGAAAATAATAAGGTAAAATAGAGTTTTACCTTCATTTAAAGTTAGTTTTTGTGTATTTGCGAGTGTGCGTGAGTACGCAAGGCTCAGAGACACATGCACAAGGAAAACGCAGCCCTGACCCCGCCAGTCAATGCATGATGGATGGTTTTGTTGGTGACGACATCAGAACGTTTTTAATGACTGTATCCGAAATAATCACAATAACTTGGTTTTACAAGTGTTTAAGTGAATTGTTATAAAATGTAACAATTATTTATAAAGAATCATACAGTTACAACAAAAAATCAAGAACTCGCATATACATTTGCATGCAAAAAATAGAAAATTAATGTAATAAGTAACAATATAGAAAGAATATATGCAAACAATTGTCATAAATAGGCAAAAAATTATTAAAATGAAAAAATGTTGGGTATTTTGCTTGTTATCATTTTTTTCAATATAAATCAAAATGTTTTAATTCAGCATTCAATTTACAATCCTTTCTTGAGCACGGTTTTCCTGTAATAAAATAGCACTGCCCATTGACGACTTCTCTGCAAATATTTGTCTTGATTATAGTGATAATGAAGCCCACATCAAGATAACGTTGTGCAACATAGCATTGCTTTCTCGTGTAAGTGGACAAGTGTTGCACGCTGCTATATTTTCCGATGTTAGAACTAACGGTTTCTCTTATTCCCAACTGCAACAACCGGTCTTGATCGTTGGCGAACCTACACACTTTGTTTTCCCCGACAATTGTTCATTTACAGTTTTACTTTATAGTATGTTTACACTAACATTCACTCTCTGTCTGAATAGAAAAAAAGTAAATGTTTAAAAAACGTTGAACTTAATGCATCCACTATGACAATGCCAATGTTGCTCTCACTAGTGTTACACGTTAGTCAGCTGTTCAGAGTAACTTGCTTCAACATTTAACATCTGCTACAATTACACAGATGCTTTGAACCATAACATCTTAATAATCAATGTCTGTAGAAATGCATACAGTATTCTAAACCCTCAGTGGGACATAAAATAACAACACGACCAACGTCTAATTTTATAATTATGTAACATATTTTAAAACCCACTACTCCAATGGCTCTGTCTAGGAGGTACTGGAATAAATCATCCAGCCGGACAGGTTCAACACCTCGGAGCTGTCAGAATTAGACAGTTATTGACAGTTTCATAAAAATAGGCAGATAGATGTACATTTACATAATTACAGTCGTGAGTCTAACCTATAAATGTGTGAAATAGAAGTGAGTGAGTGTAATTCATATTGGATATTAGGTGACGTGAAGAAAATTTATTGAACAGGCGTTTTGAATTCCCATTTAAAATCAATAATTAAATTCTTATCAGAGTGTTAAAAAAATAAAAAACACTATATTCTATTCTATTATCGGTGCTATTAATTATCCAGTATGACTATTATTAGACCACTTACAATGTATTATAAAGTAGTATTCTAAAGTATTGCAACGTCTTAGCCTAATGTATTGTCAGGTAATTGTGTAATGAATTGTAAGGTGTTAGACAAATGTATTGTAAAGTATTAGGCAAATGTATTGTAAGGTATTAGTCAAATGTATTGTAAGGTATTAGGCAAATGTATTGTAAGGTATTAGGCAAAAGTATTGTAAGGTATTAGTCAAATGTATTGTAAGGTATTAGGCAAATGTATTGTAAGGTATTAGGCAAATGTATTGTAAGGTACTAGTCAAATGTATTGTAAGGTATTAGTCAAATGTATTGTAAGGTACTAGTCAAATGTATTGTAAGGTATTAGTCAAATGTATTGTAAGGTACTAGGCAAAAGTATTGTAAGGTATTAGTCAAATGTATTGTGAGGTATTAGGCAAATGTATTGTAAGGTATTAGGCAAATCTATTGTAAGGTACTAGTCAAATGTATTGTAAGGTATTAGGCAAATCTATTGTAAGGTACTAGTCAAATGTATTGTAAGGTACTAGTCAAATGTATTGTAAGGTATTAGGCAAATGTATTGTAAGGTACTAGTCAAATGTATTGTAAGGTATTAGTCAAATGTATTGTAAGGTATTAGGCAAATGTATTGTAAGGTACTAGTCAAATGTATTGTAAGGTATTAGTCAAATGTATTGTAAGGTATTAGGCAAATGTATTGTAAGGTATTAGGCAAATGTATTGTAAGGTACTAGTCAAATGTATTGTAAGGTATTAGGCAAATGTATTGTAAGGTACTAGTCAAATGTATTGTAAGGTATTAGTCAAATGTATTGTAAGGTATTAGGCAAATGTATTGTAAGGTATTAGGCAAATGTATTGTAAGGTACTAGTCAAATGTATTGTAAGGTACTAGTCAAATGTATTGTAAGGTATTAGGTAAATATATTGTAAGGTATTAGGCAAATGTATTGTAAGGTACTAGTCAAATGTATTGTAAGGTATTAGTCAAATGTATTGTAAGGTATTAGTCAAAAGTATTGTAAGGTATTAGGCAAATGTATTGTAAGGTATTAGGCAAATCTATTGTAAGGTACTAGTCAAATGTATTGTAAGGTATTAGGCAAATCTATTGTAAGGTACTAGTCAAATGTATTGTAAGGTACTAGTCAAATGTATTGTAAGGTATTAGGCAAATGTATTGTAAGGTACTAGTCAAATGTATTGTAAGGTATTAGTCAAATGTATTGTAAGGTATTAGGCAAATGTATTGTAAGGTACTAGTCAAATGTATTGTAAGGTATTAGTCAAATGTATTGTAAGGTATTAGGCAAATGTATTGTAAGGTATTAGGCAAATGTATTGTAAGGTACTAGTCAAATGTATTGTAAGGTATTAGGCAAATGTATTGTAAGGTACTAGTCAAATGTATTGTAAGGTATTAGTCAAATGTATTGTAAGGTATTAGGCAAATGTATTGTAAGGTTTTAGGCAAATGTATTGTAAGGTACTAGTCAAATGTATTGTAAGGTACTAGTCAAATGTATTGTAAGGTACTAGTCAAATGTATTGTAAGGTACTAGTCAAATGAATTGTAAGGTATTAGGCAAATGTATTGTAAGGTATTATTCAAATCTATTGTAAGGTACTAGTCAAATGTATTGTAAGGTACTAGTCAAATGTATTGTAAGGTATTAGGCAAATGTATTGTAAGGTACTAGTCAAATGTATTGTAAGGTATTAGTCAAATGTATTGTAAGGTATTAGGCAAATGTATTGTAAGGTATTAGGCAAATGTATTGTAAGGTACTAGTCAAATGTATTGTAAGGTACTAGTCAAATGTATTGTAAGGTGTTAGTCAAATGTATTGTAAGGTACTAGTCAAATGAATTGTAAGGTATTAGGCAAATCTATTGTAAGGTACTAGTCAAATGTATTGTAAGGTATTAGGTAAATGTATTGTAAGGTACTAGTCTAATGTATTGTAAGGTATTAGTCAAATGTATTGTAAGGTATTAGGCAAATGTATTGTAAGGTACTAGTCAAATGTATTGTAAGGTACTAGTCAAATGTATTGTAAGGTACTAGTCAAATGTATTGTAAGGTATTAGTCAAATGTATTGTAAGGTATTAGGCAAATGTATTGTAAGGTATTAGGCAAATGTATAGTAAGGTACTAGTCAAATGTATTGTAAGGTACTAGTCAAATGTATTGTAAGGTACTAGTCAAATGTATTGTAAGGTACTAGTCAAATGAATTGTAAGGTATTAGGCAAATCTATTGTAAGGTACTAGTCAAATGTACTGTAAGGTATTAGGCAAATCTATTGTAAGGTACTAGTCAAATGTATTGTAAGGTACTAGTCAAATGTATTGTAAGGTATTAGGCAAATGTATTGTAAGGTACTAGTCAAATGTATTGTAAGGTATTAGGCAAATGTATTGTAAGGTATTAGGCAAATGTATTGTAAGGTACTAGTCAAATGTATTGTAAGGTATTAGTCAAATCTATTGTAAGGTACTAGTCAAATGTATTGTAAGGTATTAGGCAAATGTATTGTAAGGTATTAGGCAAATGTATTGTAAGGTACTAGTCAAATGCATTGTAAGGTACTAGTCAAATGTATTGTAAGGTATTAGGCAAATGTATTGTAAGGTACTAGTCAAATGTATTGTAAGGTATTAGGCAAATGTATTGTAAAGTATTTTTCTAATGTATTGCAACGTCTTAGCCTAATGTATTGTTAGGTACTAGTCAAAACTATTGTAAGGTATTAGGCAAATGTATTGTAAGGTACTAGTCAAAACTATTGTAAGGTATTAGGCAAATGTATTGTAAGGTACTAGTCAAAACTATTGTAAGGTATTAGGCAAATGTATTGTAAGGTACTAGTCAAAACTATTGTAAGGTATTAGGCAAATGTATTGTAAGGTACTAGTCAAAACTATTGTAAGGTATTAGGCAAATATATTGTAAGGTACTAGTCAAATGTATTGTAAGATATTAGGCAAATGTATTGTAAAGTATTTTTCTAATGTATTGCAACGTCTTAGCCTAATGTATTGTTAGGTAATTGTGTAATGAATTGTAAGGTGTTAGTCAAAAGTATTGTAAGGTATTAGGCAAATGTATTGTAAAGTATTTTTCTAATGTATTGCAACGTCTAAACCTAATGTATTGTTAGGTGATTGTGTAATGAATTTTAAGGTTTTAGTCAATTGTATTGCAAGGTATTAGTCAAATGTATTGTAAGGTATTAGGCAAATGTATTGTAAGGTATTAGTCAAATGTATTGTAAGGTATTAGTCAAATGTATTGTAAGGTATTAGTCAAATGTATTGCAACGTCTTAGTCTAATGTATTATTAGGAAATTGTGTAATGAATTGTAAGGTGTTAGTCAAATGTATTGTGAGGTATTAGGAAAATGTATTGTAAGGTTTTAGTCAAATGTATTGTAAGGTATTATTCTAATGTATTGCAACGTCTTAGTCTAATGTATTATTAGGTAATTGTGTAATGAATTGTAAGGTATTATTCAAGTGTATTGTAAGGTACTAGTCAAATGTATTGTAAGGTACTAGTCAAATGTATTGCAAGGTATTAGGCAAATGTATTGTAAGGTACTAGTCAAATGTATTGTAAGGTATTAGTCAAATGTATTGTAAGGTACTAGTCAAATGTATTGTAAGGTATTAGTCAAATGTATTGTTAGGTATTAGTCAAAAGTATTGTAAGGTATTAGGTAAATGTATTGTAAGGTATTAGTCAACTGTAATGTAAGGTATTAGGCAAATGTATTGTAAGGTATTAGTCAAATGTATTGTAAGGTATTAGTCAAATGTATTGTAAGGTATTAGTCAAATGTATTGCAACGTCTTAGTCTAATGTATTATTAGGAAATTGTGTAATGAATTGTAAGGTATTAGTCAAATGTATTGTAAGGTATTAAGCAAATATATTGTAAGGTATTAGTCAAATGTATTGTAAGGTTTTAGTCAAATGTATTGTAAGGTATTTGTCAAATGTATTGTTAGGTACTAGTCAAATGTATTGTAAGGTACTAGTCAAATGTATTGTTAGGTACTAGTCAAATGTATTGTAAGGTATTAGGCAAATGTATTGTACGGTACTAGTCAAATATATTGTTAGGTACTAGTCAAATTTATTGTAAGGTACTAGTCAAATGTATTGTTATGTATTAGTCAAATGTATTGTAAGGTATTAGTCAAATGTGTTGTCAGGTATTAGGCAAATGTATTGTAAGGTATTTGGCAAATGTATTGTAAGTTATTAGGCAAATGTATTGTAAGGTATTAGGCAAATGTATTGTAAGGTATTAGGCAAATGTATTGTAAGGTATTAGGTAAATGTATTGCAAGGTACTAGTCAAATGTATTGCAAGGTATTAGTCAAATGTATTGTAAAGTATTAGGCAAATGTATTGTAAGGTATTAATCAAATGTATTGTAAGGTATTAGGCAAATGTATTGATAGGTGTTAGCTATCATTTATCCACTGTGGGTCAAATTGCAAACTCCTGGCTTATCGGGAAGCTGGTCAAGAAATATTTTCTAACAATTTAACACTGTTCTACAAATATCCCAAGAATTACACTAATTGAGACTATAAAAATAGATTGGATTTTCAATGGTACCTGGCCACCTTTTGTCACTTTAACAAAACCTCTCGAGCCAAGCAATCAACATAACCTTTCCTTTCGTACTAGGCATCCAGTGCCACTCACTGTTTCCAGTCCTGCTACTCGGTGCTTACGTAACGCCGTACTTTATGCACATCTCTAATGACTGTCGGTAAGTCCCCACAAACGTGATGCCGTATTGTGCATTCCATTCTAACCAGACGGGACGCTATTCACACACATATAAATGATCGCCTTTCAGGAAAGATTTAACGCCTTACTAACCGGCAACGTTGAACGCGCATTAAGTTGTATGGCGTTAATGCAGTGGGCAAAAACAATGTAAGCTCCTAACCTTGGCGGCTTGCAAATCTTTTCTTGTTCCAAAATACGGTCGTGGAGATTATTGGTAAATTGGTAAACTGATCTGTAGAAGGCTTTCATAATGCTTTCAACAAAGCTTCAGTTTTATTAATGGAAATGAAATTAAAAATAAATATACAATTCTGAAAGAAAATTGTTTATTACAACACGGTAGAACCTGAACCATTTTATTATAACTAATTATAAGATTGTTATTTTTAAAATTTCATAGGTTACATTTTTTTAAATTTCCTTGATTATTTTATATCATTTGATTTCAAACTATAGATTTAACTAATGTGTTTAGTAGTACATCCTGACCTATTTATTATTAATTTTGATTTATATTCAAGAAATAGCCGAGTTAGAAAAAATATCAATTTCCTACATTCTAACCCCTCTTTTGAAATCAAATGTAGCTATGATGTTAGTGGCTGGTTGAAGTTGGTTTTTTACCAACGAACTGCACCATGATCAACGAAATGTAATATTCACACACACACACACACACACACACACACACACACACACACACACACACACACACACACACACACACACACACACACACACACACACACACACACACACACACACACACACACACACACACACACACACACACACACACACACACACACACACTCACTCACACACACACACACACACACACACACACACACACACTCACACACACACACACACACACACACACACACACACACACACACACACACACACACACACACACACACACACACACACACACACACACACACACACACACACACACACACACACACACATACACACACACACACACACACACACACACACACACACACACACACACTCACACTCACACACACACACACACACACACACACACACACACACTCACCACACACACACACACACACACACACACACACACACACACACACACACACACACACACACACACACACACACACCACACACACACACACACACACACACACACACACACACCCACACACACACACACACACACACACACACACACACACACAGACACACACACACACACACACACACACACACACACACACACACACACACACACACACACACACACACACATTCACCACACACACACACACACACACACACACACACACACACACACACACACACACACGCACGTACGTACGTACTTGCGCATGGATGTATATATACATTCAGACACACATACTGTTTTACTTTCACACTTTATCCATCAGTTACATTACACAAAACATTGTTATATCTTCACAAATAATCGGAAATATTGACGACCTTGATCACAGCTGTGATAGTGTTGAAAGAAATATTCATTGTGTTTATCGACTCGTGATTGGTTGGAGGTTTGCATTGTTACGTCACTGCTTTTAGCCTACTTTTAGCTCAGGTTGAAATTTGCATTCTATTAACAAATTTTTTTTACACCACATTATGCAAATTTTGAAAAATATCTGAATACAAATTAATTGCACGAAGTATTGTAATTTCTAATTTAAAAATGTTTTTTTGACATTTCTCAGGTTGTTGACTCTGGAATTTTATTTTCCTGAATGCAATGAGTTTCCGATGTTCGACCTGAAAGGTTTTAGGCTCAAGAAAAAAAACTTCAATAGAAAAACATTGATGCTAGAAATTTGGCTTCTTGATGTTTTGTAAACGTATTTTCAACTCTTGCCCATCAATAAAATAGGTCCTAAGAGATGAACCTCCGCTTAGAGAGATGGAAAACCTATTGTAAAATTATCACAACATTATCTCATCCAACATAATCTTTACACATCAGTGGGGCAAGTTACGGTAATAAAATGCGAGAAACAGATTCTTCTCGCGTCCTACTAGGTTACGCGATGCATTTTAACACGTTGGCTGCGACAGGCCTCTAACGTAAAGTTCATAAGGTGCTGAAATTGTTTAAAATTTATTCTGACAGTTTTACTTTAGATATAAAAGAATATGACAATAAAAAGTTTGAGCCTTGAAAATGGAAAAAATACTAGGCCGCTATTTTGTCTCCGATCGGAGACGGCAGCATTTTGCGAGCGTCCCATGATTATCAGTATTTTATTTTTCATGTTATGCATGTAATTCACATTTGTAACTGTAATAAATAATAGTCACTGAAATAATAAATACACATTATGTCGGGAAATAAAAACTAAAAATTAGCTTCTAAAATATTTAATAAAAATTATATACAAATTTTTGCGATCCCGTACTAATCAGTAGGCCTATGAGTGTTTTCAGTTAAGGCACTGACAACACTTTCCAGCTATTTG
>JBAIZL010000006.1:15301958-15321958 GCA_036971475.1 Prosapia bicincta | reverse complement strand
AAATGCGGCCACCAAAATAAGCGACTATTACGGACTTTCTACCTGCGCAGAATTATGCCTGCCCTGGGTACTCCCCACTCTTCCTAACCGAGTTTGAACTGTTAGATTTATTCATGTTGTTTTCTGACTCGCATCACACTTTAACGAGGTTTTGGACTGGCTAAGTGATAATAAATCGATTCCACCATTTAGGCGTGTTTAAATTAGCCTTAAGAAAGCTTCGTCAATGTTTTTTCTATATTTGTTTTATAATTTTTTGTAACGTTTTATAATATTTTGAACAAATATTTACATAAGTTTATATTTCAATATTTTTGTATTTTTTTAATGATCGTCAAATAAATCTAGGTTTTAAAGGTAGGAGAGTGTACAGAGGCAAGCCTTTATGTCACCATTGTTTTTATAACAGCGGTGTCCACTATCTTATACTCCAGCTTTCTTCGTTTTCCTTCCAAGTTTAACTGTAGGCCTAATTGGTAGTGGGAGTGTAGCTTGGTCGCTTATTTCGTGCATCCCGGATTCGTTATCCCTTGGATGAATGACTTTAGGGGGCGGTAGGGGTAGCTTGGCCGCTTATTTCGTGCATCCCGGATTCGTTATCCCTTGGATGAATGACTTTAGGGGGCGGTAGGGGTAGCTTGGTCGCTTATTTCGTGCATCCCGGATTCGTTATCCCTTGGATGAATGACTTTAGGTGGCGGTAGGGATAGCTTAGCCGCTTATTTCGTGCATCCCGGATTCGGTATCCCTTGGATGAATGACTTTAGGGGGCGGTAGGAGTAGCTTGGCCGCTTACTTCGTGCATCCCGGATTCGTTATCCCTTGGATGAATGACTTTAGGGGGCGGTAGGGGTAGCTTGGTCGCTTATTTCGTGCATCCCGGATTCGGTATCCCTTGGATGAATGACTTTAGGGGGCGGTAGGAGTAGCTTGGCCGCTTACTTCGTGCATCCCGGATTCGTTATCCCTTGGATGAATGACTTTAGGGGGCGGTAGGGGTAGCTTGGCCGCTTATTCCGTGCATCCCGGATTCGTTATCCCTTGGATGAATGACTTTAGGGGGCGGTAGGGGTAGCTTGGCCGCTTATTTCGTGCATCCCGGATTCGTTATCCCTTGGATGAATGACTTTAGGGGGCGGTAGGGGTAGCTTGGTCGCTTATTTCGTGCATCCCGGATTCGTTATCCCTTGGATGAATGACTTTAGGGGGCGGTAGGGGTAGCTTGGCCGCTTATTTCGTGCATCCCGGATTCGTTATCCCTTGGATGAATGACTTTAGGGGGCGGTAGGGGTAGCTTGGCCGCTTATTCCGTGCATCCCGGATTCGTTATCCCTTGGATGAATGACTTTAGGGGGCGGTAGGGGTAGCTTGGCCGCTTATTTCGTGCATCCCGGATTCGTTATCCCTTGGATGAATGACTTTAGGGGGCGGTAGGGGTAGCTTGGTCGCTTATTTCGTGCATCCCGGATTCGTTATCCCTTGGATGAATGACTTTAGGGGGCGGTAGGGATAGCTTAGCCGCTTATTTCGTGCATCCCGGATTCGGTATCCCTTGGATGAATGACTTTAGGGGGCGGTAGGGGTAGCTTGGCCGCTTATTTCGTGCATCCCGGATTCGGTATCCCTTGGATGAATGACTTTAGGGGGCGGTAGGGGTAGCTTGGCCGCTTATTTCGTGCATCCCGGATTCGGTATCCCTTGGATGAATGACTTTAGGGGGCGGTAGGGTTAGCTTAGCCGATTATTTCACTGCTAGCTTTTTTCATATACATTCACTTAGACTATTTATTAGGAATATACTGTGGTTGAATTTAATAATAAATACACAAAAACCTCTTAACCACAAACTTTCTTTATTTTACCCTTATGCACATTTCAGTTACCAAGTAACCATTCTCAGAGGGATAACATACAAAGACTAATTAACTCTACAAAAATACCTTATTTATAATCTACGGAACTACTTAGCCCCCAGGTGGGGCTGCGGCAGTCGGAGGGGGGGGGGTAAGTAGTTCCGTAAATTATAAATAAGGTATTTTTGTAGAGTTAATCAGTCTTTGTATGTTATCCCTCTGAGGATGGTTACTTGGTAACTGAAATGTACATAAGGGTAAAATAAAGAAGGTTTGTGGTTAAGAGGTTTTTGTGTATTTATTATTATTCACTTAGACCTGGGCCTTATTTGTACTGTGCGTTTTAAAATGAGGGTGTAACAAGGAAGGGTTGCATTCAGAACGTTCCACTTTGTACTGGATGTCTCTGCCACGTGATCAGGGAACGTAATTTAGGGTTTGTCGAGCATTTGGTAGAAGTTAAAGATAAGTCCAAGGTAGTATTCAGCAGCAACATACTTGTTTATATTTTTTTATTTCGCAAGCGAATTAGACGCCATGTAGTTTCTCATTCGAGGAACAAGGTGAGGTGGCTTGATTAGATTCATTTTAAAGCTTAAGGGCTAAAGACGTTGAGAAAGCTATAAGACTTCTCAAAAGTTACCTGGACTTTCCCCCACTGGCCTTTATATATATAATGATTTTCCAGTGGAAATATTACTACAGTTGGTTTAATAATAAATAAGCCCTATATGTCAGATGGTGATTAATAAATGCATCAGGTGGTGAAAATATCAGCTGATGTAAACAACTGATGTGAATTTGATTGTTTACTTATTTTATTTTTATTGTTCTGTTTAATTGAAACGTTGAAATGTATCTAATAGAGGAAGGCTGCGAGTTTGTGTAAACTTATTTGGGAATGGTGTGCAGTAGAAATAATGGTTACGGATAGTTTACCAGAACATTGCGCAATCTATTGTTTATGTTTGTTGCTTTAGTGTTCTGTTTAACTGAAATGAATCGTAATGGAGGAAGACCGCGAAATCGTAGACGAGTAGGTCAAGAAAGAGAAAGGGGATCATCAACAAATCAGGGGAGATGATGAACATATGCACCATTTTAGGCGCCCTTGATCCAAACCTTGTATTGACAATAAACAAAGCTCAAGGGCAAACCTTTGAAATAATTGGTGTCTATTTGGGAAACCCTCAGTCATGGACAATTATATGTAGCTTTTAGTAGAGCAAGAGCTTCTCGAGACATTAAGATTCAAATAGAAAACTGAAGCACAGAAACAAAATACGCGATGATGAAAATAGTTACACAAAAAACATTGTTTACCAAGAAATAATATTGTGATTCTAACAAAAAATGCATTGGCATTTAAATCACATTATTAATATAATACTTAAACTATTAAGTCTCACAATATTAGTACATCTGGTTGGAGAGTTCAATAAACACGTATGGCTAGGTAGGTTACATAATCAATACAGCAATGTTTTATACAATGTATGGATGCAATTAGTCATTAAAGTGAAATCGATTTATGCCTTATGTCATAATATTTGACTAGACAGTTATTTTTTTCACGCACATGCCTACACACACAACTACAATAGACACACACACACATGTACAGTTACATGCATTGGCCTACATACACTCACGCAAATAAATGCAGTCACACACCCACATACACGAGCGCGCGTTACCTTAAAAAAAGCGTTGTCCTAATCTCGTAAACTTTGCTTCGTCTGAAACCAGCAACACTATTTGAAGTAACCACCTACGATCTCAATACTAATGGGAGCACTTATACATTCCGTTTGTACTTATAACCCTCAAATCCCTCCTAAAGCCACACATCTTGACTAAACAGCGTGCAACTGACTATGGCCACAGATGACCCCACATCTTGACTAAGAAGTGTGTAACTGACAATGGCCACAGATGACCCCACATCTTGACTAAGAAGTGTGTAACTGACAATGGCCACAGATGACCCCACATCTTGACTAAACAGCGTGTAACTGACAATGGCCACAGATGACCCCACATCTTGACTAAACAGCGTGTAACTGACTATGGCCACAGATGACCCCACATCTTGACTAAACAGCGTGTAACTGACTATGGCCACAGATGACCCCACATCTTGACTAAGAAGTGTGTAACTGACAATGGCCACAGATTACACACACCTGACTAAGAAGCTTGTAACTGACATTGGCAAAAGATGACCACACACTTGACGTAAATCAAGGAACTCATTACACTTAATAATATTTTTGACCTCCCTCATTAATATGATTTTAAAATATCTTCCGTTTTCGTAACATATCGTACGTTCTAGTTATAAGTGGTACAAAACTGCGTTTTATTTTGGGGGTAAAGAGAGGGGAGGGAGTGAGAGAGAGAGAGAGTAACCGCAATTAGATGAAGAATGAAAGAGGCCGATACACAGAAACCTACTGACACTGAGACAGAAACACTCAGCGAGAGAGAGAGAGAGAGCGCGATGAAGTTATAGAGGTAGAGAGAGAGACAGACAGATTGGATAAACAGGCAGATGGACGGACAGAGAGAGATAGATAGAGTGAGAATCACTGATAGATAAAGAAAGTGAGATAGATAAAGAAAGAAGGAGGCCGATACACAGAAAGATAGGCAGAAACCAGCGACACTGAGACACACACTCACACAGTGGAGAGAGAGAGAGAGATAGGGAAACAAGGAAAGAGGGAGAGAGAAAGACAGACATACTGACAAACAAATGAACAGACAGATATATATGTATAAAGTGAGAGAGACAAATTGACAAAGAAAGAAAGATCCCGAGAGACAGACAGAAATCGGTGGACACTGAGATACACCCATAGAGAGAGAGGTGGGTAGAAAGAGACAAAAAGGTGTATTAGATAGACAGAGAGAGAGAGAGAGAGAGAGAGAGAGAGAGAGAGAGAAAGAAGGGGAGAAAGATAGAAAGAGATTAGCCTGCATTACAAAAACATATAATAAAAATATCATTCATAAAGTTACAGCCAAAACTGCTATAATGTGTAAACTCAGGATCCATTATGTTTATGCCAGTAACTGGTATTATTACCAACTATTGAATAATTTTACTGTAGAAATCCCTGGCACTGTAATAGTTACGCTCACGGGGTGAAACATTCCACGAAAAAGTTAAGATAATACAGTAAAAATTAAATATAACGCATAAACGTTTATCAAAGTCACAAGAACTATTACGAATTCTTCACAACAGAGGTCAATAGGGTTGCGCGGGTCATGAAATCTGACCTCTTTGAACACATTTGATATCAAGATGGATCGAAAAGTTTATCGATGGATTCTGTAGATATGGTTTGCAAGTGATGTTCTGACCTGACCTCGAACTCAAGTTCAAACAATTAAAAGGTCTGTAGGTCGCGCACTCTGGCACGTTTTAATGTCTGATTGTGACAACCAATGATTGACTTAATTATGCAATTCGTTGTATAAATTGAAAGATTTTCAACGGAAGAAATCATTGAGCCCTATATCTGTGAGCACGATGTATCTGTGCGCGGTTCTGTGTTTGGGCGTAGCCTTCGGTATGCCGGCGCATTTGTCCACAGTGGACTACCTCAACGACTTTGACGTGAACCTGCTCAAACTGCTTGCGCATCCAGAGGTGGAAATATCCAAGGCGATCTGCGAAAACGTGAAGAAGTTCAACGCTATGTTGAGAGGCGTATTGGGCGACTTCGAGAAGAACGAGGAAGGCTTTACGGAGCTGGCGAAGGAGCTGTGGGTGTGGGGGAAGCCCTCGTTCATTAGGTTCACAGATTTCAACCGCCTCAAATCGACTTACCGCTGGGGGAGCAAGGACGTTAGTTACTTCTTCAATCTGCTCAGGATGGCCAACAAACTGTGGCACGAGTTCGTGATGAAGTGCGAGGTGGATCTGGGCATCTGCGCTCCGAAAGAGCCCAAGCCAGTCAGACCTTTCCTCAGGATGTGAGTGGCGGCACTCCCCTATTACTTTTGTATACCATACGTTATTTGTAAAAATTGTATAAATATCTTTGTACATAATGTGTATATTTTGTTAATTTATTTTATTTATATAAATACATTTTTATAAAAAGTTATAAAACGTTTTTGTCAATTTTTTGGAAACAAAATGTGTTTATTATAACCAAACACAATGTTCTCATTAGTCAGTATAACCTTTACTATAACTAAAAACGGTCATATATTACATTTCGTCAAGTTATATTCAC
This sequence comes from Prosapia bicincta, assembly GCA_036971475.1. Lineage (NCBI taxonomy): Eukaryota > Metazoa > Arthropoda > Insecta > Hemiptera > Cercopidae > Prosapia > Prosapia bicincta. The sequence continues at coordinate 15,315,852 of JBAIZL010000006.1, read as the reverse complement.
TTATAATGATGACTTGTGAGTGAAACACTTATAAGAAATGGTGATCGACACTAAGCTCAAGCTAAGGTCACAATTTGCTACATATCGCATAAATTCAAACAACTTTCAACAATACTTTTTATATTTTTGCTGAATTTCGTAACAATTAAACTTTTACATTTACGAAAAATAATAATGATTAACAACTCTAATCAAGCGAGTGTTTAAATTTTACTTATAAATGCTGAAACTTCCTTCACAACTATTGGTCCATCTAGTGTTTGTACATTTACATATCTCTTAAGATATTAACTATTTTAAACTTAAATAAAATAATTAAATAAATAATAAGTTATAATAATTGTATTTTCGATCTTTGCTCCTGCTGGGGTCTACGTAAGTCAAAGTGGATGTTTTGTCTATATAGTTCATGGTTCCTATATTATAAATTGTTTTTAAAAGTTTCCCAATTAAGAGAGAACCATTGTTCCAAATCCAAAAAATTTTTGTTATTGAGTTTTAGAATCTCACCAGTATTTCAGATACTTGCATTTCTTCTACATCCGACTTCCTCGTAAGGGACATCTTTAAAGTTAAATCGAAACTCCATCCTTTCTATTGTATTTCGATATTCCTGGCTGTATCTTTTCAGTATGAAAACCGCCTCAAGGGGAAAATATTGGCAATTATCTCAAAACATTACTGAAATTATAGGTTTGCAGATCTTTGTGCATTTTAAAACACGTAGAAAAAATATACGGCTTTATTTGTAAGTAAATAATTCGGCATTTATTACGACCGTTTGCAGTAAGGTTGCCATTGTCATTGTAAAGTTTCGCAATCACTATAAAGCTCATTGGGAACTGATTGCCAGCACGTCCCTGACCTTTCTTCTGCCCATTCATTACTCGAAAGAACATAATTTCGTGAATAAAATCATAAGACTATGTTGCGATGCCCTCAGAGATAAAATTGAGAAGCGAGGGGAGTTAATTGTAGGTTGCGTTTGCAAAATTTCCAAAATAAATAATTAATTGAGCCGCGTTGATTATGCTGAAGACGAAACGTGACGGATCGCTAATCATAGAGTGCATTTTGTATAAGTGCTCCCTTGTAGGAAGTAGTTCATATTTAGACCACTATAATAAGCTGGCGCTTGGTTCTTAGGTAGAAATTGTGTATTCGTCGTCTATAAAACATCAGGCACTGTCGCTATCCCTCATCGGGGACATAGATCGCGGCCTACCCGTTTCAACATTAGAAAATCTAATTAGCACGCTTTCTTGAACGCCCTATTTACATTTGTTGTTATTTATACTGTACATTAAAAAGTATTAATAAATAACAAAATAATGAAGCAACCCTATGAGTCAGCGGAAGTCCAAGGGTCGATGTTTTTGAAAATGACCTGGGAACACTTTCACCCTCCCTCGTCCTCGGTCTCTTTGCAAGGGCCGCAGCCCCCAAGTGCCAGTTTATAAAATATTACCTATATCAGGCAATGAGCTGTCACTGCTAAATATCGCGCTGTCTTACAAGGTTAGTTTATTTACTGATGTCTAAAATATACGCAAACTAGCCTTATTATAAATTAATAAAACCTTCTTAGCCACAAACAAAACATTTTACTCATGCCCTGGTGTACATTTCGATTGTAAAGCAATCATCTTCAGAGGAAATTGTTAATCAGGCATAGTAATTTTCTCTGAAGTTGATTTCTTTGCAAAGAAGTACATCAGGGTAATAATTTTGGTTCTTGTCGTTTACGAGGTTTTATTTATTTTTAATGAAAAATTATACCACAGTAACTCCAAGGCGTTAATCTAGCGTTATTTTTCTTTCAATGCAGCTCCAACCTTTGCAAACCATTTAGGCCTACTCTATTTCGCCATTATTCTTACAAAGGCTTCATCTTTAAACCCGTAAAAATGCTATTCACAAAGTGATTGGCGGTATTTAGTGTTCGCGCTCGCTTGCGTACAGACGTGCAAGGCGCCACAAGACAAAGAAACTACCTTTGATTATGTCCAAACTAAACGAACCTTGTTTTGTTGCAGGCATTTGTGGCGTGGGCGGCTGTTGCTGCGGTCCGCGGACAAGATGACGACAGTCTGTCGGACGAAACCCGCCCTTACAAGTTTGCTTTCAACATCGAAGGATATCAGCATCGCTCAGAGGAGAAAGGTAAAATAATCCGGTGGCTTCAAGGTTAGGCGGAAGCAGACGTTGTTAGATGATGCAGCTTTGCTACTTTCAATTTACACTTTACATAGAACCGCTCAGATTTATTTCTTCATTCAACAAACAGAATTTAAACGAACAAAGACCAAACTATTCGACGCGTGACTTTCGCTCTACACGCCTTCATTTTGTCTCATGCTGTGATACTGCATAGAAGGAAATCAACGCTTTAGCAGTTACGTTATATACAGCAAATAGACGCACCCCGAAAGAGAGTACATACTTTATGTCTACCTCAGGATAAGCGCCCTTGCCTACGCGATACCATGACTTCCTCTATTCCGAGAATCAGATGTTCATTGCCTTTTAACTAGTGTCACCTAATTCCATATATCCTTATTCTTATAAAAGGTGGGACAAGAGAACCTAACGTAATATTGTAAAGCTACCCTGAGAACCTAACGCCATCATCTACCAGGGAGGAGGTTTCACATCTCTGTCTTACCGTACTAAAATATTACATGATTTTGTAACAGCATGTACAGAGTCGATAAATTACGTTTTACTCCTGAGTGCATCTCTTAAAATGATGTATCCCAAACCAAGTCATGTCACCACGCAAGTATTGCTACCCATTTCTCAAATACATGGGTAGTTTAATTATGTTTTCAAGCACCAACCGCGACTAGTACATTCTTCATATCCAAACACTCTGATAACGTCTACCTAAAGTTTCGACCTTTCTCAACGCAGCCACCGCCCAAAATCATATTTAAGATGGGTAGAATAATGCCTTGAGCTCGCCTTATATCTATCAAACTCATACAAGATAATTAGAGTATCCATACACTTTATGATTTTATTAAGTGGAATACACATATTGTTGATATTACAAAACAAAAATATGTAAACAATGCTATTTTCAACCTGTAATAGGTACTTCTTGGGTGAAATACAGCCTTGATGATACGCCACACAAGCTAGTCTTCTTCTTTAAGGCGAGAAGCAAATGTAAACGGTTGGGGTAGGGTTAACGGACAGAAGGAACGAAGAGAATAGGAAGTTGAGAGAGTAGAGGCAGTGGAGGATAAAGAAGGAATAGAGGCAGCGCGTAAAGAAGGTGGACGGTAAGCGTAGTGAAGGGTAGATTCAGCAGAGAGTATATACCAGTGGAGGATAAAGAAGGAATAGAGGCAGCGCGTAAAGAAGGTGGACGGTAAGCGTAGTGAAGGGTAGATTCAGCAGAGAGTATATACCAGTGGAGGATAAAGAAGGAATAGAGGCAGCGCGTAAAGAAGGTGGACGGTAAGCGTAGTGAAGGGTAGATTCAGCAGAGAGTATATACCAGTGGAGGATAAAGAAGGAATAGAGGCAGCGCGTAAAGAAGGTGGACGGTAAGCGTAGTGAAGGGTAGATTCAGCAGAGAGTATATACCAGTGGAGGATAAAGAAGGAATAGAGGCAGCGCGTAAAGAAGGTGGACGGTAAGCGTAGTGAAGGGTAGATTCAGCAGAGAGTATATACCAGTGGAGGATAAAGAAGGAATAGAGGCAGCGCGTAAAGAAGGTGGACGGTAAGCGTAGTGAAGGGTAGATTCAGCAGAGAGTATATACCAGTGGAGGATAAAGAAGGTTGGGAGAGGATGGTTGAGGGTAGGAACGAAGAAAGTTAGAGTCACTGAAGGGTAAGGGCGGTGGAGAGTAGAAAACGGTGGAAGTATGGACAATGGCGAAGAATAGATAAGATAAAAAGTAACACCAAAAGAGAAGTTACTGTGAAGGATATAGAGAGCGGAGGCTAAAGAGAACTGAGAGTAGGGATGGGGGACAGACCGGGTGTGTGATAGGTTAGGTTAGGAATGGCGGAGAATATAGTCGATGTAGGGTAAGAATGGTAAAGAGTAGGGGAGAAGAGAATAAAGACGATGGAGTGTAGGAATGACAAGGGATAAAGAATGTGGTGAGTAAGAACGACGGAAGATAGAGATGGAGGAGGGTAAGGATGACAGAGAGTAAGCAGAGATCATGTGATGTATAGATTTTGGAAACGTCATAGTTGTGTTACGAGAATTTCTTTTCTCTAGTAGACCTATATTTCAAAAAGAGTTTATTGCCTTCAAAAAGAGTTTATAAAGAGGGGTAACTTTGTAACATTAACTTGCACCAACCTAATAAGGTGAAATAAGGTGAAATAAGGGGAAATAAGGTGAAATAAGGGGAAATAAGGTGAAATAAGGGGAAATAAGGGGAAATAAGGTGAAATAAGAGAAAATAAGGGGAAATAAGGTGAAATAAAGGGAAATAAGGTGGAATAAGGGGAAATAAGGTGAAATATGGTGAAATAAGGGGAAATAAGGTGAAATAAAGGGGAAATAAGGGGAAATAAGGTGAAATAAGGGGAAATAAGGTGAAATTAGGTAAAATTTTTAAAACCGTACAGACACAAAACGTACAGACACAAAACGTACATAAACAAAAAGGACAGAGATAAAACGTAGGTAAAATAAACTTACAGAGACAAAACGTGCAGAGACCAAACGTTCAGAGACAAACAAAACAGATACAAAGCGTACGGATTCAAAACGTAAAGGCACAAAAAGAACAGAATCAAAGGACACAGATAATATCAACAGAAACAAAACGTAGAGAGACGAAAGGTACAGAGACAGAGACAAAAGGTACAGAGACAGAGACAAAAGGTACAGAGACAGAGACAAAAGGTACAGAGACAGAGACAAAAGGTACAGAGACAGAGACAAAAGGTACAGAGACAGAGACAAAAGGTACAGAGACAGAGACAAAAGGTACAGAGACAGAGACAAAAGGTACAGAGACAGAGACAAAAGGTACAGAGACAGAGACAAAAGGTACAGAGACAGAGACAAAAGGTACAGAGACAGAGACAAAAGGTACAGAGACAGAGACAAAAGGTACAGAGACAGAGACAAAAGGTACAGAGACAGAGACAAAAGGTACAGAGACAGAGACAAAAGGTACAGAGACAGAGACAAAAGGTACAGAGACAGAGACAAAAGGTACAGAGACAAAAGGTACAGAGACAGAGACAAAAGGTACAGAGACAGAGACAAAAGGTACAGAGACAAAAGGTACAGAGACAGAGACAAAAGGTACAGAGACAGAGACAAAAGGTACAGAGACAGAGACAAAAGGTACAGAGACAGAGACAAAAGGTACAGAGACAGAGACAAAAGGTACAGAGACAGAGACAAAAGGTACAGAGACAGACACAAAAGGTACAGAGACAGAGACAAAAGGTACAGAGACTAATCGTTCAGGGACAAAACGAACAGAAACAAAGCGTACAGATACAAAACGTATAAATAAAATAAACAGAAAAAATGAGCAGGAAAAAGTACAGTGACCATACGTGCAGGGTCACTGGAATTTTTGCCATTATTTTAGCAGCGCTTTACTTACTATACGAGAGAAAGAGAGAGGGATAGAGAGAAATTGTATCTCTCTTGTCAACTTGTCAGTGTAGTACATTAAATATCAAAATAATTGCTACTTATTTTTTCGAAACCAATTTACTTCTATTGTTGCTAGTTTCCAATAACTGGCCTTACTTTATCCATGAGAAAAGGGTATCTTGTACGATATTAGTGTTAATGGATGTTTCTTTGTACAGACACAGACGGCATCATCATGGGGGAGTTCGGCTTCGTAACTGGGGACGGGGTGTACCACGTGACTGTGTATGCTACAGATAAAGATGGCGACTTCAAGATACTCAGCATGAAGAGTTACTACGTGGGACTGCGTAAGTAGGCTAACCATTTGTTGGTTCAGATTCCTTCAGAAATGCTCTACAATATCCTCTCCCCCTCTACTGACTGCAAACTCTATACAATATCCTTCCCCATCTACTGACTGCAAACTCTATACAATATCCTCTCCCCCTCTACTGACTGCAAACTCTATACAATATCCTATCCCCCTCTACTGACTGCAAACTCTATACAATATCCTATCCCCCTCTACTGACTGCAAACTCTATACAATATCCTCTCCCCCTCTACTGACTGCAAACTCTATACAATATCCTATCCCCCTCTACTGACTGCAAACTCTATACAATATCCTATCCCCCTCTACTGACTGCAAACTCTATACAATATCCTATCCCCCTCTACTGACTGCAAACTCTATACAATATCCTCTCCCCCTCTACTGACTGCAAACTCTATACAATATCCTCTCCCCCTCTACTGACTGCAAACTCTATACAATATCCTCTCCCCCTCTACTGACTGCAAACTCTATACAATATCCTATCCCCCTCTACTGACTACAAACTCTATACAATATCCTCTCCCCCTCTACTGACTGCAAACTCTCTACAATATCCTCACCTCCTCTACTGACTGCAAACTCTATACAATATCCTCTCCCCCTCTACTGACTGCAAACTCTATACAATATCCTCTCCCCCTCTACTGACTACAAACTCTATACAATATCCTCTCCCCCTCTACTGACTGCAAACTCTCTACAATATCCTCACCTCCTCTACTGACTGCAAACTCTATACAATATCCTCACCTCCTCTACTGACTGCAAACTCTATACAATATCCTCTCCCCCTCTACTGACTGCAAACTCTATACAATATCCTCTCCCCCTCTACTGACTGCAAACTCTATACAATATCCTCTCCCCCTCTACTGACTACAAACTCTATACAATATCCTCTCCCCCTCTACTGACTGCAAACTCTCTACAATATCCTCACCTCCTCTACTGACTGCAAACTCTATACAATATCCTATCCCCCTCTACTGACTGCAAACTCTATACAATATCCTCTCCCCCTCTACTGACTGCAAACTCTATACAATATCCTCTCCCCCTCTACTGACTGCAAACTCTTTACAATATCCTCTCCCCCTCTACTGACTGCAAACTCTATACAATATCCTCTCCCCCTCTACTGACTGCAAACTCTATACAATATCCTCTCCCCCTCTACTGACTGCAAACTCTATACAATATCCTATCCCCCTCTACTGACTGCAAACTCTATACAATATCCTATCCCCCTCTACTGACTGCAAACTCTATACAATATCCTATCCCCCTCTACTGACTGCAAACTCTATACAATATCCTCTCCCCCTCTACTGACTGCAAACTCTATACAATATCCTCTCCCCCTCTACTGACTGCAAACTCTATACAATATCCTCTCCCCCACTACTGACTGCAAACTCTATACAATATCCTCTCCCCCTCTACTGACTGCAAACTCTATACAATATCCTCTCCCCCACTACTGACTGCAAACTCTATACAATATCCTATCCCCCTCTACTGACTGCAAACTCTATACAATATCCTATCCCCCTCTACTGACTGCAAACTCTATACAATATCCTATCCCCCTCTACTGACTGCAAACTCTATACAATAACCTCTCCCCCTCTACTGACTGCAAACTCTATACAATATCCTCTCCCCCTCTACTGACTACAAACTCTATACAATATCCTCTCCCCCTCTACTGACTGCAAACTCTATACAATATCCTCTCCCCCTCTACTGACCACAAACTCTATACAATATCCTATCCCCCTCTACTGACTGCAAACTCTATACAATATCCTCTCCCCCTCTACTGACTGCAAACTCTATACAATATCCTCTCCCCCTCTACTGACTACAAACTCTATACAATATCCTATCCCCCTCTACTGACTGCAAACTCTATACAATATCCTCTCCCCCTCTACTGACTGCAAACTCTATACAATATCCTCTCCCCCTCTACTGACTACAAACTCTATACAATATCCTATCCCCCTCTACTGACTGCAAACTCTATACAATATCCTCTCCCCCTCTACTGACTGCAAACTCTATACAATATCCTATCCCCCTCTACTGACTGCAAACTCTATACAATATCCTCTCCCCCTCTACTGACTGCAAACTCTCTACAATATCCTCACCTCCTCTACTGACTGCAAACTCTATACAATATCCTATCCCCCTCTACTGACTGCAAACTCTATACAATATCCTCTCCCCCTCTACTGACTGCAAACTCTATACAATATCCTCTCCCCCTCTACTGACTGCAAACTCTATACAATATCCTCTCCCCCTCTACTGACTGCAAACTCTATACAATATCCTCTCCCCCTCTACTGACTGCAAACTCTCTACAATATCCTATCCCCCTCTACTGACTGCAAACTCTATACAATATCCTCTCCCCCTCTACTGACTGCAAACTCTATACAATATCCTCTCCCCCTCTACTGACTGCAAACTCTATACAATATCCTATCCCCCTCTACTGACTGCAAACTCTATACAATATCCTCTCCCCCTCTACTGACTGCAAACTCTATACAATATCCTCACCTCCTCTACTGACTGCAAACTCTATACAATATCCTATCCCCCTCTACTGACTGCAAACTCTATACAATATCCTCTCCCCCTCTACTGACTGCAAACTCTATACAATATCCTCTCCCCCTCTACTGACTGCAAACTCTATACAATATCCTCTCCCCCTCTACTGACTGCAAACTCTATACAATATCCTCTCCCCCTCTACTGACTGCAAACTCTATACAATATCCTCTCCCCCTCTACTGACTGCAAACTCTATACAATATCCTCTCCCCCTCTACTGACTGCAAACTCTATACAATATCCTCTCCCCCTCTACTGACTACAAACTCTATACAATATCCTCTCCCCCTCTACTGACTGCAAACTCTATACAATATCCTCTCCCCCTCTACTGACTGCAAACTCTATACAATATCCTCTCCCCCTCTACTGACTACAAACTCTATACAATATCCTCTCCCCCTCTACTGACTGCAAACTCTCTACAATATCCTCACCTCCTCTACTGACTGCAAACTCTATACAATATCCTATCCCCCTCTACTGACTGCAAACTCTATACAATATCCTCTCCCCCTCTACTGACTGCAAACTCTATACAATATCCTCTCCCCCTCTACTGACTGCAAACTCTATACAATATCCTATCCCCCTCTACTGACTGCAAACTCTATACAATATCCTATCCCCCTCTACTGACTGCAAACTCTATACAATATCCTATCCCCCTCTACTGACTGCAAACTCTATACAATATCCTCTCCCCCTCTACTGACTGCAAACTCTATACAATATCCTCTCCCCCTCTACTGACTGCAAACTCTATACAATATCCTCTCCCCCACTACTGACTGCAAACTCTATACAATATCCTCTCCCCCTCTACTGACTACAAACTCTATACAATATCCTCTCCCCCTCTACTGGCTGCAAACTCTATACAATATCCTCTCCCCCTCTACTGACTGCAAACTCTATACAATATCCTCTCCCTCACTACTGACTGCAAACTCTATACAATATCCTCTCCCCCACTACTGACTGCAAACTCTATACAATATCCTATCCCCCTCTACTGACTGCAAACTCTAAACAATATCCTATCCCCCTCTACTGACTGCAAACTCTATACAATATCCTCTCCCCCACTACTGACTGCAAACTCTATACAATATCCTCTCCCCCACTACTGACTGCAAACTCTATACAATATCCTCTCCCCCACTACTGACTGCAAACTCTATACAATATCCTCTCCCCCTCTACTGACTGCAAACTCTATACAATATCCTCTCCCCCACTACTGACTGCAAACTCTATACAATATCCTCTCCCCCTCTACTGACTGCAAACTCTATACAATATCCTCTCCCCCTCTAACTGACTGCAAACTCTATACAATATCCTCTCCCCCACTACTGACTACAAACTCTATACAATATCCTCTCCCCCTCTACTGACTGCAAACTCTATACAATATCCTCTCCCCCTCTACTGACTGCAAACTCTATACAATATCCCCTCCCCCTCTACTGACTGCAAACTCTATACAATATCCTATCCCCCTCTACTGACTGCAAACTCTATACAATATCCTCTCCCCCTCTACTGACTGCAAACTCTATACAATATCCTATCCCCCTCTACTGACTGCAAACTCTATACAATATCCTCTCCCCCTCTACTGACTGCAAACTCTATACAATATCCTATCCCCCTCTACTGACTGCAAACTCTATACAATATCCTCTCCCCCACTACTGACTGCAAACTCTATACAATATCCTCTCCCCCTCTACTGACTGCAAACTCTATACAATATCCTCTCCCCCTCTAACTGACTGCAAACTCTATACAATATCCTCTCCCCCACTACTGACTGCAAACTCTATACAATATCCTCTCCCCCTCTACTGACTACAAACTCTATACAATATCCTCTCCCCCTCTACTGACTGCAAACTCTATACAATATCCTCTCCCCCTCTACTGACTGCAAACTCTATACAATATCCTCTCCCTCACTACTGACTGCAAACTCTATACAATATCCTCTCCCCCACTACTGACTGCAAACTCTATACAATATCCTATCCCCCTCTACTGACTGCAAACTCTAAACAATATCCTATCCCCCTCTACTGACTGCAAACTCTATACAATATCCTCTCCCCCACTACTGACTGCAAACTCTATACAATATCCTATCCCCCTCTACTGACTGCAAACTCTATACAATATCCTCTCCCCCTCTACTGACTGCAAACTCTATACAATATCCTATCCCCGTCTACTGACTGCAAACTCTATACAATATCCTCTCCCCCACTACTGACTGCAAACTCTATACAATATCCTATCCCCCTCTACTGACTGCAAACTCTATACAATATCCTCTCCCCCACTACTGACTGCAAACTCTATACAATATCCTCTCCCCCACTACTGACTGCAAACTCTATACAATATCCTCTCCCCCACTACTGACTGCAAACTCTATACAATATCCTATCCCCCTCTACTGACTGCAAACTCTATACAATATCCTATCCCCCTCTACTGACTGCAAACTCTATACAATATCCTCTCCCCCACTACTGACTGCAAACTCTATACAATATCCTATCCCCCTCTACTGACTGCAAACTCTATACAATATCCTATCCCCCTCTACTGACTGCAAACTCTATACAATATCCTCTCCCCCACTACTGACTGCAAACTCTATACAATATCCTCTCCCCCACTACTGACTGCAAACTCTATACAATATCCTCTCCCCCACTACTGACTGCAAACTCTATACAATATCCTATCCCCCTCTACTGACTGCAAACTCTATACAATATCCTATCCCCCTCTACTGACTGCAAACTCTATACAATATCCTCTCCCCCACTACTGACTGCAAACTCTATACAATATCCTATCCCCCTCTACTGACTGCAAACTCTATACAATATCCTCTCCCCCACTACTGACTGCAAACTCTATACAATATCCTCTCCCCCACTACTGACTGCAAACTCTATACAATATCCTCTCCCCCACTACTGACTGCAAACTCTATACAATATCCTATCCCCCTCTACTGACTGCAAACTCTATACAATATCCTATCCCCCTCTACTGACTGCAAACTCTATACAATATCCTCTCCCCCACTACTGACTGCAAACTCTATACAATATCCTCTCCCCCACTACTGACTGCAAACTCTATACAATATCCTCTCCCCCACTACTGACTACAAACTCTATACAATATCCTATCCCCCTCTACTGACTGCAAACTCTATACAATATCCTGTCCCCCACTACTGACTGCAAACTCTATACAATATCCTCTCCCCCACTACTGACTGCAAACTCTATACAATATCCTCTCCCCCACTACTGACTGCAAACTCTATACAATATCCTATCCCCCTCTACTGACTGCAAACTCTATACAATATCCTCTCCCCCACTACTGACTGCAAACTCTATACAATATCCTCACCTCCTCTACTGACTGCAAACTCTATACAATATCCTATCCCCCTCTACTGACTGCAAACTCTATACAATATCCTCTCCCCCTCTACTGACTGCAAACTCTATACAATATCCTCTCCCCCTTTACAGACTGCAAACTCTATACAATATCCTCTCCCCCTCTACTGACTGCAAACTCTATACAATATCCTCTCCCCCTCTACTGACTGCAAACTCTATACAATATCCTCTCCCCCACTACTGACTGCAAACTCTATACAATATCCTCTCCCCCTCTACAGACTGCAAACTCTCTACAACATACAATATCATCTCCTCCTCCATTTGACTGCAAACTCTTTTTACAATATCCTCTCCCCCTCTAACTGATGCCAAACTCTCTACAATATCCTCCCCCTCTAACTGACGGCAAACTCTCTACAATATCCTCCCCCTCTAACTGACGGCAAACTCTCTACAACATACAATATCATCTCCTCCTCCATTTGACTGCAAACTCTCCACAATATCCTCCCCCTCTAACTGACTCCAAACGCTCAAATTCATATAATTAAATAATACCTTTTAATGTAAAAAAAATTGTATTATATTTAATTCTTTTTAATGTTAAATAATTTATCGCTATGACGAACATAAATAATTTTTCAACTGGACTTAGAAGTATAAAAATATTAACATATTAGTGCAATATTGCTGCATTGTTATCCAATACTGAGCTATTGTTAAGTTTCAAGTAGATTTCATTGCGAAGTCAGTTCTTTTAAAATGAATTACAAAACTTGCCTCCGACAGTCAAGAAAGCTACGTCATGAAACGTAATAGAAATCCTGAATTTTGTGTTCCATGATGGATTAAATATAAACTGTAATATGGCAAATTGCACGAACCTTAAATAAAATAAATTGTAAATAACTGGCAAATTAAAAATAAATAACGTAAATTTTAAATAAAAAAAATATTTGTGGGTGTAATGACTTAGCACCTCAAACAAAATCATTGTCTCCTCAGTGAGTCGCTGATGGACCCTAGTGTTGCCGAAAACATTTGGTCTCAGTTAAGAAACAAAATTGTATACATTCGTATGAGAAGTGATATTTCAAGCATTTTACTTTATAAACTTCAATAAAATTTGAACTAATTATTGACATTTAAAGATAAATATTGTACATAAATAAAGCATAGCTCAGGTAAATGTTTGCTTTCTGTGATCTCGTATTGAGCTTCAACACCCCTTCACAAGCTTTACTCCCAAGTTGTTTCTTTCTCTACGGAGAGAGAGAATCCGTCCCAGCTTCTAACCTGCTTCTCTTAGGGACTGCACAGCAATGAACATGCTAGAACTCACATTACATTTAGTTATTGTTTAAATAATTATCTATGTATAAAATGTTTCGATTTTATCCTAATGTTTCAATTTTATCCTAACGTTTTGATTGTATCCCAATGTTTCGATTTTATCCTAATGTTTCGATTTTATCCTAATGGTTCGGTTTTATCCTAATGTTTTGATTTTATCATAATGTTTTAATTTTATCCTAATGTTTCGATTTTATCTTAATGTTTCGATTTTATCCCAAAGTTTTGATTTTATCCTAATGTTTCAATTTTATCCTAACGTTTTGATTGTATCCCAATGTTTCGATTTTATCCTAATGTTTCGATTTTATCCTAATGGTTCGGTTTTATCCTAATGTTTCGATTTTATCCTAATGTTTTAATTTTATCCTAATGTTTCGATTTTATCTTAATGTTTCGATTTTATCCCAAAGTTTTGATTTTATCCTAATGTTTCATTTCATCCTAACGTTTCTATTGTATCCCAATGTTTCGATTTTATCCTAATGTTTCGATTTTA
>JBAIZL010000006.1:15254458-15296958 GCA_036971475.1 Prosapia bicincta | reverse complement strand
TCTCAAATAACGATGCATGAGTAAATAACATCATATTACACCACTGTACACTATAGAAAGATCTAACGATGCATGAGTAAATAACATCATATTACACCACTGTACACTATAGAAAGATCTAACGATGCATGAGTAAATAACATCATATTACACCACTGTACACTATAGAAAGATCTCAAATAACATCATATTACACCACTGTACACTATAGAAAGATCTCAAATAACGATGCATGAGTAAATAACATCATATTACACCACTGTACACTATAGAAAGATCTAACGATGCATGAGTAAATAACATCATATTACACCACTGTACACTATAGAAAGATCTCAAATAACATCATATTACACCACTGTACACTATAGAAAGATCTCAAATAACATCATATTACACCACTGTACACTATAGAAAGATCTCAAATAACGATGCATGAGTAAATAACATCATATTACACCACTGTACACTATAGAAAGATCTCAAATAACGATGCATGAGTAAATAACATCATATTACACCACTGTACACTATAGAAAGATCTCAAATAACGATACATGAGTAAATAACATCATATTACACCACTGTACACTATAGAAAGATCTCAAATAACGATGCATGAGTAAATAACATCATATTACACCACTGCACACTATAGAAAGATCTCAAATAACGATGCATGAGTAAATAACATCATATTACACCACTGTACACTAAAGAAAGATCTCAAATAACGATGCATGAGTAAATAACATCATATTACACCACTGTACACTATAGAAAGATCTCAAATAACGATGCATGAGTAAATAACATCATATTACACCACTGTACACTATAGAAAGATCTAACGATGCATGAGTAAATAACATCATATTACACCACTGTACACTATAGAAAGATCTCAAATAACGATGCATGAGTAAATAACATCATATTACACCACTGTACACTATAGAAAGATCTCAAATAACGATGCATGAGTAAATAACATCATATTACAATGAGCCCTCAAGAGTATTACATGAGTTTGCCCTCAAGAGTACACCTTTTTATTAGTTATTAAAGTAAAGATTAAATTTGAATTTGCATAAATATATTTGAAAGCATTAGTTATAACTCACTTTGTGTCCAGTTATAATAAATAAGTTATAATAAATTAATATGCCTGCCTTAATTATAAAGCAACTTAAAGGTGCGGCTGTAGGTATTATAGGTCTTTGGAATTATTAATATAATATATAAGCAACAAAATTGTATATGGGTGTTATGTTACAGCTGGTGAGCCGACTACAACCCTCCCACCGCCGTCGCAAACCCCTCCGAGGCAAACCCCTGCCAAGAATCCAATCCAGCAACACCTAGACGGTCTAAAGGGCTGCAGCGGTTGTTTAATTCCTTTCAAAGGGACAGAAGAAAGTGATAAGCCTCCTAAGGATAACCAATTAAATCCAAGCCCTGGGCCTCAAAACGTTCCAAAAGCTCCGACCTTTACTGCTAGCAAGAAACCGAAAGAAAAACTTCCGGTGCAAGAAAATCCTGAAGTACACTATCAACAGCCCGGGAAACCTCCAGTTTCGTCGGGAGTACATTTTACACCGTCCGCCGGACCGATTGGGGGTAATGTACCCTCGGGGGGCTCAAAGCCGACATCCGTACAAAATACTGGAAATAAACCTCCGACAAGCAAACCGGCCTATCCAGGTTCCGACCCTCTGTCACCAGGACGTCCTGCTTCTGCGCCGAATCGTCCCGATCCTCCGAAGTACATCGACGGTCTGCCTCCCGGCATGACAATGGAAGATCTCAAAGCACTATTTTACAAATTTAACTATACGCTGCGTTTCCACGGCCACCACGAGACCGGATACAGAAGCGGTGACAAAGAAGGCGGCTACTTTTTTAACGGTAGAGACGGATTCGGCAGAGACGTCAAGTATGTAGCGAATGAATTCGGGTTCCAGCCAAACATTTCTTTGGTCGACTTAGGGTTGAATTCACCCGACACGCCTAAAGAGGAAACAGAGAAAGAGCTGAACGAGCTGAGAGGCAATGAGTTTAAGTGGTTCTACCAGAGGTGAGCTTTGGCCAGGCTTTGCGCACTCCAATAAAAGCATTTTCCTCCCCAGACATCCCTCCCGCCGTCCCAGTAACAAACTTTAAGCATAAATATCTTCATACTGCTTTATCTATTTAATATTCACTTGTTATGGTATATTTCCGATAGGTTATTACTATGCTTAACCATCCTTTTATCAGAGCAACAAACCTATTGTTATACTTTCCATTACTTTATTGTCTGTCTCTTTTCTATAACTTTTCTGTTTTACTACGTTTTTTGTTGCTTTTCTTGGATGGTACAAATCAAAGATACTGAACTTCTTAAAAAACGATCAAAAGTGTATTTTTATTTTAAAAGTAATTATTGCGTAACTGAGTGAATACTTTTCAACTTACTGACGCGTTTAGAAACAATCGTTTCATTGACGTAGCCGATTCACTACTGCCGGCGATCGCTCAAGGTTGCAGGACGTATGATTTATGAGAGTGGAGGGGGTTTGGGTTTAGCGTATCGTTTACTATATAATGGAATAAGGTAACCCTGCTTAATTCAAATTCCCTTCATTATCACAAATAATACGTCCTTCAACCATGAGCGATCGCCGGCAGTAGCGGGTCGGCTTTGTCAATGAAACGATTTTTTCGAAACGTGTCAGTAAATAGGTTCAAAATTATCCACTCAATTACGCAATAATTACTTATAATTTAATTAGTGAATTTAAGATGATTACAAGTAACTTGAATTTTCATTTCTAAAGTATATATCCAGGCTTTATTCATTTTACTGAGGTTTTTATTTCAAATTCTAGTTATAAAATATGTGACTATGACATACGGTACGTATGTTGTGCCGACAAGTATTATTTAGCGTTAATTAACCTTACGTATTACAAATAATATATATAATGTACAAATGTAACAACTTTCTACAAATATCAAGTGTTTAGATTTTTATACAATTAGTTTGTTTTATTTATCCAGTTGTCTGATATTCGATCCATTTGCTCAGCACAAAACACTGTCAGGACTTGTAAAGATCCGGTTCAAAGGAACTGTGTGTTGAGACGATGGTGCCCGGATCTTCCAAGCATTGCACGTCCATGTAACAGGTTTGCATCGCCTGTTGTGTATCAGATCCTTCTGGAGGGATTAGCTGGCTTGAGAGGTTTGGACATTCAGGAATTAAGGGTTAATTTATACACCCCCGGCAAAATTTTAAAATTAAATGTCATTTCACGCTTTTAGAATCAGAAATAGTTTGCCGAAATGAGTGATTTAAAATTCTTAATATTTTCATCTTCACTAATATTTGTATACATTTGCGTACATCTTTCTGACATTTCAATATAATTCTTTCTTGACGCGTTTCGGAATAATTGTTGACGCATTTTCAATACTTAATAGTAGTACTCACCGTTTTAAACCTGATTAGGTATCTACAAGGTTAGGATTAGGTTTCTTGCTGTAGTAGCCAAGAAACACAAACTATCTGACAACTATCTTAGGACTAGAACCTTCAAGAATCTGAGAGGGTGAAGTCGTTGTGAGTGTTTTGTGGGAGTCAACAATGAATCTTTATGGACGATTAGCTCTTTTAAATTTCCTCGGTTCTGTGAGCGGGTCTTTATGTGCAACTCTTTGCTAACAGGGGCGCTGGTGGTTGGGGTTTTCAGTTTGTAAAATGACAGGTTTTTTACCAGTATGAAAATATTAGGTGTCTTTTTTAAATTCTTCATTCTACAAATTCTTGAATTACTATTGTTTCCAAACGAATGAATGAACGAAAATATGCGTCGATGAATGCGTCTGCTAGAAAGTTCTATTATTGTGTTGGACTCCATCGGCAACCGCGATTTGGCGGAGTGGTAGCAAATATTTTACAGCTAAGCTATTAGTTGTCATGTGGGAAATTGAATAATTTAATGTGTTTTATGCTAATTGTTTTTATCATCAAAACATTTACTAAATAAAAAAGTAACGGTAACTTTGAAATTTACTACCGATACGTTACAGGGATCAGTTTCAGGACCTAACGCTTCGGCAACACCTGTACAGCTCTGGTGTTAAAAGAGTTGCATACATTTGCAGGCGTTAACGCCTCGGAAACACCTGTACAGCTGTGGTGTTAGAGAGTTGCAAGCATTTGCAGGCGTTAACGCTTCGGAAACACCTGTACGGCAGCGGTGTTAGAAGAGTTGCAAGCATTTGCAGGCGTTAACGATTTGGAAACACCTGTACGGCAGCGGTGTTAGAGTTGCAAGCATTTGCAGGCGTTAACGATTCGGAAACACCTGTACGGCAGCGGTGTTAAAAGCGTTGCTAGCCTTGCAGGCGTTAACGCTTCGGAAACACCTGTACAGCTCTGGTGTTAAAAGAGTTGCATACATTTGCAGGCGTTAACGCTTCGGAAACACCTGTACAGCTGTGGTGTTAGAGTTGCAAGCATTTGCAGGCGTTAACGTTTCGGAAACACCTGTACAGCTCTGGTGTTAAAAGAGTTGCATACATTTGCAGGCGTTAACGCTTCGGAAACACCTGTACAGCTCTGGTGCTAAAAGAGTTGCATACATTTGCAGGCGTTAACGCTTCGGAAACACCTGTACAGCTGTGGTGTTAGAGTTGCAAGCATTTGCAGGCGTTAACGCTTCAGAAACACCTGTACGGCAGCGGTGTTAGAAGAGTTGCAAGCAATTGCAGGCGTTAACGCTTCGGAAACACCTGTACAGCTGTGGTGTTAGAGTTGCAAGCATTTGCAGGCGTTAACGCTTCGGAAACACCTGTACGGCAGCGGTGTTAGAAGAGTTGCAAGCATTTGCAGGCGTTAACGTTTCGGAAACACCTGTACATCTGAGGTGTTGCAACCATTTGCAGGCGTTAACGATTCGGAAATAGGCGTGCAGCTCACCCCCGACTTTACCGTCGAAGTGGCAAGGTCGTCATTACCGAATCAAACTAATATTAATCGAAAGTATACGACTTGAGAATTTTTCTGTACAAAGTTACCGCAAATTACCCCATCGGAACATATTTAAAATAACGAAAGTTGTCATTTTATATATTTTCTAAATTTAGTGAAATTTTAAGTTTAACTCGTCATATCTCGTCTGTTTTTGGGAATATTAGTTTGAAATTTTGACTGGAACATCTTTTGATAATTTACTATGTCAAAATTTCAATAATAGTAATAGTTACAATAGTAATATATGATGAAGAAACATAACTGACTTTGTAAAAAAAGTGTAAATTGCATATTTTGGTTTCGAATTTGGTAATCGAGACAAATGTTGGACTCCTCAAGAGGTTCTTTATGTTTGTCTTAAGGATTTTAGAAAGTGATGTAAAAAAGAAAAGAAAGCTCGTAGATTTACAGTGCCTATGAAACTGAGAGAGCAAATGAATCATTCAAATGAATGTTATATTTGTACTATTGATGTTCTGGGTACGGAAAATAAGCTACTCAGCTCACCATTGGATGCTCTGTGGAGATTTAGAAGTTGTTTGCATGCTTCTTATTCAACAAAAGGGATTTACAAAGTTTCCTTGTTTTATTTGCGAATGGGGCAGTAGTCCAAGAGATTAACTGATCCACAAAACAACGGCCCATAAGAAAGGCTTCAACACCTGGAGAGAACATTTTGTACAAAACTTTGGTAGAAACAAAAAGTCCTCCTTCCACCTCTACACATCAAGTTAAGATTAATGAAACAGTCTGTGAAAGCCCTGCCTAAAGATGAAGAATGTTTCAACTATTTGAGTGAAAAATGTCCCCATCTATTAGAACCCAAATTAAAAGAAGGTGTTTTTGTCGTACCAGATATTCGTAAAACGGTGTTCGATTCTACCTTCGAAGCAAAGATGACTACAATGGAAAAAAGCTTGGATTGCATTTAAACAAGTTGTAACCAAAGTTTTTAGGTAATGTGAAACACTCTAACAATGAGCTTATAGCAGCTAATTTACTAGATAAGTTTAAAAATTTGGGATGACTAATGAGCCCTGAAGCCCACTTTTTGCACAACCATATTGACTTCTTCCCTGAAAATCTGGGTGAAGGCAATTGATTCCATCAGGACATCAAGGTGATGAAGAAACAACACCAGGGACAATGAAACACCAATATAATGGGTGATTACAGTTGGTCACCTTGGTCATTCGGGAAAACAAAATGCTTCGAACTTAAGAAAATCTACGTAAGAGGTTTTGCAGAAAAAAGATAAAGAAAATACAAAAGCATTAACTCCTAAAATGATTGTTGTAAGCCAACAACTTAATAAAAAATTATTATTTTATTATTGTATAGTTTTGTATGTATTTCACTATTTTTCCCCATTTCCCGATTATTATAAAGAATAAGTACTCAGTGTCAGACTGTAAAGCAACTGTGGGTGATATATACAATCTGATATCAGATTCTGTTTTGACATCAAAATTACATAAGATTCACATAAATTTGTAAAAAAAGTTTTTATAATTTTATTTTTGTTGACCTGTGAATTGTTGAAATAAATACTTTTTCACTGGGTATGGCTGTGTAGAAAGAAATTCCATCCATAACGCTTAGTTTCGTCACGAGACACGTCAAAGGAAGCGTTTATATTTTAACTTAAAATAAGTAATAACATATGGTTTCATAAAACATCTGATTATGTTGTACAACAGCTGTTTTAACACGTAGTTTATGTTACTATATTTATTATACATTAATAAGTTAAAATGCTACAGTATCGCCAAAATAAACAGTTCTGATCAAGGGCGTACCCAGGATCAAATCTGGGGGGGGGGGTCAAGCCATGGTCGTTCAGGTTGTAACATTTTAGCACGAAAAAGGTGAATGAAACCAACATTTTAAGAAAATTAGGTATAATTATAACAGTGCTTCATCATTGATTTTATTACAATTTTTACTTTAAAAAAATATTTTTATTCTAGTTACATGTCTCATACAGGTATATCTTTTCTTGGATTTGTAGAAAACTTGTTCAAAACTCTTGTTTTAATCCAATCCTGATTTTCCTTAAAGAATTTCCGATTGATGCTCATCAAACACAATCCAGTCAATGAGCCCTCTCCCATTGTACTTCTCAGCCAGGATACTGAAAGGTCGTTAAACCATAATACTAGAATTAAGAATGCACAAAATAGAATTTTATAAAACTTTATTCACTATAGAGCTTACATAATGTAATGTAATACATTGTTCATCACGGTCGCTACATATCTTGGAAAAAGTTATGAATTGTCTTCTGCGACTGCTTATCAGATAGTTTTCGTGCTGCGGTGTTGCGTAGACGTTTTAGCAGAAGCACATCTGTTATGTGCTCTATTTATGTTTCAGGATTATATTCCTCGACTTACTTAATGTTTCTTATTTTATATCGTGCCATGATTCTATCTAGGATACAACTTTCTTAATTTTATTTTTTTTTAGAAAGCCTACAATGCTTTCTTCTCCTTCTGTCACTTCCAACATGGATTGTAAAAGGTATTACGTGTCTATATTTCCATACATTCCAGTATCCCCTGATCCATAAGCTGGATTACGTCGTAACATTTGCGGGTAGAAATAAACCACGGATTTCATCAGACCACAGGTAAAATACAGAGGTAAATACAGATAAAATAGTCGGAAATCGAAATAAGACCGAAATTAACGGAAGCTCGAACAATCGGAACTCCGAATTTATGAGACTCTACTGTATTTTTATTCCAATTTTATCAAACAAAAACTTTCTTGCGCGAAACACTTTTAAAGAGCTCATTTCAAGTAAATAAAATTTGTATTCAGTAAACATTTCAAGATCTAATAAATGTTTTCTTATTTGTTGATTCCATCTTCACGTGAGCTACTAGTTTTCACTAAACACTTGTAAATATTTACAAACTTGCCTATAGTAGCACTTACTTATATTTGTTGAGGACGGGCGTTTCGGGAGATGTGTCCCATTGTCAACTGAGACCGTAACTTTACGGTTTGAGTTGACAATGGAACACATCTCCCGAAACGGCCGTCCTCAACAAATATAAGTAAGTGCTACTATAGGCAAGTTTATAAATATTTATAATTTTTTAGTGAAATGTTTTCTATTAATTACATTTTTTTTTATTATTAACTAGATTTTATTAAAACCTGTATTAGCTTCATGCTTGAAATGAACTGTTGGCCAATCCCACAATTCTGTGCCTCAGTTACAAAATATTTGTAATTTTTTGTATAAATATTTTTATTATCTGTATTCTTTGGTTGATTTGCATTCTAGCGGTTTTGAAAACATGAAATTTAAAATTTATTTTGTTAATGATTTTAAAACAATAATAATCTGTTAATATAGGTGTAAACTCCATCTCCGTTAAAAATGTTCCCTCCTAATTTAACGACATTTTTACTTGTTTTACTTGTTTCTTGTTTAGCTTGTTTTCTTGCATCCTTTAATTTCTACTTTCTTGCCACCATCAGTGTTAACCATTAAAAAAAAGGCGCACTCGGGTAGTGCCAACAGAAGTAAACCCTTTTACAGCCATGCCTACAAAAACTTTTAATTGAAAAAAACATTTAATCTTTCGTATTGAGAAATTAGCTAAACATTTATTATAATATATTTTTATTATATATAAGAAACAATTTGTTTATATATAAGAAACAATAATACAGGCATATAAGCCTAGATCGTCCAATTAGGCGTTCTCCATAGGTTGTACTTCCCAAATAACTAATCGAAGTTAGGCAAAATGAAATCTTCTACGGACGTCACACGTGCACGGCCGGATCTAATGTCCCCTAGTATAGTTATACTACCTAGAAGTTTATAATCTCAATCCTTATTAGCTTGAAATTTATATGGAGTAAAATTTGCTTAAATAATGGTCAATTTGAATTATTTCAGGCGATTAAAAAAACTGTTTAATTCTTCTTGATTGGATCAAAACCGAAAACCCTTTCGCCGCGCCCCAGGTTTTCAATATACCACAAAATACTACAAAACTGCATTTCATTAGTTTTTACTTGAACCTAGCTGGCTGCTTGCGACTAGAATCGACCACAGATTGTTCTCCACAGATGTTCCCGATCTATGGGTCCAGGATATGCCGATAATTAGGTTGTAGGAAAGACTGTATTTGCAAGGTTCAATGCCAAACCCACGGCAAGGTGGGGCTTCGACCTTGGACACAACCGCCCCACGCACGCCTAGCTGTCTTATTCAATCACAACAGA
Organism: Prosapia bicincta; assembly: GCA_036971475.1. Classification (NCBI taxonomy): domain Eukaryota; kingdom Metazoa; phylum Arthropoda; class Insecta; order Hemiptera; family Cercopidae; genus Prosapia; species Prosapia bicincta. Next base: position 15,287,687 of record JBAIZL010000006.1, on the reverse strand, counting down.
TTTTTTAATCTTACGCATTGAACTAGTTTATTTTGTAATTCACAAGACGGGGACAGTGTTTTCAACTTACAAAATCCATTCTTAGAGTATTAAACGTTTTTGTCTAAGTTGTCATACTTGAAGATACAAATGTCTTACATATTTTGAAAATAAATACGTTGTTCTCACTTTTAAAAGATTATTTATACTTTGTTATCTCACAAAGTTAATACGACTCTATTTTTATACTTATACGTAGCAGCGCATGGTAATATGTAAACACAACATGTTCCTATATGCTGATGTGTATAATTAATTTTTTCCGGCGAAAATCCAATTTTGGTTATCATTGACAATCAACGGTATTGACTAATGCAAAACATTTTAAATAAACCAATAAATATTGAACAAAAACCAAAATAAAATTCATAAAAAATAAATATAACTCAACAAGAACAAGAAACTATAAAAAGAATAGCTTACAAAACTTAACAATAATAATATAACAACAACGATGTATAAATAATTATACAACTTAAAGTAACAATAAAAATATAAAACAATAAATAACAAAATAACAACAACGAACAATATAACAGTAAATCAATAATATTCATAATTAAAACATAGTAATAAGTAACAATTTAACAATAAATAAATATTAATAGAACTGTAACAAGAGCATAAAATATAGTAAGTTTATATAAATAAGCAACTATGCAAAAACACACACAAATATATGTAGAAATATAAAATCATGCTATAATATTTTTAAATATTACATTTGTAAAAATATGTTCAAATGGTGGAAGGAAGCGATGACTTGGTCAATGGCCCTTAACACCACCTTCAAACCGCCTTTTACATTAAAAATATTGGTCAAACCAACATAATCCACCAAAATATGTCTTATTGTGAAGATATCTCCACAGTACTGACATATTGGTGGATCTTCACGACGCATCAAATTTCCATGAGTTGCAAAAGAGTGACGAACGCGAATGCTTGTAACCACCACTTCCTCCCTACGTTTTGAACGAATAGAAGACCTCCATGGACGGACGGTATCTTTTATTTCCCTCAGCTTATTCTAAATCACAGTATGCCATTCGTCATTCCAAGCGGGGAGCAATAAATGTTTCGCAACACACACACACACACATAATCAGATGCCATAACTCGTTGAGTAATGGGCACCAAACTTTTAGCATTCTCCACCGCTCCATCCGCTTTTGTGTTTCCGAGTATTCCGCAATGTCCAGGAACACAACAGAACATTACCCCCCCCCCCACACCGCTCAATTAAAGCCTGCGTACAGCCCTAAAAAATCCCAACTAATAGGTTAAGAGAGAAAACATCCTGAAGAGCACTTTTAGAGTCAGAACACAAAAGGTAGTGAGAGGATCGAGATCGAATAACAGTTAATGCTTTTAAGATGGCAAATAGTTCTGCCGTGAAAATACTGCAAGCTGTGCGTGTAACTACATCCCGAAGCATAAAACGCACACCCAACGCCATTGTCCAGTTTAGACCCTTCAGTGAAAATAATTTCACAGCGTTTGTGGGAGTTGTAAATTGCCAAAAATTCCTGGTGGTAGGCCACATGAGAAGTATTGTGTTTTACGTAACTGGTCAGTAAGAAATGGAAGTGTGGCGTTTTTATTATCCATGGAGGTAGATAGCACATTGATCGTTCAAACACTGTAGAAAGTTGCAACCCAAGGTTATCCATTATTCGTACCGTTCGTATGCCGAGTGGAGTGGTCGAACGTTGACATGCAATCGTAATCTTGATTGTGAATGGTATTAAAGACCATTATGAGTGCTGGATGATTAAGTTTGCTTCATAAACCAGAAATGTACGAAATTTGTAACATTTGACGTCGTTTTGACAAGGTAGGTTCCCCAGCCTCGACAAGAAGCCTAGGGATTGGGCTAGTTCTAAACGCACCAATAGCAAGTCCAAGTCCAGAGTGGTGGACGGCATCGAGAGTTTTCAGAACTGCAATTCGTGCGAATGAATAGGCTTGGCGGCCATAATTTATGCGCGATACAAGTCCTGTCTGCTCTCCAATTCGTACCACTAAGGACTCTTAACATATTCAATTTTCTACATCTCACCTTCAAATCACAAACATTTGGGATCCATGAAAGTCTTTTATCAAAAAAAAAAAACTAAAAATCGAACATCGTCTGTGGTTTGAAGGTGAATTCCATCAAGATAGAGGATAGGCTGCTGGTGTTGCCTACGACGACTAAATGCTACACATTGGGTCTTCGAAGCAAAGAATTTAAAACTTGTAGTCCTAGACCATTCCTCTAATCTACTTATTGCTAACTGCAAAGATCTTTCCGCAGCTGCCATATTACGAGCAGGCACATAAATACAAAAGCCGTCCACAAAGACAGAACAGTGTACCGGTGACCGTATGTTGGATGTGATACTATTTATTGCAACGGCAAATAGCGTGACGATCAGCACGTCATGTTCCTAAGAGTGTAAATGTAAAAAGAATCTAAAGACAAGAGAAAACAAATAATGCTCAATTTTTATAAATTTTGTTAGCCATATATTTTGAGTTGAACCCCTTTATGGTGTTATTGAGCCCAAAATATCACTCTACACACTATATTGTAAGTTGAGTGGACGGTACAATGGACATCAAACTCATAGTTTGTGTTACAACCCTCTTTTAAGTATCAATTTCTCACATCAATATGTGGTCCTGGTCTCCTATGGGCTCATACCTACATCAATGTGTGGTCCTGGACCACTATGGGCTCATACTCACCTCAATGTGTGGTCCTAGACAACTATTGGCTAATACTCAGATCAATGTGTGTTCCTGGGCGCCTATGGGCTCATACCTACATCAATGTGAGGTCCTGTACCACTAAAGGCTCATACTCACATCAATGTGTGGTCCTGGACCACTATGGGCTCATACTCACCTCAATGTGTGGTCCTAGACAACTATTGGCTAATACTCAGATCAATGTGTGTTCCTGGGCGCCTATGGGCTCATACCTACATCAATGTGAGGTCCTGTACCACTAAGGGCTCATACTCACCTCAATGTGTGGTCCTAGTCAACTATTGGCTAATACTCACCTCAATGTGTGGTCCTAGTCAACTATTGGCTAATACTCACATCAATGTGTGTTCCTGGGCGCCTATGGGCTCATACCTACATCAATGTGTGGTCCTGTACCACTAAAGGCTCATACTCACATCAATGTGTGGTCCTGGACGCCTTTAGGCTTATAATCACATCAATGTGGAGTGCTGCACAACTATGGGCTAATACTCACATCAATGTGTGGTCCTGTACACCTATGAGCTCATACTCACATCAATGTGTGGTCCTAAACACCTATGAGCTCAAACTCACATCAATGTGTGGTCCTGGACAACTATGAGCTCATACTCACATTAATGTTTGGTCCTGGACAACTATGAGCTCATACTCACATCAATGGGCGGTCCTGTACAACTATGAGCTCATACTCACATCAATGTGTGGTCCTGGACACCTATGAGCTCATACTGATATCAATGTTAGTCCTGGACCCCTATGAGCTCATGCCCACATCAATGTGTGGTCCTGGAAAACTATGAGCTCATACTCTCATCAATGTGTGGTCCTGGAAAACTATGAGCTCATAATCACACCAATGTGTGGTTCTGAACAACTATGAGCTCATACTCACATTAATGTGTGGTTCTGGACACTTGTGGGCTCATACTCACATCAATGTGTGGTGCTGGATGCCTATTCGCTCATACTCACATCAATGTGTGGTCCTAGACACCTATGGGCTCATACTCACATCAATGTGTGGTGCTGGATGCCTATTCGCTCATACTCACATCAATGTGTGGTCCTAGACACCTATGGGCTCATACTCACATCAAAATGTGTGGTCCTGGAGACCTATGGGCTCATACTCACCTCAATGTGTAGTTCTGGACACTTATGGGGTCATACTCACATCAATGTATGGCTAAAAAATGATGTTTTTAGTCTTTGAGCATCACTATGATGGATATGATTATATATATATATATACAGATATATAGGATTGAGAATATTACCAACATATTTACAAAAATTAAAGCATAGAAAAGAGGTAGGGAGGAAGAGAGAGAGAGAGAGAGAGAGAGAGAGAGAGAGAGAGAGAGAGAGAGAGAGAGAGAGAGAGAGGGAGAGAGAAAGAGAGATATAAGAGGCAGAGTGAAGAAGAAAGAGTGGAGAGAGTGTTCATATTTATTTGTTGTGTATAATATTTAGTAACTTGGAAAGCTGGAGAACTGGAAAGCTGATATGTTGCCAAAGCTCGTCTTTTTGGTTTTATTTGAATGATGTCCCTTCTCGTTTTGTGGGAGAATTATGTTTTGCTTCATCTCCAGGATTCTAGTGCTGCACGAGTGGTAGCCCTGCAGTCCTGCGTTATCCTTTGTAGTGACAATGATGGAGTGACGAGAGCTTTACAAAAGTGTTGTAAATATTCGGTTGCAAAGGATGAAAGGGGCAATGTCAAGGTGTGCGAATTGTAGGATCATTGGCCTTGTGGCGCCTACGTCAGGACCGAGACTCAGAGGGGCGCCCACAGTACAAGTCTATGAACTTCGCAGACGCCACCCCAAGCCGGGCCCAGAGCGAAGTACAGTACACAATGACTCAAAGGGTGCCAACATTCATAAACGTAAACAAATTGTTGAGCTAATATAGAAACTTATGCACGTTAAGATAAATGCTCATTTGCCTAAATAGCGTATATTTTTGGCCATGAGTGAACTCATGTGTCCATTGTCAACCAATATATATATATATATATATATATATATATATATATATATAGGTTCAATTTTTAAATCGTTAATAAAATACTTTATATTCATTACTTTATATTCAATTACGTTCAAATAATTTTTTTAAAGTTGTATTGAATGACAATTAATGTTAATAATTTTTAAAAATATTAATTGGTTAATTTTAAAATGAATTAGTCTTAGGTTCATATGGGAGAAAAACTTTTCACAAAAGGAGCCAGTTATCCAATATAGTTACTTCTATAATACTTCTATATAGCTATTTGATTTAAAGTAAATGATATCATATGATTTCATAAAACAGCTGATTCTATGTTATAGGCTATGTGGTAGAACAGCTGTTTTATGCGTAGGTTATGATACTTTATTTATAATCATTGTAACGATTTAATAAAAAGTAACTGAAATAATTTTTTTAGTGGCCCAAGTAGGAATTTACTTTAAACAATGTTAGTTCTTATTTTAATATTTTACCCTCCACCCAAAATATTAAAATCAACTTCAGATTATTTATAGATATTGAATACAAAAATATATTTAAATACGATTTGCCTCGAAGGGGAATAGCTTGGACTCATTAGAAGATTGTTGTCACCAGAAGATATTTGTCGTGTTTTAGGCACGTCACAGGTACAGGCGCTTTAAAAACTTTTACAATAAAATGGGAAATCCGTCAAAGCAGCTACTTTTACTTCATTACAGGCCTACATACCAACATTGCTCACATAATTTTTTAAAACAAATCGATAGTTACAATAAAAAAACAAATTTTATAAATAGGCCTACATGAAATCCATTTGTCACTTGTCTCAGAAAGAGGAATTTCCAAAACTCATATTTACTTTTAACTATGCTTCACCTAACATCTTTTTGTTTTAAGCTACACATCCTATCCTGGTTAAGAGGAATAATTCTAAATGGGATTAGCTTCTAACGACATGTAATTTTAACAATAAATTGAACTCAAACGATGTTCATACAAGCAACGTTTCGGTCAAAATTAAGTGGCCATTTACAAGCTTTCAAATCTACAAAAATAAAACGATGATCGTTATAATTTAAAAATTCGATACACAATAAAATTTCAAGTTCAAAAACTTTAAACCCAATATTGATTGCTTGAAGTACTGTCTGTTTATTGTAACTTGCTGTTGCTAGTCTCAGTATTAGCATAAAGTATCATAACCTATGAATTAACACAGCTGTTATACAACATAACCTATAACAATTGTGTATCGAATTTTTAAATTACAACAGTTATTGTTTTATGTATGTAGATTTTAAAGCTTTAAAAGGGCCACTAAAAATGTGACAGGAAAGTTCTAGTTTACAAAATTGGTTTTCTATTGAACTAAAAATATTTTCAAAATTAAAACGGATTATCAAAATGAATTATCAACATTCATTACGTACGATGATGAAATAATGTATGTAGTTGTAAAAACCAGTTTTTTTTTGTTAACTAATTGTGACACATACACACACGCACGCAAATACGCACACGAGCGCGCGTATTGATGCTCTTATACAAGGTTTTAATAAAACATATTTTTCAAACATGTGTTTTAAACCCTAGAACTGGCCGCTAGGAAATCGCCACGACATATTTCACAGTTTGCAATAGAACTTTAGAAAAATCATAATAAATATACCATAAACAATAAACATATTGTGTTGTAGGGCCTATATCATCTGGTAAGCCTGAAACGGTTATAATGTTATTTTTGTTTAAAAACTTGTTATAAAATTCGCTAAACGTTAATATTTGATAACAATAATAATTTAGTAATAAACATACCTCCTTAGGATGATAGATTTGTATATTTTTTGAAATGGCTTACCCATCTGATTTTACACAATTTCAGTTTTGATATTAAGTTTATTTCTTCTTTTAACTTTAGTCGTAAAGTATTACTCGTGTATTCAATCTTTAACATGTAGCCTACTTAATCTTTCTAAAATACTAACTTGTTTACATAACAGTACTCTATTTATTGAAGTATTTATTGCTATTTATCCACTACAACAACTATAGAAAACAGGAGAAAAATCCATTTACTATTACTGTGAAATTGAATGTATCGTATAATGTGAGTATATTTGTACTTAATTTTAAAAGTTTTCCAATAATAATTACATCATTAATGCACTTACAATATTCCTCGTTTCCCTTAAGACATTTCGGAATATTACTTCATTATCCAATCATGTACTTATTGTAACAATCTAATTAATTTTTATTGTATTATAATAATAACAAATAATGTTAAAAGAAACCTAAAGCGAGTGAATGTTACGTTGTCATCCAGTCCTGACCTGTACGTAAAATGTCAAGTCTGTAACTCACCACACAAATTTAATTTTTTAAACAGATATTGTATAAACATTCTTGCAGACAAAAAACAGAAGAAATATCAGGTTATTATGTAGTTCTGACATATATTTGAGAAAATTCCAAGTTTCTAGGTAATCACGTAAATCCGATTTGTTTAAACAAATGTAGAGACAAGAAACCTAGTAAATATTATATTGTCACATAATTCTGACCTATGTTTAAAATTTCAGGTCTCTACCTCATCAAGGAGCTAGTTTAAATCGATTGCAAAATTCCACCGGACAGACAGATCTAACGGAAACGGAACTGATAAAACCATGGTAAAAATAGACTCAATGTATTCACACGTTATAAATTCATTGACTAATAATTGGAGCGTAAGCTTTGTAGAAAGATAGGAACAAATATAAACAAGTTTCCGTGGTGTAGCGGTTATCACGTCTGCCTAACACGCAGAAGGTCCCCAGTTCGATCCTGGGCGGAAACATTTGTTTTTACAAGGAAACATTTTCACAGAGGCACGTACTCATAAGATTACGTTCGTTTCGGTAGGAAGGTACTCTATTTAGTTTTTAAATTTCATCTGATTTATATTCTAGATGAAAGGTTATTTAACGACATTCTAAAAATGAAAATTCCTTAATTATGCTAACATGATTTTATTTCAGGGAAATTGGTAATTATAAATTGGAAGACAGATGTTATTGGATTTATTACTTAATTTTACTTCAAAAATGGATTATGCAATACCGTAAATGTTGTAAACGGGTCTTGACTTTTTAATTACAAAGCCTGTTATAATAGTGTCTTGACTTTGTAATTACAAAGCCTGTTGTAAACGTGTCTTGACTTTCTCATTACAAAGCCTGTTCAACTAGAGAAAGTTAAGATCATGAAAATGTAACGTACGTTTTAAAACGTGAAAAAATATTGGTGTAAAAGTTCATTTAGACTGAAAGTGATAAGGTTGCGACACTCGAGAGAGTGTCGAGGCAAGTGAAAACTTTTATAGCAACAAACATTTACAGTCACAATAAAAGAACACACAAAATAAGATATGTGTGCAAGTTTCATAACTGTATAGAGTTTTACGTGAGACGTGTCGGGCGGGGGGAATTATTTTCAAAAATCTTAAAATTGGAGCGCGAGCGCAAGATTTTTTTAGTTTTTCTATATTTCTGATGCCTTTCTGCATCGCCCGGTATAATTTTTTTGCCAATATCGATTATGTGGGAACCGTAAATAAATACCGTTTGCAGTTTTATGTGATAAACACAAATGTAAGTCAATGTTGCTTGAAATACGGTGAAAAAAGACCACGATCCGATGTAGAATACTTTTCATCTCTGTTTGAAAACTTTGTTTCAGAAACAAGGACAGAAAAGACGGAGCCACGCATCTGTGCTTGCAACATTAGACACAACCAGACGATATGCGTAAAGCATGTGCTGTGTTTGCAACATTAGACACAATCAGGCGATGTGCGTAAAGCATGTGCTGTGTTTGCAACATTAGACACAATCAGGCGATGTGCGTAAACGTCGTCCTGTGTTTGCAACATTAGACACAACCAGACGATGTGCGTAAAGCTTGTCCTGTGCTTGCAACATTAGACACAACCAGACGATGTGCGTAAAGCATGTGCTGTGTTTGCAACATTAGACACAATCAGGCGATGTGCGTAAACGACGTCCTGTGTTTGCAACATTAGACACAATCAGGCGATGTGCGTAAAGCTTGTCCTGTGCTTGCAACTTTAGACACAACCAGGCGATGTGCGTAAAGCTTGTCCTGTGCTTGCAACATTAGACTCAAACAGGCGATGTGCGTAAAGCATGTCCTGTGTTTGCAACATTATACACAACCCGGCGATGTTCGTAAAGCATGTCCTGCTTTTGCAACATTAGACACAACCAGGCGATGTGCGTAAAGCATATCTGTGTTTGCAACATTAGACACAACCAGGCGATGTGAGTAAAGAACGTCCTGTGTTTGCAACATTAGACACAACCAGACGATGTGCGTAAAGCTTGTCCTGTGCTTGCAACATTAGACTCAAACAGGCGATGTGCGTAAAGCATGTCCTGTTTTTGCAACATTAGACACAACCAGGCGATGTGCGTAAAGCATATCTGTGTTTGCAACATTAGACACAACCAGGCGATGTGAGTAAAGAACGTCCTGTGTTTGCAACATTAGACACAACCAGGCATGTGCGTAAAGAACGTCCTGTGTTTGCAACATTAGACACAACCAGACGATGTGCGTAAAGCATGTGCTGTGTTTGCAACATTAGACACAATCAGGCGATGTGCGTAAAGCACGTCCTGTGTTTGCAACATTAGACACAACCAGGCGATGTGCGTAAAGCATGCCCTGTGCTTGCAACATTAGACACAACCAGGCGATGTGCGTAAAGCATGTGCTGTGCTTGCAACATTAGACACAACCAGGCGATGTGCGTAAAGCATGCCCTGTGCTTGCAACATTAGACACAACCAGGCGATGTGTGTAAAGCATACCCTGTGCTTGCAACATTAGACACAATCAGGCGATGTGCGTAAAGCATACCCTGTGTTTGCAACATTAGACACAACCAGGCGATGTGCGTAAAGCATGCCCTGTGCTTGCAACATTAGACACAACCAGGCGATGTGCGTAAGCATGTGCTGTGCTTGCAACATTAGACACAACCAGGCGATGTGCGTAAAGCATGCCCTGTGCTTGCAACATTAGACACAACCAGGCGATGTGTGTAAAGCATACCCTGTGCTTGCAACATTAGACACAACCAGGCGATGTGCGTAAAGCATGCCCTGTGCTTGCAACATTAGACACAACCAGGCGATGTGCGTAAAGCATGTGCTGTGCTTGCAACATTAGACACAACCAGGCGATGTGCGTAAAGCATGCCCTGTGCTTGCAACATTAGACACAACCAGGCGATGTGTGTAAAGCATACCCTGTGCTTGCAACATTAGACACAATCAGGCGATGTGCGTAAAGCATACCCTGTGTTTGCAACATTAGACACAACCAGGCGATGTGCGTAAAGCATGCCCTGTGCTTGCAACATTAGACACAACCAGGCGATGTGCGTAAGCATGTGCTGTGCTTGCAACATTAGACACAACCAGGCGATGTGCGTAAAGCATGCCCTGTGCTTGCAACATTAGACACAACCAGGCGATGTGTGTAAAGCATACCCTGTGCTTGCAACATTAGACACAACCAGGCGATGTGCGTAAAGCATACCCTGTGTTTGCAACATTAGACACAACCAGGCGATGTGCGTAAAGCATGTGCTGTGCTTGCAACATTAGACACAACCAGGCGATGTGCGTAAAGCACGTCCTGTGTTTGCAACATTAGACACAACCAGGCGATGTGCGTAAAGCATGCCCTGTGCTTGCAACATTAGACACAACCAGGCGATGTGTGTAAAGCATGTGCTGTGCTTGCAACATTAGACACAACCAGGCGATGTGCGTAAATCATGCCCTGTGCTTGTATTTGATTAACGGGAATCTAGATTCGTTCTTCAATTGTTTGGACTGACCCACACAAAATATTATTCAATCAGTCAGAAAAGGTAGGCTTTTGGTATTCAAAGCTGTATAACACTTACGGATGGTCGATATTTTCTGTCACGGTTACTTGTCACTGATATTCGTTTGTCGTTGGTAGCAGTAACAAAATATACTTACTGTGTGGGTCCAAGCTCCGTGTGTTTGCGGGGTGAGGTGCGGGGGAAGAGGGACTACGGCCTTGTAACTGTTATGTGCGTGTATTCCTTTTCAAATAACATTCGGCCAGTTAAGCTAGTGGAAGTGTGTGTTTTAATAGAATTGTGCGTGTTTCTTCTATCGTCTAGCCTAGTGTTTTTGTTTAGTGTTGATAATTATACAACACTAATTTTAATTTTAATTAGTGTTGATGTTTTAATTTTTTTAATTTAGTGTTGATTATAGTTAGTCATGTCTCAAAGTTCGTCAAGTGGAAGTAGCCGTAAAAGAAGTTTTGTTGTACATAGTGAACCTCGAACATTAATTAGTAAAATAATTGAAAAATGTGACGAAGAAGCAAAAACTAATTCATTGCGTTTCCCATTAAAACAGGCCACAAAAAGAGCAGCAGATTATTGTGGAAAGTGAGATAATTTTTGTTCTGAAAGTCCGTAAAGAGGCTAGGCACTTGAAAGAACAAGGTTCAAACAGTAAGCTCTCCTCGCCTGGTAAAAAAAGAAAAACCAGGTTCAATGACAGAAAAGTTTCTGTTGATGACTTCGATAAGTGTGTCATTAGAAATATAATTCAAGACTTTTATAAAAGTGAAAAGGTTGTACCGACAGCAGGAAAACTGCTACCCATAGTGAAAAAAAGTATTCACTTTCCATGGGGAAAGAAATCTTTGATAAGAATTATAAGGGGAATGGGTTTCAAATGGAGAAAGTGTAGTAGTAGGAGAAAAATTCTTATAGAAAAATCGGAAATTCGGGAATGGCGACACAGATATTTAGTGCAAATAAAAGCCTTACGTCAATCTGGAAGGGATATTTTTTACGTGGACGAGACATGGGTAGACAGTAATATAACTGTTAAAAAATGTTGGCAGTCAGATGATGTTTTCGGTGTATCAGAAAACTATAGAGCAGGATGCCGCCTGATACTTCTACATGCTGGTGGCAAAAATGGATTTGTGAAAAGAGCCAAGCTTCTTTATAAGGCAGGAACCACTTCCGGTGACTATCACGGTCAAATGAACCAAAATAATTTTGAGAAGTGGCTCAAAGAGATGCTTTTGCCAAACATTCCACCCGCCTCTGTAATTATAATGGACAATGCACCATATCATTCTGCTCTAGCAGAAAAGTTTCCAACCAAATATTCAGTAAAAATGGAAATGATTAATTTTTTGAGGAAACGTGGTATTAACTGTAACGAAACAATGAAAAAAGAAGAGCTCATTCCTTTAATTAACATTCACCGACCGAAAGAAAAAGTTTTTAAAATAGACCAGTTTCTCTGTAGTTTAGGCCATACTGTCGTTAGAACTCCACCTTACATGTGTGACCTAAACCCTATCGAACTAGCTTGGGCTAAAATAAAGAACTTTGTGAGAGAACACAACCCTGACGGCAACTTAAGTTTAATAAGGTTACAGGAATTAACCGAACTGGGAATAGAAGAAGTGACAGAAAATGACTGGATCGGATATTGCAACAAAGTCGAAGACCTTGAGAAATATTACTGGGAAACTGATGGCATAGTATCAGATGTAATAGCCGAACTAATAATTAATATTAATGCTCAAGACGACAGCAGTACAGACGATACTACTAGTGACAGCGATTCCAGCATTAGTGACGCAGACAGCACACTTGCTAGGCCACTGTAATACATAAGTACATGCTATCAGTATTTGAATAGATGTTTTTTTTATGGGTAGTAGCTTTACCCTCACTTAGCCTGTGTTTACGCATTCCTCGAATTCCTAGCAAACACACGGAGGTTGGACCCGCACAGTACTTACTAGCCAACGCTCACTCTTGGCTGTTGGGCCATTTGGTGACGCGCTGACCAGTAGAGGCGAGAAATCTCTTCTTCCTTCGTGTCGTTCAGGGGTCTATGGTACAGAGCTGTACATGACTGGAGGTGCTCAGCTTTCATGTCCTCCCCGCTGTCACAAAGGGTGCACCTGGGAGACGAGAAGACGTGTATTTTGTTTAGGTGTGCAGCTAGGTAGTCGTGTCCAGTTGTGAGTCTAAAAAGTGCAACCCCGTCCCGTCGGGGTAACATGTTGTTAATTGGCCCGTTTTCGACAAGAGTAGCCCAACGTTTATTAAGAGATGCTTCCTTTAAGTAGGCTTAAGTGCTCCTCTTTATTGCAGCATTTATTTGTATTTTTATGGAGGGGAGCGAAGTTGCTACGCTCGGCTGTGGGAGCGTTGTTCCTTTTTTTGCCAATGAGTCGGCTACTTCATTATCTTTTATATCCACGTGGCTGGGGATCCATTGTAATTCAATTTTCCACCCCCTATTCATTAGTTTTGACAAATTTTGACGACAGGCTAGAGTGGATCTGCAATCGGTCTTCTTGTTATTTGTTACGGCCATTATTGCAGCCATTGAGTCTACAAGAAAGACTGCTTGTGCCGGTGCCTTTATTTTCTTCATTTCGTTTGATGCGGCTAGTATGGCGGTTATTTCACCGTCAAAGTTACTTTGGTTGTTACCAACTGCTAGCGATCCTTCGAAAAGATTACAGTAATAACCAGCTCCAGTCTGTCCTTTGTCTGGGAGGCACGATCCATCGGTATATACATGTAGCCACTGTGTCTACATGTTACAAAACATGGAAAATGCCATTCCAGTGACAATGGATCGATCGGAAATCGTCTCTGTTGTGATTGGTCAAAAAATCACAGTAGCTGGATGAAACATTACTGACATTTCACCGCGGCTGTCATTGGTTAATTCGTCGCTATCCCTGGTTCTACTCATTTACGTCGTGTGTGAGTGGTCGATTTGTGTCAGGCTTCAAGATAGTGACTGTTGTGTACAATAGACGCCCTTTCACACTCATTAGTTTGTTCTTCTCTTCGTAGTAGTTTATTTTTTTAAAATAAAATAAGCCTTCCAAAAGAGAAAAAAGCGAGCTGTGGAATCATTTTACCACTGTGGCATGCCTGTCTGTTATTGGCACATACAGAGCAGTCTCAGTATCCCTTGTCACCGTTACTAAAGTAACCGGTAAAAGTCACTGATCTAAGCCTGGCGCTGTCACTAAAATCACTGATCCGTTAAAATCATTGGATCGACCATCCCTAATATCATTGGATGCGAGCAGGATAAGGGCAAGCCCTTGGAGATTGCCTGGTAGAGAGGGTAGCTTGGGAGAGTGGGTAGCTTGGGAGAGTGGGTAGCTTGGGAGAGAGGGTAGCTTGGGAGAGTGGTAGCTTGGGAGAGTGGTAGCTTGGAAGAGTGGGTAGCTTGGGAGAGTAGGTAGCTTGGGAGAGAGGGTAGCTTGGGAGAGTGGTAGCTTGGGAGAGTGGTAGCTTGGGAGAGTGGGTAGCTTGGGAGAGTGGGTAGCTTGGGAGAGAGGGTAGCTTGGGAGAGAGGGTAGCTTGGGAGAGTGGTAGGGCGTGTTTTAGTTGGAATGGGGATAAACATTTCGTTTAACAGACAGATTTTATTTAAACCCAGAGGAGACAGGCTGATTATCCTTTTTCTGATCAATTATTTTTTTTACAAATAAAAGTTAACTGAATCTATTACATATACTGATTTTAGACTAGTTACAAAATATAAAGACTAAAATACAACAGACTAGAATGCAATGTAACAAAGTAAAAGACTTTACACCATACAAATGAATAGATTGGAGCAATGTGATGACATTTTGTATTATAAACAAATAAAACCTCTTGACCACATAAATATTTTATTTAAATCTTTATGTACGTTTCTATCACGAAGCAATCATCTTCAGAAGAAATACTTACAATAGCTAGAATATCACAATTAGTATAGGAGTTTTGTAGTAATTTCTTCTGAAGATGATTGCTTTGCAATCGAAATCAGGATTTAAATAAAAAATTTGTGTGTCAAGAGGTTGTATTTATTTATAATGTACACAAATTATCTTAAACTATAATATAAATAGTTTTAAGAATAATGATTTATTTAAAATTAGGGGAATTTGGAATTTAGAAAATTTCAGGGGGTGAGACGTTACGGATGATCTAAATACGTCATTGCGTGTTCTGAAAAAGGGAAGAAGTCCAGACAAATAGCCGAGATAAAGAAAGTAAAGACAGGCTGGGGTACAGCTTTACCGAAGAGTGAACAGATGGCCTCCAGAGGCGATTGGAGAGTCAAAGGAGTGGCTTATGATTTTACTGGAGAGGAGTTATGGGAAATTGGAGATGGGAGACACCTGCTCTGACAGTCTCACCTCTGTCGAGGCAGTCCTGGACTTATTTCAACAGATAACAGATGCTACAGCGGTATCTGTGCATATGAAACAATTGGAAGATTAAAAAGATGAGGAAAGTGGAGATTGGCAGGGATCCAGCTTTCCGACTCGACCCCTGCCAAAACGTACAGGCCCGCCCACCTTCAGCTAAGAGACCTCTACCTCCACGAATCCAACCTCAAATTTGTGACTCCCGTCCCGGGTGACTAGCGCCAGTTCCGAAACGGGGGGCTTGGTGTCACGACCCGTGGTACCGGTATGCAGAGTCGTTCGACCTCGGTATAAGGCCTAGACTGGTTCCCGGCCAGCCATTGGAGACGAACTCCAGATCTATTCGACCGTTGCTCCAGAACTACTCGGGACCAGTAGAACCTTCCGAACGGCCAGGTTTCAGTATCTCTATAACCTGTCTGGTAAGTTCAGTCCAGGTAGAGCAATCGAACCTTTATCCACCTTCGGGTGGCCTTACCTAAGAGGGAGATGGGAGACAGCGACCACCAGACGAAGCTGAGTATTTGGTGATAGGGAGCACGATTACATACGTAGCACACTGCACATTGGTGCCATGAGAATTTACATAAAATAACAATTAAGCCCCGAGGGAGAGAAAAGTATTTGTTTAAGTAAAGACACGTAAACTATTATTTCAGTTTAGTTTAGCTTCCTATGATTTAACCCCACCGACCATTGTGGTTCTTGACGTAAAATTTACTTAGTCAATGCATATACTGAAATATTGTGTCACAAATTTCAATTTTTTTACACTTCTCAATTTTTCAAAATTTTGCCAAAAAACAAATTCTATGTAGAGTTGTAATCCCACATACCACTTCCCTACTACGTATCGACGTCCGACGTGACTCGGTAGTATTGCGGTGTGCGTGCAGAAAGTTTGCAGGCGTTTTCTCACAAGTCCTAGCTTTATTTCAATTTTGAACAATAGTCTGGTCTTTCTTGTTGTTGAGCCATTAACCCTTCAGATGGACCGAAATAACTTTCGAAACTAATAAACTGTCTTATTTTACTCGTTTCAGAAAGTTAAGTAACTTTTTCAAGTGCATTTCTCTTTAAACGGGATGGTAGTTTTTCAAGTAGAGTAAAACTGTAGGCATACGGTGTCACACAAGACGAATTGACGTGATTTCTGAGTGTAAGCATCGCGATTCGTCCCAACTGCTTTTTCGAAGTAAAAACCTTTATAAAAACGCCTACAAAATACTTAATGGATTAACATAAGCCTACAATTTCCCGACAGTTACCTCAAAGTGAATTAAATGATAACATATGATTTCATGCAACAGCTGATTTTTGTGTTATAGGTTATGTGATAAAACAACTGTTTTAACACGTATGTTACATTATTTATTGAACATTGTTTAGGAAAAAGGTTGTTATTAAATAGTTTTAATCAGTTAATAAATACATTATTTAATTTTGATAAATTCAATATAAGGATAGTAATAAGTGTTGTATTTTTATTCCGATTTTTAAAATGAAAACATTCTTAGGCACGCCTGATACTTTTTAAGAACTGATTTCAAATAAATTTGTAAAAAAACTATTGAATTCAGTAAAAATCTAATAACTGTTTTATTGGTAGCTACAAGTTCTTTTATTAATAACTGCATTATATATTAGTCTTTATTTAATACATTCCTCAATTACAGATATAAATATTAAATGAAAAATGTATAAAATAATTTTTTTTGAGATTTTCTTGAAAATTTTGCAAAACTATTAAATCTAATTTGTTATTTGTAGTTCAAAATTAGTGTTATGTTTAAACATTTTGTATTATTGTTTCTTATATTATAAAATATCCTTTGATACGCAGATTAAACGTTATTCTCAATCTAAATAGACGCGTCTATAAAAGTTTTCACTTCTGTCGGCCTCCCCCAAGTTCCAGAACCTAATTATTTCATCGTTACTTAGAGGTAATTTCGAGATTAGGTTTAATATACAAGCTAATCTAAAAATTACGTCGTACGCTATCATAAAATGTAATCATTTATAAGAAACGTTCGAAATATATTATTTTGTTCTGTATTGTATGTTGTATATTCTTTATTTGTTGCACATTCAACTATCTAAGGGAAATTAAACTATTAAAGGCGTTTGTAAGATTAGGTTGGGTTTTAACGACTTTTTAATGAGTTGTGTGATTTTAGCCTTACTTGTTGCCACAAGAAGTGTATCATCCGGCTTTGCGGGTCCGGCAATCACACAAAACCTTTAATTCATTACCGTTGCACCGTTGTCTCTCTAACATAAAGGATTGTAATAGACAAAGCTAAATATTTTTTTAAAATTTGTTTCTGCATTATTTAGTTTTGCTTGTTCAATTCCTACTATTAGTTCACACTCTTTACTTTTTAATCATCCGCATTTTTTTAAACTTGTAGTGGATGACAATTGATGTTAATACAGTTTTAACGATAATAATTCATTAATTCAATTTAATGAATTAATTTTAGCTTTACTTTATATGGAAGAAAATATTTGTCACAAAATGGACAAAGTATGCAATATTTATTTTTTTTATTTCGTTCCATTTGGGCTAAAATAAATGATAACATATGATTTCATAAAACATCTGATCTTATGTTTGTAGGTTATGTGATAGAACAGTTGTTTTAACGCGTAGGTTATGTTACTTTATTTATATTAATTGTAATTATTTAATAGAAAGTAACTGAAATAAAATTTGTGTTTGTTGATCTAAGTAGGATTTTTTTTTAAATGTTTGTTAATATTACTTGTTTATAATGACAGACACGCTAAATATATTTTTTATAGAATGTATGGAATTGATGTTGAACCATAGGTAGTAGTAAACAAGGAGTATTACATGAACGAACAAGGGGCTGTAGGCACGAGTAGGTCACGTGCACAGATGGACACCTACTCACAGACATGTTGGGAGTTCCTCCATGGGAACCGTGACCTCACAAAGTATAGTGCCGCATTCCTTGTTTTGTACTTTAGAAACCACCAATCAAGAGCTATTATCTCTTAAGAAGGACAAATAAAATCGTCAGTAAAGATATAATGTGTGTACCTGAGTAGGCTTAACCACTTGCATAAACGGTGAGGAAGGTGCTGAGTAGGCTTACCCTCTTGTAGAACACGATGAGGAAGGTGCTGAGTAGGCTTACCCTCTTGTAGAAACGATGAGGAAGGTGCTGAGTAGGCCTACCCTCTTGTAGAACACGATGAGGAAGGTGCTGAGTAGGCTTACCCTCTTGTAGAAACGATGAGGAAGGTGCTGAGTATGTGCAATCCACTCAGGGCTATGAAAGGAACATACGTGCAATATTTGTGCTATATTTATTTTATTACGACGTGTCACAGGTTACGAGGTACAGAATATTGTCTTCTTACTTTATCAAGAAAAGCATGTCTATTTGCAAAGTAATTAGAAAATTTTGAAGTGGAAACTTCAATAGCTCCACCTACAACAACTTATTGGAGGATATAAACATACAATATCGTGACAGTATAATTATCGTCAGGCTACGCTAAGAGTCACCTCAAAGTGAATCAAATGATAACATATGATCTCATGCCACAGCTGATTTTGTGTTATAGGTTATGTTTTAGAACAGCTGTTTTAAACGTAGGTTATGTTACCTTATTTATTGAATATTGTTAAGGAAAAAAGGATATTATTAAATAGTTTTGATTAGTTTATAGATATAATAATTAATTTATATTTTGATAAATATCAATATAACGATGATAGTAGGCTATGTATTTTTTTATCCAATTTTTTAAATGAAAACTTTCTCAGGCGCGTCTGATACTTTTAAGAACTGATTTCAAATGAGTTCGTTAAAAAAATTATATTCATTGAAAATCAAATAAATGTTTCTGTTACCTATATTATTTTATTATTAACTACAGCAAATATTACTGTTTAATAAATACATTCATTAAATAAAGATATAAAAACTGAATGAAAACGTATAGTTTCATATTTTAACGGATTTGTCATTGAAAATTTTGTAAAACTATTACATCTTTTTGTTATTTGTAGTAAAAATTATGTATTATGTTTATTATATCACAACAAATATTTCGGTCGTTACTCATTAAGCAAAATTTAATGTTTTTCTCATTTCAAAATTTCTGTAGACGTTGCTATAAACGTTTCCACTTCTGTCGGCATTCCCCGACTGCCAGAACCTATTTTTATTTTATTCATGATGATGAATCCGAATGAATATTAATATGAAAGTGCTTACTCACAATATATTTTGTTTTACTTCTTGTAACTAATCGTATAATATACGGAGTTGTACAGAAAGGAAAATAAATTTGTAACGGGAAATTCGGCGCTAAGAGAGATAAAGATATCGAACGATCTATACGTGATATATTACAGACCCGATTCGAGCTGGGCCGGGTCATGCAAACTCGGTCCTTAAACCATTGTGCTACTTTCATAATTACAAAAATAAAAGAGCCCTTTCTAATTGCATCGAGTTCTGCTTTTATTTCGCAAAATTGTTGTGGCCTTTTTCGCAACTTGTAGCCTAAATGGGTGCAGGCCGGCTTGTCAACCGACTCCTACTGGCAAAATGAAATGTTGAATATTTATTTACGCTGACTAATCAAGTTGGCTGCTACTGACAATATGGAGGGTAAGAGACACAAGTAGGATCAAGAAAGTCGAGAAACAGGAGTAAAATCACACAGTAAAATTCGCTAATTATACTTACGGATATAGAGACCTAACGCCCTTTCTTGCTAGTTAATTACTTCCACCAGATTTATTCATCCTAAATGTATTCAGATGATATTTTATTGATTCGAAAACACGTCTTACAGCTCACAGACGTTTTAGCGTTTTCTAACATTGTCATGGTTACATCAAAAATACGATACTTTATCATTTATTACATGCAATGAAACGTATACCAAAGAAAGCTGAAGTTTCAAATAAATTTTTATCTATAATACCTATAATTAGCACTCTTTTCAATTAGTTCATTCACTAATGTGAATTCAATATGTGTGTGTGTATGTATGTATATATATATATATATATATATATATATATATATATATATATATATATATATATATATAGAGAGAGAGAGAGAGAGAGAGAGAGAGAGATAAATATATACATATAGGCTATGTTTTGAATTTGTTCATTATTTAATTTGTCTTCAACTTCATGTTTCTAATATTTCGAATATATTCATTTTAACCCTTTGTTTATTTCTTCAATTAATTTCATATTTCCTATTTCAGGAAATCTGTGCTCATTATTGATACAATGAGTAGCCAAAAAGGATTTGTTTATGTTACGTTTTATATATGTTTGTTATAGTCGTTTAAATGTTCTTTGTCTCTTTCTTTTAATTTCTTCTTTGTTTGTCCTACACGTAATTAACTACAAGTTTGACATTTTATGTTATATACACCATTTCTTTCGTGCATATTATTTTGACTATTGTTATTGTTTATTATATTTTTTAACTTGATTATCAGTTTTGTAAGTAATTTGTAAATTTGTTTAAATAATGTGAATGTAAAAGTTGTCCAAATTTTTTGTTTTGTATTATTTACAAAGTTATTGTTGATTTCCTGTTTTCTTATTGTATTTTCTAGTAATTGTAATATCTAAATAATTCAGGTTATGGTTTGATCGAATTCATGAGTAAAGTTTATATTTTTATGTATATTATTTATACAATTTATTATTTTGTCAATATTTACACCATTATTAATTTATATGTATAATCCATTATCCATATATCGAAACGAGTGTCCATTTTGATCGTATGTTTTAAGAATTTTATGTATTTCAATGTCTATATTTTGTAAAAATATTTCCGATAGTATGTGTGATATTGGAGAGCCCATTCATATGAAAAATAATTTTTGATTAAATATGACTTTTATTGTATATTAATTTTTTCTTATGTTGATGTTTTATGTTGTTCATATGTATCTATATCATTTGTGATTGTTTTAAGTGTTTTTATTATATTTATGTTATTATACATGTTAGTAACATCAAATTGTATTAACAATTTTATTATCTTTTAATTTTTCAATAAATTCAATCAAATGTTTTATATTATGCGTATAATTTAATTTTACTTTATCTTTAATGAATTTACAAATATATTAAATATTACTTTATAATAGTTTTTGGACTACAAAATATTTTGGTTAAAAATGTATTTTATTTTATAATTTTAAAGTTCAATTCTTACAGTTTAAGCTATTGTAATTTTGTTGGTTATGTTATCTTTTTTCATATATTTCAACTATCTATAATTTTATATATATTTCCTACATAATTTGTGCTTTTGATATATTTTGTTTTGTTACATTTTTGTAATTGTTTCTGGAATATTAAACTATTGTTTGACTCTTGAAGAATGTCGTGATACTTTCATGTATGCGGTTGAAGTATCAAGAATAAATGCATTAACTGATTGTCTTGTAAAGTTCATTGGAGTTATCTTATCTATGCTCGCTATTGTAAGGATCCGTAATCTACCACAACACTTGTGTAATCTGTGCATTAGATAGACTAATATGCCATTTGTGCATTTCCGTTTACACAACTGTGTCTTTTCAATTTCCTTTTCATATTTATCAAGGTTACTAAATCGTTTATGACCAGAGATGAAACAAAATGACTGCATTTTTTCAAATGTATAATTTATAATAATTACAGAGATTAAGAACTTAAGGTAAGGCTTTGGATTATGTGAAATCCGCTGAAGGACAAAGCACATTAGGTGTCGTCATTGTTTGCATCGTCATCGATCCTTCCTCGCAAAGTCTTCCCACAAGGGTTTCCCAAAATAGTCGAGGTTTTATCTAATAAAAAAACAAACAAATACAAAGTGAAGTCCGTTACAGGTCCAGGTATCTCGCGTAGCTGGGGGAGAGCTCCTTTGTGGGAGAGCCATACACGTGAGGGAACGTTTGGAAGGGATATAAGGCTTAGCCAGAAAATAAGAGTTGCTGACAGGGTCTAAAATCAAGCTGCCTTACAAGAGAACCAAAGCCGAGGGAGGCGGTTGTTATCTCCAACTTCCTGCCACCAAGTGTTAAACTTGCTTTCCAAACTGATAAATAATTAATATCGTATTATACAAATAATAGCTCAATACTCGTGAAATAAATAACATATACAATATAAAAACGTCTATCGTCTAACAAATACTTATGTAGTTTAAACATGTAAGAAACATTTGAAACCCTACAAAACGCTATATTCATAATTCGAACCTAGCTTTTTGTTTGAGTATGTAATCTTCAAGGGAGGCCCACGGACTATTGTGTCTCTAATGAATCCATGGCGAGTGAGAAACGTGCCTTGGTGAGCAGTGTTGCTGAGTGATGTGAACTAAACTGGTGCTGCGCAGTATAATATAGGGATGGTCGATCCAGTGACTTTAACGAATCAGGGATTTTAGTGATAGGTTGGATCAGTGACTTTTACCGGTGACTTTAGTACCAGTGATAGAGGATACTGAGACCCCTCTGTATGTACCAATTACAGGGAGACATACCGCATTGGTGAAATGACTCCACACCTCGCTTTATTATTTTTTGGAATTCTCATTGTATGTAAAAAATAAACTTATACGAAATTAAGAACAATTGCGTCTACTGACACAACACTGTCGCTGCCGTGAAATCTGACACATATCGTCCACTCAGACACGACGTAAATGAGTAGAACAAGTGATAGCGACAAATAAGTCAATGACAGCCGCTGTAAAATATCAGTAACGTTTCCGTCAGCTACGGTGACATTTTGCCCAATCATAACAGAGACAACCCCTTCTTTCCTTCAGTCAACGACACTGCACGAAGATCGTGAGTCGAGCTTTGAGAGCAGATCCAGTGATAGCGACAAATCAACCAATGACAGCCACTGTAAAATATTAGTAACGTTTCATCCAGTGACGGCGACGTTTTGACCAGAGACAACTTCCGATCGATCCATTGTCACTGGAACTGACATTTTCCATATTTTACCACTGGTACCACCAGCTACAAAGGAATATCAGTGACAAGTCACCGTGACAGAAAATATCTACCTACCCTAGTTTAATATGACCTGAATGTATTTACATTACCAGCCTGACCGCAAGTGATGTTGGAAATTGGTCTCGTCTGTGGCTTACGCCTACAGCGCTACCTATGGCTGTCGAACATCGCAAATAGGTATCGGACTTAAGGTTGACATGCTGTATGATTGCCATTAATGTAGACAAGCGACTGGTAAAGTTTTTAGTTAGAGCAATCGGCCTCTTCCGCCGCAATGGCTGCACAATGATCAGCTGATAGAACAGCTGATGTAGCTTAGAATCATCAGGGAAGGGGCTCAGAACTGAGGGGGGCAGGGATTTCGTCAGTGTACAGACGTTCAGTAATGACTCCCGAATTGATTCTTGGCATATTCGGTCTCAATCGGGCTTCGACTACCTACTGTCGCCTGAATGTTGACGGAGGCGTTCCATCCTGAAATTCATATAAATGATAAAACCATTCGAAAAATCCTTTGGCTTATCTTTGTTGGAAACAATTAGACAAGCGGAACCTTCCTGTTCAAGTGGAAAGAAGGACTGGTATTATTTCAGACTAAAACTATAGAATAATACATATTATGACTCACCAAATATAATGATCTGTGAAGATATACATTTGAGCACATTATTCTGACTCTCCTATCATTACATTTTTCTTTGTTGACGCGTTTCGGAATAACTCCATTCTCAAAACTTAAAGAATACTCCCGGAGTGTCTTTAATTAAAACCAGACATAAAGAAAATATTAGGTCGTTTAAGTATTTGAAAACATATATGTTTAAAGACGGTCATATACGGGAAGAAATGGAGAATACAGTAAAAACTTTACATTATTCTAATAACAGGAAGGCGGTTGTGTATTTGAGTAAATTTAGAAATTTACAAATCAAAATTAAAGACAGAAAACGTGTAAAAATGTACTATTCTAGATTTGAAAATCAAATTATTCTGAAACTCGTCAATAAGGACAAATATTTTAAGGTTATGAAAGACAGAAAATGTACTCAAATATAAACAAATATTTGTAACAGAAGTGAAGATGAGGAATCTCAACTGCGAAGATATTTACAAGGAACTGTGTCAAGGTCGGGTGTATTCACGTAATCACAGGCTGGCTGCAGCTCAAGAACTCTAATTAAATATATTATTAACTAAAATTAAAAGTGATATAATTTGCAGCGAGAAATGGTGGCTTACGTAACTCGTGACAAGTGCAGAAGTTGCACAGGACAGTCGAGGGTCAGTCACCTGGACCATATGCGCTCTTATGTTGCGAAGGCTTTGCCCGATAGGAAGCATCCGGCGACGGAGGAAGGATTTCCTAGTTTTGGTTTAATACATTCGCTAATACAAGCAGAGCGTGATTACTTCCGCGTTTAAATACTGGAGAAAGTGTCCACTTATGTTAAAAGTATTTATGAAATGAAAAATCACAACGGAAATAAAGTAACGCCTCATATCATGTAAATGCTAGGAACCGAAAATTCCAAGTTGGAAGTTAAACATTTTAAAAACTTATAATTAACTCAAATTGCTAAAAATACTAATTGTAAATACCGTACGCGCCAAAATAAACGGTACTGAAACAATTGTAAGATTTCTCATTTCATTTATTTGAATAGTTTTTCAAACATATACAAGTGAAAAGAAGCTAAATAAGTTAGACTCGGGTATAAACATGTTCTATATGAATTTTGCTCGATTTGGCAACACTCGTACTTTTCTTGAAGGTTCTGCATTATTTTGGTGAAGAGGGATTGTTTCATGCTCGTTGTACACATGGTTGTTTCTTCCTGTAGCTGGTTTTGGGTGGGCCATCACGGAAGTCTTCTCCTTCACCATTCCGCAGACGTAGGGGTCAGGTGGTGTAAGAGGGTTGTTTCATGCTCGTTGTACACATGGTTATTCTCCTGTAGATGGTGTTGGGTGGGCCATCACGGAAGTCTTCTCCTTCACCATTCCGCAGACGTAGGGGTCAGGTGGTGTAAGAGGGTTGTTTCGTGCTCGTTGTACACATGGTTATTCTCCTGTAGTTGGACGATGGTGTTGGGTGGGCCATCACGGAAGTCTTCTCCTTCACCATTTCGCAGACGTAGGCGTCAAGGGGTGTAAGATCGAGGGAGTGGGCTGAGTAAGGAGAGTTTGTTGTAAGGGAGATGAGGCTGTTACCAAAAGTTTCTTGAAGGAAAGCAATGATCTCTATGGCAGTGTGGCTGGTTGCGCTATCTTGCTGGAACCGTTGTGAACGATAAGGCAGGTTTCGGGTGCAACAAAATCTCCTGAGGTCTCCTTTATAACGACCAAGATGTCCCTATACTGGTCCCGATTTACAGTAAGACTATTGCCATTATTTTCTTTAACAAAGTATGCACCAATAATGCCTCTCTGTGAGACATCGTAGTATCAAAAAATTACCTGATCTTCGAAATTTTTCCACAGCACTATTAATCACAGCGTTACTAGACGGGTTTTTGTGAATTTGTTCCTGAAAACGTGATGCAGTCTATGTCACACTTGGCCCACCCGCACGCCCAAATCGAAACTAGCGAAAATTATGTTCTACGATTGACATTTTCTTTGCAGTAATTAGCAATATATCAGCAAAAACTAACCTCAAATGTAATACGTCAACAGATGTACGGGGCAACAATGAAAAGTTGGCACAGCTGATCGAGAAGGCACAACTGATTCAGTTTCAGTT
The DNA here is from genome assembly GCA_036971475.1 of Prosapia bicincta. Classification (NCBI taxonomy): domain Eukaryota; kingdom Metazoa; phylum Arthropoda; class Insecta; order Hemiptera; family Cercopidae; genus Prosapia; species Prosapia bicincta. The sequence goes on along the minus strand of JBAIZL010000006.1, from coordinate 15,261,787 downwards.
TATTTTAGCCCATACGGTAAATTATCAATTTTATTTAAATGATCACACAAACGGACTCATAGTAGTGTAGTAAAAAAGTGGTTTCATTTGTATTTTGCCAAATTTACATTATTAACAATAACGGAGTATTTAGCCAGTTGGAGACGCCATAATTTCCTTCTTTTGCCCGTAAGATGGGATAATTATGTAAGGGCAGTCATTATTTAGAATTTTAGTCCTACCCAATGTCTTCTTACTAGGGAGGGGTAATAGCTTCTTAGTGGCTCCGCTAGAGAGCAGGTATGCAGAGCTATAACACGGTATTTGTAAGGTAATACCCCTCATTATCCCTTAGCATAAGGGTGACCTGGCCCCAAGGTTCTTGCATGATCTGTCACGGGATTTTTCCTGGCAGGGTTTCTTTCTTGCCAGGTTTTTTCATCCCGCTTTTAGCGCGACACTTACCGTACTGTTTCATTTCACTATCTCCTGATTCTCCATGGAAGGTTATGAGCTGGGCACATGGGCAATCAATCCCGTTTCCTTCACTCGCGGTAAGGATACTAACCGCATGTGCTGCGCATGTGAGACGGAGGTAGCTCGCTAGGGGTTGGCTACCACGAGGGCTGTTCGGGTTTTGGGGTCCCAGACCCGGGTAAAAAAAAATCCTACAGATGTAATCCTATAATATTACGCACTTTTATATTTCAAATTTAAACTTTCTTTTTATTTGCCGGAGTGGAAATTTGTGAAGGTTTAAAAAGCAGCATTAATCATGTATAATAATTCTAAAATTGTTTTTCCCGTAATAATTAATTTACCTAATTATATTGGTTTTATTTTAGTACTACTGGACCCATGATCTCTAACGGCTTGTCTTTAGTAAGTGGCCATTACAGATGGAGGTGTAAGAAAATCTATAGCCAATGATGAGTGAAGTGTTTTATTGACGAAACGTAGTGGATATATAGAAATGTTCCTATAGTAACCCACTAAAAGATAACTAAGTACGTTCTGAAACAAATGTTTTTATATTAGCCATTCAAACTTGAACAAAAGTAAAATATAAACATAATTTTAAACATTATCCATGCCAATTTCCATAAAAGCAATTAATTATTTATGAGAATAAATGCAAATAACATGTTTTCTGAAATCAGATCCGTGTGGAAGAGCTCACTATGCAGCCAACTCCTCTGAGGACCCCGCTGGTTGCTACTGGAACAGCTGAAAGGCCAAGAAAGGGCGTTGGTTAAACCAAATTAATATTCTTAAACACAATTCAAGCTTGCTCAATTTTATTTTTATCCATTGGTCATACCAGCGTTTTTGTTAGCGTACGTTCCAAGATATTTGTAAAATTATATTTAAATAACTTGTTACAATTGATGTGCACGCGTCTATTTTCCGTGTATATTTTCTTACGAAAATGATTTCAGTCATTGCAAAACTTATTTAATGAACATTTGTATCCCTTATATTTTTGTATTATTCAACTTTCTCTGGAGATCTTAAAGTGTTCAACCATTGTCGCTAAAGTATTAAAGAACCAAACGTTTAAAGCAATTATATAAACTGGCAGAAGCACAGATAACGAAATATAAAATATCAAGAGCCCAAAAATATTGGCAAACACCCGAATATCACGAAAATAATAACAAATAAATACCATTACAAGTACCTATGATTAAAGCCTCATGTATATTTTGATGACAATGTATCATCATCATCTAGAATACAATAACTTATAAACTTAACCGTCTTGAATACAACTATTTACAATTTATATTCTCTAGAATACAACAATTTACAAATTAGATTCTCTAGAATATAAACAAATTACAAACTAGACCCTGTAGAATACAATAATTTACAACTATACTCTCTAAAGTACAATAATGTACCACCTAGACTCTCTAGAACACAATATTTTACAAACTAGACTCTCTAGAATACAATACTTTTCAAACTAGACTCTTTAGAATACAATACTTTAAAAACTAGAGTCTCTACAGTACAATAGTTTACAAACTACACTCTCCAGAATAAAATAATGTACCAACTATACTCTCTAGAATACAATAATTTACCAATTAGACTCTCTACAATGCAATACTTTATAAACTAGAGTCCCTACAATACAATATTTTACAAACTACACTCTCCAGAATAAAATAATGTACCAATTAGACTTCATAGAATAAAATAATGTACCAACTAGACTCTCTAGAATACAATAATTTACCAATTAGACTCTCTACAATGCAATACTTTATAAACTAGAGTCCCTACAATACAATATTTTACAAACTACACTCTCCAGAATAAAATAATGTACCAATTAGACTTCATAGAATACAATAATGTACCAACTAGACTCTCTAGAATACAATAATTTACCAATTAGACTCTCTACAATGCAATACTTTATAAACTAGAGTCCCTACAATACAATATTTTACAAACTACACTCTCCAGAATAAAATAATGTACCAATTAGACTTCATAGAATAAAATAATGTACCAACTAGACTCTCTAGAATACAATAATTTACCAATTAGACTCTCTACAATGCAATACTTTATAAACTAGAGTCCCTACAATACAATATTTTACAAACTACACTCTCCAGAATAAAATAATGTACCAATTAGACTTCATAGAATAAAATAATGTACCAACTAGACTCTCTAGAATACAATAATTTACCAACTAGACTCTCTACAATGCAATACTTTATAAACTGGAGTCCCTACAATACAATATTTTACAAACTACACTCTCCAGAATTAAATAATGTACCAACTAGACTTCATAGAGTACAATAATATACCCACTAGGCTATCTAGAATGCAATAATTTACAAACTAGACTCTCTAGAACACATCAATTTACTAACTATACTCTCTAGAATACAGTAATTTACCAACTAGACTCGCTAAAATACAATAATGTACTAATTAGCCTTCTTAGAATACAATAGTTTACAAACTAAACTTTCTAGAATACAAAACTTTCATAATAGATTCTTTAGAATACAATAGTTTATAAACTATACTGAATTCAACTGAGTCTAGTTTGTATATTATTGTATTCTAGATTGTAATTTTGTAATAGGACCCTTTAAAGGCAATGGCGTGGTTATCGACATGTATATAAATGTATATTAGATAAATTATAATATAAGCTATTTTTTATTATTTTTGTGTTATTGGGGTTTTTGGCAATATTTTTATTGAAAGACAAAGAGGCTTTTGCAATTATGCTCAAGGGAACTCCGAAACACTTCACGCATAATCGGAGCAAGCATTGTCTGACTTACTACATCCAAAAAAGGTTACGGGCAGAAAGAAAGGCGGTTGAAACTTTCACAATGCCTTTGTGTGGTTCTATGTCCACTTCCGCATTGAGCTCGCCTGGAAGGACATCATGGAAGCTGAAGTAAACCTCTCTACCAAGGACATGTGTGCCCGTTACACCTCTTGTAAGGATAAGGATAAGAAGGGGAATTAGGTTGGGATAAGGAGAAGAAAAAGGAACATAAACATACATTTCTAAAATCAATTCCTACTTAGGTCAACACAGAAAAAACTATTTTAGTTACTTTTTATTCATTAATTACAAATGATAGAAATAAAGTAATATAACCTGTACGTACAAACACATGTTCTGCCACATAAAACAGCTGTTTATAACATAAAATCATCTGTTTTATGAAACCATATGTTATCACTTATTTTATGCTAAATGTGATGAAATAACTGTATTGCATACCTTGCCCCTTTTGTGTAAAGTTTTCTCCCATATAAGCTAAAATTAATTCATCAAATTTAATAAATAAAATATTATTTGAAAAAACTGTATTAGGTTCGACTGTCATCCACTACAAGTTTAAAAAAAATGTATTTGAATTTGAGTGGATGAATAAAAACTATTTGATTAAAGATTGAAAATTTGAACAAGATATACAAAAGAAGAGTGTGAACTAATAGACGGAATTGGAAAACGTTCTCTTGGTACTGAAAATTGAGGAGAGTTACGCAATCGCGAGTTAAGGGTTGTCCTATAGTAGGCGTCACCTCAATCTAATATAATCGCTATGAGAAGTTCAGAAGTAGGCATTGAAGAGAATTGTAATACTATTTAATTTGATACAGACGTTTTTCCAATAAAAGACATTCCAGTTTTAGAATAGGTACAAAACTATTAGTAAGAGACTACTATAAAGAAATAAACAAGGAATTAATCACAGCACTGAACCTGTAGACCTATTAGAAAGATATTCATTTAAATGTGATAAGTAATCGAAAAATAGATTAAGTTGCTCAAGATTATGGCTGGGTTGCTGTCCTCAGGGCTACGTTCAGAGTCACAGCTTTTAGCTGAAGTTGAATATAATACAAACTGATACAATAGCGTATATTGTCAAATCCTTCATAATGAGGAGTTATTTTAAGTTAGATTTAGTTCGGCTTGAATATGAAATGGTGATTTGCACTTAAACATGGTTTAAATGTGCGATTGTTTCATTTGTTCACAATGGAATTTAAAATTTCAACACAGAATAGTTTTGGGTTAGAGATTATTAACACCTTAATATATCCTTTTTATAAAAACGTAAGGACTTACAAAACAAATTAAGTCAAACTGTATTTAAGGATAAAATATTTCGACTGAAAAATTCGCTAGTGTGTTGAGTGGAAAATTGTACAAAGAAAAACATTAGTTTAAGGGACTCGGGAAAGTGCTGATAGAAGTGAAAACTTTGCACGTCTGCAGAAATTTTGAATTGAGGAAAACATATAGCCTTGCGTACTGAGAAATCACCTAAACATTTGTTACATTAATAGGCCCCTAAGTAACAATATTACAGAATTTTTACATTTAACGAAAAAATTTCAACTACAAATAACAAATGAGAGACAATAGTGTTCCAAAATTTTGAACGAATGAAATGAAAATATAAGAAAATAAACATAATATTACAAAACATGAATTTTATAACAATCAACAACACAGATGTTTTACACTTAACAGCAATGAAATACATATAACAAATTAGAGCTAAACGTTTTGTAAAATGTTCAACGAATGAAATGAAAATATGAAATTATAAACATTATTTTTATAATAAACGATATTTAAGAATTTTTATATTTAACAACAAAACTTGAACTACAAATAACAAATTAGAGCTAATAAATTTTCCAAATTTTCAACAAAAATCGCCAAAAATATGAATTTATACAATTTGTATATTATATTATTTATAAAAAATTATTAGATGTTTAGTGAATATAAATTATTTTAACAAATCAAATTAAAATCAGTTCTTAAAAAGTATCAGAGATATTGAAAAGAATGCTTTCATTTCAAAAATTGGAAGAAAAGTACATACCTTTTTATTATCGCTATATTAAATTATTTGTAATCAGATATATCAAAGTATAAAAATAAATTATTATATTTATTAACTGATTAAAATAACTTAATAATAATGTTCCTTAAAACAATTTTCAATAAATAAGGTAACATAACCTACGCATAAAACAGCTGATCTACAACTTAACCTATAACACAAAATCAGCTGTTGGATGAAATCATGTTATTTAATTCACTTTGAGGGCATATTAACTGATCCCAGAAGGCGAAGCAACGTAAGGCAAATGCTGCCTTTTGATTGGTCTGTTGCTTCTCCCACTCCACCAACAACTGTCAAATTCATAGACCCTTTAGAAAAAATTATTTCGGCCTCAAACATGCAAGCCTCAAAATAAATTACATAGGCCTCAAATAAATGAAATGTTTATATTATTACAGTAAAAAATTGGAGTATTTAATTCACGCCAAAATATATGCACTTGTATGTAAACATCAAATATTTATGATATCAACTATATCATTTGGTAGTATTATTAATATTTAGCTGTCAGGGTAGGTATTTTATAAATTACTTTGGTAATTAAGATCTTCAAATCAAATAAGTACTTACCTACTTTACTTGGATATTTAACTAAATAATTAAACAATTACTGCCATACCTATAATATACTGTACGTACCTATGACATATTATAATATAATGTGAAACATATAATATGTTTTTCATCAACAGATACCAAAATTACAAATTTTCTCTAGAATAATAAAACTTGACTCCACCCCATTACAAATAAATAAAATATATATCACATATCTGTATACAATATAATATAAAGGTAACTAAAAGTTTTTAAAAAATCCTCCAGATTTATTAAAGATAAAAACTAGGTGGTTTTTGTATTTTCATTCAACCCAAAACCTGGAGTGCTAGGTTTCACAATGTTTCAACGATTTACAATGTTGGCAGTTGTTGTTGGTGGAGTGGGAGGAAGTACAAAAGGCAGTATTTGCCTTATATTGTTTCGCCTTCTGTGATCAGTTATTATGCACTTTGAGGTCACTCAGCGTAACCTGCCGGAAATTACACAATCGTGAAATTACAAGTTTATGTCCATTCAATATGTTGTTTTAGGCTTCGAAATAGAAGTTTTCATTTGAATACAAAAACTATTTTTAGTTACTCTCGTGTTAGCGGTCTTTTGACTCTGCCATTGCACATTTTATATCATTCGATGTTCAGCTGTCCTTAGAGGCCGAGTCAAGAGTTGGTCGACAGGTTTGCCGGCCGGAGTTGCACTTGTGCAGAACCTCCCGCAAAAGGAAATTGTTACAAAAGCAGTCATCGACCGTTTCGATAAATATTGTCCTGGGTGGGTGAGGCTCCCCGTTAACATGTGGGATAAGGCGCTTCCTCCCAAATAAGGCATCGGCGACCTCTGGTGGGCGGACTGCTCACCACTTTTATAAGAATTAATTACAAAAGCAGTTTAAATCCAAACTGGCGTCTTCAACGCGTTTACAGGTAACTGTGCGCTACCATTAAGTCTGGGTAGCCACTACGGTTTCATCGATCTGTTGCCATCATTTTAATGTTTTTATTTTTCATACTTCAGAAACGCACAGCGACCACCTAAATACACTAACTGTAACATACAACCAAGAAAGAATCGCTGAAATTGAGGATAAAATTTTAACGAACTTTTAAAGGCGTCTCAACACTCTGTAATTTTTTATAAATATTTGAAAATAAAAATTTAAAATTCACTTTCAAGACCCAGTTATTTTTTACAAGCCTTTAACTAAATAAATAAAACTCTGTACATCTACCTAAATTTCATTTTCATTAATTAGGCTATAAATTGAATTATATTAAATTCCAGAACATATGAAATTCACTTATTTGTCTTCTTATTACCTAATCAAAACTATTTAATAATAAATGTTTTCCTTAACAATGTTCAATAAATA
>JBAIZL010000006.1:15252704-15254358 GCA_036971475.1 Prosapia bicincta | reverse complement strand
AAAGCAGTATAACTTACCTACCTGACAACTTCGCAAGTATTGTTTGGTTATAATAATAATTTATATATATATATATTATATATATATATATACTATATATATATATATCAGTGTGTGTGTGTGTGTGTGTGTGTGTCAGTGTGTGTGATCAGAAGGAAAGTGATTATTTCAAAAAAGAATGTAACACACACAAGTAGAGTATATATATATATATATATATATATATATATATATATATATATATATATATATATGTGTGTGTGTGTGTGTGTGTGTGTGTGTGTGTGTGTGTCAGTGTGAAAGAGATTATTTGAAGAAAGAATGTAACACACGCCAAGCACACTATATAATATATATATATATATATATATATATATATATATATATATATATATATATATATATATATATATATTTATACCATATTTCTAATGACGAGTGATTGGGAAACATATTTAAACAGTGAGGATTGTGATAATTTATAATGAACTACACTCTCGCATATGACAAAATGTAAAATCAGATACCAAGTATTTATAATTCTAAATTAAATTTTGACATTTTTATATGTCTGTCTTACTACGTAATATACGGTACTGCAACCCCTGTTATTCGCTTTAACAGATCAGAAACTGTTAGAAAGCATCATTTAATTGCGTTAATGTTTGATCAAAAGGTCTCGTATTAGCTTATTTGCTAGGAGTAGAAATCTGGATAATTTATATGTTTTATGGTTTTAATCTTTTTATTTTCAATAAAAAACCAATATAAAATGAGTGACATAAACAAGCTAAAAAATGTTTATGAGTTTTAGAAGTAACATTTATTAAGTATAACAAAAGTTTCTGCCTAAATATCGAATCGAGTTTAAAGATTTATAACAACTTTTCTCCAACTTAGGTATTATGTCATTCTGAAACCCAAGAGATTTAAAGTTAACTTATATCATGAAGTTTGAGTAGTAAAGCTTTTTACTAAATTATAGAAATTATATAGCATGATTCGTCGGTTTATAAACCATCTTTTTCTGTTATGTCAGCTCTTTTTCTTAGTAATCTTATACTTACTTTTTCTCCCACTTATATCGTCACTTAATTTAGGTCCTTTCCGTCTTTCTACATTTGTTTTATGTGTACTGCTTTTAAAATTTGCTTTCATTACAAAGGTTTTATTACATTTAAAATTGTATTTACAAATTAGACTGTTTATTATAATGTTTGATATTATTTTTGGTCTTTGTGTTTTTAAATTTTCAACACAGTTTTCATGATGAAGGTGAATATTTATTTATACTTAGGTTAGGTCCTTTTCCTGATGCTTAATTCTTTCATTTATTTCTCTTGTTTATATTCACAGTTTTCAAGATTATAACGTTCTATCATTGTCTAGAATGCGTGAATTTTTTTTTTAATAGGTGACCCAACAACTAGAATCCATTTCCTAAGCCGCAGCACCTACAAACATACGATGTCGAATCGTATTTAGTTTCTAGTATCTAGTTTCCACTATAGGTTTTATCGCTCCTAATCTGTAACTCTTCTATTCTACAAATGGTTGTTTTTCTGTTGCTTAGTTCTCTAGCATCCAATCAGATGGCGTTATTGTAGATTTATTTTAGATATCCGAAATAACTGAAACTCAAAATGTGCCCAGT
>JBAIZL010000006.1:15187704-15250204 GCA_036971475.1 Prosapia bicincta | reverse complement strand
CTATTTAAATATGTTAGCATAACAATGCTTAATAAAGCGAATTGTCTTGCAATTTTTTTTCATTCCCAAGTATGGTGTTTGACTGTTATTTTTATTTGTTAGTATTTATAGGCTTTCGTTTTTTTCGTCGTTTGGATTATGTTGTAGATTCTCTTCCCTTTTCATTGGCATTGCTTCTTTTTTAAGCATGTTTCGATACCGTTAATCAAATTTGTTAATTTTATTCTTTTCATTCACTTTTAATCCTAGACCAATATATATATTTATATATATATATGTAAAACATGCTATTTTATTTAAATACAAGAATATTTTTTAATTTATATCCAAAGCTTTTCGTTGGTAAACAGTACCAACATCATCAGGAATGAAAATTACAATAATGTAAGCTATAGGCCCTAAAACATATGTTAAATTAGAAATAGAATTGTTGCTAAATTTATGCAAATTGCCAAATTTATTTTGTTGCTGTTATTGTTATTTTTTATTTCATGGCCTATAAAAAATATCACCAAATTATTTAAAAATACAAAAATAAAAATTGCATACAAAATTAATAACAAAATAATAAACATAATAAATAACAATAATAAAACAATTAATATGCATAAAAAAGGTGGTGTTTATAAGTTAGAATGCGAAAACTGTAATAAAGCTTATATAGGTCAAACCAAGAAAAAAATTAAGAGAAAGATTTAAAGACCATTTGAATGCCTATATTTATCCAGAAATATATAAATCAAATTTTGCAAATCATTGTATTAATAAGAAGAACCAATTTCCAAATATTGAAAATATGAAACTTATAAAAGAAATTAATAAGGGATTAAGAAAGAATATATATGAAACATTCGAAATATATAAGTACAATAATAATAACAAATTAATAAAAGAAATATACAAATAAATTCTAAATTTGATACTATATTCAATGTCTATCATGTTACAGCAACAACATAAATTTGGCAATTTGTATAAATTTAGCAACAATTCTATTTCTAATTTAACATATGTTTTAGGCCTATAGCTTACATTATTGTAATTTTCATTCCTGATGATGTTGGTACTGAATACCAACGAAAAGCTTTGAATATAAATTAATAAATATTCTTGTATTTGAATAACCTATGTTGTTTTAAATTATTAAACAAGAAAACGTATCGTATATATATATATATATATAATATATATATATATATATAGTATATATATATATATAATATATATATATATATATATATGTATGTATATTATATATATAATATATATATATATATATATATATATATATATATACATACATATATATATATATACTATATATATATATATAATATATATATATATGTATGTATATATATATATATATATATATATATATATACATACATATATATATATATATTATATATATATATATATATATATATATATGTATGTATATATATATATATATATATATATATATATATACATACATATATATATATATTACTATATATATATATATATATATATATATATTGTGTTGTATCATTGGCATTAATTTAAGGTTTTGCAATGGAGGTTTCGACGACAGATAAGGTTCAAAATAAAATTATATATCGTTGAGAAGTTAATTTATAGTTATGGAATAGTCAGCACATTGCCAAAGCGCTAGACCTTAAACACGAAGATACTCAGTTTGAATCCGACCTAGACTCCTAAATTTGTATATTTTAATCATTGCATATATATGTGAAAAAAATCTATAGCCAATAACTTTTATCAATTATGGATTTTAAAAAAATGTATTTTGAACTTGAGTGGATGAATGAAAACGTATTTTATTCACTATTTAAAATTTGTACAAGATGTATATCAGGAGAGTCTGAGTTAATAGTAGGAATTTATTAATGAAAATTTAGAAAACTAAAACTGTTATATTCAAAACTCTTATATCCATCGTTTTTGTTGACACTATATCACTTATACACCATCAAAATGATGACGTACTATTTAAAAGATTTTTGTATCTAACAAATGAGCAGTTCCATCTTGTCAGTACCTTCGTACCTACAACAGTCGATGTCAGATGCCCAGTTTCGCCCCCAAAGTTCGTATACGTCTTGGTGAAACAGAACTCGCGTCGTCCTTTTTACGTTACATAAGTGATTGTGAGACTTTTTGTTTAGATTGTGTTTTCTATTCACATTCTTGTAAACATTCGTTAGTTTTATTAAAAACCTGTGCAACAATAAATTCGTATGTTACATTCTGTGTTTATTGTAAGTAAAATGTGTTTAACATTATTTTTAAAGAATTTTTAAACATTTGTGTTTCACTATTTAATTAAAACGTAGTCATAGCATTTATTATTTTTTCTTTCTAATAGTAGAATTCGTAGCTGCTCTTATACTTTTTCCAAAAGTTTAAGATTTATGGCATATTACAATGTTTAACACATTAATAAAAAATCATTATCTAGGCAATTTAAAAAAAAGAAATTGGAGTAGACTAATTTACTATATATAACTAATTGTGTGACAAAGATTAGACATACATAATCTAGGGTAATCTACCCTATATACACAATGCGCATACAACCTAATCTAACTATATCCGATAAAGAAACGTTGATCATAAAACTATTATATAGGTATTTTCTTGAAATTTAAATGACCTTACATTTTGTTTTGTTAATTTTAAAGGAAGATAGCGTAAATAAATTTTATTTTTCTTCTAAAACTACTTACCAAGATTTACATAATTAGAGTTTCAAATTAGACTATATAGATTTCCTAAATACGTTATAGTAAAATCATTTTTATAATCTTACAGTTACTATAATCAAATGTTTTAAATTAAAAATTAACACGTGATAAAAATTACCCAGTTGTTGTTTTAAAAATCTAAGTTGATAATGAAAGGTACTCTTACTTATTTACATAAGTTTGTCCCACCATGTCCTTACATATTATTATACATTTATGAGTGTACATTACAAAATAAAAAGCTAAGAAAATTAAATGTATTCAAGTGTATCTTGCACCATACGATACATTTAATGTAGTGTATCAGAAGCGTTAAAATGCAAAAACATTCAGTTCAGTGGTCTATTAGACTACTTTGCAATACTTTGATGAAACCAAAAAGTTTTTCAATCTCGCTTAAAGTTGTTAAAGGAAGTAATAAAGCTTTATAATTTTCATATAGAGAGGCTCATTTTCATTTAACTTTTTGGATCACTGATCTTACTGCTAGTTTCAGAATAGATCCGTCTAACTTGGGCTTATGTTCCAGTTTGAATTATGCTGGTTTTGTTCTATATATTTGACATAAAAATAACACATACGTATTAAGTAAGTATATTTGATACGTAAATACTGAAATGTATATTATTAATAATATCCTTCTCTCGTAAAAAAATTGCGAATTTCAATTGGTAACATTTTTATAATAACAAAAAATATATTTTACATGTATTTAAAATTGTTTTTCCGTCTTATGAAAATAAAACAATATGTTGAAAATTTTACGTCAGCCATTTATAATTAAAATTTTGGTTGATTAAGAGTAGTAGACAACAAATAAAAGAAAACATATTTAACACTTTCAAACCCAAAACTGAATCCTATTCAAATAATAAAAATTTTTGTTTATAATTTTGAACATCTGGATTAATAGATATTGTTTCTTCTAACAGTTCACACTCTCCTTTATATATATATATATATATATATATATATACATATATATATATATATATATATATATATATATATATATATATATATATATATATGTGTGTATATATGTATAAGAATCTTGTTCAGATTTTTGATAGTTAATGTATGTGATGGTGTGTGTGTGTGTGGGCGTGGTGTGTGTGTGTGTGTGTGTGTGTGTGTGTGTGTGTGTATGTGTGTGTGTGTGTGTGTGTGTGTGTGTGTGTGTGTGTGTGTGTGGACATGTGTATGTGGTGTGTGTGTGTGTGTGTGTGTGTGTTTGTATGTGTGTGTGTGTGGTGTGTGTGTGTGTGTGTGTGTGTGTGTGTGTGTGTGTGTGTGTGTGTGTGTGTGTGTGTGTAAATAAAATACTTTTTATTTATACACTCAAGTTGATAAACTTGTTTTAAATTGATAATTTGTAGTAGATGACACTTGATGTTATCACAGTTTTTTTCCAACATAATTAATTAATTAAATTTAAAATGAATGAATTTTAGCTTTATATTGGAAAACAACTTTTCCCAAAAGGGGCAAGTTATGTAATATGTTACATTACAATATGTTACAATAAATAGGTTATAACATATGATTTCATAAACAGCTAAATGTATGCAATAGGTTACGTATTAAATCAGCTATTTTTACTTACATGTTTTGTTGCTTTATTTGTATAAAATGAAACTATTTATTAAAATGTAAATAAAATGAAATATTTTTCTTAGACATAAGTAGGAACTGAATTTAAAATTTTTGTTTTTATTACGTGTTTTAAATTGATTTAATTTTATTGTGACGGTTTCATTTTGCTCTCCATCACAATTAATAGTCACTCGTCTCTATAACTGGAAGCCGTGCGTCAGTAAATAACATCCTCTGACGGGTCACTGTAACTAATAGATGCCTGTGAGCCATGTAAGGGTTGCGGCGAACACAGTGAGGGATGAAACCGAATCAATTAAAGCTTAGTAACATCCTTTGCTCGTATCAAACCTCTATTCACAGATGTAAAGGATTTTAGAGTGAACAATTGTTATTAAAAAAGCCTATTAAAATATCATTTCTCTCTATACCTGTTCCCTTAAATACCCGCTTTCATTCGCATATTATAATGTATTTATTTACTTGTTAAAATATATTACTATACTTTTCAATGTAAAAGAAGTAAAGAAAACAAATTTAATGTCAATTCCTACTTAGGTGAACAAAGAAAAATATTACTTTAGCTACTTTTTATACAAATAAAGTAACAGAGCTTATACGTTAAAACTGCTGTTCTACGACATTTTAACATATAAAGTCGGCTGTTTTATGAAACCGTATGCTATCACCTAATATACGCTAATGACCTAAAATAAATATATTGCATACGTTACCACTTTTGTGAAAGGTTTTTCGCCTATATTAAACTAAAATTTGATATTTAAATTGAAATAAGGAATTATTATTTTTAAAAACTGTATTAATATCACATGTCATCCAATATAGGTTACAAAAACATTATTTCAACTTGAGTAAATGAATACAAAGTATTCTATTAACAATTCCAAATTCAGACTGTATACATATATATATATATATATATATATATATATATATATATATATATATATATATACGAATATATGACTCATTCCTGATGATGATGGTAGAGTTTATGAAATAAAATTTTAGAATACAAAAAAAAATAGATAATACTTGTGTTTGAATAACCTCAGTTGTTTTAAATTATTATACAAGGATATATATTATATATATATATTTATACATATAAGGAGAAAGTGAATAGAAAATGAGAAAGTACTAGTTACAATCTAGCCCCTAATAGGGAGTTTCTAACATTCTACAGTGATCTCGCCTCGAACTTGGGAATATGTATAAAACAAAACTAAGGCATTATGCTTGAACTTTACTTGTATATTAATAAAATCTAATACACAAGCAGATAGTATAAAAATATTAATAGTTTTAAAATGACACACTATATTAAAAAAGTTAAAAGTATATCAATACCTTTTGTGGCACTGAATCATATTAAAACAATAGAAGATACGGCCATATTACCATTTAAATTAGATAATATACTCAATTTAATAATATAATAAGCCCTCTTGTACGCCATCGAAATTTCTAAAGTTAACTTTCTAAATACATCTGTCATAGAAATATTCACTTTCGTTTACATTTTAAAATATACTATTTTAATGATTTCGATGCAAATATACCTGTTTAACTTATAGTGTAAAAACAACAAAGAAATTAATTAATTTACATATAATGAAATTAAATATTATATTTATATATAATACATTTATATAAACTATTATATAGTAAATATATATATATATATATATATATATATATATATATATATATATATATAGGCTACGTATATATATATATATATATAAGTAAATATTTAAGTATATAGACGTTTTATACAAGACTACTACTTTATAATATTATTTTACATCAGGAAAATAATACAAACTCACAGATACAAAACAATTATTACACGTCCGCCTCCTAACAGATGGAGCACTTGGAACATTTTGGAGGCCGATTAACTCCCCTGACGTCACACGTTAACAAGGCCATTAATAACCTTCACTGAGTCTACGTACTGCCTTCGCAGTAACTAATGAGGGCGTGTGAGTATGTGTAATCATAACAGCGCTTTGAGACAAATATGATCCTTAGGGATCAGCAGAATCCTTTAGGTTAGATGAACCACCACAACTTTATGATAATGTTTATGCAATATTATAGACACGTGTTAATAAAAAAAGCAATTTGATCATAATTTTCATATTATAGATTTATAAGTGCGTGCTGGGAGAAATCAATGAGAAAAATCAACATGTATCGACTGAATTCATCGATTAAACAGTAGAAATGATCGGGATGAATCCTAAAATGATGTGGTGAGAGTTTAATTTCATATGAAGTAAAACATAATTGTTTAAATGAATAAAAAAAAACAAGTAACACAAAAAAACAATTTTAAAGTAATTTCCTACTAAGATTAAAAAAAAACTTTGATTTTAGTTATTTTTCATTAAATAATTATAGGTAATATAAATGCAGTAAGATAACATATGCGTTAAAAAAGCTGCTCTACCATATATTCTATAACATAAAATCAGCTGTATTATGAAATCATGCTGTATGTTATTATTTAATTTAAGCCAAATGTGACGAAATAAATATACTTTATTATGGGTCATTTTGTGAAACATTTTTCTTATATTATATTTCATAAAGCTTAAATTTAATCAATAAATTATTATAATTAATAAACTGTATTAACAGCAACTGTTATCCACTACGAAATGAATAAATTGTATTAGAACTAGAATGCTTGAAAGAAAATTATTTTATCACCATTTGCAAAATTGGATAAATTATATAAATGTCAGTGTGAGCTAGAAAAAAATTACATATTTTCTTCAGGTAAAACAGAGAGAAACAAGTCTTTTCAATCGAAGTTTATAATAAATCTGACAATCATCAGCGACTAAAAAAGATGACTGCATGTTAGAAAAACAATCAGGATATAGAGAAAGGAATTTCAATTGAAACTTTCGTTGTATAAAATACCATTTAATAAGGATACGATGCACAAAGCATTAACCTGGTCATTTCAAACAAACATCACAAAACCAAAACTGAATAAAGGAAAAAATGGAAAAGTCTTTCTATATCGTCATGTAAAACTACGTTTCTATAAAATATATGTAAAACTACTAACGTACAAATTATATTACACTTTTAATTACACTTTATTACACTTTATTGTAATTTAAAACATTTAATTTGATGACTTAAGTTGAACTTTATTAACAACAAACAGTGGAATTGGAAGAAAACTGATTGCTTACGAGGAAAAGACCCACTTAAAGAGGATGTAAGAGAAATCTATGTAGAAGAAAATGTATTTAAAAAAATACCTACAAAGAGTATGTATGATTGGTTTACAAACCCTCCTCTCTAGCTCTCTTACTTTCTTTCTCACACATTCTTCTCCTCCCTCTATCTATCTGTATCTTTCTTCATGTTCATCGAATAATGTTAAACATTAACATTGGCAGGGTTCATCCTTCACTAATGATGACAGTATGACTGCCGAAACATGTTTATTTTAAAGTCGTGTATGTATCTTTGTGAGGCTTATGTTGTCTTGCATGTTACCTGCTCTTGATGTGTAGTTGCTAATCATTGGGATCTCACTGTTGAAATTGTAAGCCATGGTAAGTAAAGTAGTAATTAGTAATACAATAAAAGTAAAAGTTATTGTGCAAAAGTATATTTTAACTTTAACTTTGACTGAGCTGAATTAAGTATACTTGTAATTTACCTACTGTGAGTAAACTTTTGACAATTTTTTTTTTTTTATAAATATAAAATTTCAAAGTAATTAGTAGTTAAATAACTTTTGTAAGTACTTTAGCATTTCGAGACATTCTTGAAATTCTTTACACTGTATTCAGCGAAAGGATTCGACAGTTGAATCTTATGATATAAATATTGAACACTATGTTTTATAAAATAAAAAATCATTGTTTTTATGGCATATTTTTTCAAGTACATAGCATTAGATGAATAAACCAATTATTCCATGTAGAACTGAAAGTAAAAATTATTTAAATAGCTGTAAAATATCAGGCCTTACTCTGTCTTAATAACAAAATTGGTAATTAGTTTTTCATTAATATACCATGAGGGCATTATTAAACTGAGATGAATGTCGACAATGTGCCTCCTCTCTTGGAATTTACCCCTAACCTCCACCAGGAAAGTAATATGGTTGTTGCTTCATTTACTTCAATGGAATTTTAATAAATACAGGTGTGGTTAAATAGCTCTATAAATAGGTGGTTCAATGATAAGAGGAAGTTCAACAACAATTATTGTAAAGGCTTTTACAGTTCACAATTAATCTATTTGAATTGGTGAGAATAAAATATTGGAGAGAATTATTACGTCATGCTGTGTCTAATAAAAGCTTAATTATTGTACTCGCCCTTATTTGTAGTACCACCAATATATTCAGTAGTACATTATATCTATAATTAAGAATGGGCCGATTTCGATTCTCGATTCCAGGAATCGTCGATCCTAATAGTATTGAGCAATTGTGATACTCAATGCACTATTGATTAAAGCGCCGATTTCGATTCTTGTTTTTTGTAAACTGTTAAATTACGTGTGCGGTGTAGTTTATTCGAACTACACCAATAAACTATGTCTCAACCATGTATAAGAATTTATGTATTAGTTGCTCTGAATGAATTAAATGAATAAAGCAAATGCCTATTTCAGATAACAAAATACTATTATTATTCACATCCCAACAGCAAAAACGATCGGAAGCACATCTGCTTATCTTTCTCTCTCTCACTCTGATGGTCTCGTCTCTCTCTCACTCTCTTTTCCCCCTTTTCTGGCTGTCACTACTAGCTACCGTTACATACATACATATATATATTTAACCCTCATGCACGCGCGCCTTTTTATCTAACGTAAGTAGGCGCGTTATTGTATTTTATACAACTTCTCGGTTTTCTACATTTTCCTTAACTTTCGATCGAGTTATTAAATGTTTTCTAAAATATCTGTTGAAATTATTGTATTGTTTAACAAAATAAGTCAAAATTAAATGTTTCATGTGACGTCATCAGGATACAAATCAATAAAATACTTAAAAATGAATAAAAAGTTTTTATTTCAAACAGAACTCAAACATTTACTCAGACTCTTCAGATTGAATTTTATTTGCACATTTGAAACAAGTATTAGTGGTAACGCTGTGAGATCCGCAAATGAAGCATTTGCAACTAATACAAATCTTTGTTTTTGAAGAGTTTTTTTTTTCTTCCACACTGTACACATGTACCCATTGCCTTTTTTGGTGTTGGTCCTGATTGTTGAGGTTGCAGAGTTTCATACTTCTTTTGTAAAAACGCTTTGATGTCAATCGGAAGTGATGGTATTTTTGATCTGTTAATAAGCTCTTCTTTCATCAATCCATTTTTCTAACTCTTTCAGAAAAATTCTGCGAAATTTCGGGGCATCGTTAGATCTTACCAATGAAAATATTATTTGTGAGTTAACCCCAGCAAAGTTTATCAGAGCAAAAAATAACACAAATCAACTTAAAAATTTGTCACACGGGCTTAAAATAAATTTAAAAACTTGATAACTCAGTCGGTTTGAACTGAATGACTACGTGTTTGCAATTCAAGTCTTTGGCAAAGAGTTTCCCATAGGTAGAAATATCTTACTAAATTTTATATAAAATTATAAGAGAAAGGTCCCTTGAACCAATGAGGAGATAGATAGAATAAGAAATTATAGACCACCATCAGCTTTATAAATTAGAAACGGAAAACATAAGATAACAATAGCAAATAATCACGTATGAATGCGAATATTAACTACGGTTCGTGATGTCCAGCTAAAAGCAAAAATATATCTCATCTCCGCAATAAAAGACCAAATCTCTGCCCTAAGTAAATTTTGGCTGGTGGTGAAGCACTGTAGTTAATAGACCCCAATGAGCGATGTAAGGGTTAGTGAGGACTCTGTGAGCGATAGCGTCACCTTATTCTAAGCTTACTTCTGCTGTTGTTAGAACTTGCCAACAGACAAATAGTAAATGTTTTTCGCAAATTGTATTGGGGAAAAATTTCCAAACAACATTTGACTCTATTTTTTCGTTTTGACTCTTGCACGTTTAAAAAAAGAATATAAGGGATTGAAACGATTTTTAATGTAAATTTTTATAGTGAGGAAACTATATATGAATAAGTGATTCTTCTGTACTTATTATAAAAATATGTTTAGCCTTCTCTTACAAGATATATACACGGTTACAAGTAATCCAACGTTCTTACGTAGAGATATTTACATTTTTCAATGATTCTTTTATATTTAGACTGTAAACATTTCCCATTTGTTCGCATCGTTAACGATACTTTCTCAATTCCTTCTAATACATCACGCTCTCCTTACATATGTCTTGTATAAATCGTGAATAAAATACGTTTTTATTAACCTAGTCAAGGTCAAACACATTTCTTTTAACCTGTAGGGGATGGCAATGTATGCTAAGACAGTTTTATCAATGTATTAGTCACTAATTTAAATATAAAGAAAAGATCTCTCGGTCGAATTCGAAATGAATTACTACATGTTTGGAATCCAGCACTATGCACTGTGTCAAGTCTACTTTTGCTAAAAATCAATTACTTATATGTGTATTTGAAATTATAGGAGAAATGTGTTTTACAATAATGAAGCTAAACAGGAGATGGATAGAATGAGAAATAATAGACTACTATTAGCTTCATATATTAGAAACGAAATAAGAATGTTAATAAAAAGTAACAAACGAAAATAATAGTCCAACATCATAAACGGTATAATGAGGGAAAAGGAAAATTGCAAGAATATTCGTTTTCTATTTTTTCACATATTATTGTGATTCTGTCATATCTATATACATATTTAAAATTATTGTAACTTAAATTTCTTTATATTATATGTGTTAAAGTTCTTAATTTTAAATATTAGCATCTGACTTCTTGATATTTCTTAGAACATTTATGGAACACAGAAGGCATAATATAGTGGGCATGTGAACCTTTCAACTAAGAGAATAAATTGGTTAGTCACTAGCTTAGGTGAAGTATGTATGTTATAAACCTTTTGAGCTGCAATGATACATTTTAGGATATTCTAAATATTTTGAAGACTTAATACGTAGTCTATATTGAAGGTTTAGTACCCACTAACGATTTCTCCTTTGCACCAAAGTCTTTAAATTGCAGGACTTTATAAAGCCGTTTTACAAAATGATGCAAAGTTTTTAAGCTCTTGGTCTTCTAGAGTTGCATAAAGCTTACGGAAGTACAAAGTTTTAACTGGTTTTTCACGTAAATTTTGCTGAAGTTTCACATAAATTACATTTTCTTGAGTTTAAGACTAAAAAACATGAACAATAGACAGAAAAACACAATATTTAAGTACATTTATTATAATTTAACTACAAGACCATTAATTTATTTTTATTTTAAGATCTACAAGTCCATTAAGTTAACTTGAGTTACGTTACCAATTATAATAATAACGTTCAAGTAATTAAATTTGATTAAAAATAATTAAAAATGGGACGATTTGCAAAGAAACAATGCTATTTATAGAAACTATCCAGATTTACAATTATCTTATTCAAATTAGTTCAATTCTTTTTAGAAAACTTGATTCGGTGGTCGTAAAATGTTTAAGTAGCTAGGAATAAGTAAGTAAGCTAGGTTAATAATTCCTAAGGAAGAATATCGCAGTAAAGAGTCCAATTTAAAAAGTAATCCATTTCTTAAATTCTTTCTGTTAGTTCACATTCTACTTATATATATATATATATATATATATATATATATATATATATATATATATAATAATAATAAATTAAAAATATTTCATAAACAAGAATACTTTTAAGGAATATATTTATTCAAAGCTTTTCGCCGATAAAATAGTATCAGCATATTCAGGAAAAAAATATCTAATACAAATTTTTATTAGATAATTATTTTCCTGAAGATGCTGATACTATTTTATCGGCGAAAAGCTTTGAATAAATATATTCATTAAAAGTATTCTTGTTTATGAAATATTTTTAATTGATTAACTATATTACAAGAAAACATATCACCATATTTAATATGTTTAATATATATAGGCCTATATATATATATATATATATATATATATGCTGATACGTCGCTCTTCTACTGTTGTTGGGTTCACCTTGTCAATGCTGGATGAGATTCTAGCGAAACGTCGGAACTGCGAATTTATGGACTGCAGAATGAACGGATGTACTCCAGGTAGTAACTATGCATCATATTTTTCCATCCGTGAAGGAATACGTATCACCATTATAAATCTCTATGGGGAGACTATATTCCATAATATCAGGCAATATGAGAAGCTGCGTTTGAAGAAGTCTACACTCATCTTAGACCTTCGTTTTCTGATCCGATGTCGTAACAACAACGTCCTGCCTACTTTCACTAAGTTGTCGCATCACACCAAGACTAGGAGAACAGAAAATATTCTTCAGAATGCCAGTAAAACTCTACTTAGAGAACAAATCTATCGCACTAGGAAGAACCTTGCTACCACTGAAAGAAAACTTTTCACTTTGCACATTGACCTTAGCAATGTTGTTCATCGTATTTTGTGGGATCGTATCGATACTCTAGTGGCTTAGAGATCAGAAACCAATATAGGTCTGAAAACTGAGAAACAGGTGAAAAAGTTTAATAACCTTACTGCTAAAACCTCTGAAATTCATCGTCAGACTCTGGATCCTGACTTGGTTGTGAAGAACATCTCTAGCTACTCAGTGATGCTGAAATCTCTGTCCTATGTAAAGGGTTTAAATGTGCTATTGCTCCTACCAGGATTTCTTTAGAGGAAATAATATCTGAGGTTGAAACATCTATCGCCTACATGGATAAACTGAAGCTGAAGAGGTTCGTCAGGAGGTTGCTAGTATTTTACGTACTAGCAGAATTCCTAAACCTAATCTCAGCCCTGGAAAAAAGAGTGCTCTTTTCAAACTGAAAAATAATGGAGACATTACTCTACTGCCGGCTGATAAGGGTAACGCTACTGTTGTTTTAAATACTTCAGATTAAATAGACAAGATGAAGGAGATCTTTAATGATGAATATTACAAAGTTGTTAAGAACGATCCGACCACCTACTTGGAAAAGACTACCAGGCGGATTATTAAACAGACTCCTATCGATGAGGAAACTCAATCTAGGATAATTCCTCGGGAAAAAACTAGTAGATGTCCTAAGTTATATGGTTTACCTAAAATCCATAAACCGGGCACTCCTATGAGACCTATAGTGAGTGCTATTAATTCACCTTTTCAGAAACTGGAGAAATATTTGGCTAAACTTATGCAGCCATTGGTTCAGAAGGCTGATTCCTATATCAAGAACTCTGAACATTTTGTCCAAGTCCTGCAAGGTATCCAAGTTGAAGAAAGTGACATAAAGGCTAGCTTGGATGTCAAGTCATTGTTCCCCAGCGTTCCCATTGATGAAGTGATTCAGAGGATGTCTATTTTTGAGGAGCTCCCTCCGCATGTCTTGGATCTGGCTAGGCACTGTCTCAAAAACACTTACTTTTTGTTTAATGAACAGTTTTACAGGCAACGTGATGGTGCCCCTATGGGATCTTCACTTTCTCCAGCTGTAGCCAATATTTGTATGACGTTCTTTGAGCAAGACGCCCTGAATGATGCTTTTCTCAGGCCTAAAGTTTGGTTTCATTATGTGGATGACGTCTTTAAGATTTAGCAAAATAGTGGCACAGAACTTGATAAGTTCCTTACGTACCTAAACTCTCGCCACTCCAGGATATTTTTCACTTTGGAACTAGAGAGTGATGGCTGCTTGCCGTTTCTGGACGTCTGGGTTAGGAAGGGTCAGAATGGTTGTGTTCACCATTCGGTCTACAGAAAACCAACTCATACCAATAGATATCTTAACGCTGAGTCACAACAACACCCATCTCAGATCCAGGGTGTGGCTGACACGCTCTTCTCTCGGTCTCACAAGTTAACAGACATCGATTCGAGGGACCAGGAACTTATTACTATGAGAGAGGTGCTTAGAAGATATGGCTATAAGAAATATGCCATTAATAAAGCGTTACACCGCCAAAGTGCCCTTCCTGTTTACGTGGACGAAAAAGAGACTGAGAAAGCTGGTACTGTTATTCTGCCCTTTATTAAAGGAACCACTGATAGGATTGGTAGACTCCTTAGGAGGCATGGTTTACGTTCCGATTACAAACCTTACCTCACCATCGACAAGGTTGTTGGTAACGTCAAAGATAAGATCTTCTTGGAAAACCATGGCGTTTACAGCGTTTCTTGTGGAGTTTGTAAGAAGAAATCGTACATTGGCCAAACGAACAGACGTATCTCAGCTAGGCTTGAGGAGCACAAACTGGGCCTTAAAAACAAGCAAAAAACCTCGGCTCCGTACAGGCACCACTGCGATACAGGGCATACCATTGATTTCCAATCTTGCCGACAGATTGCTCAAGTGTAAAACTACTGGACTAGAATTATTCGTGAGGCTATCGAAATAGAGAAGCAAGGGAGTCTTAACAAACGCGACGATACTTTGAATTTGCCCGGAGTGTGGAAGTGTGTCATCGATAGATTTTATCGGCAGAAAGGTGAACAAAGGCAAAGGAATGTGAGTAATTGTTTGGATCAGGTGTGTGTGGTTTGACGTCACTGTATGGATTGACGTCAGTGTGTGTATTGACGTCAATGGGCGTGGCTTCATTTCTTTATATATAGGAGCCGAGTTATCTGCGCTCTTCACTCGCTCTTCTACTGTTGTTGGGTTCACCTCGTCAATGCTGGATGAGATTCTAGGGAAACGTCGGAACTTCGAATTTATGGACTGCAGAATGAACGGATGTACTCCAGATAGTAACTATTCATCATCATCATATATATATATTGTATTTTTAAGATGAAATTTTCCTTGATAAAATGTATATGTTTAATAAAACCACTTTCATACAAGAATAAATCCTTTTTTTTATTTTATTATAAAGGTTAAGCTTTTCGCCGATTAGCAGTATCGGCATTATCAAAACTAACTTCGCACACTTCTAACTTATTCTGTTCCTACATTAAGACTACTCATATACAAATTGTACTACGTTCAAACAGATAATTTTATTGACTTACTGTGCCTGAACAAATAGATGATATTGATTCTTATTCAATTACTCTTTCATTTCCAGAATATCATTAAATATGCTAAAGATTGTGTTGTGCTTAGATTTTGTTTGTACTTGTTCATGAATGAGTCTATCTGTAATTTATCACATGTTAACAAATAATATTACATTTTAAATGCAATGCTTCATAACCGCATTGTAATTGGTTCCAGGAAAGTCCCTATAATTACATTTTATACTATAAACTCCATTTATATTATAATATTTAGATTCAACATCTGTCTTTAAAACCTATTTATTTTATTATTTGTATAATAAACCATCTTGATATTAGAATTTTAAAATAACTTAACAATAGGTGTAACTTCAAACCCCGTAAATAAGAATTTGGACCAATTATTTTTTTATTTTTATATGTTGCATTCTCAATTTTACTAATATTATTTCCCAATTTTTGAAGCACATTATAATTTTGTTTATTAATTGTTTCCCTTCTATAACCATTATTCACTGCAATTTGATATCTAATGTTTAATTCCCTAGTTATATTGTTTTGATTTAATGCAACTTTATTCATTCTATATAATAAGTTATAAAAGCATGCCATTTTTTTTTATTATACGGATGGTTTGAGTAATTTGGTATAATTTTATCAGTTTGTGTGGGTTTTCTATAAATTGAAAAGTTTAATTTATTATTCTCTTTTTAAATAGTTATATCTGAAAAAATGTATTGCATTGTGCTTTTCTATTTCGTGTGTAAATTGTATTTTATTATGTATTTCATTTATCTCATTAATTATTATATTTAAATTTAAAGCATTATTTGTGGAAACATATAAACCATCATTCACATACCCAAACCAATGTTCTTTATTATCATATTTTTTAATAATCTTAACTATTTCTTTATCAATATATTGTAAACATATTTCTGATATGATGCATGACAAAGGAGAACCCATTACTAATCCATCTTCTTGTTTATAAATTTTGTTGTTATAACAAAAATAATTTTGATTTAATATTGTTTTAATTACATAAATTATTTCAAGAATTTCTTTTTTATCTTGTGTACTTAATAATAAATAAAAATCAACTCATTCAATTTAATAACATAAAACAAATACTACAAAATAATAACTTATGTTTGATAAAAGCGGATAAAAGTAATGCAGTTGTTATAATTAATAAACAAGATTAAATAAACAAAAATGAAAAGTTTATCACCGATAACAAATTTATAGAAATAAAAAAAGACCCCACAGATAAATATCAAAATGAATTGAAAAATGTTATAAATAATTCATATAAATTGTATAATCAAAAATATAATAACAATATGATTAATGATAACCCTAAATTACCCTTATTACAAGGTATTATAAAGCTACACAAAACTGAAAAACCAATTAGACCCCTCATTAATTTTAAAAGTGCCCCATCATATAAAATTTCGAAAAATATTGGTTTTCATTTAAATGAAAAAAATACAGTTAGATAATAATAATATTATAAAAAGTACGTATGACCCAATTGAAAAAATAAAAGATTTAAAGGTAGATAAAGACAATAAATTAATATCATTTTATATAAAAGATATGTATACAAATATCCCTTTAAATGAAACATATGACATATTAAAAAATAAATTATTAATAAGTACACAAGATAAAAAAGAAATTCTTGAAATAATTTATGTACTTAAAACAATATTAAATCAATATTATTTTTGTTATAACAACAAAATTTATAAACAAGAAGATGGATTAGTAATGGGTTCTCCTTTATCATGCATCATATCAGAAATATTTTTACAATATATTGATAAGGAAACAGTTAAGATTATTAAAAAATATGATAATAAAGAACATTGGTTTAGGTATGTGAATGATGGTTTATATGTTTCCACAAATAATGCTTTAAATTTAAATATAATAATTAATGAGATAATTGAAAAACATAATAAAATACAATTTACACACGACATAGAAAAGCACAATGCAATACATTTTTTTAGATATAACTATTTACAAAGAGAATAATAAATTAAATTTTTCAATTTATAGAAAACCCACACAAACTGATAAAATTATACCAAATTACTCAAACCATCCGTATAATAAAAAAAATGGCATGCTTTTATAACTTATTATATAGAATGAATAAAGTTGCATTAAATCAAAACAATATAACTAGGGAATTAAACATTAGATATCAAATTGCAGTGAATAATGGATATAGAAGGGAAACAATTAATAAACAAAATTATAATGTGCTTCAAAAATTGGGAAATAATATTAGTAAAATTGAGAATGCAACATATAAAAATAAAAAAATAATTTGGTCCAAATTCTTATTTACGGGGTTTGAAGTTACACCTATTGTTAAATTATTTAAAAATTCTAATATCAAGATGGTTTATTATACAAATAATAAAATAAATAGGTTTTTAAAGACAGATGTTGAATCTAAATATTATAATATAAATGGAGTTTATAGTATAAAATGTAATTATAGGGACTTTCCTGGAACCAATTACAATGCGGTTATGAAGCATTGCATTTAAAATGTAATGTTATTTGTTAACATGTGATAAAATGGTACTCCTGAACTTCATAGTTGCAAAAGAAATTAAATTTTTAACACATAACTAACAATACTATGGCAAAAAGGGTCTCTTAATTACTAAGTGAATTTCTTAATAAAATCGTCTTCTCTTCTTTTAGCATTATTTGTGTATTTTCGAATTCATTTTTCCACCTTTCCTAAGATTACAATGTTTTCCTTTATTGGCGCGATTTAGAATAACTCAATTTTTTAAACTTAGATATTACTTAATTAAAAAACTTAACAACATATTATTGTAATGTTAGGAAATACAGAAAAATGTTCTCGAATACATAGTGATTGTTTACCATCTAGTTTTGAATACTGACATTACAAAAAATAACATAATGTTAGGCATTACAAAGAATAATATAATGTCAGACATTACGATGAATTATATAATGTCACGCATTACAAAGAATAGCATAATGTCATATATTACGAAGTATAACATAATGCTAGACACGACAAAGAATAACATATTGTTAGGCATTACAAAGAATAGCATAATGCTAGGCTTTACAAAGAATAACATAATGCTAGCCATTACAAACAATAACATATAGTCAGACATTAAGAACAATAACATAAACCCCAAACTTAAAAGAAAAAACAGTTATACAATAATGTTTGTGATATTGGCCAAAACTGAAATCACTAAAACTAGTAATTATAAATTAAAAACAGTAATAATATCTCCCATGAATTTTAAAATATAATATTGAAATCTGTTTAAAGACACCAAATATGTTCAGCTTCTGTTTCAGAATCATATAACTTTTAATACGACTATTTCAAAATGCTCATTGTTTATTCAATTGACAACAAAAGAAATTGAACATAAAATGTATGACCTGAGAAAACATATATTATAAATACAAACAATATTAACTACACTTTTGCTATTACTTGGGACCAGACATTTGTTAACTAAAAGTTGTTAAATTGTTAACTTACACTTGGAAAAACGTTTTCGTCTTACGATTTCTTCAGCCTCGTCTTCAGATAGCAAGTAATAGCGAAGGTATAATTTGTAATTTACAACCAGCTCGTCATGAACAGCAACTAGATTTCGATAACAATATTAAGTTTAAAATGAACGTAAATTCACCCAAATAATAAAAACGATAGCAAATCAGTACAATAAACCACTATTATACAACTCGTTAATACTTTAATAACAGATGAAACAAATTTTACAATGGTGGAAAACAAAAAGAAAACTAAATAGGGGAATACACAATATCAAGAGCACAGTGGTACAATATATTACAATAAAAATATTGAAAATATCCCAAATACCACAAACATAATCAAAAATAATAAATAAAACAAGTTACTTAAGATGAAACCTTTATGTACATTTCGATGACCATGTCATGATCATCAGAGGGTCTTGTTACAAAATACAATCTAGCAAATAAGAAGTTACAAACTAGAATGATGATCATTCTCAATGTCCCACTCAATGAGTGAACCAGTGACAGCGACAAATCAACCAATAAACCAACAAACCAGTGACAACTTTGATAAATTATCAGTCAATTTTCGTCAGGGGCGGTGACATTTATCCTAATCACAACGGAGACAACCCCCCCCCCCCCATCAGTCAATGACAACACACTTTGAGTGAGCAGAGTGGTAAACATAGAGTTCGTGACAGCGCAAAATCAACCAAAGACAGCCGTAGTAAAATATCAGTAGCGTTACATCCAACGACTGCGACTTTTTGCCCAATCACAACGGAGGCAAATTCCTATTGTGTTACCACCAGCAACAAACGATTATAAGTGGCAAGTCTCCGTGACAGAAAATATCGACCATCCCTAAGCAGGAATGTTTTGTACCAAAAAAATAAACAGTCATAAAAGTAATTCGATGATGAAGCTGAAGAGTTGGCTCATTTAAATTTAGAGTTAAACTGATAATTGAAGTTTTTAGATAACGTTAATCACTTTGCTATAAAATGTGTTATAACAACCACTTGTTATTAGATCGGAATAGCTCTGTATTTGTAAATTACAGTAAGGAATGTGTTATTTCTAACCTTCCACTAATAAATAAAACAAAATATTTTAGAATGAAAACATTGCAAGTAATATTGCCTATATCGTTCAGGTGAAAGTTTTTTTTTAATATTCGAGATACTTTTAAATTTAATAGAAATTCAATTATATTTCATAGCTTTTCAACCCCTCCTAATAATTCACACCCTCCATCTATATGGGCCTACATATTGTTCAAACCTTTATTAGTTATTAGAATATTTTTATTATCCACTCTAGTTCAAATACATTTTTTAACCTTGAATTGAATGACAAGGCTTAATGTTGTAACAGTATTTTCTAATAATAAATTAATAATTTATTTTAATTTTATATGGTAGAAAATCTTTTCACAAAAGGGGCAAGTATGTAATATAGTTGTTTCGTCCTATTTGGCTTAAAATAAGTGATAACATATGATTTCATAAGACAGTTGATTTTATGTTATAGGTTATGTGGTAGAACAGCTGCTTTAATGGTTATGTTATATAGGTTAAGTTACGTTATTTATATTTATAGTAATAATTTTAAAGAAGGTACTAAAATAATTTTTTTACGCTCGTAAAAATATACTTACTTACAAGCGATGTGATCATAACTTTATTCACCCACAGGGTATGTGGAACAAGGCTCAAATATTTATAAGAAATAATACTCTTAAAACGAATTCTTATTTAATAAATTAAAAAGTGGAAAACAGGTCCTTAACATATCACTTAAGAAGTGTCTAATACAAGCCATTTTTATTGTAATTAGTATTGGTAATAAAGTTTTAAACCTGTTTTATAACCTTACCATGCTGTTTCCTTTTACAAGCATTAGGTAACCATGGAAACCGACTACAGCTAGAAACCATGAAAAACCACATTTTACATTTTCTATGTAATATGCTTGGCCTAAAAATGTTTTCCATAAGGTTCTAGACTGGACGTACTCTAAGGGCAGTGCTTAGGAATGGTAAAGAAAGATAAATCAAATTTCAGAAATTCATGTTGCATCAGTATATGCATGCATCAGTATATGGTAACACATAAAGGAATTAAATAAAGTGCAGATATTCTTCTAAAACGCTGCAATATTATATTCATTAAATTAAAGTTTTTGGTATTTTAATTTACATAAATAATAACAATACTATTAGTAATGTTGTATTCTATGCACAAAATATTATATTTTAAATAAGTTTTCAAACGGGGCAGTATATAGTAAAGAGAAATTTATTATTAGCAAAATACATTTAGATCATGTTCCTTTTATTTATTATAACTAAGGACATTAAATACTTACATATATTAAAATGTATATATTTTATAAAATTTGTAAGTTTCCAACTAGGTAAAATTTATAATGTAGAAGAATAATATATTTCGAGATCACCATTTTCGCAGTATTTCCTGGAAATAATTTCATAAAGAGTCTTATTTTATGCAGTAAATCTTTCTACTTTTTGCCGCTAATACCTCCTACAATTATAATTTACCGAGCAAAGTTGAAAGCATTGGTGGGAAGTAAATTATAGCCGGCTCCGTAAAGACGTCATAAGGTGTTAGCGATAACTAAGGGGAATTTACCGAGTTGTACGTAAGCACTTTCATGGTCTTGGCTAAAAGCAAAAATTATTAGATGGCTAAAAAATTAATTTTATTTAGGGAAATGTAGCCGTTTTATATACTAACGATGAAAATGTATATCCAAGTTTTGTTTCAAAATTATTTTTTTTCTAATTATTATTTATAAATACAATTAACTAAGAATATTTTTTTTTAATTCCCCTACTTATGTTTTCTAAATATTTAATGATTGCTATATATACTTCTAAGTCTTATAGATATCTATTATTATCAGTTTTATTCAACTAATATAAGTTAGAAATGCTAAAGTTTAGTTTATGATGCACTCTTTACAACGATACTGTTAAGGAAATATGTAAAGTTAAAACTAATAATATATTTAAACACAGATTAATCGTTTCAAACAAAATAAAAATACAAGCCTCGTATTTTATTTTTGTGATTCCAAAATATTTTATGTAATAATAATATTTCATATAAATGTATATATGTATATAAATATTATATATATATAAATATATACATATATATATATATATATATATATATATATATATATATATATATATATATATATATATATAGGCCTATATATATAATATGTGTTCTTGTTTAATAATCTAAAACAACATAGCTTATTCAAATACAAGGTATATATATATATATATATATATATATATATATATATATATATATAAATTTTTATTCGAAGCTTTTCATTGATAAATAGTACCAAAATCATCAGGAATTTATGATTCGAAGGAATAATCATCAGAAATGAATGTACGAAAGGCTTGAATAAAAATTAATTGATAATTCTAGTATTAAAATAACAATAATTGTTATATATATATATATATATATATATATATATATATATTATTATTAGAAACAATAATAATTATAATAGTAATATAAATAAGTAAGTAAAAAAATTATTTTAAAACAAATGAAATACATACACAAGACTCGCAAATTGTTCATTTATTTACTCATAGGCGTTAGCACGACAAAATCAAGATCATCAGTGAGTATTGCTACTACAAACTCTAACTTCCAACTATGTATAAACAGTTGTATTAACATTTTAAAGTTAAATCCTACTCAGTTCAACGCTGAGTCATTTTATTCTAGTTGCTTTTTATTAAATAAATACAATTATTATACGTAAACTAACATAACCTATGCGTTAAAACAGCGGTTCTACCACGAAATATTTATCATAAAATAAGCTGTTTTATGAAATCGCTTGTTATCACTTATTTTAAGCTAAATGGGACGAAATAACTATATTGCATACCCTGCTATTTTTGTTAAAAGTTTTTCTCTCATATAGAACTGCCATAATAATTCCTTAAATTTAAATAATGAATTAGTATATGAATAAAACTATTTAACATCAAGTGTCATTCACTGCAATTTCAAAAAAAAATGTATTTGAACTTGAGTAAATGATAATATTGTATTTTATTATTGATTGAATATTTGAACAAGCTTAATATAAGGAGAGTGTAAAGTAATAGAAGAAATTGAAAAATTAGTTATTTAACTCTTCAATTTGAACACATCAAAATTTAATTGATATTTTGAAAACGTTTGTATACCTGATAAATAAAATAACCCTTAAAGGCAAGCACCGAAGTGTGTGTTTAGGTGGAAGATCAAAACACTCATCAGAAGTTAGTAAAAAGCAGATGAACCAATGAAAACTTTCATAAAGGTTTTACATCAATCTATTAGGATAACAATTGTGATATTAGAATTGAAAATCGAACCGAAAACATATTGTTTAAGGGTGGAAATTCATCCCTCATAAAAGAGATGCTTCATTAGAATTGTAGAAGATAGGAGTGATAGCTATTTAAAATCCAGTAACAGTAATTAAAACAGGTAAACAAAACTTTATAGTGGAAAAGTAGTAATATTGACAAGTAATATATAAAAATAGCGAAACAATAGTTTTAGAAAAACAGCGATATATCGAAGATGAACTTTGATCAATCGTGAATAGAAACTCATAGAGCTCAGTTCTATTACTAAACTAATAGTAATAATTACTAAACTAATAGAATGTAACTGTTCGCCCAGTGGTTTAATTGGATAATCGAATCCTTGTTACCTAAGGGGTCTCATTTAAATAATATTTCTCTAATAAACTCTAGTCGTGACGTTAACCCTCGGTAGAGTTGAAAACACCTTTTTATTGTTTTATAGGTCAAGTTCGACTCAGTCTTTAGTAATTAGAAAAAAACGACACATAGTGAGTTAATATTGGAAAGTTAACGCATAGTACTGGCTACATCACCTTTTTGTTAATAGCGTAAGACCAACCTGTTTTATCTTTGTTATAAATAGAGTTTATTCTGAATAAAAAAACAAAAAACAAACTCTATTGACGACATTATAATATGAAACGTCTTTAATCATATAATACAGTGATAGAAAAATATGAAAAAGTTATACATATATAAAAAACTCAGCAATAGAGTGAAATAAATTTCAAAAATTAAAAATATCTCAAAAGAAAGTCACCTGAACAGTGCAACACATAAAAAGAGAGATAGATTATGTAGGTAGAGGCCATGACAATGGCACAGCAAATTAGTTCGATGAATGGCTGAACGAACTAGCAAATACATTTTTATTTTTTTTTAATTTACATAATCTCGAAACCTTGTATTAGCACTTCATAATTACGGATTACAAAAAAATTTAAAAAACTTACTTGAAAGGGAAAGCCATCAGCCTAAATGGAGCCGAAATTTTGGTTCAGAACGTAGACTAATCATACCAAAAATAGAAATGCATTGTTTGCATTCATTTAGTAATTCTATAATTAGTACAGAGAAAAGGGTATTAGTATAACTTTGTATCTAAGATTATAATGCTAACGTTTTTTAATCTTTAGAAGTAACTAAAGTGTATTTTTCAATTCCTTCAATTCGTTCACACTCTTCTTATACATACGTAGTAAACATTATCAATCGTTAGTACAAAAGTTTTCATTCTTCCACTCAAGTTTAATACATTTTTTTCAACCTTTAATTGATGTCACTGGGCGATATTATAGTTTTATTCATATATTAATTTATTAATTCAATTTAAAAGGAATTAATTTTAGTTTTAAATGGGAGAAAAACCTTTAAAGAAAGGGACAATATAGTTTTTTTGTCTCGTTTGAATTAAAATAAACAATAGCATATGATGTTAAAAATCAGCTTATTTTATGATATAGATTAATATAGTTATTACTATAACTATTATAGATATTAAATTTAATGGATTATTATTTTTAGCTCTTCATGAGTGAAACGTTTCACAAATATAGCAGGGTATGCAGTATAGTTATTTTACCCCATTTGGCTTAAAATAATTGATCACATATGATTTCATAAAAGATCTGATTTTATGTTATAGGTTATGTGGTAGAACAGCTGTTTAATTGCATTTATGAGGTTACTTGTTTATATTATTGTAATTATTTATTAAAAAGAAACTAAAATAAAATATTTCTTTGTTTACCCTAGTTGGAATGGACTTTAAAACATTTTTCTTTATATGTTTGTAAACAGATCTATATTTAAAAACAAGTAGAACGGGGAACATAAAGAAGTGTGCGCGTGAAGTAGATTACGTTAAACGGCTTTGGCGAGGAAATATTTCATCGTGTCCCGGCGTTGTCAGTTATATTGCACATTTTGCAAAGTTTTGCTAATTTAGTTTAGGTTATTCACAAAAAGGTTTAATTAAATCCTTCATATAATTAAAAACGGTTTTCCAGTGACAACGCCATTTTCTCCACACCAAAATACATTGGGCAAGTATTATTTTAAATAATAAAATCTTATACCGGAATATTAATTTTCAATTATAATTTAACAAAATTTATTTATGATTTTTATTAAAAAAATAAATGGTATTCGAATAATGAAATCATAATTATTATGGAAGTATTTTATCTTTAAATTTGATGTATGTCGTATCTGTCGTAATTGTATTACATTACATTTAAAAACGAATCCGAAAAAAGAAAGGTAAGAAGTCCGAACAGCATTCCCTGAGATAAGGATGAAAGATTGAAATGACGTATAGCCTACAACACCCTCATGAAAGTGATTTTTACGGAGGTAAATGTGATTGATTGTAAAAGGCGTTTAACCGAAAATATAAAAAAAAATTCACCAGAAATCCCAATGAAGCAAATATTACAGTGTAGAGAAGTCAGTAGCGATGAAATTTTTATAAAATCATATCATTAAGGTAGTCTTAGGTCCCATTTCAAATGTAACTTTTCCTTAATTGTAAAGAATTCCAGGCGCCTCTTTTTTACCTTTAAAATGAAATATAATATGAAGGAATGAACAAAATGAAATCGAAAGAAGCTACACTCTTTGTGAGGTTAAGCGTTAGATGGAACAATATTGCTACGTTTAGCACAATTTTTTGACCTACTGCTTAATTCAGTTATAATGCGTATAGGCTATAAAGTGCATGGCATTTAGTACTGCATAAAAAGCTAAGTAATTTCCCCATTCATAGAGATTATTTTATATAAAACCGGCACATTCTTAATACATAAAACCCAAAAAACCTCTAATTACAAATAATTGTGTATTAACTGGTTGTAAATTTCGATTATCAAGTAACTAACCTCAAAGGCATGACAACAAGTCTTTTTTGTTATTGCTCAGAGAATAGTTACTTGGTAATCGAAATGTAACTTTATAGCACGTTAAAACTTAATTGTTTTTTTTAGAGGTCTTTGAGTAATATTTATTATTATTTAAACACAGTTTATTCCAAATAAATAGTGACATATTGATATTCACAAAGCTCACTTTCGTCACAAAAGTGACAACTAATAAGCATTCTATGCTTTCATGAGTATTATTAGACTTTATGTTGAGACTGACAGACTTATTTCAAGAATTTATTTGAAATAATAGCAAACGTAACCTTGATTTAACGTGATAAAAGTTGTGCAACTGTTATGTTAGTTTCATTTTAATAACCATCATGATTAGGATTTTTCTCTTTTCGTACTGAAGTAATTTCATATATTAAATAGTTTCTTAAATACGATACAGTGTTCCCTAAAAACAAGTCATATAAATAAAAACTAAGTTTATTCCACCAAAAAAAAAAAAAAATGTTATTTTAGTTACTTTTTTTTAAGTAATACACTTAATATAAATAAAGTAATATATCCTATGCGTTGAAACAGCTGTTCTACCGCATAACCTATAACGTAAATTCAACTCTTTTATGAAATCATATGTATTCACTTATTTTTAGCCAAGTGAAATAACTATAATTCATAAATTGCTTCTAATAATAAATGAATTATTTAATATAAAATTAAAATAATTAATTAACAAATATAATTTTTTAGTATAAATATAATTTCAAGAAAATATTGAAAACAATTGCCATCCATTACAAGTTTAAGAAAATATCTTTGAAATTGAGTGGATGAATAGAAAGTATTTTATTAACGATTTAAACTATATATATATATATATATATATATATATATATATATATATATATATATATATATATAATTATTTGAATTCAAGTATTTTTTTCAATGTCACAAATTGCTGTTCCTAACATTATAAGGAATTAACTTCGTTACTCGCCTCCTGTTAAATGTGTAGACGAGGTATTAATTAAAATCCGGTTTCAAAGATCACGATTAATGTTATGAATTCCAATTTGTTTCGTCGTTAATTAAAAGTTAGGAATATACGTCCCGTTTAATTACTAACGTTTGTGTTTTGAATATAAGGGTTGCATTGCTAAATATATCTCGGCTAGGATCGTTATGTATCTAGAATTAAAACATAACTCAATTTGCCTCAGCTCTAGTTTAACCGAGAGTGTGATGATAAAGTATAGAGTATAAACGAAGTTTTACAAATGTAAATCTAGCTAAAAATGAATTCTATCAATAATAAAACTTTAATAAACATAACCCAACAAAATATTAAAAGAGGTAAACATTGCTAACAAAATATTTGCTAAATAATTATCGTTGTTGCGGTATGTTTCCAAATAAAAAAAAATAAAAAAATATTACCGAACCTTATTCACCAGTTGTAGAATGACCGTAGGGCCATTTTTGATCATTTTTAGGAGACCTTAGTAGGTTAGTTGTGCACGAAACCTAACATTTCGTTTAAAGTGGTTCCAGGAAAATGGCGGAACCAACCACACTGTCTTAGAGAACATTCAAAAAACTGTTGGCAACCGCCTCATCTCCCTTAGAAAAAAATTTCCTTTTGCAACACATTCCCTCGATTTTACAACACCTGACTGGGGAATTCCCCGACTGCGGAATGATGAAGGAGAAGAACTTTCTCCATGACCCACCAACCACCACCGTCCAACTACTGGAAAAAATATCCATGTGTATAACGAGCACTGAAAAATCGTACTTCACCAGAATGATAAAACAAAAACTTTCCATAACGGTACGAGTGTTGCCTCAATCACATAGAATATGTCTATACCCGAGTCTAACCGACTTAGCTTCTTCATACTTGTATGTGTTTGTAAAATGTAAACTGAATATTTGAAATAAAATAACATCTTAGAAGTGTGTCAGTATTGTTTATTTTGGTGCTTACAGTATATAGTCACAGAGATAGAAGTGACATTTTTCCATTTATGGTGCAATTTCAGACAATAAAAGTATAGGAAAATGTTGTATCGACGGGAAATAAAAGTTATATCTACCTCGTGTTAATACCTGGGAGGAAATATGTTTACAATTATTCTGGGTCATATTATATAGAACATGTTTTTACCCGAATGTAACCGATTTAGTATTTTTTTCTTTTGTGTTTTTTTGTAAAAGTATGTAAAATAAAATAAAATGAAATACAAAAACATCTTAAGCTTTTGAATTTTGTATTCTATTACGTTTGGTGAAACTTAATAAAAGCCTAATGTAAAAGTGATTTATCTTACAAGTGTTTCATGACTGTTTATCTTGTTGCTAATGGTACAATAATATAACGCTTAATCAGTTAAAACTTTCATTTTGTATTACTGTTCAAGTTTGTCCTTGAAGAAATGGTAAGATATAAACTTGTTTAACTATTCTATAATGTATTTTACTTCAGATGTGTTCAAAATATGTTCACAAACCTATCTGTTTCACCCTATTTCACGTATTGCTCAAAGTAAAAGGTTTAACGATAAATCTACTCAAGTAGAGTAGCTGAAAGATAAAGTCGTCGCTAAAGAACTCTCTGAGGAATGCCCAAAAACACAATTCAATACAACTTTCGGAGTATACTCCCGGCTATCCTTTATAAGTAACTGGCTTCCACCTTAGAAACGACAAAGACGATTTCTAAAAGAAACCACCAAGGAATACTCTGAACACTTAATCAAATAGAAGATGTTACGTAAAAACATTCTTCTACAAATATTGTCTGCCGCAAACAAGAAAAGCAATTTCTTTATTAATCGTTCCCTATGGAATTATTTGGTTTATAAATTCAATATTTCATCAAAGACACTGAATTTTAGTATTTGAAAAACCATTTACTGATTACAGAGTGAGCTTAGAGTAAATTCAAATTGTTGTAATTTTTAAATATTCAAGTAGAGTTTACACTGTTATATTTTCAAAAGTTGAAAGTTTCCTTGCTACTTTCATAACTATTTTAAATCATTTTGTTTATTTTATAAAAGGGTAAAACAAAAATTAATTTAATTACTAATAGCTTCATTAAATCCCTCTGAGTTTATGTTCATTTAGGTTAGTAATTTTGGGGCAATAATTGTTTGTAAGTCAATTAAAACTTTGAATATATTTGTAATCCAATAAGCGTTACTAAATTTCGAGATGCAGAGCGGTGGGTTTTAGTCTTAAATTATAATGCTCCTCTTTTTAACAGGAGAAGGATAAAATATTATTTGAAGTCTTATTTTTATAACTTTTTCAGGAGAATAGAACTATAAACAATTGAAGGTACACCTCAAGTTTACGTTATTGTTTTCTCGTTCTAAGCAACTCTGCGTAGGCCTAAGATTAAACATGTATATAGAACTTTCTAGAAACATTATAAACAAACATTACGAAGCAAAAAAGCTACATAATTTTAAAACTATTCAGCCCTTTTAAAAACATTGTAAAAAGGTTTTTTCAGTACTCTATTCTCACATATTTTAAATACACCTAATATAAACAAAAAACCGTTTCAAGTCAACTTCTACTGAGGTCAACACAAACAAAAAGTTTATATTATTTACATTGTTAATATAATACAAATAATATAAATAAATTAACTATGGGTTAAAACCGCTGGTCTACCACATGACTTGTAACATAAAATCAGCTGTTACATGGAATAATATGATACCACTTATTTCAAACGAAATGGGACGAATAAATATATATTGCATACCTGGCCTCTTTTGTGAGAATCTTTTTTTCTCATATAAAACTAAAATTATTATTTTTAAAATAATTAATGTATTACTGTTTGTGAAAAATGTATTACCATGTTTTAAAAAATGTATTTGAACTTGAATAGATGATTAAACACTTTTTACTAATGATTGAATTTTGTCCCATATATATATATATATATATATATATATATATATATATATATATATATATATATGTATATATATATATATATATATATATATATATATATATATATATAAATATATATATTGAAACGCTACTGCCGTCGGAGGATTGAATAAAACGGCAAGTCATTGATAATAACTCTAAAATACTTTGAGTACTATTAACGGACATGAAACCCTCCACGGGCAGTGGACAGTGCTTTCAAATAAACGTACGAAATATTAACAAATATAAAAGGAATATTAAATGAGTCGTTTACCTATTGCGAGTCGTTTTTAGGACTTATGCTTTACCTCTAACTGGTTTCCTCAGGAAGCATGCATTCGGTCAGATGCAGTTCGTCGTTTGCTAGGAAGACCTCTTCTCTCTCAACGACTCGCTAGTGTGTGTCTCTGTCTACGACTCTTCATATTTCCTTTTGTAAAACTATAGCGGAAATATCGATCTTTACCCGGTCAGCTGTTTTATCATCTGTCAACAGTCGTTCTCTCGCGGCGGTAATTAGAAGAGTTTGCTCTCAGAACTATTTGGCGGTAAAATACTAGTTTGGCGGTAATATATAAAAAACAACGTTACAATATATACATATATATATATATAAACGTTACTTACGCAATCAGTGAAAAATCAACAGAAAATCATGGAACAAGCATTTGGAAACATTGAAAACACTCAAAATAGTCGACTCTTGACAAGTGATTGTAGTGTTCTTTTCTCTTATATTCAAAGTAACGTACACAACCCCTATTATATCATAACTATAGATAAAACGACGCATTTGGATTTCCTTTCAAACTTTCTCTGATTTATTCTCGCAAATACCCATGCCGCAAACACTACAGCCATGCCCGTGTGAAAACAAAGCATGAGTCTGTTGCATGACCCTCCTCTTCCTCAAGTAAACCAAATGTTATTCCAATGTTCAAACAGAGTAAAACTTAAATAATTGAGGCACATGTTTCGTCTGATAAGCCCAAGATCAATTTTTAGTTTTGTTCTTCCATCTTTATTTTAGAACAAAGTTTATCACCCAGACGTTTTGTAGAGTATTTTGCCTACGACTCAAATCATAAAGTTGCGTGTAATGTTTATATTATTATAAAACTTGTCGCTGTACTATTGTAGTAAATCTTATCATCTTTGCTCGGTATTTCCCTCGGTTCTTTCTCTCGGTTGTTTATTAGCTTATTTATTTCATTAATTTGTCTTTTCCTCAACCTAAATTAATGTACTATGTCTCTCATGTTCTGTAATCTTACTAATTCTTTGTTGCAGTTTAAATACGGATTTATGTAACTTCTGTTTACTTTCTCAAAGAGTAGAAATATTTTCCTCTGAATTTGGACTGGAATACATTTTATAAAAATATTGTTTTTTCGCATTCAGAACTTATTTCATTATTTATTAAATAAATAAAATTATATCAAACAATTTATAAGTTATAAATGCAACAATGTTTAAGGATTTATAAAATAATCGGACTATATTTAATTCAACTTAAATATTTCTTCGTCATAAATTCATGTAAGACCTGTAAGATATAATCTTCAGCCGCATTCGCCGAATCGTTTAGAGCTTCTTGCGTTATAACGGAATAAAAGAATCATTTATCAAACCGGGATAAATAATTTCCAGCAATCTTTTTGGCGTGAGCGAACGACAATACCGGAAATTTAGATTCCATTTTGTAGAATTTACAGGCCTTAACTGTTAATGTTTAGAAACTTTAAAGATTTTACAAGTTGCTAAATAGTGATAGGCTTTATTATGTTGAAAAAAAACTTAAAACATTGAGAAGTTTTGGAAATATACTTTGTATCAGTTTTGTAAGATGAATACATTGTGAACTTAAGGATACTATCTGCAATTTTAAATTTATTATTATCTAATTTTTATTAGATATTAACTTCAAAACAAATTGTTAAACTATAGGTTATGACTATGTTATAGTTTATTTGGTGAAACATTTGTTTTAACACATAGGCTATGCTACTGTTTTTATAATACTTGTAATATTTAATAAAAAGTAGCTAATATAACATTTTTTTATATTGTATTAGTATTGTAGGTAGGCATTGTCTTACCTACTTTTAACTTTTCGTACGAAAAAATTTAAATTAAAGATAATGTAAAAGTTCAATATATTTTTGTAGCAGGAGTCCTAGTATAGTTTAAAAGTTTAAATACTCTATAAATACGAAAAATACAAATGGTTTAATTCCGGTATCTCATGCTCTTTTTCATACAGGGTGATATACATATATTCATCTATATTTTAGATATAATTGAGTAATTTAATACATCCTATTAAATACTGTAATTGAGAACATCATTTAGGTAATTAATACCTCTGTTCTTAACTAAAAAAGAATTCAGAGAAAAATGAGATTTTCTGATATTTTTATCATCTCCGTGTAAATATTTGTCAGTTTGAAACTTTGTATTAAATGAAATTAATTTTAAAATGTTTTTCATAACAACTACATCTGTCGACATCCCCTTACTTTATACTCAGGCCTAAACTATTCACAATGTTTAAACACACAGCGTTTCAACAGTGTGTAAACCTCACTAATCGTAACGCAAACCTATTACACAGATTTATAACAAGTGATTGGGTTAGGTGTTTAACTTAGTGGACGTAGATAAAAAACAATTACAAATATTGCCAGTTTTGATAACATTTTAAAGAATATATATAGAAAGACAACTATGCAGATCTATCTAACAATAACACTCATAAAATATTTAATATTTGTATTAGGTAATATGTGAAGAAAAAACTAATGCCTTAACAATGAAATTACAAAATTTCTATAGCAACGGTAATAAGAAAAATTATAAAGAAAATAAATCTTTTAACAATTTGGAAAATTTCTTTTATTTCTTTTATTATTAATTTCGTTTTCGAGTGTATGGTTTGTTTTTAAAATAAATTGTTACTTTTATATCATTTATAATAATTATTTAATCTCAGTCATAACTCTTTAAAAAATCGATTGATTAATAATAATAACATATTGTTTAGAATATGTAAAATATATTCTAATAACAATGAAATAACTTCGTTTCTATAGCAATGATGAATAGAGGAAAATAAAAAAATTAATCCATTACAACTTTGAAAAGATTTTTTATTTCATTCATTGTGAGCTTTGTCTGCCAGTAAATGATTTTTTTCATAAAATAAAATTGTTGGTGTTATGTTATTTATAATTATTATTTTATTTTGTTCCTAAGTTTAAAAAAATTTTATAGTAATTGATATTACCAATATTTCATTCGTCAATAATAACCTTTTTATAAATAAAATAAGGTATAAATGTTTACGAAATAAGTTATGTAATGAAAAACCAATTCTAATGATAGTTACTGTAT
The DNA here is from genome assembly GCA_036971475.1 of Prosapia bicincta. Taxonomy (NCBI): domain Eukaryota; kingdom Metazoa; phylum Arthropoda; class Insecta; order Hemiptera; family Cercopidae; genus Prosapia; species Prosapia bicincta. The sequence continues at coordinate 15,216,487 of JBAIZL010000006.1, read as the reverse complement.
ATCACAAAATATTCACAGGAACGATATTAAAAAAAAGTAATTTCAATGACAAATTTGCAAACATTTTATATTTCATTTAACGTAAAGTTCGTCTTCCATTACATTATTCGTAATTAAAATAAAATTGGTACTTTTATATTATTTAAATTTATTTGAATGTATTTATTGCTAATATATTGTAAATTATTATGATATTTTATTCTTATATTTCCCTTATTTCCCTTTTCATTTGTGTTAAAAGCATTAAGAATATATGACTGGTGGAGGGTTAGTGGTAAGTCTCGAAGGAACACTATGCAGAAGATAGTGGAGTTAACCTCTTCTACCTCTCTTAAGGGAGAAGAGGTCCCACACACATAAGTTATAGATTCATGTTTTACGGATAAGCCATATTTGTCTTGCATACCAATTTATTGTAATTTGTTGCGCAAATTCGTCTAGTCATTTCTTTTCGTATTATTTATTATTGATTTTTTACCTTCTTTACTTATACGGTTGGCATTACAAAGTTAAGAGTTCTTCCCAATAACGAAACAAGCTGTAACTATAAACTAACCTGAATACAACACTCGAAGAGACGGTTTGTTGTCGTTATACGTTAGCATGACAGTGACTACACGCTGAGAGAAAGGAACTGACCCAACGGAATCTGTCGGGCAGCAGGGACTGTCCCCGCACTCGTCTCGTGAGCAACCCTTTGACATTAATGGAGAGAAGTTGATAAATTCCGAATTAACGATAATATGATGGAATATGTCAGTGTCAAAATGGTTTCACAATGTATCCAGTTTCAAGAGATCCGGTAAAGTTGTCAATTCCCTAGGCAAGTCCTCTTAGCTTCCCCTCGTCCAGTGATATTTTCAAGTAGCAATAGTTGTAAATTTTCTATCTCTATAGAGTTATTAAATCTCTTCTGTTTTGGATGTGTCTACTTTTGTCTTGCACCAGAAAACCAATGCCTTTTTTGCAAGCAGGAAATATCGGAATGTACTGTATTCGTTACTCAGAGTAAATGTCTTCTGTAAATCTCCCCTTTGGCCGATGAACAAATATCTAAAAATATCGCATGATTGGACGGAAAGGTTCTACATCACCAGGCCAATAGCAAAAATTATTTTTAAGATATTGCCCTTCCACTTTCATACGGTATCTATAGCCAGTATATATATTTTTTTTATCTTGGAAAGACCTGATGGTGGAATAGTGTGAAATATAGTGTACTATAGGTTCAATATTTCTCCACCAGAATGAGCAGTTATCTCTATTACTAAGAAATCGTGTTCGGCCTTCGTGATATTGGTTTCCGTCAACCCTTGACATTTCCGTTAACTAATTGACAATTTTAAAATATCCGGGTACAAATTTTCGCACTTTCTAACATTACAATATTTAAATATATTGTTGAATTAAGTAATTACTTGAAACTTCAATAGTAATATTCCAAATCTTGAGCTCAACCTATTAGTCTAACATTATTTGGATTTGTCAATCCAAGGGTTGACCCAGTTTTATGTAAATTCGCCCAATTTTATTACAATTCAGAGGCCACTGGCTTTAAACGACTTTAATTAAATAAAACGTAAATAAAATACAAATGCTAAAGGTTTACTTTGCCCTGAAGGGTAATCCACTCCAGAGGGCAATGGAGCTATCTTTGACGATCAATAGAAATTAACGACAGCCTTAAGAAAAAAAAGCTTTTGGAAAAGAAAGAAAGAAGAGAGAAATAATAATGAGTTTAGTTAAGAGCCAAACCAAAGGCAGTGGACGAGGAAGAACAAAATTAAGGGCTTTGTGGCTCGCAGGCGTAAGTATTAACGAATAAGATCAAAAGAGTTGTGCTTAAATAATTTCAAATTAATTGAATACATTTCCAATTTAATAAACGATTTTCTAAATGCTACTAGAATGTAACCAAGTACAGTTTTTCAAGCGATTTATAGAAAGAAATAAGCTTGAACACAAGAGCACGTATTTAATAATTCTAGAAATCAGACTCCCAAATATACCAAATAAGATTCTTGTTATGTAAAATAAAATGAAGTGATGTATATATATATATATGATGAATAGTTATTATCTGGAGTGCATCCGTTCATTCTGCAGTGCATACAATCGCAGTTCCGCGATATGTATATATATGTATATAAACAACATAGGTTATTCAAATACCAGAATATTTTTTAATTTATATCCAAAGCGTTTCATTGGTAAACAGTACCAACATCATCAGGAATATATATATATATATATATATATATATATATATATATATATATATATATTTATATATATATTATATATATATATATATATATAATATATTATATATATATATATATATATATATATATATATATATATATATATATATTATATCAGGAATATTATATATACATAAAATATGATTTCTTTTATGATATTGGTACTGTTTATCAACGAAAAGCTTTTAATAAAATTAATAAATAATTCTGGTATTTGCATAAAATCTGTTGTTTATATAATCGTATGTCTGTGTGTATGTGTGTGTGTCAGTGTGTGTATGCGTGTGTGTATTTATCGTTATACAGAAAGAAAATAATAGACATTCAATAAGGAGGAAGAGAGAGAGAAACATATAGAGATAGGTAGAGAGAGAGAGAGATGATGGAAAACGCTTAGTTAAGGTCTGTAAAGTAAGGCAGTTTAATGGTTCTCTAGGGACGTGACTAAATTCCTCTCCGAGTTGTAATGAATTTTATTTTGTAAATATTGTTGGCCGCGTGCGGGAGGGTTGAACCATGTCCTCTACGAGGGACACTATTCTCATAGCCGTCGTCGGGGACACAATTCTTAAGAATTAATCATGTTATAAATTATATTGGCTTAACACATAACCTTCAGTATCCCGATTCACTCTTCAAGGTCTTCTCTATCAGGGATATTACTATATTTCATATAAAACAATCTTTTTATAAATTGCAGCAAACTTATGAGTAATTATATTGCAGGCTTAACTATATTAGTGCATTACATTAAATTAATAAACTAAATCGTCTCTTTTATATGAACTAAAGGTATATTACAATACATTAGATATATCCTAATATTATTACCCAAATATATTTAAAATTTTATATAACTCGTTAGTTAAATGTAATAGGAATGTCCTCTCGAAAAGAAGAAATGGGCCGTAGATAGAGCCTTCTCTACACTAACCGTAAAAACATTTAAAACATAACTCTTATGAAAACCCCAATATGGAATACATTATATTTATTAATACACACAATTTTACTATATGGAAATGAAGCCGGCAGACGTTAACAGGATGGCACAGAGTTATTTGGTTAGTAATTTTGCTCCACATCTCAGATTTTGCTCACCCTATCTCGGCTGGTTCTTGGACTCAAATTCACTGTTGGATACAAAATTGCAGAAATCCATTACAATTTTATTTTTTTTAAACTATCCAAAATGTATAGTCAGATCGCTGAAGGTAATTCATTTTACAAGTCTTTCAAAATATTTATACAATATTATAAATTTCTTTACCAGAGCTTTTTTGATCATGTCTCTTTCAATATATATATAATATATAATATATTATAATTCTTGTATTTGTATTTAGTCTTAGTTCTTTATACATATATATGTATATATATATATATATATATATATATATATATATATATACATACACACACACACACACACACACATATGTACATATATATATATATATATATATATATATATATATATATATATATATATATATATATATATATATATATATATGTATATATGTGTGTGTGTGTGTGTGTGTGTATATATATATATATTTGTCTATATAAATATATATATATATATATAATTATATAATTTGTACATATATATTTTATTTAAAACACTGCATATCCCGAAGTTTGTTACTTGGCTTATATGCTTTTAGTCCAAGGAGTTCAATATGATCTGGCTTGTCGTGAACCTGTGAAATTGGACTAGTTATCCCACGAGGTGCTGCGCTCTATCGGAACTAGCTCTAAACCTTGCATTTAACTTGCATTTAAATATTGATTACATAATCTGTTTTACATAATCTGTTTTACAAAAGAAAGAAAAAATGTATCAATATTTTCACATGAATTGTTGCAGCTGGTTTTTGAGCACTTATATCTCATGATGTTTTATGTTAAATTCCTTGTTCAGGTAGATTATTTTTGTTGCCCAGATATCTCAGCAGGCAACTAACAACAGGCGAACAACTTCCGCCTGATGGCGAATAAGGGTTTACTATAAATATTTAAAATACTCTGTACACACATTTGATTATTCACATTCAATGTAAATCACAGCACACGATCCTATAATATATTACAATATAAGAAGAATATCGAATATTAGCGATTTGTTTTTGACTTTGATTATTTGCGGTTACGTAGATATAAAAATAATTTTATGGTTAGATACAACGAATTTAGGCTTTCAGTCCGGTTATGTTGTGGTAATTGGTTTGGTGTTCGCGTTTGTTGGTACAACATGTATTATATATTTCATTTCTCTAAAGTAGCAAAATACCAACCACTGGAGACATATAAATAATTTCCTCGTATCTATATTTATAAGGTGTTATACAAAAAGATATATTCCAATAGTACATGTAATATTCATTTATCTTATATTTATCTCCATCTTATAACTCTCTCTCGTTTGAGGATGAAGGTTTTCTTCAGCAAACATTTTGTAACTACTACTTGGGAAACAAAGTTCTAACACCCTCTAAACTTTAGTTCAGTCTTAATACAGGAAACGTGATACTTCTGAAAGTGCAAATGTTAAATGGTGGCATTCTACTTTACTTTATTTTAAATTTCAAAAGTTATTATTCTGAGGTACTACATAGTCGAATAGCATAACTCAAGAATAATGTACTTGTAATTTGTTAATATTAGAATAGTATTTGTATTAGGTAGGAATATTAAGAAAAGAGCTCCACAGGTAGCGTAGTAGAGACCTAAAAAGAGGGATTAACCATTGTATGTTTCGGTTGGGGTAGTACACCCGGCTTGGACACGTGTTGACAAAAGAGGGATGCAGATTATTGCTAAGGTTCAAGTAATTCGGGGAAACCGAGGAAAGCATGGAAAATTAACACCTGTTACAGTTCGGGGAGTAATAAAACTGGTAAAGGTGCGTGACAACCGCCGAAATAGCAGAAACCGTTGGCCGAACGTTATGAAATCGAAAAATTTAAAAGGTTAACTCTGATTGATTAATTAGATATTATGCTCGTTCTTAAAAACTAAAATCATAAGGCAAAGCTAACTAGGTTTTGGAAAACTTCGGAAAGGTATAGACGTATTGGGGGGGGGAGTAAAGTTGTAAGAAATGTTTCAAAAGGGTTAATTTGTTTAGAAGAATTAAGGGAATTGTAAACAGAATTTATTAGTTATTTATGTACAGAAATTCCAAGAGTGCGACGACTAATATATTAAGCAGATATTAACGAAAATAGGGAAGTTAAATTAATTATTGTCTTAATCTGAAGTGAAGAAGTTAACCGCCAGGTAGCAGTGAATTCCAGGAGCGCAAGCAATAAGTACAAACTTTATTATATTAGATTCAGCCAACAGAGACTTCTATAATTTAGAGAATTCAGAACAAATTTAAATTCAGTGTCTTTATAAATTTTATTAAAGTTTTTTTCACCACTTTCTACTTTATAGAAGATCCCATAATAAAGACCCGAGAGAAAGAGCAATCTAATACTGTATTTATTATACTATATTGTATTAAGAACCTAATGCCTCAAGAGTCAACCTTTATAGTAATTATATTATTAGTGATGCAATCAATCTTTGTCACTGCATCACATTAATGTAGTTGAAAGTATCATTTGTAATAATTGGAAGCGATATGAATAAATGTAGGTGATAATAAATTTATATGATGGTTTAATTATTTAGAAACATAAAGGTGTGACTATTATATTATATTATATTAGAAAGATATGGTAACTATAATATAACCCAAAGGTAAAATATAAATAACGCATAAGTTTTCTCAACTCTTCGTTCTTAAAATTTGATTTCTCTAAAATGAAACCACTCAGTTTGTTTACAAAGAAATTTAGACTATAAAATATTATGCAGTTACATTTCATTTAAATCTTCCAATTGAAAGGGAATACCATAGAACATTCAGTATTTTGAAATAAAAGACACATTATTGCCAATATATGCTTTGAACTGAATATTCCTACAACGTATGTTTCTGATAGCATAATATATGTCCATATAAGCTAATATTAACTTGTGTAACGAGTTATTGAAAGACGTTTACAAAGTTCCAAAAAAGAAATATTCTATTGGTTTATTGATAATCTTGTATCGGTTATTAAAGCAATAAATTATGCCGCAAGTGACAGTTCCAAAACTTAGCTCGTTTGTCATTCTTATTTCTAACAGGGTGTCATTTCTTCGTATTAACGGGAATACTCCAGTTATTAATGGTACTTCCTGCACAGAATGCTTGTAAAGTTGGCTCTGATTGATCGGTTTCACAAGATTGACAAATTCTGTCTTATATTTAGAATGCATATGATTATTTTAAGTTCTGGTGTTTCATGTTCAAAACATAAATAAAATTTTGGTTTTATTTAATTTATAACGTTTTACGTTAATTAACATTCGAATATCTTTGCAATGGTTGATTTTCTTTTCTACACGTTTTAAAAGTTGTTTAATTATAGGCCTACTTGAATTTCTCCAAAATATGTTACGCGGATCTTAGCAGTTTGAGTATAAGCATATAAACGGTAGAATATCCAAAGCCTGATAAATAGCTACCAAAATATTAGAGGATATTATAGGCAATGGTTGAAACTAACCTTAATTTGTATTTCAAATTTACTTAACTGGTAATATTAAAATGGGAAATAATAATAATAAATAACACTGCTGTTACTATGTGTTGAGTTACTACTGTAACATACCGTTACTACGGTATTAAGGTAGATCTCTATACCTAATTTATATAACATTCTTTCACACTTCACTGATTATAATTGTTCAGATATTTTGTAAACAATGAACAATATACATCCACTCTGTTATTGCTTTAAAAAACTAATAAACTAATATAAAACCAAGGGAATTCATTTGTCCTTCAAATTACGCTATTCATAAGGGCATATAATAATATGATGATACTGCCTACAAACGTGATTCCATGAGCCCCCTAAATATTTTACCGTGTTGTTTATGTCCTTACATTACTAAAAAATAAATCCACAAAACTTTCCTACGCTTTCTAAGTGATAATAGCTTGCAGAAACTGTAGAGTAATATTTATTATAAATAAATAAACCCTCACAAACCAGAAACACTTTTATTCAATTCGTGTTGTACGATTCGATTCGAAAGCATTCTTCATCAGAGGACGTTACTATTAGACTAACTAGAGATGATATTTCTTAGGTATATTTTAAAATACACGTGATCTTGAATTTGTATGAAATTATTTCCTGTAACTTAAATTGAATTACGCTTAGTGTAACAGATGAAAGTAGGCAAAAATGTGTTGTCTGTAATATTAAATGTTTACTTTCGCACTTGACTGTTCTTTTTCATGGCAGAGCCTGTACTGTAGTGTATTGTTACGCGGATGCTAGCGTGCGTGCGTTAGCGAAAAGAACATTTTACCCGTCTCTGCTTGTTCAAGATGCAATTTGTTTCAACCATGCCGAGGTCTTTGGTTGAAGAAAGGATAACATTGGTTAGAAACCAATGTCACGTACCTGAAAATCTCAATAATACTCTGGCTTTATTCCACGTAAAATGGGATACGTTATATCTCTGCAACTGCTTCGGCATCCTAGAATCGTTTTTCATGGAAGTGTTTAAAGATAATAGTGTTTTTGTTTCCACTCAAAACAAGGTAATTTTGAGGTTATATTATTAAGGTGAAACCATCAACAGTTGAAGCGCGACTCCTGTTGTTTTTCTGTTTGCTGGAAGTATGCTGGAACATTTCTGGAAGTCTACATGGAGATTGTTTGATTTTAGATATTAATCATTGCTATTTTAATATACTCTAGCAAATTTGATTTTTTGTGACGGAACTTTCGAAACGTATAAGGCTTCTTATTTTAGTCGTTTTTACTGATGACACAATCGGTATTTTATACAGACAATTCGCCATTTTCGTTCATGAACATGCAAATACAAAAAATAACTTATTATTGCCAGTCCTTTGAATTTTCCGTTGCTGCAAATTTTAAAAATATTTGAGTCGTAAAAGGGCTTTAGTCTGAAATGACCATGAAGTGAGGGATTGTGGTGTCCTCCAAACATCTATATTATATATATATATATATATATATATATATATAACATCTATATATATATTATATGATTATTTACAATTGTTCAATTTAGGGGTTAGATTTGTGTGATAAACTTAACAATATGTTTTCTGTTTGACTGTTTGTATTATATTATTTTATAATTTTGAGACGGCTCTAAAACAATAAATGAGTAAATAATTTTATGCTCATTTGTACTTTTGTGTTTATTGTAAACTTTTATTCTGGAGAATATATGATTATTTTAATTGCTTGTGTGGCTAGTTTCTAACCATAATTAATTATTTCAATATATGCTTTAGGGTATTTATATAAAGTTCCACCAAATTTTTTTTAAATTCGTTAATGTATAATTTTAAAAAATCTGTGCATTTTTACAATGCTGTGAGTGATTGTCAAATTTTCTATTGGCTTATCAAGAAATTTGAATTTTCGTATGATATATGAAAATGGTTATCTTTTAATTATTAAAAATATTTTAATTACTGTTATATTGTATTTGTTCAATTCCTTTTATAAACTGACACTCTTCTGATATATATCTTTAACCAATTTTTAATCGCCTATAAAATACTTTTTTATTCATCCTATCAAGTAGTTATAGGCAACATTTCCTTTAACCTGTAATCGATGACAATTGATGTTGACACAATTTTTTTCTAATATTTATTTATAATTGATGTTGACACAATTTATTTCTAATATTTATTTATAATAAATATTGTATAAAAGTTGATAACTCTATCGGATGTAAGCCAAATGACTACGTGTTTGAAATTCAGTACGTTAGCACTGAACCAACTTTACTAGAGCTATAAATCTGTTATATAAAGGTGTGTATGAAATTAAACAAGAGATGAATAGAATGAGAAATTATAGACTACCATCAGCTTCATAAATTATAAACGGAAGCTAATAAATAGTAATAAACTAAAATAACAGTCAAACACCTACTGTATGGAGAGGAAAATGAAAAATTGCAAGGAAACTCAATTTGTGTTTCGCCACAATATTGGGATTCTGTCATATGTATATTTATTTATACAGAATATAATTATAAATTTGTTGTCCTAGGTAGTAGTTGACTTGAAAATATTTTTTTACGTTTCTTGTTATACAAATAATTTAGGAAAAAATACACTGTCTTAGGGGACATAGTTGAACTGTATACTCTTAAATAAAAATCATGTATAGACAGATGTAAATTATTGATTGCATTTTTATTGACATATTTAATTTTATTTGGTTATAATACAATACTTTAGGCATTGATTTATTTAAAGTTAATATTTAAGTATTTTAGTACAATACTATGTATATAATACACCCTATATTTAGTCTACTATGTTTTGTTAAAATTAAATATTTACATATCATAGGTTTATGATATCCTTAAGTTCTAGAGTCTTAGGTCTCTACGAACGCCACTACTTTATTTTGTGTACCGCGAAAATGATTTTGCAGGAGCCATTGTTATTCAATAAGGCTTTACACATTGGCCTGAATGGGCAGTATAGGGCGGCTTTTATGTTGGAGCGATCGTCTTTTATGTTCAATCATTATTTGTGGATATTATACTCTCATTGTATATGATGGGCAAAATCTATGCTTTAACGCATGGGTGCGTCCTTATGACGAAGTACTTATGAAACTGCTAATTTTGAGATTGAATTAGGTTCCAATTAACTATACATTCAACAAAGATTTTTCAAAGTAGACTCAATATTTCACCCTTTTAAACGCATCGTAATGTTTCTTTTTCAATTCCTCCTATTAGTTCACACTCTGTATAGTCTGTCTTTGTTCTAATTTTCAATCGTTAATAAAATATTTTTTATTTATCCATCCAAGTTCAAATGAATGTTGTAAAGTTGTAGTGGATGAGACTTGATTTTATTACAGTTTTTGTTTCGAAAGGTATTTCATTAAATATTTTTTTTTTGTAATATGACTTATTTTATATGTTAAAACAAATTTTCACAAAAAGGGCAAGTTAAGCAATACAGTTATATATGAAATAACTGGTAACTTATGATTTCATAAAACAGCTGATTCAAAGTTATAGGTCACGTGTTAGAACAGCAGTTTGAATGCAAAGGTTATGCTACTTTATTTATAATAACGGTAATTATTTAATAAAAAAACACGGAAATAAAATTTTGCTTAGTTGATCTAAGTAGGAATTGACTACTAAAACATTTTTTGTTTCTATCATTTGTTTTTAACAAAAGTACTTCTTATTATAGCCGGCTCACCTGTACACATTACGTTTTACACGGAGAAAAATCGTAAGCAACACGCACTAGATGTTCTCACTCATTGTTTTTTATATTGTATTCAAAATTAGGCGGTAAGATACAATTTCAATTTTCAGCTGATTTTACGTTTAATGTCGTGTTGTGTTATTTTATTTATTGTACATTTTTAAGTTAGTGTTTTATTATGATATATTTTTATCATTAGATAAATATAGTAATTTATTTATATAATTAAATCAAAATTATAAATTATAATTATTGCGTTTTATATAATTTTTTTAATCATTCACAGTAAAATTTATTATTTTTTATTATTTTTATTATTATAAAACCATTTTTTTTATGTATTTCGTAAAAACCGAAGATGACCCTATTTGGTTTCATTAAAATTACAAGAAGAAAAAGAACAGCTTGTCTGCAATTGTAAAACAAATCTTATTTTGAATTATTAGTTGTATATGTTTTTGTATTTGTATTTACCTTTTTCTAATTAACATAAACATGTTATATGACCAGAATGTTTGTGTAATCTCATTAAATTAAATAGTAGACGTCACTAATTAGACTCTTATAATTATTGTGAAAGAGGAGTAACGAATGTCAAAACTTTAACGTAATTAGACAGCGCTTAATTCCGTGAGAGACTGACCAGAGACGGAATGAGATTCCGTTAGACAATTTATTTGAATTAAAATTAATCGTACACTTATTACAAATATTAAATATATTTGGTTTTGAGATATTGTAAATGTTGTAAAAGAGATTTTAACCGTTTAAACAGCGGTTGAGGTACTGTGCCTACAAGAATTTGTACAATGTTTATTTAATGAATGTTTATACAGATAATTTTTATAAAAGACAAAATGAAAGGGTTAGTGACAACGAGCATTTGTTCTCTGCAAAAGGTTATTCCTCTGAACACGAACAGAATCTACATTCCAGTAACAGAGCAAAGTTTGCTGTGAATATCTACGATCTCTCTTCATTCTTTATTAAATTAGCGCTTGTTCTTACTTCTTACAAGATAAGTTAGTCAACTATATCTTCTTTTACAAATGGATCGGTGAAGTGCAAAATAAATGACAATTAACATAGAAGTAGTATTTTACAGTACATGTTAATAGTACTGCAGGTACAGTCTCTGCCTAGAAACAAGTAATATAAAACGTTTTAATGTCATATCATGTCTGAATTAAAACAGAAAAGTTTTATTTTAGTGTTTATTTATTTTGTAATTACAATTATATAAATATCTATACGCATATGTCAGAATAACAATGTTAAGTGGTAAAATAGAGCGAATTTTCTTGCAATTTTCCATTTTCCTTTCTTGCACCTTGTACTTTTATTTTTATTTATATGATTTTTTTTATTTCATTGCTTATATTGTGTTGTTTTCCTTACGCTTTCCTTTCCCACTGTCCGTTTGTGAAGCAAGGCTTCTATTCCTTTATTCTAGTTCGTTTGTTATTTTATTCTTTCGTTCCTGTTTAATCCTAGAGCATTATTTATGCTATTGTGTGGTAGGCATGAAATATCGAATCCGAACTAGTCCTTTCAAATTTTTATAACTTAATTATTGAATAAATATTTTTAAAGCTGTATTGACACCAATTGTTATGAACTACAGATTAAGAACATTGTATTGTACCATAAGTATTTGAACTTTATTTGTATTCAACACACGTATGTAAAAGACGATTGAAAATATGTACAAGATATATATCATAAGAGTGTGAGCTAATAGAACAAGTTAAAAAATCATTGAAATAGTGGCAATCATTTTTTTAAATCAGATATTTATAAAGCAAAGAACTATAGACTTTCCTAAAACGGCAATTGGAGATTTGAAGTTGTTTGTACATGAAAATCTAAATTTATGAAACTACCTTTCTAAATTCAAAATCGAATTTTCACCTAGCAAAGAATGCGTTTATTTACCTATTTTTGTAATATAAAATGATGTTTCCTTCAGTTTTCTTCAAATTATAGTTACTCGAATTTCAGTTCTAATCTGAAGCTGTTTATTGGGAACTCCTAAATAGAGCTTTGGATCTTTGTGTGAAATAACGTGCTTTTATTCTATATGAAGAGCAAATCTGGCAACAGAATTAACCTGGAGTCCCACCGCCGTACTTGGGTATCCAGTTTCCAGATAAATGGCAACTTCCTTTTGAAATACATTTTAAAATTTCATATTAAGTGAGTTTTGAATTCATATTATTAATCCCAAGTGGTATGATTGTAACAGGTTAATATTGCTTTACCTAGAACAGTTTTTAATTAGATATCGAAATCTTGTTGCTGTTCATGACGAACTGACTGTTAATTACTTATTACAATTTTGCTATTACTTGCGACTCGACGTTTTGTTAACTAAAGTTTGTTAAATTGATAACTTACACTTAGGGGAAACGTTTTCGTCTTATGAATTCAGCCTAGGAGGAAATTAACCCCAAGGCAAACTAAAAAGAATCCCACAGTGCATTGAATCTGAAAATAGAACAATAACGGAATACCACGTTAGAACTGATATTCCACAAAGCTGGCAATCTACTACAATACCCATTTCAGTTGATGCTCGACAATTATGATACTATCAATCTTTAAAAGTTAACTCTCATAGATACAAAATAAAATTCTTGTTTAAGTACATCCAGAGAAAGTGATATATATATATATGCTACAACTAATGATATTATATTGAGTGGGTGGTAATGAAATACTTCCAAAGAATAAAACCCACACGAATCACGTTACACTTCCATGAAAATAATTTATTTGTTGTGGTACTTCCTGAAGCCGCTTGGGACACACACTACGTTTTATGGAAGTGATGATAAGTATAGAGAAATTGCATGTAGACTAATTACATATAATATTAGGAAATAATCATTGATTAATCTTTAATTTGATTGTTCTGATATAATAATTTATAATTTGTAAAGAATAAATAAGGTTAGTGTTCGCTTAGTTTGTAATTACACCGTTGTCTAAAGCAAATATTATAATTAAGTAATAAAATAAAAAATTTAGTTATGCCCTACCTAATTCAAGAAAAAAAATTATTTTATTTACTTTTTATTTTATAATTACATAACATTATTATGAATATACATATGACAGATTCACAATATTAATTACCAAATTAGAAAGAAAATTTTTATCCAGTTTCCCATTTTCTTCTCGATACAGTATATGGTGCTTTACTATTATTTTTGTTTGTTACTATTTTTTCGCTTACTTTTTTATAGTTTCTAACATATAAATCTGATGAGATCTAGAACATCTCATTCTATCCATCCCTCCATTATTCCAAGAAACCGCTCTCTTAAAATATCATTTCAATATTGAAGAGATATGTTTCTAGTTATGGGAAAATTGGCTTAGCGCCAAAGTTCTGGATTCCAAACATGTAGTCATTCAGTTCAAATTCTACATAGACAAAAACCTTTTTAATTCAATTCATGAATAAATATTTGCTAAACTGTATTAACATCAATTGTGATTCACAACAGTTTAAAAAAAAAAACAAAGTACTACATTTTAATAATCACTGAAAACTCGTACAAGATGTATATGATAAGAGCGTGAGCTAATAGAAGGAATAAGTGAACATTGAGAAATATTTGATAAATGAGTAATAATTAGTGAAAAAATTGAATAATAATTCCTCATTAAGTAATGTATTCACTTACTAATCACGATATAAAATGAAACAACTTCATTCGTTATCCAACGTTTTACGTCCTTTAGGTCATGTTCATTTCCAAAACAAACTAATTATAATGGCTATATGGTCTCAAAGTGGCTAAATCTCAATAGTAGGTTTTCTGAGACACTCAGTAGGCTATAGACTGATAAAAAAATAAAACAGAAATTTGTTTGCAAAAGTCTCACAATCTAGTCAATATTGATTTTATAAAGTTTAAAACTTTTTACAGTAAACCTCTTGAAAGTTAATTTAACGGCGAATCGATACCCTTTACGTATTCGTGAAAACACAAAGTTCACAACTGCAATTAAAATCTCTTGTCTAACTTTCTCGTGATGGTAAAACCTTTTCTAAACATGGACTGGCAATTTACACCCGTGTTAAATAAAGTTTGACAGGTTACAAACTGATTATAGGAAATTGAAACGACTAGCTCTCTTGTTTTTTCAGTGAAATAATAACCATTTAACAACGTGTAAAACAATATTTTGTCGCTAATTTTGGCACCAATTGTGAAAAACGTTCAAAATATATAGTTTATTGGTTACACGCTACATAATTTTATTATACTAAAAAAGAATTAGACTAAAGAAACACAATTGAAAAAAAATATATAAATGTATAAATTTTATGTATTCACGAATATATTTTTTAATTGATAATAATGAATTTGTGTATAAGTACTTAATGCAAATTATAATTATAATGATTTTTTTACTAAAACTTGAGTCAAGCATTTTATAAGTTTTTAAAATATTAAACAAAACATTTTTTGTCCAAGTCTGTAATATACATAAAAAATTTAAATATAATATGAAACTTTAAAAAATGAAACTTGAAGATATAACATGTGGAAGTGATAACAGAATCTAAATATTTTGATTATATCATTAAGTAATACTATACTAAGTCAATAATTAAAGAGCTTACTTACTGACCCGTTTCGAAAGAGGAACGATTGTTTTGAATCTCGTCAGTAAGTAGGCTATTAAGTAATCAGCTAATTCAGTAGATTCACTATTATAATTATAATTCGATCAGTGAATTCAAGATGATTGCAACAAGCAACCTTAATAATAAATTGTTTTGGATTCAATAAGGTT
The DNA here is from genome assembly GCA_036971475.1 of Prosapia bicincta. Lineage (NCBI taxonomy): Eukaryota > Metazoa > Arthropoda > Insecta > Hemiptera > Cercopidae > Prosapia > Prosapia bicincta. The sequence continues at coordinate 15,201,064 of JBAIZL010000006.1, read as the reverse complement.
TAAAAAAGGTTGCTTAAATTTTATATGAAAGTTGTTTTAACTTTTGAGTATAAAAACATTTAATCAAATGGCTTTTAACATTTAAGTCAATACCAAACATATTTGGGCTTTTCATTGTGATTACAGATTATTCAAAAGTTAAATGTCTTAAATGAGGAGGAAGGAGGTGGGGCAGAAGCGCAACAAATAGGTTCTCTGTAAGGTCTAACAAACACAACACTTTAATCAGGTATTCGGTTTTCATAAATAAGCATTAGGCAGTAAAATTCATTATTTCATAGTGCTTACAAAACAAGTAATATAAAAAAAGAATTTGTTAAAGTCGATTCCTACTGAGGTTGTCAAAGACAAATTATATATGTATATATATATCGCAATATGTATTCTTGTGTATTAATTAAGAACCAGTCAAAATACAAATACAAGAATTATAATTGAATTTACAATATATAATACTAATAATGAGTTGATAAATGAACAAATACAAGTAAAATCTAAATTTGATAATATAATCAGTGTTTCTAATGTTAGGGCAGCAAAATAAAAAAAAATTAAAAATATTCTTAACAACGTTGTAATTGACTTGGCATAGCTATTTATTTGATCTAATTTGCACATATGTTAATTTTAAATGTTTAATATTCCTGATGATTTTGGTACTGTTAGCCAACGAAAAGCTTTGAATTGTAAATTCAATTATAATTCTTGTATTTGTATTTTGACTTGTTTCTTTATATATATATATATATATATATATATATATATATATATATATATTTTTAAACAACATAAGTTATTCAAATAAAAGAATGTTTATTAAATTATATTCAAAGATTTTCGTTGGTAAAAAGTACCAACATCATCAGGAATGAAAATTACAATAATGCAAGCTATAGGCCTAAAACACATGTTAAATTGGAAATAGAAATGTTGCTTTTTATACAAATTGCAAAGTTTATTTATTTGCTGTAACATTATAGACATTGAATATAGTATCAAATTTAGAATGTATTTGTATTTTGTAATTTGTATAAAAAGTAACAATTCTATTTCTAATTTAACATATGTTTTAGGCCTATAGTTTGCATTATTGTAATTTTCATTCCTGATGATCTTGGTACTGTTTACCAACGAAACGCTTTGAATATAAATATATAAATATTCTTGTATTTGAATAACTTATGTAGTTTTAAATTATTAAACAAGATACCATATATATATATATATATATATATATATATATATATATATATATATATATATACATATATATATAATTTGTCTTTGATAACCTCAAAGAGATAACCTTAAAGGAATTGACTTTAACAAATTCTTTTTGTATATTACTTGTTTTGTAAGAGTTATGAATTAATGAATTTACTGCCTAATGAGGATTTATGAAAACCGAGGACCTGATTAAAGTGTTGTGTTTGTTAGACCTTACAGAGAACCTATTTGTGGCGCTTCTACCCCACCTCCTCAGAATCACAACATTAGGTGACAAAATATAAAGCTAATTTCCTTTCAATTCTCCACAAGAACACAAAAACGCACTGTACACTAGTATAGAATTCATCTTCGCAAATCCCCTCACGGACACTAAGCACTTATGCAATAGTATGGAAAATAACATGAGCATCCTCCACACATGACACAAAGGCCATAAATTAAACACACTAGAACAATATAAAATATTCAGAAATGGCAACACAAGTAAAAATGACATAATAAATGGTCAAACACGGCACTGATAACACATACTCCTCAATCAAATCACTTCTAACTTTCAAAAAATGGTACCAAAGAAGCACAACTGCAGCAATCCTAGCGGCAAAAATACGAGGCTGAAGTAGTCGTAAGACAAAAACGTCTCCTCGAAGTGATAATTTAACAAGTTTTATTTAACAAAAAGTCGGGTCGCAAGTAATAACAAAAGTGTAATAAGTAATTAACAACCAGCTCGTCAGGATCAGCAACAAGATTTCAATCTTTAAAAAAATGTATTTAAACTTAATTGAATGAATAAAAACGTGTCTTATTAACGATTTTGTACAATGTCTATATATATATATGTACAATGTCTATATATATATATATATATATATATGGAGAGTGTTAACTAATAAAAGGAATTGAATAGTGAACATCTTTCACAGGTATTGATACATTCGACATTCTTAAAATCGCATTCATCTCCAGAACCGGCGATACCGGTTCCAAAGGTCGAAATAAAAACAGTATGGTTTTCCTGAGAAGCTTGCAATAGGATTGGGTTAGGAGATAGTTAATTTTTTCGAACCAGAGTTGGACTAAAAATTCAGATTTTAATGCGAAAAATAAGCTAGCTCGTTGAATGAGTTTAGTGTAAAAGTAAGGGGAAGAAACCATAACGTTTTAACAATGCTAAAAGTTTTTTGTAATTTATGAATTTTATAACCTTTTTAAAAATAAATTATTATAGCCAAATAGCATGAGCATATATTATTATTCGTTATCTGTATATAAAATCTAAATGAAATCAAGGTTACAGTATTGGAAGTCTCTTAATTCTGGTATCGTGTTCAAAACTACTGTGCGTCACTCGAAGCGTAACAATTGCTGCGAATAAATGCTGTAAAACCTATCCATGTAGCAATTTGCTATGAGTTAATGCTGTTGAAGCCTAAACCTATGCATTTGAGCATGAACTGTCGGAATATTTTACCTGCAGCATTCATAGCAAACGAATTTAAATATCTGCAGTTGACAGCGTCTGGTAATTACTATCGGACGACCTGGGTCACTATTTCTGTATGCATAAATTAAATCCTTGCCATGTCCCATGTTCGTATAATTTAATGTATAAAAAAAATCCATAGCCATTGAATGCATCATTCGTAAACTAGAATTCACAAAGTTTAATAAATAGTGCAATAGTAAGCATACTTATATATACATATACATATATATATATATATATATATATATATATATATATATAAAAGTATATATATAAATGTATATATATAAATGTATATATAAATATATATATGTGTTAGTATATATATTATATATATATATATATATATATATATATATATATATATATATATATATATATATATATATATATATAAATGTATATATATAAATGTATATATAAATATATATATGTGTTAGTATATATATTATATATATATATATATATATATATATATATATATATATATATATATATATATATATATATATATATATATATATATATATATATATATATATATATATAAATATATGGAGAGAGAGAGAGAGAGAAGGAATAATATACTAATAATAATAGTATATATTTTTTATTATTATTCATATTTTAAATAATTTAATAATAATATTAATAAAATAACTTAAATATATTTATTTATTTATTCACTAATATTGTTATTAATAACTTATATAATTAATTTATTTGTTTTTATAACACAAATCAAAAATCATTATTTTTAGATAGATTATATTCCATAAGCCTTTGTTTTTATCTCTCTCTTTGCTACTTTAATTTTAGCAGGTTGAAGGTTTTACACTTATATTGCTGAAGATAACAAATGTTTAAGAAGTATGAAGTGACTATTATAAGTAAATATAAGTTCATTGCTGGTAATTGCTGCCACAAACACAGTCAAGCTGCTGTAATATTTCCACAAGATATAGTTATTGTTATTAGCAGGTTGCCTATTTTCTACTGGAAAATATTCAATTAAAAAGATTTTTTAGTATATAGAGATATTTCTTAGAAGGCATTTCCTTAGAATGTATATATTTAGCTTTTAGGTAGAATAAAAATGCAAAATTATCTAATAAAACCGTTATGTACACATTTGAAGAAAATACAATTATGAAGGGTAAACGTTTGTTGGATATAGTTGTCAAAGTCCACGGTACAGCATATGTCCTAAGGCACTTACTTATATACAAGTAATATAAATTTTTTAATGTCGATTCCTACTTAAATAAACAAACGAATTTTTGTTAGTTTTATTAATTTTATAATTAAAATTATTATAAATATGTCAGAAGAACAAAAACAAGTGAAAAAACCTAAAGCGAATCGTTTTTTGCGATTTTCATTTTTCTTTCTATGTATGTGTTGCATTTTTTTTTTGTTTGTTACTATTTATACGCAAGTGACAAACACTTGCATTGTATCCTAGTTTCTTTTCGGTTTCCGTTCATATTGTCCATTTGTGAAGCAAGGTTCAATACCGTTAATCCATTGTGTTTGTTTATTTTACTTTTTTCTTTAATTCTTCATCCTAGGGCATTATTATTGATATTGTTGGGTAACAATTGCAAATATTTAAGGTTGTGAAATGGATATTTCGACGACAAGAAGATGGGGACAAAATAAAAAATCATATATATTTTTGAGAAATACATTTATAGGAATGTGAAAGTTGGCTCAGTGCCAAAGCGCTAGACGTCGAACATGAAAATAATCATTTCGGGTCCGATTTGTACTCCCAAACTTTTATATTTTAATTAATGAATAAATATTTGAAAAAAACTATATTAGTATCAATTGCCATCCACTATAGGTTAAAAGAAATATATTTGAACATGATTGGATGAATAACTTGTAACATAGGGCGTGTAAGGTAATTTAATATGATTTCTATCTAATTATTATGGAATAAAATTAAACTAATGAAGTAAATATTATCAAACTAAAAAATGTAAATCCGTCATGTAATAAAAAAAACAAAGGCCGTTCCCAATATTTATAACCCTTTTTAATAATAATAAAGTGAATAAAACCTTTTCTGCTTTGGTCAAAATCCCGGCTTCCCTAATGATTTCTACATACATAACTTTCCTCGACAAACGAATAAGTCCGTTGTCTGTAGTTCTAGAATTTAATTGAACTCTAACTCCTGTTGGTAATCCAATTAGCGTTAACAATGTTGGTGGTAGTTTAAACAATAGGTTTTCCAAGAACTTTAAACTTGTTTTTGTAATCCCAAAATATTCATCCTACATAATGTTTACTAAATAATTAATATTTCACAAGATTTACTCATAACAACTAATGTAATTTCTCGTTGCTGATTGGGTATCCTAAAAACTATGTTTTATTGGATTGTCTGAGAGTCAAAATTCTGGAATCTAGAAACTTCGTATTACTTCTGTAACCTTTGGACGTTTTCATTGGGGTAGTGCAGTCTTGGGTTGTCTGCAATATTGCCTTAACTACTACCATATTTTGTTTATCTGTTTTTTTATTATAGCTTTGTCCAAAGTAGGTGAACAATTATAAATATATATATATATATATATATATATATATATATATATATATATAAGTTATATAAACATTTTATGTGAACATTTCATAATTAAATGCGTGCTAGGAAAATTCCTGCTTACGCAGCTTTAGTATTATATAGGTGTGAGAACAGAGCCCCGGCAGTGTGTAAGTCGCCTCTGTATCGCACAGACGTTTTCCACTCCGATTGAGTGCATATCAATTGTATTGTTTTATTAAGTAAAAATTTATGTAACAGTTTTCTAAATTAATTGTTTATTAAATTCAAAGGTTTGTAAAAATAAAAATCATTTTTAAAAACCTTTCTTGCTTAATATAAAACGTAACTGGCGCAGTCGGTAGGACACCTCAAGGAAGTTAGTGAATATAACGTCCGTCGGTTTTAACCGTTAATTGAGGAAACCTTAAGTAGAGTGAATATCTACAACCACTTAATAGAGCGCATATCTATTAAGAACGCGAGCGAATATCGTGTAGGTGAAAAGTGAAAAGTGAAAGTTGTTCAAATGAGCAAAGTATTTTGGATCAACTTGTAAGTAGATCTTAAGATATAGAATTAAGAAAAAAGTAGAGTAAATACTTTTTAATTTTATATAATTGATTTTTAATTTTTATTATTTTGAAAAATAATATTAAATAATGGCAACGCCAACATTAAAAAAGGAGTATCTTGACATGATACCCGAGTATAGTGGAGAGCCCACTATGCTCCACAGATTTATCTCGATATGTGATAAGATAGTGAATAAGTTTTATGTAAGCGAAAATCCAGAGGATTTTCAAAATGAGTATCTGTTCTCCTCTATTCTTTCTAAATTAAAAGGCCAAGCACTGGAAATGGTTGTAAACTCTAACTCTTACAATTGGCACGAAACTAGAAAAGTATTATTAATTAGTTATTCAGACAAAAGAGATTGTTTCACATTAAACTTAGAGATGTCAGAATTAAAACAAGAAAGTAACGAATCACCATTTCAATTCTATGAGAAAATTCAAAAGTTACTAAATTTACAAATTTCATTTTTTATGAATAAAGAGCCTCAAAGGCAGATGGCTAAAGACATTTTAATAGAATACGTTCAGAAACTAGCTTTAAGAGTTCTCCTTAGGGGTTTGCATGAACCCATCGGGTCACTAATGCGTACCAAGAACCCTAACACTCTTAGTGAAGCACTTAATATGCTCACAAACGACTTCCAATTTAAAAATAATAAAATGTTTACTCAGCCAAGCAAACAACCAGTCTTTCAGAAAAGCCAAACTCATAACGTAAGAAGACCAATACATACTGAATTTAAATACCACCAAATACCTAAACAACCTTATCAACACCCAAATCCTTCCTATAGACCACCAACTTTTGCTAATCAGGGTCAGCCTCAAAGGGGACAACCAAACAACAACACTACTAAGCCTCAGTATCCTCAGCGAAATACGGGTTATCAACCTACCCCTATGAGTATTTCCACCAGACAGACAGATAGGCCTTCTAGACAAACGAATTTGTATCAAATGACCGGACAAGGAGCCGAAAAAGACGATTACACTATGTACCAGACTAATGGACAAGAAACATTCGCTTTTGAAGAAGATCTCGGGAAAGAAGAGTACTTCGAAGAATCCCAAAATTTAACCGACAACTACGAAGAAGAGACCGCTAAAATCGATCAGGACGATTTTTTAGGACATACAAGCCTCGGAATCGATTTTCAATAATGAATCTACAAAGCGAAAATAACGAGCTACCATTTATATACGACACAAACACCAAATCTAGAATATTAATTGACACAGGCAGTACTAGATCATTTATGCGAAAATCTTTAGGCTGGAAAAATTTTAAAACAAGCATTAAAAAAGAGCCGTTTGAAGTAATCACCGCACACGGCACTTCAAAAGAAAATTTTTGTTGCACCATACCTCTGTTGTCTAAAAAAGCAATTAAATTTTATTTATTTGACTTTCATCAGAATTTTGACCTATTACTAGGGCTAGACAATATAAAGGATTTAGGAATAAGCTTAGACTTTATTAATAATAAATTAATACTTTGTGATGAGGAAATCCCTATTCAATATTTTAACACTGAAAAAGGAAGTTGTAATAAAACAGACAGCACGTCAATAAAGCAGGAACAATCTAGTTATGTTATACAAGCCCGCACTAGCCAAACAGTTAAATTAAAAATACAAAATATTCATAATGGAGAAGGTATTTTACCACACAAACAAGTGAACGGATTAGAAATTCCGCAGTGTATAGTTTCAGTGCATAAGGGTGAAGCCTATTGCCCTATTATAAACAATACGGAAGAAAATGTAAAATTAACAATAAGTAAACCATTAGAAGTAAAATCTTTAGAGGAATATAATATTTTCAAACCTGACACAATGCAAACGAACACTAATTTCAATATGATCGATTATAAACAAACAAAATCAGGAAGAAAAAATTTAGATTTATCAAAATTTAGAATGGAACATATGAACTCGGAAGAAAAATCCGCTATAACAAGTTTAATAAAAGATTATGCAGATTTATTCCATATTGAGGGAATCGATTTAACTTTTACCAACCAAATAAAACATGTTATTAGGACTACTGATGAAATTCCCGTATACTCCAGAAATTATAGATATCCAGAGATTTACAAGAACGAAATTAATAAACAAACTGAGGACATGCTTGAACAAGGAATTATTAGACCTTCAAACTCTCCATGGAACTCTCCTGTCTGGATTGTACCCAAAAAACAAGACGCTTCTGGCAAAAGAAAATTTCGATTAGTAATAGATTTTAGAGGATTAAACAAGAAAACAATTGACGATAAATTTCCCTTGCCAAACATTACCGACATATTAGATAAATTAGGACGATCTCAGTATTTTACAACTTTAGATTTAGCCTCAGGATTTCACCAAGTAGAAATGGATAAAAATAGCATAGAAAAAACAGCGTTTTCAACAGAAACGGGACACTATGAATTTTTAAGAATGCCATTTGGACTAAAGAATAGCCCCCCTACATTTCAAAGAATTATGAATAACATTCTGAGAGGAATCCAAAATGAAATATGTTTAGTTTATTTAGACGATATTATAATTTACTCCACTAGCCTCCAAGAACATATACAAAGACTTAAAGAAGTATTCGACAGATTACGCAAAGCCAACTTTAAAGTACAGCTGCATAAAACAGAATTTTTAAGAAAAGAAGTAGCGTATCTAGGGCATGTTGTTACACCGGAAGGCGTAAAACCTAACCCAGCAAAGATTTTGGCAATCAAAAACTATCCATTAACCAAAACCACCAAACAAATTAAAGGATTTTTAGGACTAATAGGCTATTATCGAAAATTTATTAAAAACTTCGCCAAGATAACAAAACCGTTTACTAACTGTTTAAAGAAAAATGCAAAAATAAATATAGAAAATCCAGACTTCATTGAATGTTTTGAAACATGTAAAAATATCTGACTAATGAGCCCCTTCTACAATACCCAGATTTTGAAAAGGAGTTTACTCTAACAACAGACGCTAGTAATTTTGCACTAGGAGCAATTTTAAGCCAGGACAAAAATGGAAAGGACCTTCCTATAGCGTATGCCAGCAGAACTTTAAATGACAGCGAAACTAATTACTCCGCGATTGAAAAGGAATTACTAGCAATCGTATGGGCCACTAAACACTTTAGGCCTTATTTATTTGGAAGAAAATTTAAAATTTATACAGACCATAAACCTTTACAATGGTTATTTTCGGTTAAAGAACCAAATTCCAAGCTTTTAAGATGGAGATTAAAATTAGAGGAATATGATTATGACATAAGATACAAAAAAGGCAAATTAAACCAAAACGCCGATGCCTTATCTAGAATACAATTGAACATTACTAATAAAAGGTCAACAAACACCCAACACACTGTAGAACCAGACCTTGATTTATCTCCAGCTGGATTAATCCAACGTTTCTTCCCGGAATTAAATGAAGATAACGAGTCTATGGTCGTACAACTCGACGCAACAGATAATGCCAACTTAGAGTACGATCAAGAAAGTGACAGTCAAACCGTGCATTCCAACTTCGAAGGGAACACCCAAATTGAAATACCAATTTCCGACGAGCCTGTAAACTTTGGGAGAAATCAAATATTTTTGTCATTGGTAAAGTATGAGCCAAAGAAAGTAAAAATTATAAAACTATTCGGAACTTCAAAAATTCGTTTAATGGTCGAAATATCAGAAAATAACTTTAAAGAAGACATAGTTAACTTTGTAAAATCATATTTGGTACCCAAAATAAAACATAATCTATATTTTGAAGACGATTTTTACGAGAAATTTGCATCATGCGTAGCCAAAAATTTCAAACAAACTGAACTAAATTTGGTTAAGTGTAATAACAAACTCTTAGACCTAACTTCGGAAGAAGATACCTTAGAAACGATAAGTAATTATCATGTCAGCAAAACCAATCACCGAGGGATACAAGAAACATACGAACAAATTAAGCGAAGATATTATTGGCCTAATTTAAAATCACTAATCCAAAATTTCATAAATCAGAGTGACATATGTCAAAGAACCAAATATGACAGAATCCCCTTACAATTAGAGATGAACTTGACGCCTACAGCTGCAAGGCCTTTCCAGATAATTCACATCGACACTATCTCTTTAGAAAAGAATGCGTTTATCAGCATTGTCGACAGTTTCACAAAGTATGCTCAAGCTTATCGCCTGGGAAGCTCTCAAGCTACAGAGATTGCAGACAAGTTATTAGATTACTTTGCGCAGTTCTGCTTACCAACAGTTATTATCTCAGACAATGGAACGGAGTTTAATAACAGAATTGTGAAGGAGATATTAGACCTGCATAAAATCAAAATCCATTTTATCAGTACACAAAACCCCCAATCAAACGGATTATGTGAAAGATTTCATTCCACCTTAATAGAACACATAAGGCTGTTAAATAATCAAATCGAATTTAAAAAAGACAGTATAATTAAGAAAGTCAAATATGCTATAATTGCCTATAACAATAGCATTCATTCAGTCACAAAATTAACGCCGTGCGAAGTCTTATTTGGACACATAAATTCAAACTCTTTATTAGATATAGATTTAGAAAAACAAATTGTAAATGACTACGTTTTAAACCATAAGGAAAAAACAAAAATACTTTACGAAAACATTAGGGATAGCAATCAAAGAATTAAAGAAAAAGTTTTAGAAAAAAGGAATGTAAACAAAGAACCACTTCCAGAAATACCATCTGAAGTTTATATAAAATCAGTTCAGAAGCAAAGCAAAACTAAAAACAGATATAGCAAGGAAGAAATAGCTTCGATAGATAAAGAAAGAAAAACTGGAAAAATAAAGCCTAGACATCATAACACAAAAGACAAAATACATTTGTCGAAAATTAAATGGCCTAGGAAGATAAAAAATGTAATTAATGACCAAAATCCTTCTTGTTCATATTCGACACAATCAAATTAAAATCCCTACCATACCTTTGTCCACTAGTTCTATGCAAGAAACTTTATTAAACTTTTAAACAACATTGTTTTTATTAATTGTATGTGTTACAAGCTTTTGTAATTAATTAAATGATATGTAATTAATTATGGTAATAAATATTGTTAATTATTTGAAATATGTTAATCACAAAAAGAAATGTAATTGAAGAAAATTAGAAACTATACTCTTAAAGAGATAACAAAACAAAAAGAATTCTTATAAACTGACTAGAATCCTTATCGAATCTATAACAGGCAAGTTGAATGTAAATGATGGTAAAAATTATGAAAAATTATATAAAACTTTTATTGTAATCAATGTAAATTTTGTAGAACAAAAATTAGATTCTGATAACAATTGTATATGTTATAAACATTTTGTATCTATCCTATGATAGAAAAGACTCATTATAAATTGTATTAATCAATTCCAAATACTTTTGCTCAGTTGAATTATAATGAACAGAAAATTAGACTGTAAAATGCCCATCATCAAAAACAGTAACGCCTACAAACTACAAGGATACTGCTTTGGAAATCGCAGACCATCCGTTTAACTGGATCTTGGAAATCAGCCTTTGCCTGGTGACTTTCTCCAGTGAAGAGGACTTCAACCCATGCCGAAAATTGCCCTTTACGGAGGCCTATTCAGCAGCTTATATACTTCACCCTCATCAAGAAGATGAAGAGGACCTCAACCGATGCCGAAACTTCGCCAACCCCCGAAGTTTTCTTTAGGGATGGAGGAGTTATATAAACATTTTATGTGAACATTTCATAATTAAATGCGTGCTAGGAAAATTCCTGCTTACGCAGCTTTAGTATTATATAGGTGTGAGAACAGAGCCCCGGCAGTGTGTAAGTCGCCTCTGTATCGCACAGACGTTTTCCACTCCGATTGAGTGCATATCAATTGTATTGTTTTATTAAGTAAAAATTTATGTAACAGTTTTCTAAATTAATTGTTTATTAAATTCAAAGGTTTGTAAAAATAAAAATCATTTTTAAAAACCTTTCTTGCTTAATATAAAACGTAACTTATATATATATATATCCTAAACGGCTGATCTCTTTTGTAAGAAATGTGGCTTTACATAAAGTTTGTTGGAGTATTTTAGTAAATTTATTACAGATACTTGTGCAAACTATTGGTTATTATTGGTTTTTATGCTGTATTTTTGGAAAACTAAATCTAGATCTATTCTAATATAGAAAATGGTTGTTATAAATGTTAAGTTTGTTAAAACAGACTAAAACAAATAAAAGTTTAAATTTAAATGGAAGTAAACATTGCATACACATTTTTCAATATTGTAGTATATTGCAATGTTTCAAGTGAAACATTGTTCAAGTACTGTTCAAGTTTGCCATTGAAAAGATTTATGTTTATAGTTTGTGTTTTCTAAATAAATTTAATTTTTTTTGCACAGAAAATTACATTACTAAATCAAAAGCCATCACAATTCCTATCATTAGACTACCATCCAATCATATCATTGTTGATATACTAACTGGAAAAGGATTTATAATTACATGAATGCTTAGAATTCACAATTATAATTTTAAACAAATTAATATTTTGTTACATTTTTTTCGTTATAATTTATTAAATTTAAAATGAAATCATTTATATAAAAACAAATAATATAATTAAATTACAATATAATTAGAATAAACTTAAATATATTTATATTACGTATAAATTATTAAATAATATCTATTTAAATTTATTAGAAATATTTTAATATATAATATTATTTATTATTATACTTTACTAAGAATATTATTATAAACTTCAGAATATATATTATGTTATTTATTTGATTTTACTCTTAGTTTTACTCTGGTTTTTATGTTTTGTGAAACTGTTTTGCGGGTTGGCTAAAATTTAATTACTGGCAATAAAAGAAATGAATTTACTTTTTACATGTAACTCTCTGAACGTCGTACGTATCCTTGGACTTCAGCTCTATAGTTGCGATGAAGGTTATCCTTGGATTAGCCTTCTCGCTCTGTTGATCACGAAGATTGGTCGGCAGTTCCTTGACTCGCTTCTTTTCAGTGCACGTAGAACTCCCTATATCACTTTATCCTTTAAGTAATTATTTCAATTTAACCCTATTTGATACCTTACTTTAATAATATCAATTTCCCCTTTTAACAATAAATCTATCCCCTTCTTACAGGTCCTCTCACCACTGCTTTTAAGAAATCAAGTTAATTTACTCTCACTTTTGCCTTCTTCTTCCAAAAACTTCCTATTCTCCCATTTGCCAATTTTCAATGAATAACAAAAAACTCTTTCAAATAAAAAAATTCAATTTTAGCTATAACCTGTAGTTCAAAAATGTGTGCCGTAACTTGACAGGTGACTTCTTTTTGCCAATTTATTAAGCCATGGCTTCGAACCTCTCTAACAGTATTTCAGCAACCCTTCTAGCGCCTTGCACGGACAACAACAACAAAATATTTAGTAATTCTATAGCATTGAATATTTAAAAGCCTTCAATTTATTGTTTTATTTTATAACTACCTTTGTAC
>JBAIZL010000006.1:15100204-15182704 GCA_036971475.1 Prosapia bicincta | reverse complement strand
CATAACCTATAACAATTTAAAATCAAATGTGGTTTGAAATCATGTTATCAATTATTTTAACCCAAATTAGACGAAATTCTTATATTGTATAACCTTTAAATCTCTCATATTTAAAAGTAAAAAGAATTCATTATTAAATTCATTTATTTAAATAATATTTCTTAAAAACTGTATTCATACAGTGCCATCTACTAAATGTTTGTGTAGATGAAATGTAATTTAAGCCTAGATATAAAATTATAAATTAATTATGATCACTTATAATGTATACAAAAATATGACACAAACAAACCAAATTAAATATTATTTTTACTGTTGTTGTAAAAATTGTTTTATCCATATCATGATAGCTTTCACAACTAACACACGAAAACCCAATTTGGGAAGAAAGATATAAACTTCTGTCAAAGTTTCACGAACAAGAAAACATTACACAATCTTTTACGAAGTGGAAAGACAATATTGCACAATAAACTTGCCACAATGTTAGTTCCTTCGGAGATTTATACACGGAAAAAGACAGAAAGCATAACTCCATTCTAGGATGTCTAGGATATTAGAGTAGGGCCTGCTATTAAATCTGCCAACAGAAGCTTTGCTGGGTTTCATAGAACGCATAAAAAGTTTTATTACGCAGAGAAAAGTTATTTACCTCTGAAAGGAATGAAGTAACTTACCCACGTAAAATATAAACCTCGGTCGCAGTATTTCACAAAGGATTTATCACGTTTGACACAGCTGTGGTGTATGAACTGAAAGCAGTTTGCACGCAACTTATACAATGTTGCCACAGCTTCAGCCAAGTCTACACAATCTTGCTCCTTGTGCGTGTGTAAAATCCGCTGCATTCATAAATTACAAAAAAATGGAATACTTATTCGTTACGTAAAATTTAAAATAAGTAAATTATTTTGTAAAATCTCTAGACATATAGTCTATATTTCTCACAACCTTTACATTAAAACAAAATATTATACAACAAAACCAAATTTTGTTAAGTCAATTCCTATTTATGGCAACAAGGAATATTTGCCTTAATTACTTTTTATTAAATAAATACAAGTATATAAATAAAGTAACACAAAAAATAAGTTAAAATTGCAGGTTTACACACAGCATTTTGCATAAAATCATATGTTTTATGAAATCAGATGTTATCACTTGCTTTAAGTCAAATGGGACAAAATTGTTTTTAGATGTTTATTGAATTCAACTTTGAAATAAATTCAATTGATATGAGTTCTTAAGAAGTGTCGGATGTACCTAAGAAAATTTTTCATTTCAGAAATTGGGTTAAAAATACATAGCTTATTTTATTGTAGCTTGTTATCGGTCTATTTAATTGTTTGTATTGAGATTTATCAAAATTTAAAAAACAATATTACATTTATGAACTGATTTAAACTAATATTAAATGTTTTCCTTAAAAATGGCAAATAAGTAATGTAACATAATCGACGTGTAAAACACTACTTCTGCAACATAACCTACAAAACAAAATCAGCTTTTGTATGAAATCATATGTTGCCATTTAATTCACTTAGATCTGACTTGTAGCGTGAGGTAACGGAAATTATACTAAAGCGAAATTGTATGTTAATATCCATGTAATAAGATTTGTTGGCGTCGCTGTAGAAGTTTTCACTTAAAAAATGTTATACTCATCAGTTTATGTATCTATGTATATTCAAAGTGCTTTAGTACAGAGTTTATAAAGATCGTTTCCCACATTTATATTATTTTCAAATTTGATGCTGAAAATTCGTTTGTCAATATTCTATTAAATGCTTAAAGCAAAGCTGTTAATATTAGTTGCAAATAGTTACCGTAGAAACTAGCTTCATTGATTCATGTTTGAGGAAGCTTTAGACATCTGTTCGAATAAGTAGATAGTGGGGTAAGATACAGGGTTGGAGTAAGTAGATAGTATGGTATGATACAAGGTTGGAGTAAGTAGATAGTGGGGTATGATACAAGGTTGGAGTAAGTAGATAGTAGGGTATGATACAAGGTTGGAGTAAGTAGATAGTGGGGTATGATACAAGATTGGAGTAAGTAGATAGTGGGGTATGTTACAAGGTTGGAGTAAGTAGATAGTAAGGTGTGATACAAGGTTGGAGTAGGTAGTGTAACACTCTTAAAAATAAGGTGTTCCATATAAATTCATTTATATATTTAATTTTTATTTAATAATTATATCTTCCCAATATAAAAGAAAATTTTTGTTTTATTCGTGCTCATTTTGAAGCTAGCATAGATAGTAGCACCCCTAGTGGGTAAATATGTAAAATATCGTACGAGTTGGTAGCTTAACTTAAAAAACTGACATCACCCGATGTGACGTAAGCATGGTCTGATATCGCCTGATCTGACGGACCAATCAAAATATTCAAAATAATATCCAAGGGTGGGATTTCCGTTGGCGTGCCCCTTCAGAAGCCCCACATGTCCAGAGGTTCTTGAACAGAAAAGACGTGATGGCATTTTCGGACGTAACCTAGAAATTTATAAGCTTCCAGTATTCCAAATTTTAAGATGTCAAGGCCGGTACCAAATTTATTTAACTCAGCAAAAGAAAAAGTCAGAAGCGATTATTTATGTATTTCAAATGAGTAAAAGTTAATATAATTATTGTTTAAGTGCGCTTATTGCAAGAGCGATGTGTTAAGTGTTTAGTGATTCCAAAAGCCATGGGCAATGTTCAATATGTTTTAAAGTGTTTTATAAGTAATGTGCACAATCAGGTACGTTTTAGATAATAATAAAGAAAATGTATTTTAATGTTAACTAAGTTGAGTTTTAATTGATAAACGGTTAACAGATGAACGGTAGAAATTGTCCCTCGAATATTCATTTCTAAAAATTTAATTGGAAATCTTAAGTTACTATCTTCTCGATAAATATAATTTTAAAGGTTAATAAGTAATTAAAATGTATGGAATAATTAGCAGTAATTAAAAGTAAATTACTCGATACATTGGTGTCATTTGTTCTTTTGTAATTTGTCACTGATTAATAAATTGTATAACATTGTAATATAAAACTTTATATTTTCATTTCCCAAGTAACCTAGTCCGTTACAAATGCGCTACTCTGCTTGTTTTCTAAAAATTTTTAATTAATTAAAATTTAAATAATGATAATTACTGCTAACGAATTCTAAGGATTAATGCCATTCATGTGTTAATTATTTAAGTTGTGCAGCCCTCCTTAGAAATATTCGTCAGTGTGTAGTAAAGTTATTTTTAAATAAATAAAATGTCTAGCGATTTAAAAATAAATAAGTTTTTAAAAGACGAGTTAATTTTCGAACTAAAAATTATAAATATAAATTTTAGAACGGACAGTACAGTATATGTAATAAGAAAGATAGCCAAAGATAAAAATTGTAAAGCCGATCTTGTTAATTTAATATATGGAAAAAAAAGGTTTCTCAGAGAAATTCAAAGAAAATGTTTTAAAAATCATGATAAGTTTAAAGATGGAAACAAAATTGTTATATTACTTACAAAAAACATTAAAATAAGTAGTAAATAAATTGTAATTTTCTATTGGACACTTGAGGTTCAATAAATATAATGAAAGAAGAATTGTTTTTAAACATTGTCAAAATTTAAGTAAAAAAATTTTTATTTTTTATGGCAAGTAATGTTGTAAATAGTAGAAAGTTTAAATTGTAAAATGTCAGACGACCTAAATGATTTAAAATAAAAGCTGAAAATTTTGAAAGAAGATTTAATAATAATGATTTGAATAAAGTCTTTTTTGTTGTGAACAATTAGCTGTATGTAATTCTTAAATTAAAGTATGGGATTTAATTTAAGAATAAAGTTAGTGGAAGTCAGAAGCGATTATTTATGTATTTCAAATGAGTAAAAGTTTGCCCAAAAGCCATGGGCAATGTTCAATATGTTTTAAAGTGTTTTATAAGTAATGTGCACAATCAGGTACGTTTTAGATAATAATAAAGAAAATGTATTTTAATGTTAACTAAGTTTAATTTTAATTGATAAACGGTTAACACATGAACAGTAGAAATTGTCCCTCGAATATTCATTTCTAAAAATTTAATTGGAAATCTTATGTTACTATCTTTTCGATAAATATAATTTTAAAGGTTAATAAGTAATTAAAATGTATGGAATAATTATCAGTAATTAAAAGTAAATTACTCGACACATTTCTGTCTTTTGTTCTATTGTAATTGGTCATTGATTAATAAATTGTATGACTTTGTATTTTAAAAATTTAAATTCTTATTTCATTTCAAGTAACCTAGTTCTACCTTCCAATCATATCGGAAGATCGTTTACAGAAAGACATTATTATGCCTGGCTGGAAACGGAGAACTTAGGAGCCCCTGGTAATTAGGGTTAATTAATTTGTTAATTAGTAATTAACACACATTTTTAATAAAGCCCTGATAAATACTTACCCCAGGAAAAAGGCTCATGTGTTACAGTAGATAGTGGGGTATTATACAAGGTTGGAGTAACTAGATAGTAAGGTATGATACAAGGTTGGAGTAAGTAGATAGTAAGGTATGATACAAGGTTGGAGTAAGTAGATTGTAAGGTATGATACAAGGTTGGAGTAAGTAGATAGTAAGGTATGATACAAGGTTGGAGTAAGTAGATAGTAAGGTATGATACAAGGTTGGAGTAAGTAGATAGTAAGGTATGATACAAGGTTGGAGTAAGTAGATAGTGGGGTATGATACAAGGTTGGAGTACGTAGTTCGTAAGGTATGTCTTACACATATTCCATTGCATTGACATGCCTTAGTTATTACATATTATTACATAATTGCAAATTACAAAGCATTTAAAGCTAATTGGGTAGTTTTAAAACTACATAATTGCAAATTACAAAGCATTTAAAGCTAATTGGGTAATTTTAAAACTACATAATCTACTGGAGGATGATATTGCAATGAAAATAATGGAAAGTACCAAAGTACCACAAAAATAAACAAATATAACTGATAATACTAGTTAACTCGGGGTGTAAAGTAGCAGGCCTCCACGTGGTGTATTCTGGTTAACGCTAAATCTGCTACAGCGATCGCCTATATCGAGCCTCCAAGATGACATCAGCGATCGCCGCAAGTTCTACAAACCGCCCTTCTCAGGGCGTTGACCACCTCCTCCGCGTTTTGTTCTGGAATGCGGGAGGCTTGAGTACAACTAAATCCACAGAACTAAAAAATTTAGTTTTTAATTCTGACACATACATCATCTTGATTGTCGAAGCTGGTACTTCTACTGAAGTTATGTGTTTTTATGAAATGTTAAATTATTCCAATCATCAAACGATCAAGACAAGTTGACTCTGGTGTTATAGCTTTGTTCACGAAGACCTAGCCAGTGAAGCTACGGTCCTGCATGAAATGGATGACGGCGATAATCTTGAGGCCATCTGCATAGATTTCTGGAAGAACTGTGTGCAATTCAAGGTGGTCGGTCTCAATAACCTTCCGAACAATGTTCCAAACCTAGATGTGATCTACAACCTAAGCCACCACAAAAACTGCATTGTAGTTGGGGACTTCAATGCCCATTTGACTCGGTGGGGTTACAGTACCTCAAACGCAGCCGGAAGGACTGTTGAGGACCTTATTGACAACTCTGATCTTATCAGGGGTCCTTACGTTCTTGTCATTTGCTGGATTTTCGACCTCTCCGGACTTGGCCCTGGTACATGCCAGTTTAGTCTCGTGAGCGGAACTATCTCTCAGTGATGCTCTGGACGGGTGTGGGCACCGCCCGTTGTCTATACACATCGGCACTAAAAAACAACCAGATACAAGGAAGGAAGCTGGCTCGGTGGAAATTAAAAAAATAACCGTTGGAACATATTTGGAGAATTGACAGATAAATATTTAAGTGCTGGCCTAATAGATGAAACTCCTGACCTCTCTACCGAATGTTTCACAAATGGAATACTTCGGGCAGCCAAGGGAAGTGTACCCAGAGGACAAGTCAAAAACTATCGCCCTTTTTGGAATGAACGCCTTTAGGACCTCAAGGATAGGAGAAAGAACGCGAGACGCATAGCGGAACGAACACACAATATCTTGGATTGCTCTGTTCTCAGAAGAAACCAAGCCAACCTAAAGCGGGCCATTATTGCTTTCAAAATATCATCTTACAGATCCTTTCTCGCTAATCTGGACTTCAGAAGAGATGGTATAAAGCCTCACAAATTCCTCTCCAGTATCAACAACGAAAAATTAAGCCACCATTGGGAACCCATAAATGTGAACGGGCGGCTAATCCCCGGCCCTAACGACGTTGCGCAAACTCTACGCAAATACTACGCAGCAGTGAGCAGGTTCTCCACGACCGCAAATGACAGAAAACGTCTGGCCAAAGATGCAGCATCATGTCAAACTGAAAAAGATTACCTTATTTTTCAAAAGGAGTTTTCACGCGACAAACTTACTCTAGCAATATCCTCTCTTCACAGTGGGAATCAGCAGGGCCAGATGGCATCTACTCAGACTTTATCAAGCAGGTCCGATAGCCAAAGATACCCTTCTGAAGCTTATCAACCTCACTTGGAAAACACGGGTTCCTCATCAATGGAGAAAAGCCGAAATCATTTCTCTACTCAAAAAAGGCAAGCCAGTTAACATTCTGAACAGCTATCGACCCACCTCCCTCACAAGCGTCAGCTGCAAAGTAGCTGAGAAAATGGTTGAACGTAGGCTTTGAGAATTCCTGGAGACAAACAATTTTATAAGCGACTGTCAAGCTGGGTTCCGGAAACATAGGTCTTACTTCGATCAAGTGGTGAAATTTACACAATCAGTAAAAGATGGCTTTCACAGAAATCAGTCAACTCTCGCCGTTCTTGTGGATTTTAATGCCGCATTTGACAAAATACGGCGTCCGATGCTGCTACACAAATTGAAAAAACAAGGGGTTAACGGTAACATGCTGAAGTGTATACGCAGGTTCCTATCGCAGCGGCTCATCAGGTGCAAATTCCTCAATTCTATTTCCTCATAAAAACAATTACACCAAGGCCTCTCTCAAGGAGCAGTCCTCAGTTGCCTGCATTCAATACCATAATTGATGACCTCCGATTGTTCATCCAAAAAACACCAGGTACGTCATGCTTATTCTTTGCTGACGATGTCATAATATGGGCCACTGGAAGCAACATCAAAGCACTTGAAGAAGGTCTTAACACATCAATGATTCACTTTAAAGAATGGGCATTCCTAAACAAAATTGAGATCAACACGGAGAAGACAGTCAGTCAGCCTTTCACCACGTCAACTAGAGCTCCACCAATTAATTTATCCTATAACGGTCTATCAATTCAACAAGTCTCTACAGCAAAATATCTAGGAATCACGCTAGATTCTAAATTGTCCTGGAGCAAGCATATTGATTCAACCACCGAAAAGGGGAACAACAGCTCGAACCTTTTGAAACGACTTACAGCTAAGACGTGGGGCGCTACGCAAGGTGTCCTATCAACTGCTTTGAAGACGTACGCCCGTCCTGTCATACGGAGTACGGCAGTGAAGTGGTCTCCGTAGCTAGTAAAACGAGCCATACAAAACAATGCCTTGAGAATTATATGTGGTGGTGCTAAATCAACACCCTTAGTAGCCATGCAGATACAAACGGGTATAGAGCCTTTATCAGCTCGCAGGGACAAATACACACTCAAGTTCTGGGAGAGAACAAAGAGAGTCGACTCATACAAGTACAAACCTGCCAAGCAACGCCTGAAGACTCAAACTTTACCTATTACTCATGCTGAAGCACTAATTGATAAATATCATATTTTCATTGACAACCGAGCTCCGCTTCAACACTTTACAACGGTCGCACCAGCACTCCCCAGCAAAAGCAGGCAACTCCTTAACCTCAATGCAAGTAAAGGTTCAACCTCCCCTGCAGAACTGAAATCATGCGCTCTAGAAACAATTCACACTTTGTACCCGTCTTGCGAATGGCTGCATATTTATACTGACGGTTCAATCATTCCTCATACTGGAGGTGCTGGCGCCGGCTGGTACTGTAGCTTATTTGAAAACTGACCTGCTGTCGGGAGGAATGCAAGCAATTATGAGGGGGAAGTATGTGCCATTTACGGAGCCGCAAATCATCTACTCACTATCAACCTGCCTTCAAGCAGAGCAGTCTTCTTTGTAGATTCACAAGCTGCATTATCAGCTCTTAGCAACAACACCCCCACTGACTCTTGTATACCATCCAATGCCGTGCCAAGCTGTCTGAGCTCATCACCATCGGCTTGGTACTGCGACTCCAATGGGTTCCAAGCAATTTGGGAATCCGTTGCAACGAAAGCTAAGATGTTATGGCGAAGCGGGGAGCAGAAGCTAACCAACCCACTATCCCGCTAACACTACGATCAGCTAAGAACCTCATCACCTCTTCGATCAACCAGCATACCAATAAAGAATATACAAATCTCAGCAAGCACAAACAATGGGAGTGCCTTGCAACGGTGGGACCAATTCCATCGCATCTAGAGAGAGCTGAAGCTGTCGCCAGATGCTATCACTGGCCTTGATTATCTCCAAGCACACCTCCATCGCATTGGTTTGGCTGAGAATGACTTCTGTCCCCTATGTAACACAATAAGAATGGGTGGCGATCACCTGCAGCACTGCCCTGAACTCAACCATCAACCCGACGACATGCCGATACGATACTGGGAGGCTCGGCGTCGAATGGCCCAACAGCCAGTTGACTGAATAAATAAATAAATAATACTAGTTAACTAAGATTAAACCCTTATTAATTAGATGCTAATTACCCATCGAAATGTACAAAAAGGTTAAATCTTAGGTAACTTGTATTATCAGTTATTATTGATTATTCTTGTGGTATAGAGGTTGTTTCCAGTTTTTTTACCGTAGGAAATTGAGGAGACCTTTAAAATTAATTACATTAAACATACAAAATATACAGATATACTTTTAGGAACAGCGAGGGTAAGGATCAAATAATTATGGTAAAGCATCAAATAATGGAACCAATATAAATAGATCAAGTCAAGGAGTTTTCCTTTAACATTAACTTACGATACCCAACTAAGCAACAATGACCTTATCTAATACTATAATGATAGTGTGGCTTGCTGGGTTTCTAATTATTGAGAAACATTCTAATATTAAATATTAATGATATTTACACTTAATAAATTATTTTCAAACTCTTATAAACAATAACAGCTTTAGTGATATGTTGTCCTTACAGTAAGTTGTCCTTGCTGCTTCTTATACTGCTACTTTTATCCAACGTAAATCATGACAAACTGGATCGCTTTCAGCTCAGCTGACTGGAACATAACGGTACGTCTGTACAAGATTATCTCCTGTAGGGACGAACATGCGGTGTGTATCTCATGGAAATTTGACAACATTGGCAGTGGATGATAATAACATTGCTATTTATAGGGTGACTCGTGCCTGATGTTACTCTATTTATGTCTAGAATGGTACTATATTGAAATTTTAGGTACAAAAAAAATATTCTACGTTAGTTACTTTTTATTGAATATATTCACAATAATTATAAATGAAATGAGATAGCGTATACGTTAAAACAGCTTTTCTAGCACAATCCCTATAACATAAAATCATCTGTTTTATGAAATCATATGTTATATTTTATTTTAAGACAAATGGGATGAAATGACTATATTGCACATCTTGCCCTTTTGGTGAGAAGTTGTTCTCCCAAATAAAACTAACTTTAATTCTTAAATTTATTAATGATATTACAATTGAAAAAACTGTAATAACATCAATTGGTATGTACTAAAAGTTAAATAAAATATATTTGAACTTGAGTGGATGAATAAAAAGTGCTTTATTAACAATCGAAAACTTCTACAAGATTTATATAGGAAGAGCGTTAAGTATTAGAAGGAATTAGATAGCGTTTAGAATCAAGGGCTTTAATTGTTTGTTATGAAACAGTGATTTAAGCTACTTTTAATTATATGTTATTTGAATGATAAATGTTTAAAAAATTGAGCAAAAAGCAACATAATCTTTATATTTTTAAATCACAATGACTAGTGTACATTAAGAAAATGTCTGTTTTATCTGCGTCGTAAAACTGACTTGATCTTTTTTTCTCTAAATAAAGCAATTTTATATTAAATATATGCTTTTAATTCGAACTATTCAACAATTTTGAAATAAATTGTTTTGTTCATTTGTTGATATTTTGTGTAAATATTGTTTACTAGTCATTATTCAACTAATTATTTAATAAAAATATGCATCTCACAGGTTTACGACCATTATTTAAACTATGCCCAACAATATGCACTTCCCGAATAGAAATATATTGGGTTGTTTTTCCTGTACAATTCCGTTCTTCCATTACAGCTAATGATAATAGGCTTACAGAGTTTCCAAAACCAATGTCGGGACTTTGAACAGGCGATACTACAAGACTGTGCAAGGTAACTAAAGGATTTAAATCTCAAATTAAGAGAAACGATCAAAGTTTTTCATACCTCATGTTTAAATGTGAGCTCAATTTTTAGATTTACAGACGTTTTCTCGCGAAGTGTTTCGTAGCATCTGTGGCGGTACAGTCGTGATTGGTGTCGAAATTCTCTCACACATAGATATCTTAAACGTGAAATTTGTCAGCATACACAATGTTCTTTACGGAGACCCAGAAAAAAGTCAAAAGGTGTTAAATCAGGACTCGTGGGAGTTCAGAGAATAGGTGCACTCCTGCCTGTCCTACCTTGGAAATCTGTTTCTGTTGGTAATGAAGCTGGACTCTATCTTGCTTTAAAATCACTCTTTGACCAGCTTGTCGTTCAATGACTTCGATTCCAGGGGAGAAAGGTTGATCTAAAATCAAAATTAATTGTGTCATTAATTGTTTTCGCGGAAACAGAGAGGTTTGTATCCCTTGGTCGTATATTAACCCACACTACACTTTCACTTTTAAAGCATAGCGCGCAAGATACTGCACGTTAGGTTGTTCTGAGCTCCAGATCCGACAATTGTGACTATTAACAACCCATTTGCATTATATTATTTTTTTTTAAATTAGACTGATCACCTGGTTTAGTGAACTTGTATTCGGCAACAGTGCGTCACTAAAGAGAAATATTTAAGCAGCCAATTAAGCGCAGCTTAAGAGCTGAAAGAAATAGGTTGGATTTTAATGAAGGTTAATGAAATCAAAGTGTAATGAAATATGTCTGTTTGAAATTACTGACATCTAATTTGAAAAATGCGAGTGTTATTTTCTTTGACTTTTGCATTTAATAAAAAGTAGCCTATATTTAAAAGAAACTTTTTTCTATATTAAATTACTTTGTAGCATTGGAAAAAAACTATATTTTTTACTTCTAGTTATAAAATAACGTTACAAGTTTGAACACGTTTTCTTAAAATGCCCTAACATAACAAATAATATTTACAATATACAATCTTACATCCAAGGAATTGAATAATATCAAATCAACTTAAAACCGGTATTTTATAACAAAACATGCGTTAATAAAATAATAAAATCAAATAATGATGATGCTCCTATACACCTAAAATTACCTTTGTTGACAAACTTATGGCATATTTGGAAAATATGATAGTTCCTATGATTAAACTGCGATTATTTTACCAATTAAATTTTTAAAAAATTAGGTCAACTAATAAGATTTTTAAAAAATGTTAGTTACTTATTATCTTATAGGTTGAAATAATAATAATATGTTTATACATGTGACAGAATCACAATATTAAGTGGCAAAGTATAAAGCTAATATCATTGAAATTTCTTATTTTTCTCTCTGTACAGTGATGGCGTTAAATATTCTGCCATGTAACGGCATAGTTTTCCGGAGGACCTTAAAGACACAATAAATGAAAAAAGTTAACAGCTATCGCACATACCTTACTGGGCGAAGTACCACCACTTGTCCTTCCTGTCGGATGACGGGCAGTTGTTCGGGTGCACCCTTTCATGCACTTATCACTTACCTACCTAACTTAAAATAAATCACATATAATTCAAAATAGTCACTATTACATGCCAATAATATATTCGCCACACGACGGGAGAAACAAGGAAAGAAAAATCTACGTCGCGTATAGCGTAACGGGAAATATGTGTGATCTAAACTGAGCCTTGCTTGGAACACACGAGAAACTACGTCACGTCGAGATTGACGGGAGTGATGTCGTTTTACCGACGCCTTGAAAGGAACTGTCGTTTCGGACCTTACAAGGGACAAAGGTTGACCGATAAGGAGTCCCTCTCTGAAGCATTTACAATGGTTGTTAAATTAGAAAAGTACGTAACAGATGGATTATTGCATTTTTTGTTGCTATTTATTCACATTCTTTTCGTTTTGAATTTATAAAGTTGTTGGTGATCTATAATTTCTTCTTGAACTCGTAGTCCATTACTTTTGGTGAATCTTAATTAATCACTTTAATCATAGTCTATAACTATCCGAAATTTAAATTTTGTAAATTTGTGAAAACGTACTGAGACCGAACGATTTCGAACGCTATGTGGCGATCTTCATCGGTTTCTTCTGCTTGGAGATGTCGGGTCAAACAGTGACGGTTTTATAGGTAGGTTTTCAATAGTATTCAAAGAGTATGTGTGATTTGTATTACGTTTGTTCGTAAAATATGTTTGTACTTTGTGTGTTTTATATATCTGTAAATTTCATATTGTTCTCGTGTGTTGAGGTGTGGTCCTTTTTTGTTGATTTTTAGGATGTCTACGTTATGGTAAATGCCTGTGTGTTAGTGACCTGTTTTTTATGTGATTGTAAAATGTTGAGTTGGTGTTCTCTTTCTGTTCCTAGACTCTTTGTTTAAAGCTGTGACCGGTTTACCTAATATAGAATTTTTTATATTTGTCGCAGTTTAGTTCGTATACGCTTGGTGCTTGTAGTTTATCTTTGTTGTTGGTGTCGTGATGTATTTTGTATTTTAACTTGTTATTAGTTTTGTATGCTATTTTGTATTGTTTTTTTGAAACTTTCGGGCTATTTTTTTTGTTTTATGTATGGTAATTTGATGTACAAAAACAAAGAACTAGACAACATTAATTATTTAGCATACACAAAATTATTTAGATACAACACCACAATGATACACAAATTTTGGCACAAAATACAAAAAACACTAAAAATAATACTACAAGGGAGGAAAGACAAATACATCACAATATCAAACATAAACAGAAAATCACATAAAATACCCCACAAGTTTCAAAAAAAACAGGATACAAAAAGGCATACAAAACTAATAACAAGTTACAATGCAAAATGCAACACGAAACCAACAACAAAGAAAATCTACAAGCCCCAGGCGTATACAAACTATACTGCTACAAATATAACAAATTCTATATTGGAGAAAAAAGTTGCAGCTTTAAACAAAGAGTTGAGGAATACAAACAGAGCAACATCCCAGCATTTTACAACCACATAAAAGGAACAGGACACAAATACACAGACATTTGACCTAGGAAACCTAGAAATCCTACACATCAACACAAAAGAACCACATCTCAACACACTAGAACAATATGTAATTAATAGACACACAAAAACAAAAAGTACAAACATATTAAACGAACAAACACATTGAAAATCACACATACTCTTTGATACTATCTAAAATTTGCCTCTAAAACCATCACCGCTTGACCCGACATCTCCAAGCAGAAGACACTGACAAAGATCCCCACATAGCGATCGAAAACGTTCTCTCTCAGTACGTTTCCACAAAATTACAATATTTAAAGTCAACTATGGTTAAAGTAATAATTTCTTATTTACTTATTTCTTTCTTTTTTATTTCTTATAAAGCTTTTGGTGATCTGTAATTACTTATTCTATCCACCTCTTGTAATTTTCAATATTGCAAGGAATCTTTCTCCTTTAATTTTATATACATCTTAATTAATAGATTCCTAGAAAGTTGACTCAGTGCCAAAGTGATGGATTTTAAACATTGTTTCCTCAGTTCGAGTCCTACCTACACAAACATTTTGTTCGAAAATTAATTTAACGAACAAATATTTGTAAAATATTGTATTAACATCAATTGTCAATAAATGTAATTGAAAATAAATGTATTTCAATTTAATTGGATGAATAAAAACGTATTTGATTATCGATTGAATATTTGTACAATATATAAATCAGGGGAGTGTGAGGTAGAAGAAGGAATTGAAAAATGCCTTATTTAAATATTAACCAAAACATAGCAAACGCAAAAGTAAAAATGGTTTATGATATACAACATATGCTCCAGCTTCAAATATATTTTTATACTGAATAATGAGTATTATGGTGTGCTAATCACGACAATATCAGCTTTTTCGAATAGTGATATATTTGATGATGCTAAAACTGGTGGCTTTTGAAACGGCATTTAAACTAAACTTACAGAAGTACTTGAAAATAAGGTTTCTCACCAGGAACCTTTTACATTATCAATGAGATTATATTATTGTAATTTTTTATAATATATCTATTTTCCCAAAATAAATTTTATTCAAAGAAATAATAGTCAAATATTTAAAAATACAACAGAAAATGAAACAACAGTTACAACGAGTAGTTACACAGTTTGTAGTGTAGCAGAGAGTTATTTGTAACATAACTTATAATGATAATGTAAAAATAACAGCTGTAATAGGTTCCATCGTTACCGCCCTATTCATAACCAAGTAGGCCTACAATGTAACACCGCGTCTCTAGAGGCCTGGCTAAATAATATCCCGTCTGAGATATGTAACTAACAGACGCCGGAAAACAATGTGAGGGTAATTTGGAACAATGGGCGAGATAAAGTGCTGCAACGACTTTAATCCAAACGTTTGAGAAAGCAGAGGTTTCATTTAAGTGAAATTGTAAGTTCATTCAACTTCTTCTTTTCCAAATGTATATTTGGATAACCTAAACTTTCGCTTCGCTTAGGGTACGTGACAAAACCATTTCTGCTTGCATGTTTAATACTAATTGATTCCTTCTTAAGCTACTAAGCTTTACTTATACACTGCAACAAATGATAAAACTGGAGCAATGGGCGTATATAAATAATATTAAAGCTGGCTTGATAGTAAGGGATATCAACACATGAAATATACACATGAATATATAGAATATAAATGAGTTACATGTCACAAACATTTAGTGTCATACGCTTTTCAATTACTTATGTCATCATCATCAGTGAGTTATATTTAATTAAAGTTGTTTGTTAATGGTAGCCTCACTGATGACGATGACATAGGTAGTTCTAAATGATAATGAAATTAAATTTTTATAATTTCGTGTTATGCATATTTGTTTATGGACATATATGCTAATATGTATAAATAAGTCTTAAATAAATTATTTATAAACATATGTGTTTTTATTAGATACGGAGTAAAATTTAATATACTGAATAGAATTCAGAATTACCTAAAATGTATGTAAATACTATCTTTCAAAAATTGCTGGAATCCGTTTATTTTAGTGCTGCTATGCATGGTTCTCTACAGAAATGAGTTATTTGCAGAAGAATTTCAAACATATGCTCTAAACAAAAATCAAAGAATAATTTAAACATATATAAGACTGATTTATGAATTTTTCATATTACTATATACAGTCCATTGTTATAATCATTAGTTCTCCCTTATTAGACATAGCGATGAAATTTATTTTGTTTTTTGTTGAGACTGTATTTTTGAATTATTTTAAATAATAGAATAATGTTAAACCTATCTAATATATTTAAAGTCAGATATGTAGAGCCTATAGCTATATATTAGTTAATGTATAATCAATTTCTATTGGGGAACTACCTTATTTACAAAGTAATGGATTTTTAGTCAAAGTTTTTAAATATAAGCCCAAAAATATAACGCAGTGGTGTTAGTCAATAGGTTTTTGTAACTAAAATTACACTCTCACACACACACACACACACACCCACACCCACATATATATATATATATATATATATATATATATATATATATATATATATATATATTTATATATATATATATATATATATATATATATATATATAATAACATATGTATTCCTGTGTATAAATGATAAAACTAGGGAATCCAAAAGCTTTGAATTATAATTTAATAAATTATTACTCTATTTGTATTTGTCATACTTTTTCATATATATATATATATATATATATATATATATATATATATATATATATATATATATATAATTATATATATATATATATATATATATATATATATATATATATCAAATATTGTAATTCATAAACACACACAAACACACAGTACACTAGAATTACGTACTAAATGATTTCAACTCTAGAAATAGTATAGAATTACTTTTATTTTATACTTATTGCTAACAATTCGAGTTAGGTTTGATTCCTTAAAACTTTTTCCATTCAACACTTCGATACGTTTGCAGCAAAATTTCAACCCTTTCTGAAGAAATGTTTTTTTTTAAAAGCAAAAGTACCATTCATCTACGTTTAAGCACTACCTGGTCTCTTTTATTTTTATCACGTGCTCCAACTAACCCTCTCTTCAAAAAAACTTAATTTCTAATGTCACGGGATTTGTCTCCCCACTTGTGATGTGAAGTACATAGCCTGATAAGTACAAGTCCTATCCAGAGGGTGGTCTTCTCCAAAAACGAAACATATTTATTATTAATTGGAATATCTAACTTTTATCAGTGTTTGCATATTAGAAAACTCATCACAAATCTGACACAATAATTAACATACCTAATATTACTTGCTAAGACGTCTGGAGGGCGGCTTTTTTGGGGGGTAGAGTTGCCACGGACGGGCTTTGGCCGAGTAAAAGTAGCTAAGATTACGTTCATTATACATTTATATCAATATATATAAGTATCAATATAAATTAAGTATATAAATTAATAGTTTTACTAAACAAATAGGTTGAAGTTAGAAACAAATATTTTATATTAAATAATATTTTTTTTAACAATATCCTGCAATTTTTAACAAGATACCGTAAAGGCCCTTCAAATTGAATTGTAATTTCGTTTTTAAAAACGGATTGATATTGTCAAGTAAAACGTAGCGGTAATATCGAGTAGCCATCTTTTTTCTATGTTCGTCATGGATAAACTAAATAAATTTTAATTTTAGTAAGATCTAATGAATAAATTATTGCTTAACTCTAGTGTAATGTAATATATTTTCTATATTTAAGTTATATGTCCTAAGCCTCCGATACATTTTTTTCCTTTTGTTTCCTCAGTTGTTAAATATTATATTAAATTTATTTTATGTTACAATCACTTCCAGAAACGACTATCAAACATTTTAAGATCCTTATTTAAATTTGTGTTTTTAAATTCTACCTCGAAAATTAACAACTTTTAAAATAATAGGAACTAAAGATAAGTTATTGAAATTATAACAAATGTTTAAATTTAATAAGCTATTATTTTTATGTAGTTTATTATGTGTAACCCAAATTTTAACCCTAAACATAACGGAAGATTGTGATATTTATGAATAGCTATTTGCCCACTAGTCCCCTCAAAAGTAATCGCAGAAAATGTCTCTAAACTTTCCTTAAACATCAAATGATTTGATATTACCATATCAATAACTGGCATATTTTATTCATATTTGTAAAATATTTTCCTCTTTCAGTTATCACACGAGTAGGATATTTTTTTTTATTACACCAAGTTTACATGTAAACCTGCAACTTTACATGTAAAGTTGTTTTCTGCATTATCAACTGTCCATGTGAAACAGTCGAAAATTCGTCTTGTACCGAGAAGGATTAAACGTCATACCTTCATTATAATATGTTCTAAAGATTTTATATTTTATGTTAATAATTAAAACACCTTATATTACCTATAGAAACCGCTTTAGGTTGGTTAATTATTATCACAATTATAATAAATTAGGTAATGTCTTATTTATTCTAACTTGACATTGCAACTCATATTTTCAAATAAATATTTTTAAAGATTCAAATATTATCCTTAACGTAATAACTAATATAAAATTCTAATACAAATGTGGACTCTTGAGGCCTTTTGTTCTTTATTATATCATATTAAATATATTGTTATTTACTCTTAAATCTTACGGGTTGTTATTTTGGATATTTTTACAGTGCGCAGCAGTTTGGTAAAGCAAATTGACTTAATACTTACGAAAATAATGAGTTTAAATTTAGTAACTGACCGTAAATCTTTCCGTTGAAAATATAATCTAATAGAGTTGATTGTAGTTATTTCTTTGAGAGTCTCCTTGGACTTGGCCTTCTTTTTGGGATTTAACTCAAGGCACTTATTCCTTCCACAATGATATCTTTAATCTTTTACTAATGCCCTTTGTCTCACGTAACTTTACCTAACCACTCGTAAAAATTTTTATTAAGTATTTCTATAAAACGAAATTTCAAAGCTCTTCCTAAAATCTTTATAATTTCCGTTAACTAGACTTCTCACATAAAAACTCCCTAATTATAAAACATCCCTATCAAATTTCAAATTTTTACTTGCCCCTCAAATTATGTATGTACAATATTATTGGGCTCCTTTGAAGCTCATAACTTAGCCAGGGTCTTCTCAATGATATCCCCGCCTATGGTAGCCTATATCAACCATATTTCGACTAGTATACGTTTAGCAAAAGGTTTTTCTGTTTTAATTTTTCTCGTTACTTAGCCGTTATTTAGCTATTACTTAACCGTTAGTTAACCGTTACTTAGCCGTTACTTAACCGTTATTTAGCCATTACTTGACCATTACTTAGCTGTTATTTAGCCATTACTTAACCGTTCGTTAGCCGTTACTTAACCGTTACTTTACCGTAACTTAAACGTTACTTAGCCGTTACTTAACCGTTATTTAGCTATTACTTGATCATTACTTAGCTGTTATTTAGCCATTACTTAATTGTTCGTTAGCCGTTACTTAACCGTTACTTTACCGTAACTTGAACGTTACTTAGCCGTTAATTAACCGTTACTTAGCCATTACTTGACCATTACTTAGCTGTTATTTAGCCATTATTTAGCCGTTATTTAGCCATTACTTAACCGTTCGTTAGCCGTTATTTAGCCATTACTTAACCGTTCGTTAGCCGTTACTTAGCCGTTAGCTAACCGTTACTTAGTCGTTACTTAACCGTTACTTTACCGTAACTTAAACGTTACTTAGCCGTTACTTAACCGTTACGTAGCCATTACTTGGCCATTACTTAGCTGTTATTTAACCGTTACTTAGCAGTTACATCCTACTTTTAAGATTTCTTTGGATTCTCCGAATGTCAAAATTTCCCTTACACGTGTTTACAGAAATAGTTTAACATTATAAAATAATACTACTATCCTTATGTCCATAACAAGTACTCCATAATGATTTACAACACTAAACTAATTACAATATCTATGCTCTATGTCGGCTTTTACAATTCTCTCTTTGTCGGCTTTTACCTATAATTCCAATTGCTAATAAAAGACGTTTTTATTCATCCATTCAATTCGAAATACATTTTTATAAACCCGTAGTGGATGCCAAATAATGATAATACATTAATTTTAATTTTTTATGTAATATTTAAATTAAAAAGATTATATATTGGTTGGGATTCCAACTGAGGGAAATGTTTGAAATCCAGAAATGTGGCACTGTGCCAACTTACTCATAGCTAACCTTCTATTACTTAAAGATGTCTATGATATTATACGAGAAAGGTCCTCTGGACAGAATGAGAAGTTATAGACCTTTATCAGATTCATAAAAAAGAATGAAACCAAAATCGAAAAATATTTACACACAATACTAAAAGTCCAGTACTATATAGAGTATGGGGAGGAAAATGGAAAATTGCAAGGAAATCAGCTTTCTATATTGCCACCAAATATTGCGATTCTGTCGTATGTATATAAACATATTTATTAATTGTTTTATAAAATCAAAAGTAACTCAAATAAGTATTTTTTTTTTCACCTCGCAAGGAATTGACTTAATATGCTTGATAACTTAATGTCATGAGGTCTATGCAAGGATGATGGCCATGTAAACATGGTTTTACAGATTCAGGAGAAGCTAAAGGTGGTTAGGTTGATCATAATATTTTAGTGTCTATCGTTATATGACATGTTTTCTTAAGGGCATGATATTTGTTGATTACTTTGGCACAGTAAAAGCATACTAATGGAACAAAGTTGCAGACTATAGGGTGAAATATAAGAACAACTATAAAGATTGAAATTGATGTATTTAATGAAAAGCTATCCTTAAATGTTAAAGTGTTATAAATTCTTGTTTATCCTGATTCTACTTAAACCAAATGTTCCTAGTTTTTAAGGAAATTTTAAATTACATAATATATTTGTTTAATATTTACAAAACCTAGTCTACCACTTTATATAGCGATCAAAATGATTTTCAATTCTTGTGAAAATTAAATTTTCCTGGGGAGATAAATATTGAAATGACTTTATAAGTAACACATTTTAAATGACTTATAACAATAATTTTTGTAATATATTTATAAAACCCAACTTATTTTACATTTATTTATCAGATATTCTTCACTTAGTCTTACTTTTACTCGTAACGACAATTAAACATTTTGATATAAATACATAAAATTAGAAAATAGATTTAACTAAGTGACCTTTATATTTTGCGCTACTTGTTAAATCTCAAGCGTGCTACAAAGCGAAATTGTTTGTCTGTAGGATAAGACATTCCCGTCCTAATATCATCTGATCAAAAACAATAGCATCATTATTTTCAAAACGTTGATTCATAATGAAATTAAATATAAACAGATATAATCCAGAGATTTTTAAACCAGTTTCTTTTTTATCTGAGATCTTTAAAAAAATGTTCTTTTAAAATTTATATATATATATATATATATATATATATATATATAATATTTATTAATCTAAATAAATTGTTATACTTTCTCGGAAATGCAGTGTGATCTGTTTACGGATTCACAATACAAAATATTTCCATTTCAACAAGTAGAAAATGTAGGGATAAGAATGGGGATTTATTTTGATTTTGAATTCACAACAAAAACGACATTAGCAATTCAAAATTTCAACCTGTGCAACTGACGCTGTGACGAAATAAACTGTTCCTTACGAATTTTACAACAGGTTGGCAACGCATTCTAATCGGTGGTAATGTTTATATCATTTACATACACACACACACACACACACACATATATTCTTGTATTTGTATTTTGACTTAGTTCTTTATTAATTCACAAGAATACTTATTGCAATATATATATATATATATATATATATATATATGTGTGTGTGTGTGTGTGTGTGTGTGTGTGTATGTGTGGGTGTGTATGTGTGTGTGTGTGTGTCCGTATGTGTGTGTGTGTGTGTGTGTATAACATGTATATATTAAAAAAATCCGTCTTATAAACAATAATACTGTATCTCATTTTACGTTATACATTTATCTCAAGCTGAAGCATTTCGCTGATTATCAGTCTCAACGTTTTCAAATTTTATTTATTACCTTATAGTTTTGGGAATAAATCACGACTATTCATATAATTTAAAAAATATATGAACATCAGTACTAGCTTTAAAAATTCTTTTATTGTCTGTCTAATTAAAGAAACAATTACCATCTCAAACAGGCTTAACATAGTATTATATTTGTGTTTTACTTGTAGGCTAACTATTACTCAATTAGGGTATTTTTAGGTTTATTTTTATATATTTCTAAATTTTCTTTCATATTAATTTTTAATAATTTTTTAATATGCTTGAATATTTCATGTTACATTTTATAGTAACTATTGTTTTTTTCTATACATTGTTAGATTAAACTTATATATATATATATATATATATATATATATATATATACTTATAGATGTATATATATATATATATATATATATATATATATAAAGTTTTTAAAATGCTTTAAAAAACGCATTCTGTATATCGTTCCTCTAAGCTCCATTTACTTTTAAGCTTAAATTTTCTTTTCAAACTAAAAAGATGAATAATATAAAAGAAAGCCATAGTTGTATAATTTTCAAGAAATGCAAACAATATACAACCACACAATAATATAAAAATAGAAAAAAACTTGTGAAATTATTTTCAAGATTAAAATAATTGCTATTTACAAAATATTATGTATGATTATATTGATAGTTCTAATAACTTCCTTTTGTTTATCCAAATTATCATAGTTTACTGTATATCTCTTTAAGTGAAGGATGTAGTTTTAACGTTATTTGTAATCAATCATTTTCACTGAATTAATTTTTTGAAACATATATTATAATGTTTGCAAATATTTTGTAAACTTCAAGTGGAATATTAGGTTTATTTAAAACATTTTCGTCTAATATTGAGTGTTGGAAAACAAGCGGTTAGGATGACTGCAAACACAAATAGGATGAAGAAAAGATAAGGGCATAAAGCCAACTCCTTAGTTTACGATATACACTCGCTTGCTCAGACTTGTATCCAGGATAAAAGTACTAATTTCAGACCTACATCTCGCTCTCACAAGGAAATATATGCGCAGGATCTTCAGCGCAGACAGGACGAAGGTAATGTCGTGTAGCCTCTTCAATGGTTTACAATATACGCTCGCTTGCCCATGGTTGTGAACAGGAAGAAGATACAAATGTGAGCCTTAATCCTTAGTGTGCGATAAATGCCTGGATCTTCAACTCAAAAAGGATAAAGGGTAAGGTAATATAGTGTAATCGTTGGACTGCAATATGCGCTCGCTTGCCCAGGGTTGTGAGCAGGATGAAGATAGAGATTTGAGCCCTAATCCTGGATCTGCGATAAATGCCTGGATCTTCAACTCAGACAGGATAAAGGGTAAGGTAATATAGTGTAATCGTTGGACTACAATATGCGCTCGCTTGCCCAGGGTTGTGAGCAGGATAAATATAGAGATTTGAGCCCTAATCCTTGATCTGCGATAAATGCCTGGATCTTCAACTCAGACAGGATAAAGGGTAAGGTAATGTAGTGTAATCGTTGAACTACAATATGCCCTCGCTTGCCCAGGGTTGTGAGCTGGATAAAGATAGAGATTTGAGCATTAATCCTTGATCTGCGATAAATGTCTGGATCTTCAACTCAGACAGGATTAAGGGTAAGGTAATGTAGTGTAATCGTTGGACTACAATATCCGCTCGCTTGCCCAGGGTTGTGAGCTGGATAATCCTTTCTTATATTGGGATTATATTTGGACATTTCCTTCATTGAAACCTTGCCTTAAATGACAACTTTCGTATCTCATATGTAAATGCGGTAAAACCATAAAAATATACGAAAGTGATAAAACTCTTTAGACAATAATTTATATTAATAAATATTGAATTAAATTTGTTTACCTACTTTTGTTTATAGCGTCTGAGTAAAATTAAATATAGTTGGATATAAATGCGGAGGAGTTTCATGTAATATTAAATATAGTAACGGAACAGATAGAATTTCAATTTTATACGGTATAAACAGATATTAGCATTGCAAAATATCATCTGTTACAGTTGATATTGTTACGAATTCCGATGTACATGAACATCGCATTTCATTTCTGCAAGTATTTATTCACATTAAAAGGAGAATAAATGTTCAAATATCTATAAATTTTAAGTACAATACCTTCTGGTTATCCGTTGATCTCTTAGTTGAAATACAAATTTATAGTTTAATTTAGACATGAGCCGATTCCTAAAACCTTCTATTCCGATTTCGTTTCTAAAATTTTTCTTTCAATTAATATCTTAGCTATATGGAGAAGCCTTTTAAAAACTTCCTTTCCATTAAATAAGCTTCACAAATGTTTTCAACCTCGGTTTATGAATAGAAATTTATGAAACCATGACAAACAAATCGGACAAAAGTAACAAACAAACCGACCAAAAACGCTTCCGATCATCTTTGTAGCTACGTCATAAATATACAAAATAATTTTTTAGTTATCTCAAATAAGAATTATCTCTATTCGTTTGATTTATTCAATGCAACTAATACATATTAATGTATGCAAACAATAGTATTTTTGTAACATTTGTGAAATGGTAATTGGTATTTTTTCAATAAAACAGATGCAATAGCTGTATTGCTTGAACAAAACTCGAGGCACCAGAAATCAAAATGGTGTCCTATTATTGTAACTTTTCGTACTAGGAATACTGTACACCCGTAGCCCCTTTTCACAAGTAGTGCTTTTTAATCAATTGGAATCATGAATTTTTGACACAAAGAAATACACAACACAAAACTTTAGCTATTCCAGAAATTTACCAATATATTTACAGATTTCTATTTAACTACTTCTAGGTATACATTTATTATATCTAGTATAAATATAACAATATTTTATTTATATAATCTTTAACTCTCTTAGATAAGACAATAAAATAGTTTGTATTGTGTTATGACGTTATTCACGATTATTTAAACTTGAAATGTAATGTATAAAAAAAGTATCCATTTGGGGATATTTCACTTTCCTAAATACTTCTTTTTAAAAGCAAAATGACATATTAACCGTCTACCTACCTTTTATGGCTCACCGCCCTTTTTATGGAGTTGAACCAATACCTACCGCCTCCTCATTATTTTCATTGTATGTGTAATTTAAATTCTAAGCAAGTAAACAATAAGTGTATATATATATATATATATATATATATATATATATATATAGAGAGAGAGAGAGAGAGAGAGAGAGAGAGAGACAGACAGACAGAGAGATAGAGAAGGGAGGAGTACAGAGAAAGAGAGGGAGGGGTGGAAAGAGAGAAAGGGAAAGAGAAGGGAGAGGACGGGAGGGTGGGAGAGAGAGAGGGAGTGGGAGAGAACAGTCTATAAAAGAGATTGTTAGTTTCCCACTGAATAAACTGCAATTAGGATATTTTCCCACTTGCACAGTGTTTAATCGATACAGTAACTGACATCGTGTTGGATCTAACATCGTATTCTCTCTGAGTTACAACACTTTTCTTTTGACACACAAGGCAACCTTTTAGCAAAAACTCTTATAAAAGTTGGATAAACCTCTACAACGTTCAATTAGCCTGTTCAAAAGTTAAACTTTTTCATAAACTTTTCGGAGGTTTATTAAGCAATAATAATACCTGACTAAATATTTACATTGAATAACAGACTGAGCGCGAAATATATGCTATTGTGTTTGTTATCAAACGTCTTCATTTTACACATTATTGAATACATTTTAGAAGCAAACTTAAACAGACACAATGTAACCAAGAGTCTGCTTCGTTAGTGCTCAATGGAAAAATTAGTTGAAATTTAATTTTGTATTTTAAATTATAATAATATAGAATTATATGGTAGTGCGAGCGTTACTTAAATATCATATGAGAGTAAGTGAAAAATCAACTAATTCACAGCTGAAAACTAAGTAGTAACTAAAGTAAATCTCTAGAAATATTGACATTTAAAAAAGAAAACCTTTACTTAAATCGGTTGTTATTCAATTATAAAACAACAAAAGTATTATTATTAGGCTAATAGTTC
Organism: Prosapia bicincta; assembly: GCA_036971475.1. NCBI lineage: Eukaryota > Metazoa > Arthropoda > Insecta > Hemiptera > Cercopidae > Prosapia > Prosapia bicincta. The sequence continues at coordinate 15,157,136 of JBAIZL010000006.1, read as the reverse complement.
CAAAAGTGAGTTTTGTGACAAAGGAACACCACAAAGACTTTCATTATGCAAGTCAACAACATTACGTGTTAATAGTTTACAGGTTGATTAAACAAGTTTTAAATTAGTGTTGTTTTGTAACTAGGCGTGTTTGGATATTATTTTCTCAATATTGGCAGAGTTTGTTGGTGAACAAAGGTGTAAGTATAGATTATTCTTGTTTATAACATGCATTTTATTACTATCCATTTTATACACACATATATACATTCATTCACACACGCGTATACCCACACACACACGCAAACACTATATATATATATGAACATAATTCGTGTATTACGAAATTTTTTTTTAACATTTGACAAGTACTTATTCAATAGCTCTCACACCTTTTTCTGGAGTATTTAAGGAATTATTTTTCTTGTACCCGCTATAATGTTAATAAATTTTCAAATGTTTTCATTTAAACAATCGATAATTATTTTAAATATATACCTTTTTTAACGTGTGTGAAATTTATATTATAAACACGATATTTGATGTTGTCTACATTTACCTTATCAAAGTTTGCTAAATTCTTTACAAACTTTAAATAAAATATTGCTAGATGTCGACGTTTGCAGATGATATGTTTCAATGCGTTAGAGAGTAATAGTATAATTGGTTCTACGTCTATCTTAATTCAAAATGTGCCCAGTTTTTGTCAGTTAGCTTAGATTATTTACGAATACTGAATTATAACTTTATAACTAAAACATGACTTTATATATACTTTATATATATAAATTTATAACTAATATAACTTCATAATATCTATGAATTCCTACCCTATATTAATCTTGATTAATCACTGCCCTTTTTTCAATCCTGATGAAACACTACCCTATTAATAATCCCAATTGGAAACTACGATATTGCTAATCCTGATACACGGAAACTACGATATTGCTAAATCACTACCCTAATACAAATCCCGACGAATAACTACCCTATTACTAATCCCAATGGGTTACTACGATATTGCTAATCATGATAAATCACTACCCTATTACTAATCCCGATGAATCACTGCTCCATTAGTAATCCAATGAATCACCGTGCTATTACTAATCGTGATGAATCAATGTGCTATTACTAATCCTAACGATTCGCTACCCTATTACATATCCTGATGAATGACTGTCATATTACTAATGCTGATGAATCACTACTCTATTAGTAATGATGATGAATAACCGTGCTATTACTAATCCATGAATCACAGCTGTATTACTAAACCTAATGAATCACTGTGCTATTACTAATCCTGAAAAATCACTACCATATTACATATCCTAATCAATGACTGTTTTATTACTAATCCTAATGAATCACTGCTCCATTAGTAATCCAACGAATCACCGTGCTATTACTAATCGTGATGAATCAATGTGCTATTACTAATCCTAACGATCCACTACCATATTACATATCCTGATCAATGACTGTTCTATTACTAATCCTGATGAATCACTGCTCCATTAGCAATCCAACGAATCACCGTGCTATTACTAATCGTGATGAATCAATGTGCTTTTACTAATCTTAACGATTCGTTACCCTATTACTTATCTTGATGGACTACAACCCCATTACTAATCTTGATAAATCACTGCCCTTTAACTAATCGTCAAGCGTCATGTTCAATTTAATGACTCTCTCTCTCTCTCTCTCTCTCTCTCTCTCTCTCTCTCTCTATATATATATATATATATATATATATATATATATATATATATACAAATATATATGTATATGTATATATATATATATATATATATATATATATATATATATATATATATATATTCAAATATATATATGTATATATATATATACAAATATATATGTATATAATAATAATAAATATAGTAATAAATATAAAATAAGCAAAAAACATTGTGTATTTTTTTTACCCTATCAATCAAAGAATATTGATATATAATGAGGTTTGGCCACAGGTATCAAAAACATGTTGTTTCCCTATTACATGAAATGATACCAATTTATTTCTCATATCTTACCGGTTTCAACTGTAAATGTTTGGAGCAAAATCTTCACTGTTTCTCTGTGCAATAACTCATTACATAAATAAATAGCAAATGTCGATAACCAAAACTATACACTTATATTTTTAGTCTGCGTTAAGGTATTTTTCCTAGCATTAGTTAGTTTCCTTCCCTGTATAAACACATCGATTTTTCAACCCTATTAAACACTGTATAGGTTCTTTTAAAGAGCACCATTTTTGTTTAGTTACTTAATTTACTTATATCGTATAAAGCTAATCATAATCTGAGAGGTATCGTATTTCAAACTTATAGATATTTGAAAATTTATTTTACTATTTTATGTAAATAAATACTCTTAGGACGAAATTCGACGTTCAGGTACTTTGGAATTCGTAATAATATCAGCGGCAAAAGATGTCATTTTGCAATGCTAATATCTCTTTATACGTTAAAAATGGAAATTTTATTTCTGTTTCGTTACTATATTCAAATTACACAACCCCCACCCCTCCGCATATACATCCAATTGAATAAATATCTAATATGTTTGACTTGTGTGAGGTATACCAGATTTTTTTTTTAAACCCATTATATAAGTGAAAAGTAGGTTTATTTTGAATTTACGGTTATTTTAAAACTTTATTTATTATTTTTGAATTAACATTATTACTGTTCTCAATTATATCGAATATTTGACGCATTTAAGTAGTTATGAGGTAACAAAGTTGAAATTCTAAACAAAAGCCCTCTTCAAATTGTAGACAAGAAATCAATTCATAATATTTTTAAAGTATTTGGTAAATATAATGCTTCCCGAAGAAGTAGGTAATACGTTTACTAACCGTGGTAATACGTTTACTAACCGTAACAACTTTCAACATTATGAGTAATAACATTTCATGTATTGTATTAGAAACATTAATTTATATTTTTAAATTAGAACTTTTATTTCCTAAATCATTATTACTTTATGGAAAAATGCATTGCCTTGTATACTTTTGCACACAACTATTTAAAATATAGATAAAATGTGTGGAGCATAGAATAAATCAAAACTAATAAAATAATATATAAAATTCACAAATTAGTCATTTATTGACTCATATGCGTTTCAATGGCAATGTCATCATCACCAGTGAGTGTTGCTACTACAAACTCTAACTTAAAACTGACAGTTGTAACTTAACGTTATAGTTGTAAGTTAGATTTTGTTGTAGCAACACTAACTGATGACGATGACTTTATCATTAAAACACGTATGAGTCAATAAATGAATAATTTCTGAGTTTGGCGTTCATCATTTATTTGTTTTAATATAACGCCACAAGCTAAGCTCAAAGAATAATTTGTATACAATAAATTGAATAAATAATACATTTCTCTAGAAACAATAAATAATACAATAATTTTAGTTAAATATTTTCATTTGTTTAAAAAAAATATTGTACAATAATTCAGCAGGAAAAAATTGTACATTACGTGAATTAAGCCCCCCCTTCACATTTATTATAAATAGCATGCATTGAATCAAGTGTAGCAGAACATATCTTAGAAACTAATCATAACTGAGATATAAATAACCTTAAATTAATTTAAAATGTTAAATCAAAAAATATGTTAAATAGTTTCAAAAGTATGTTTATTAATAAATATGAAACTAATAAATTATAAAATTCTGACAAAGGGCTTATCCCGAATTCCCCATTGTATCTATTAGTTAAGAGATAGTTATAGTTTTAATTGTTAAATGTGAAAATTTAATAATTACTGTAAAATTCAAAAATAATGTATCGGTAACTCCTTCTGTTATACCAGACCTAGTTGTTACTAGTAACATGATTGGTCGGATAGTGTAGGGGGCGTGGCCAAGGAGTTCCCGTTGCTTATAAATACGCATTGGTTTAACTGTAAATTAGTTATTTGTAAAAATACCTCTGAAGATGATTATTTTGTAGTCGAAATGTACATAAGGTTAAAATAAAATTTGTTGAATTTGTGGTGAGAGGTTGTTTTAATTAATATAAATATTTACGCCACAGTTGCTTTAAGTTGTTGTTATAAATAGCATGCATTTTTATTCCAGTATTAGAAAATGATTTGGAATTTTTTTTGTCTTTCATACTTTAGGATTCTTATAAACAGTTTGATTTCTTGAGCCATCTGACACTACTATCGTTTTAATTTTTAATAATTATGCAATAAAAATTTATGTTTTCAATTGTACATATTTATAACAAAGCTAACTATAATGTTTTTGAATAATTAATTATTCATATATTTAAATATTTTAGAGTATAAATAACGTTACACTATTTTGTTTCTAAGGCTCGAATAAGTATATATTTAAGTTTATTTTTCTGCCTTTCCTAACATTACAATATTTTCCTTCGTTGACCCATTTCGGAATAATTCTATTTTCAAAACTTAAGTACTCCTATTTTAAGAACTATTTAAGCTTTGAAAATGGAGTTATTCCGAAACGCGTCAACAAGTCAACGGTATATTTAAAGTTTAAAAAGATGTTTTCTCTTTTTTTAACAACACATTTAACAATTTAACACATTTTTATTAACAATTCTGTTCCTCAAATAATCGAGTTTTCAAAGAGATATTCGTTATTTTAAGAGATAAAGAAATATCTGTCCCCTGGAATCGAAATGCGTTGCCCACCTGCTGTAAAATTGGTAACCAGGCGTTTATTTGCAGTATAAAGTTTCCCTGGCAGCAGTAAATGTTTTGAATTGCAAATGCTTTATTGTGAAGTGAGAATAAAAATACACCTCTCACATCTCTGGTGACTTTTTTTCAAACAACATTTTGTATACACCCTCAACAGCTTTAATGGTTTCACCAAATACTAATGTCTTTTTTACAAATAACTTTTACATTAATGAGACTAATTAAAATTTTTATCGTTGAATAAAATTTCTCATACGTTTTATCTGTGTTTTTAAACAAATTATGTACATGAAAATATGAATAGATTTTAAAAGCATATATTCAACACATTTTCAAATGAGAATTTTTCTCGCATTTGGTTGTAAAATAAATTTAAAAAAAAACTGTATTAGTTTTTATGGTAAATTTAAAGAGTTTTAATTAAACTTTGAAAATATGGTAAATATCAAAATGTTTTACTTATGGTTACAATCCATTCATCATCAATTTTTATTCAGAAGTGATTTTAAATATTGGTTTTATGTATACTCACTATCGCTTCTTCATTTCATATCATTTTATTTTTTTTAATTTTTAGCTTAACGTTTTTTTTCTACGGTTCCGCTATTGAATGTTCCATCCAATACTTACAATTTCGATGTATTCTTCTAGTTTATCGTACAGCATTCCCATTGATTTAATCGTGCCATTTTTCTTGTAATTACATATCGACCGAATATATCTTAACTGCAAATATTTTTTTCATGTACTAGATCAGTATATGTCATTCTTATATAGATTTACATTTTTTACACTTTTTTCTCTGTACATCTGTTGGAGTGTTATCTGTATAATTTTACAAAAATAACATTTGGGTCCATCTCGACGAGTTATTCCATGCCCTGTTAATCATTTCACTATTTTAATAGTTGATGGCCTTCACGATGGCCTTCACATTCATAGAATGCTCTCTATCTACGCCTTCCAAACTCGTTATTGCTGCTCTGTAGAAATCCTGCATTAATTCCAAACAATACACAACGCTGATGTATGTACCATAATATGTCATTCGTTCACGAGTTTTGAAATCGTCTCCGGTCCAATCTCCGGATTATGAGGTACGAAAACCTTCCCGTTTAAAAAGTTCTACTGATCCCTAGTAGTTCTGGAAATCAGCCTGGTTGGAGTTTGTCTTGCCTCAGCGGCTGGCCGGTTACCCAGTCAAGCCCTTACAGTAATACGTCGTTTTATTCATTGTTTTTCAAAAAAAAAATTACATAATAAAATGCTGTAAGATTGTTTTTAATAACTCTTGCTTAAATTATTTTTTAAATTATTAACTCATTCTTTGTTTATTTATATGGTTAAACGTTTGTTCTCTTTAAATGTTTGAATCCTTGATTAAAGAGGCAAAACTGAAAGGGACATCCCATTTCCTGATGTTTATTGTGTTTAACTTGTCCTTGCCCATCCAAACGTTTCTTGTTGTGGCTATCTATAACTTGAAAGCTGTTTTGGGGTCAACTATTTACAACCTCTGTTGAATGGAATTGAACCACTCGTGTTTAATATTTCTCTTTGGCATGAACTTATGTTCTTTTTATAAAATGTTTTCTAATTTTCTGTTTATTCATAGATTTTATTTCAGTTATCTCCTTATTCTATTTAATATAGTATAATCCATATTGTACGTACATCTCTGATGTTCCTGTATGTATAAATCCATATAGAATATGTTTCATTTCTTCTTTACTGACACCTAATACACTATCTAATCTCTCTCTATATGTTAATTATGTAGACATATTTCTATGAATAATGTATGAAGGTAATGTCTGCATGTTTTTCAAGTTATAAGTTAAACATTTCGTTATGCATAAAAAATATGTATTTCAGTTACTTTATATTAAATAATTACAATCAATATAATAAAGTATCATAACCTATGCTTTAAACCAGCTGTTCTACCACATGTCTATAACATTAAATCAGTTGTTTTATGAAATCATGTATTATCACTTAATTAAACCTAAATGGTATGAAACACATATAATGTGTAATTTGCCCCATTTTTAATGTCATTTAAATTTAATAATGACATTTAAATGTTGACATTAATTTAAAAAACCTAATAAATATGATGTTGGATATCATTTTTAAAAATTCTAAATTTTAATCCATACAGTTTAAAAAACAAAGAGTAATTAAAGAATTTGTATATTGTAGTTCTCTGGGATTAAGAGAGTTCAACGATAAATTAAATGTGCAGGACTTTATAGAGTACTTTTAAAAATAACAACTCTGAAGGGCGCTTAGAACAAAGTAAACGATAAACCTTTCTATGTACACTTGCTGCTAGTGCTTACGAGTGACTGCTTTCCACTTCAAGAAGTCCATTTCTAAAAGGACTCACTTAGGAATATTGGAAGTCATTTAACAGTGTTTTAAAAAAGTGAGTTTTATGTTGTAAACGCGACTTATTGAGATTTGTTTTGAATATTCTTTTCTCAACTTTAATGTCTTTATTATACGAGTATATTTATCATTAGTATATTTATTTTTAATTTGAATTTTCTTAATTTAGAATTTAAACATGAACATTTCAATAAAATTAATTTCAAGCTTATACGAATTTTCCTAATATTTAAAGTCTATGTGTTTATTCCTGGAACAACGTACTAACCCAAACTTGGCAGTTGAGTCATTTGGTGACGTGCCGACCAGTAGAGACGGGCTGCCTTGAAGATTTGACTATCGTAACCCTGGGACTGGTCCAGGGTTGTGCAATCTTGAATGGGTTCGTCATTCTTAAGTTCACCGCCGCACAGCAGACACTCCGAGGTCGGCAGTACATGGATGGAATGGAGGTGTGCAGCAAGATAGCCGTAGTTAATTTTTATTCTGAATGCTGGAACGCTAAGAGCTCTGGGCAAGTTATGGTCAATTGGAGGCTCAGAGACAAGACGTTTTCCCGTCGAAATTTCCCTCAATCGAACTTGATTCAAATTGTTGTTGTTCATCTTATTTAGGGACTTTCCTGGAATCAATTACAATACTGTTATGAAGCAATGCATTTATAATGTAATATTATTTGTTAACATGTGATAAAATGGTAGTCCCGAACTTCATAGTGACAAAAGAAAATAACTTTTTACCACATAACTAACATTATTCTGGCAAAAAAGGACTCTTAATTACTAAGGGAATTTCTTAATAAAATCATCTTCCCTTCTTTTAGCAATATTTGTATATTTTCGAATTCATTTTTTCACCTTTCCTAAGATTACAATGTTTTCCTTTATTGGCGCGATTTAGAATGACTCCATTTTTAAAACTTAGATATTACTTAATTAAAGAACTTAGCAACATATTATTGTAATGTTAGGAAAGACAGAAAAATATTCTCGAATACATAGTGATTGTTTACCACCTAGTTTTCATTACTGACATTACAAAAAATAACATAATGTTAGGCATTACAAAGTTTAATATAATGTCAGACATTACGATGAATTATATAATGTCAGGCATTACAAAGGATAGCATAATGTCTTATATGACAAAGAATAACATAATGTTAGGCATTACAAAGAATAGCACAATGCCAGGCATTACAAAGAATAACATAATGCCAGCCACTACAAAGAATAACATATAGTCAGACATTAAGAACAATAACATAAACCCCAAACTTAAAAGAAAAAACATTTGTACAATAATGTTTGTGATATTGGCCAAGACTGAAATCACTAAAACTAGTAATTTTAAATTAAAAACAGTAATAATATCGCCCATGAATTTTAACAAATAATATTGAAATCTGTTTAAAGACACCAAATATGTTTAGCTCCTGTATTCAGAATCATCTAACTTTTAATATGACTATTTCAAAATGCTCATTGTTTATTCAATTGACAACAAAAGAAATTGAACATAAAATGTATGACCTGAGAAAACATAAATTATAAATACAAACAATATTAACTACACTTTTGGTATGACTTGCGACCAGACATTTGGTAACTAAAGGTTATTAATTGATAACTTACACTTGGAAGAAACGTTTTCGTCTTACGACTTCTTCAGCCTCGTCTTCAGATAGCAAGTAATAGCGAAGGTATAATTTTTAATTTACAATCAGCTCGTCATGAACAGCAACAAGATTTCGATAACAACAATAAGTTTAAAATTAACGTAAATTTACCCAAATAATAAAAACTATACTAAATCAGTCCAATAAATCACTATTATACAACTCGGTAATACTTTAATAACAGATGAAACAAATTTTACAATGGTGGAAAACAAAAAAAAACTAAATAGGGGAATACACAATATCAAGAGCACAGTGGTACAATATATTACAATAAAAATATTGAAAAGAACCCCAATACCACAAAAATAATAAAAAATAACAAAAAAAAACAAGTTACTTAAGAATAAATCCTTATGTACATTTCGATGACCATGTCATCATCATTAGAGGGTCTTCTTACAAAATACAATCCATTACACAAGAAGTTACAAACTAGAATGATGATCATGTGATGGTTATCATCAAACTAGACCTCTGATGATGATGACATGGTCATCGAAATGTACAAAAGGGTTTAATCTTAAGTAACTTGTTTTATTTGTTATTTTTGATTATTTTTGTGGTATTGGGGTTCTTTTCAATATTTTAATTGTAATACATAGGGGAAATTAATATTTCAAATTAAAACATTTGTAGTAATTCCAAAGTCAGAATTAACAAAATGAGATGAATATAATGTGTTTACATATACCATATATAAAATAACCTAACATATAAAAATTGTAAATAGTAAACCTCATCATAGGTTTAGAAAATCGGTAAATATTAGTCAATTAATTTTTTTTTAAATACACAATCAATGCAAATCATACTAACAATGTTGGAATATATAGAGAAGCTTTAAAATTTGCCTAAAATCTGACACATGTAAACATTTATATATTTTTACATTGTTCGAAAAATAAACCACCTAAATTGTTATGATGTTTCAAAGTAATATAAATTTAATGTAATTAAATTCTGAAATTAAAAATTCACAAATACATAACTCAGCCACTCTAACATGCCTGTTAATTTAAAATAATAAATCACAAAGAATTCATTAATTCGCATTGTGTAAACCAAAATATTTCGCATTACCAAAAATATCTGTTGGTATACCAAAGGAACTAGGGATGGTCGATCCAGTGACTTTTACCCGTAATTTTAGTAACGATGACAAGGTATACTGAGACACCTCTGTTCGTGAAAATAGCAGGCAGCCATACCACACTGGTGACTGGTGAATAATGATTGCACACAGCTTTTTTGGAAGGCTTATTTTATTTAAAAATACAACCTTACAAAATTAAGAGCAAACTACCCAGTGTTAAATTGCGTCTACTGTACAAAATGCAGTCACTGGAGTGAAACCTCAACAAAATTGTCCACTCAATGAGTGAACCAGTGACAGCAACAAATCAACCAATAAACCAACAAACCAGTGACAACTTTGATAGATTAGCAGTAAATTTTCGTCAGCGACGGTGACATTTATCCCAATCACAACGGAGAGCCCCCCCCCCCATCAGTCAATGACAATGCACTTTGAGTGAGCCGAGCGGTAAAAATAGAGCTCGTGACAGCGCAAAATTAACCGCAGCCGTGGTAAAATATATATAAATAAAATATAAAGCAGTAGTAAAATACATCCAACGACTGCGACTTTTGCCGACAAAAGAGGCAAATTACTATTGTGGTACCACCAGCAACAAATGAATATAAGTGGCAAGTCTCCGTGACAGAAAATATCGACCATCCCTAAGCAGAAACCCCAAGAGGAATGTTTTGTACCAACAAAATAAACAGTCATAAACATAAGTCGACAAAGAAGCTGAAGTTTCGGCTCATTTAAATTTAGAGTTAAAATGATAAAAACTGATAATTGTCGTTTTAAGATAACGTTAATTACTTGCTATAAAATGTGTTATAATAACTACTTGTTATTAGATCGGAATAGAACTATATATTTAAATTACAGTAAGAAATGTGTTATTTGTAATCTTCCTTTAATAAATAAAACAAAATATTTTAGATTGATAACATTGCAAGTAATATTGCCTAAATCGTTCAGGTGAAAGTTGTTTAATATTCGAGATACTTTAAAATTTAATAAAAATTAAATTATATTTCATAGCTTTTCAACCCCTCCTAATAATTCACACCCTTCATCTATATGGGCCTATATAATGTTCAAAACTTTAATAGTTATTAGAATATTTTTATTATCCACTCTAGTTCAAATACATTTTTTAACCTCTAATTGGTAACAGCTTAATGTTGTAACAGTTTTTTTAATAATAATAAAATATTTCATTTTAGTTTTATATGGTAGAAAATCTTTTCACAAAAGAGGCAACGTATGTAATATAGTTGTTTCGTACTATTTGGTTTAAAATAAGTGATACCATATGATTTCATAAGACAGCTGATTTTATGTTATAGGTTATGTGGTAGAACAGCTGCTCTAATGGTTATGTTATATAGGTTAAGTTACGTTATTTATATTTATTGTAATAATTTTAAAAAAGGTACTAAAATAATTTTTTTACGCTCCTAAAAATAGACTTACCTACGCGATATGTGATCATAACTTTATTCACCCCCAGGGTATGTGGAACAAGGCTCAAATATTTATAAGAAATAATACTCTTAAAACGAATTCTTATCTAATAAATTAAAAAGTGGAAAACAGGTCCTTAACGTATCACTCAAGAAGTGTCTAATACAAGCCATTTTTATTGTAATTACGAGTATTGGTAATAAAGTTTTAAACCTGTTTTATAACCTTACCATGCTGTTTCCTTTTACAACCATTAGGTAACAACCATGGAAACCCCCTGCAGCTAGAAACCATAGAAAACCTCATTTTACATTTTCAATGTAATATGCTTGGCCTAAAAATGTTGTACATAACGTTCTAGACTGAACGTACTCTAAGAGTAGAGCTTAGGAATTGTAAAGAAAGATAAATCAAATTTTAGAAATTCATGTTGAATAGTGCATGCATCAGTATATGGTAACACGTAAAAGAATTAAATCAAGTACAATTATTCTTCTAAGACGCTGCAATATATTATATTCATTAAATTAAAGTTTTTGGTAATATAATTTATATAAATAATAACAATACTATTAGTAATGTTGTATTCTATGCATAAAATATTATATTTTAAATAAGTTTTTAATCGGTGCAGTATATAGTAAAGGATCATTTTCCTTTGATTTATTAGAACTAAGGACATTAAAAACTTACTTACATAAATTAAAATGTATATATTTTTTTAAATTTGTAATTGCTTCCAACTAGGTAAAATTTACAATGTAAAAGAATAATATATTTCGAGATCACAATTTTCGCAGTATTTCCTGCAAATAATTTCATAAAGTGTCTTATTTTATGCAGTAAATCTTTCTACTTTTTGCCGCTAATACCTCATACAATTAAAATTTACTGTGAAAAGTTGAAAGCATTGGTGGGAAGTAAATTATAGCCGGCTCCGTAAAGACGTCATAAGGTGTTAGCGATAACTAAGGTGAATTTACCGAGTTGTACGTAAGTATTTTCATGGTCTTGGCTAAAAGCAAAATTTATTAGGTGGCTAAAAAATTAATTTGATTTAGGGCAATGTAGCCGTTTTATATACTAACGATGAAAATGCATATCCCAGTTTTCTTTCAACACTATTTTTTTTTAATTATTAGTTATAATTACAATTAACTAAAAATATTTTTTTTGAATTTTCCTACTTATGTTTTCTATATATTTAATAATTGCTATTATAAGACGTAGAAGTCTACGTTTTATAGATATCCATTATTATCATCAGTTTTATTCAACTAATATAAGTTAGAAATGCTAAAGTTTAGTTTATGATGCACTCTTTGCAACGATAGTGTTAACAAAATATGTAAAGTTAAAACTAATAATATATTTAAACACAGATTAATCATTTCAAACTAAATAAAAATATAAGCCTCGTATTTTATTTTTGTGATTCCAAAATATTTTATGTAATAATAATATTTCATATAAATGTATATATATGTCTATATATACATATACACATATATATATATATATATATATATATATATATATATATATATATATATATATATATATATTTATATATATATTATATGTTTTCTTGATTAATAATCTAAAACAACATAGGTTATTCAAATACAAGATATATATATATATATATATATATATATATATATATAATACTATAAAAGCTTTGGATATAAAATAATAAATATTCTTGTATTTGAATAACCTGTGTTGTTTTAATATATATATAACTATATATATATATATATATATATAATAATTTTTATTCGAAGCTTTTTCATTGATAAACAGTACCAACATCATCAGGAATGGATGATTCGAAGGAATAATCATCAGGAAGGAATATACGAAAGGCTTTGAATAAAAATTAATTAATAATTCTAGTATTTTAATAACATGCAATACATGCATTATACAACAAGCAATATATATATATATATATATATACATACATATAAATATATTTGTAGATTATGCAACATTGTTTTCTTGTATACATTATCACTTTCACTTATGTACTTAAACAAGAATCTTCTTGGTATTTATGCGAGTACTATCAAAGACTGGATATTGTCTCCATCCTCGGGCATACTTAAACAAGATTCTTGTTTAAGTACATAAGTGAAAGTGATATAATATATATATATATATATATATATATATATATATATATATATATATATACATATATATATATATATATATATATATATATATATATATATTGTTACAAACATTAATAATTATAATAGTATTATAAATAAATAAGTTAAAACAACATTTTATAACAAATGAAATACATACACAAGACTCGCAAATTATTCACTTATTTACTCATATTCGTTAGCACGACAAAATCAAGATCATCAGTGAGTATTGCTACTACAAACTATAACTCAAAACTATGTATAAACAGTTGTATTAACATTTTAAAGTTAAATCCTCTCAGTTCTACGTTGAGTAATTTTATTTTAGTTACTTTTTAATAAATAAATACAATTATTATAAGTAAACTAACATAACTTATGCGTTAAAACAGCGGTTCTACCACGAAACATTTACCATAAAATAAGCTGTTTAATGGAATCGCTTGTTATCACTTATTTTAAGCTAAATGGGACGAAATAACTAGATTGCATACCCTGCTATTTTTGTTAAAAGTTCTTCTCTCATATAGAACTGAAATAATAATTCGTTAAATTTAAATAATGAATTAGTATTTGAATAAAACTATATAATATCAAGTGTCATTCACTGCAATTTCTAAAAAATGTATTTAAACTTGAGTAAATGATAATATTGTATTTTGTTATTGATTGAATATTTGAACAAGCTATATATGAGGAGAGTGTAAAGTAATAGAAGAAATTGAAAAATTAGTTATTTAACTCCTCAACTTGAACACATCAAAATTTAATTGATATTTTGAAAACGTTTGTTTACCCGATAAATAAAATAACCCTTAAAGGCAAGCACCGAAGTGTGTGTTTAAGTAGAAGATCAAAACATACATCAGAAAGTAGGAAAAAGCAGACGAACCAATGAAACATTTCATAAAGGTCTTACATTAATCCATTGGGATAATAATTGTGATATTAGAATTGAAAATCGAACCGAAAATATATTGTTTAATGGTTAAAAGAGATGTCTCATTAGAATGATAGAAGATAAGAGTGATAGCTATTTAAAATCCAGTAACAGTTAATTAAAACAGGTAAAGAAAAATTAGACAACTTTATAGTGGAAAAGTAGTAATATTGACAAGGAATATATAATAATAGCGAAACATTAGTTTTAGAAAAAGAGCGATTAGTAAAATTAGTAAAAAACAACACATAGTGAGTTAATATTGGAAAGTTAACGCATAGTACTGGCTACATCACCTTTTTGTTAATAGCGTAAGGCCAATCTGTTTTATCTTTCTTATAAATAGAGTTTATTCTAAATAAAAAAACAAAAAACAATTTCTATTGTCGACATAATATGAAAACGTCTTTAATCATATAGTACAGTCATATACAATTATGAAAAAGTGATACATATATAAAAAACTCAGCAATAGAGTGAAATAAATTTCAAAAATTAAAACTGTCTTAAAAGAAAGTTACCTGAACAGTGCAACACATAAAAAGAGAGAAAGGTTATGTAGGTAGAGGCCATGACAATGGTACAGCAAATTATTTCGATGAACGGCTGAACGAACTATCAAATACATTTTTATTTTTTTTAAATTTACTTAATCTCGAAACCTTGTATTAGCACTTCATAATTACGGATTACAAAAAAATTTAAAAAACTTACTTGAAAGGGAAAGCGATCAGCCTAAATGAAGCCGAAATTTTGGTTCAGAACGTAGACTAATCATACCAAAAATAGAAATACATTGTTTGCATTCATTTATTTATTCTATAATTAGTACAGAGAAAAGGGTATTAGTATACCTTTGTATCTAAGATTAAAATGCTAACGTTTTTTAATCTTTAGAATTAACTAAAGTGTATTTTTCAATTCCTTCAATTAGTTCACACTCTTCTTATACATACGTAGTAAAAATTATCAATCGTTAGTACAAAAGTTTCATTCTTCCACTCAAGTTTAATACATTTTTTTCAACCTTTAATGGATGTCACTGGGCGATATTATAGTTTTAGTCAAATAATAATTTATTAATTCAATTTAAAAGGAATTAATTTTAGCTTTAAATGGGAGAAAAAACCTTTCACGAAAGGGACAATATAGTTTTTTCGTCGCATTTGAATTAAAATAAACAACAACATATGATGTCAAAAATCAGCTGATTTTATGATATAGATTAATATAGTTATTACTGTTACTATTATAGATATTAAATTTAATGGATTATTATTTTTAGCTCTTCATTAGTGAAACGTTTCACAAAAATAGCAGGGTATGCAATATAGTTATTTTACACCATTAGGCTTATAATAATTGATCACATATGATTTCATAAAAGATCTGATTTTATGTTATAGGTTATGTGGTAGAACAGCTGTTTAATTGCATTTATTAGGTTACTTGTTTATATTATTGTAATTATTTATTAAAAAGAAACTAAAATAAAATATTTCTTTGTTGACCCTAGTCGGAATGGACTTTAAAACAATTTTCTTTATATTATATGTTTGTAAACAGATCTATATTTAAAAACAAGTAGAACGGGGAACATAAAGAAGTGTGCGCGTGAAGTAGATTACGTTAAACCGCTTAGGCGAGGAAGTATTTCATCGTGTCCCGGTGTTGACAGTTATATTGCATTTTGCAAAGTTTTGCTAATTTAGTTTAGGTTATTCACACAAAGGTTTAATTAAATCCTTCAGATAATTAGTTTAATTTTGAGTATATTTGTATAGGCCTAAAAACGAATGGGAAAAAAGAAAGGTAAGAAGTCCGAACAGCATTCCCTGAAATAAGGATGAAAGATTGAAAAGACGTATAGCCTACAACACCCTAATGAAAGTGATTCTTACGGAGGTATATGTGATTGATTGTAAAAGGCGATTAACCGAAAATATAAAAAAAGAGTTCACCAGAAATTCCAATGAAGCAAATATTACAGTGTAGAGAAGTCAGTAGCGATGAAATTTTTATAAAATCATATTAATAAGGTAGTCTTAGGTCCCGTTTCAAACGTAACTTTTCCTTATTTGTAAAGGATTCCAGGCGCCTCTTTTTTACCTTAAAAATGAAATATAATATAAAGGAATGAACAAAATGAAATCGAAAGGGGCTACACCCATTGTGAGGTAAACCGTTGGATGGAACAATATTGCTACGTCTAGCACCATTTCTGACCTACTGCGTTAATTCAGTTAGAATGCGTATAGCCTATAGAGTGCATGGGCATTAGTACTGCATAAAAAGCCAAGTAATTTTCCCGTCCATAGAGATTATTTTATATAAAACCGCCACATTCTTAATACATAAAACTCAAAAACCTCTAATCACAAATAATTGTGTTTTAACTGGATGTAAATTTCGATTATCAAGTAACCAGCCTCAAAAGCATGACAACAAGACTGTCTTTTTGGTTATTTCTCAGAGAACAGTTACTTGGTAATCGAAATGTAACCCTATAGCACGTTAAAACTTTTTTTTTTGAGGTCTTTGAGTAATATTTATTATTATTTAAACACATTTTATTCCAAATAAATAGTGACATTTTGATGTTCACAAGCCCACTCTCGTCACAAAAGTGACAACTCATAAGCATTCAATGCCTTCATTAGTATTATTAGACTTTATGTTGAGACTGACAGACTTATTTCAAGAATTTATTGATTTGATGTGATAAAAGTTGAGCACCTGTTATGTTAGTTTCAATTTAATAACCTTCATGATTAGGATTTTTCTCTTTTCGTACTGAAGGAATTTCATATATTAAATAGTTTCTTAAATACGATACAGCGTTCCCTAAAAACAAGTCATATAAATAAAAATTAAGTTTATTCCACCAAAAAATATGTTATTTTAGTTACTTTTTTTTAAGTAATACACTTAATATAAATAAAGTAATATATCCTATGCGTTGAAACAGCTGTTCTACCTCATAACCTATAACGTAAATTCAACTGTTTTATGAAATCATATGTAATCACTTATTTTTAGTCAAGTGCTATATTTCATAAATTGCTTCTAATAATAAATGCATCATTTAATATAAAATTAACATAATTAATTAACAAATATAATTTTTGAGTATAAATATAATTTCAAGAAAATATTGAAACTAATTGTCATCCATTACAAGTTTAAGAAAATATCTTGAGTGGATGAATAAAACGTATATTATTAACGATTGAAACGATATATATATATATATATATATATATATATATATATATATATATATAAAAATATATGAACTTAAGTATTTTTTGCAATGTCACATATTGCCGCTCTTAACATTATAAGGAATTACCTTCGTTACTCGCCTCCTGTTAAATGTGTAGACGAGGTATTAATTAAAATCCGGTTTCAAAGATTAATGTTTTGAATTCCAATTTGTTTCGTTGGTAATTAAAAATTAGGAATATACGTCATGTTTATTTACTAACGTTAAAATCGTTTGTGTTTTGAATATAAGGGTTGCATTGCTAAATATATCTCGGCTAGGATCTTTATGTATCTAGAATTAAAAGATATCTCAATTTGTCTCAGCCCAAGTTTAACCGAGAGTGTAATGATAAAGTATAGAGTACATACAAAGTTTTACAAATGTAAAAATCTAGCTAAAAACTGAATTCTATCGATAATAAATAATAAAACTTTAATAAACATAACCCAACAAAATATTACAAGAGGTAAACATTGCTAACAAAATTATCGTTGTTACGGTATGTTTCAAAAAAAAAAAAAAAAAAAAAAAAAAAAAAAAAAAAAAAAAAAAAAAAAAAAAAAATAGTACTGAAACTTAATCACCAGTGGTTGAATGACCGATATATGGCCATTTTTGATCATTTTATAGGAGACCTCAGGAGGTTAGGTGTGCACGAAACCTAACATTTCAAAGTGGTTCCAGGAAAATGGCGGAACCAACCACACTGTCTTAGAGAACATTGCTTCCCTTCAAAAAACTGTTTGCAACCGCCTCATCTCCCTTAGAAAAAAATTTCCTTTTCCAACAAATTCAATCGATTTTACAACACCTGACTGCGGAATTCTCCGACTGCGGAATGAATAAGGAGAAGAACTTTCTTCATGACCCACCAACCACCACCGTCCAACTACTGGAAAAAATATCCATGTGTATAACAAGCACTGAACAATCTTACTTCACCAGAATGATAAAGCAAAAACTTTCCATAGCGTTAAGACTGTTGCCTCAATTTATCGGAAATCACATAGAATATGTCTATACCCGAGTCTAACCGATTTAGCTTCTTCATACTTGTATGTGTTTGTAAAATGTAAACTAAATAATTGAAATAAAATAACATCTTACAAGTGTGTCAGTACTGTTTATTTTGGTGCTTACGGTATATAGTCACAGAGATAGAAGTGACATTTTTCCATTTTTTGAGGTAAGTGCAATTTCAGGCAATTAAAGTATAGGAAAATGTTGTATCGAGGAGAAATAAAAATTATATCCCCTCGTGTTAATACCTGGGAGGAAATATGTTTACAATTATTCTGGGTCATATATATAGAACATGTTTTTACGCGAATGTAACCGATTTAGTATTTTTGTCTTTTGTGTTATTTTGTAAAATTATGTAAAATAAAATAAAATGAAATACAAAAACATCTTAAACTTTTGAATTTTGTAGTCTATTACGTTTGGTGAAACTTAATAAAAGCCTAATGTAAAAGTGATTTTTCTTACAAGTGTTTCATGACTGTTTATCTTGTTGCTAATGGTACAATAATATAACCCTTAATCAGTTAAAACTTTCAATTTGTATTACTGTTCAAGTTTGTCCTTGAAGAAATGGTAAACTTGTTTAACTATTCTATAATGTATTTTACTTCAGATGTGTTCAAAATATGTTCACAAACTTATCTGTTTCACCCTATTTCACGTATTGATCAAAGTAAAAGGCTTAACGATAAATCTACTCAAGTAGAGTAGCTGAAAGATAAAGTCGTCGCTAAAGAACTCTCTGAGGAATGCCCAAAAACACAATTCAATACAACTTTCGGAGTATACTCCCGGCTATCCTTTATAAGTAACTGGCTTCCACTTTAGAAACGACAAAGACGATTTCTAAAAGAAACCACCAAGGAATACTCTGAACACTTAATCAAATAGAAGATGTTACGTCAAAACATTCTTCTAAAAATATTGTCTGCCGCAAACAAGAAAAGCAATTTCTTTATTAATCGTTCCCTATGGAATTATTTGATTTATAAATCCATTATTTCATCAAAGACACTGAATTTTAGCGTTTGAAAAATCATTTACTGTTTACAGAGTGAGCTAAGAGTAAATTCATATTCTTGTAACTTTTAAATACAGTGAATGTTACACTGGTATATAGGAGTAAAAGTTAGGAGTAAATGTTTTCTTGCTACTTTCATAACAATTTATTTATTTTTTTTTAATTTATAAAAGTGTAAAACATGAATTAATTTAATTAATAATAGCTTTATTACATCCCTCTGAGTTTATCTTCTTTTAGGTTAGTAATTTTGGGGCAATAATTATTTGTATAAAACTTTGAAGATATTTGTAATCCAATAAGCTTTACTAAATTTCGAGATGCAGAGCGGTCGGTTTTAGTCCCAAATTATAATGCTCCTCTCTTTAACAGGAGAAGGATAAAATATTATTGGAAGTCTTATTTTTATTACTTTTTCAGGAGAATAGAACTATAAACTATAAATATAAAAGGAATATTAAATGAGTCGTTTACCTATTGTGAGTCGTTTCTAGAACTTATGCTTTATCTCTAACTGGTTTCCTCAGGAAGCTAGCATTCGGCCAGATGCAGTTCGTCGTTTGCAAGGAAGACCTCTTCTCTCTCAACGACTCGCTAGTGTGTGTCTCTGTCTACGACGGTTCATATTTCCTTTTATAAAACTATAGCGGAAATATCGATCTTTACCCGGTCAGTTGTTTTATCATCCACCAACTGTCGGTCTCTCGCGGCGGTAATTAGAAGAGTTTGCTCTCAGAAGTATTTGGCGGTAAAATACTAGTTTGGCGGTAATATATAAAAAAACAACGTTACAATATATATATATATATATATATATATATATATATATATATATATATATATATATATATATATATAGAGAGAGAGAGAGAGAGAGAGAGAGAGAGAGAGAGAGAGAGTGAAGGAGCATTTCTTATGAAGCTCTATATTTTGCCAAACGCAGGTCGTGATTTAATAAATGAAACAATCTTATAAGCAATATATTTTGAATGCAATGCCTAATGCACATACTATTTAATTATCAAAACTCAAATTCAGTTATAACCTAAAAAAGCTATAATTTTAAAATTATTTGAAAAAAAGTAATAATAATTATTAAAAATATGCACAGTAGATTTTATTCGATCGTATTAAATACTGTGTTTTCAATCGATTTTTAAAAAGTAATACAATTACTCAAACTAATCGATGAGTGATGTCCTATCTAGACGTACAGATAAGTATTTAAAAATATTTGATAACTGATCAACATCATTTACTAAAAGTGTTTTGTTGTTTATTTCCTTATCATTATGAGTGGACATGCTGATTTAATACAGTGAATATTTCAGTAAAATACCATCTGGAGATATTAACAAAATCAGGGATTTTTCGTAAGTAATATATATACATTTGTTAGTACTTAGAGTAAAGGTACAGTAGTTAAAACAATATTAATATAGGCTCTATAACAGGCAATAAGCGGTCATTGAACAAGCATTAGGCCATCATTTAACAAGCATTATTCAATCTTTGAATAAGCATTACGCAATCAGTGAAAAAGCTTCAGATGCGTATTGAGCAAGCATTGCCCAATCATTGAAAAGCATTAGACAATAATTTAACAAGCATAAGAAATTATTGAATAAGCATAGATCCATCAATTAACAAATATTAAGTAATCATTAAATAAGAAAAATACAATCATTGTACGAAATTTAGACAATTATTAAACCAGCACCAGTCAAACAATTATCAAACATTGAGCAACCATTAGACAATCATTCAACAAATATTAAAAAATCGTTGAATGAGCTTTGGGCAATCATTAAAGAAGCATCAGATGATTATTGAAGAAACATTAAGCAATCATTAAAAAGTATTAGGCAACCATTGGACATGCATTAATTAGTCATTGAACAAGCATTAGGAAATCATTGAACCACCTTAAAGAAATCATTAAATCAGCGTCAGGCATTCAGTGTCAAATCGTTATTGAACTCATTAACTATCAGTTAATCATTGAATAAATATTAGGCAATCATTGAACAACCACTGAATGAGCATTAGGCATTCATTTTGCAAATATTAGGCAATCATTGAAAAGCATTAGCTTAACAATATATAATCATTCGGCAATCATTGAACAGACATTAAGAAATTATTGTACGAATGTTAGAAAATCATTGAACAAGCATTACTCAATCATTGAACAAGGATTATGCAATAATTGTACAGGCGATAGGCAATCAGTGACAAAGCAACAGACGATCATTGAACAACCATTAAGCAATCATTGAAGTAGCATTAGGCAATCATTGAACAAGCATTACTCAGTCAATGAGAAAGCATCAGAGAATCATTAAACAACCATTGGGCAATTCTTTAACAAGCATTAGGTAATCATTGAACAAGCATCAGCCAACCAATGAACAAACATTATGCAGTCATTGAACAAGCTTTTGGCAATCATTGAACAAGCATTAGGCGATCTTTGAACATTGAAAACACTCAAAATAGTCGACTCTTTACAAGTGACTGTAATGTTCTTTTCTCTTATGTTCAAAGAAACGTGCACGACTCCTATTATATCATAACTATAGATAAAACGACGCATTTGGATTTCCTTTCACACTTTCTCTGATTTATCCTCCGCAAATGGTTATACCGCCATGCCAGTGTGAAAAAAAAGCATGAGTCTGTTGCATGACACACCTCTTCCCGAGATAAATAACTTTCAAGCTATCAACAACACTTGTCGAAATGTTATAATAAGTCGACAGGCAACATGTACAGTAACATACTGCAACTATTTCAACCACTTCAAACTTATTTCTTTCAAATATTCACTAATATAGTTTTAAAACAATGACTACATAAGGTACTTATGTATACATATTAGATACAATAAGTATATATTTAAGAAACAGATGTAAATCGTAACTTATCGAACTGAAGACAATGAATGATTCACTAAGCATTTTCTATTATTGAAATATGTAAACCAATTATCAAAGTATTTACACTTCTTAAATTAAACAGATCAAACATTAGTGATATGTTTTCTCCTTAGCAGCAGAAATACTTCAGCAACTCAGGCAGTAAATTCGAATCTAAGTTATTACGTCATATATATTTCTGTATTTTTAATTTTCCTTATCAAATTAGCAAATGAACATTTATAGAAACAACTGTTTCATTTAAACAGAGTAACTTACGTCATTAGAGAATTCAAGTAAGCCAAACACTTGCCAATGTTTAAAGTGAGTAAAACATAAATAAATGAGGCACAAGTTACGTCTGATAAGTCCAAGATCAATTTTTAGTTTTGTTCTTCCATCTTTATTTTAGAACAAAGTTTATCACACAGACGTTTTGTAGAGTATTTTTCCTAAGATTCAAATCATAAAGTTGCGTGTAATGTTTATATTATTATAAAACTTGTCGCTGTACTATTGTAGTAAATCTTATCATCTTTGTTCGGTATTTCCCTCGGTTCTTTCTCTCGGTTGTTTATTAGCTTATTTATTTGATTAATTTGTCTTTTCCTCAACCTAATGTAATGTACTATATCTCTCATGTTCTATAATCTTACTAATTCTTTGTTGCAGAATAAATACAGATTTATGTAACTTCTGTTTACTTTCTCAAAGAGTAGAAATATATTCCTCTGAATTTGGACTTAAATACATTTTATAAAAATATTGTTTTTTCGCATTCAGAACTTATTTCATTATTTATTAAATAAATAAAATTATATCAAACAATTTATAAGTTATAATGCAACAAAGTTTAAGGGTTTATAAAATAATCGGACTATATTTAATTCCACTTATATATTTCTACGTCATAAAATCATGTAAGACCTGTAAGATATAATTTTTATCCGCATTCGCCGAATCGTTTAGAGCTTCTTACGTTATAACGGAATAAAAGAATCATTTATCAAACCGGAATAAATAATTTCCAGTAAACTTTCTGGCGTAAGCGAACGACGATACCGAAAATTTAGATTCCATTTTGTAGAATTTACAGGCCTTAACTGTTAATATTTAGAAACTTTAAAGTTTTTACAAGTTGCTAAATAGTGATAAGCTTTATTATGTTGAAAAATAACAAAACATTGAGAATTTTTGGAAATATACTTTGTATCAGTTTTGTGAGATGAATACATTGTGAACTTAAGGATACTATCTGCAATTTTACATTTCATATTATCTAATTTTTATTAATAACTTCAATACAAATTGTTAAACTATAGGTTATGACTATGTTATAGTTTATTTGGTGAAACATTTGTTTTAACACATAGGCTATGCTACTGTTTTTATAATACTTGTAATATTTAATTAAAAGTAACTAATATAACATTTTTCTATATTGTATTAGTATTGTAGGTAGGTATTGCCTTACCTACTTTTAACTTTTCGTACGAAAAAATTTAAATTAAAGATAATGTAAAAGTTCAATATATTTTTGTAGCAGAAGTCCTAGTATAATTTAAAATTTAAATACTCTATAAAAACAAAAAATTACAAATGGTTTAATTCCGATATCTCATGCTCTTTTTCATACAGGCTGATATACATATATTCATCTATATTTTAGATTTAATTGAGCAATTTAATACATCTTATTAAATACTGTAATTGAGAACAACATTTAGGTAATTAACACTTCTGTTCTTTAACTAAAAAATAATTCAGAGAAAAATGAGATTTTCTGATATTTTTATCATCCCCGTGTAAATATTTGTCAGTTTGAAACCCAAAATTAAAGCAAATTTATTAAAATGAAATGAAACTTTGTATTAAATGAAATTAATTTTAAAATGTTTTTCATAACAACTACATCTGTCGACATCCCCATACTGTATACTCAGGCCTAAACTATTCACCATGTTTAAACACACAACGTTTCAACAGTGTGTAAACCTCAGTAATCGTAACGCAAACCTATTACACAGATTTATAACAAGTGATTGAGTTTGGTGTTTACCTTAGTGGACGTAGATAAAAAACTATTACAAATATTGCCAGTTTTGATAACATTTTAAAGAATATATATAGAAAGACAACTATGCAGGCCTATCTAATAATAACACTCATAAAATAATTAATATTTGTATTAGGTAATATGTAAAGAAAAACTAATGCCTTAACAATGAAATTACGATATTTCTATAGCAACGGTAATAAAGAAATTATAAAGAAAATAAATCTTTCAACAATTTGGAAAATTTCTTTTAATTCTTTTATTATTAATTTCGTTTTTGAGTGTATGGTTTGTTCTTAAAATAAATGGTTACTTTTATATCATTTATAATAATTATTTGATCTCAGTCATAATTCTTTGAAAAATCGATTGATAAATAATAATAACATATTGTTTAGAATATGTAAAAAATATTCTAATAACAATGAAATAACTACGTTTCTATAGCAATGATGAATAGAGGAAAATAAAAGCTTTGTCTGCCAGTAAATGATTTTTTTCATAAAATAAAATTGTTGCTGTTATGTTATTTATAATTATTATTTTATTTTGTTCCTAAGTTTATTACCTGTTAAGTTTATTTATTACCTGTTACGTTAGTTAACATTTGAAAACCGTTGCAATAGTTGATTTTCTTTTCTACACGTTTTAAAAGTTGTTTAATTATAGGGATACTTGAATTTCTCCAAAATATGTTACGCGGATCTTAGCTGTCTGAGTATAAGCATATAAACGATAGAATATCCAAAGCCTGATAAATAGCTACCAAAATATTAGAGGATATTATAGGCAATGGTTGAAACTAACCTTAATTTGTATTTCAACTTTACTTAACTGGTAATATTAAAATGGGAAATAATAATAATAAATAACACTGCTGTTACTATGTTTTAAGTTACTACTGTAACACACCGTTACTACGGTATTAAGGTAGATATCTATACCTAATTTATATAACATTCTTTCACACTTCAATGATTATAATTGTTCATATATTTTGTAAACAATGAACAATATACATCCACTCTGTTATTGCTTTCAAAAACTAATAAACTAATATAAAACCAAGGGAATTTATTTGTCCTTCAACTACGCTACTCATAAGGACATATAATAATATGATGATACTGCCTACAAACGTGATTCCATGAGCCCTCTAAATCTTTTACCGTGTTGTTTATGTCCTTACATTACTAAAACATAAATCCACAAAACTTTCCTAAGTTTTCTAAGTGATAATAGCTTGGAAAAACTGTAGAGTAAAATTTATTATAAATAAATAAACCCTCTCAAACCAGAAACACTTTTATTCAATTCGTGTTGTACGATCCGATTCGAAATCATTCTTCAACAGTGGAAGTTACTATTAGACTAACTAGAGATTATATTTCTTAGGTATATTTTCAAATACACGTGATCTTGAATTTGTATGAAATTATTTCCTGTAACTTAAATTGAATTACGCTTAGTGTAACAGATGAAAGTAGGCAAAAATGTGTTGTCTGTAATATTAAATGTTTACTTTCGCACTTGACTGTTATTTATTCATGGCAGAGCCTGTACTGTAGTGTATTGTTACGCGGATGCTAGTGTGCGTGCGTTAGCGAAAAGAACCTTTTACCCGTCTCTGCTTGTTCAAGATGCAATTTGTTTCAACCATGCCGTGGTCTTTGGTTGAAGAAAGGATAACATTGGTTAATAACCGATGGAATGTACCTGAAAATCTCAATATTACTCTGGGTTTATTCCACGTAAAATGGGATACGTTACATCTCTGCAACTGCTTCGGCATTCTAGAATCGTTTTTCATGGAAGTGTTTAAAGATAATAGTGTTTTTGTTTCCACTCAAAACAAGGTAATTTTGAGGTTATATTATTAAGGTGAAACCATCAACAGTTGAAGCGCGACTGGTGTTGTTTTTCTGTTTGCTAGAAGTATGCTGGAACATTTCTGGAAGTCTACATGGAGATTGTTTGATTGTAGATATTAATCATTGCTATTTTAATATACTCAAGAAAATTTGATTTTTTGTAACGGAACTTTCGAAACGTATAAGGCTTCTTATTTTAGGCGTTTTTACTGATGACACAATCGGTATTTTATACAGACAATTCGCCATTTTCGTTCATGAGCAAGCAAATATAAAAAAGAACTTATTATTGCCAGTCCCTTGAATTTTCCGTTGCTGCAAATTTTAAAAATACTTGAGTTGTAAAAAGGCTTTAGTCTGAAATGACCATGAAGTGAGGGATTGTAGTGTCCTCCAAACATCTATATTATATGATTATTTACAATTGTTCAATTTAAGGGTTAGATTTGTCTGATAAACTTAACAATATGTTTTCTGTTTGACTGTTTGTATTATATTATTTTATAATTTTGAGACGGCTCAAAAACAATAAATGAATAAAAAAATTTTATGCTCATTTGTACTTTTGTGTTTATTGTAAACTTTTATTTTGGAGAATATATGATTATTTTAATTGCTTGTGTGGCTAGTTTCTAACCATAATTAATTATTTCAATAAATGATTTAGGGTATTTATATTAAGTTCCAACAATTTTTTTTAAAATTCGTTAATATATAATTTTAAATAATCTGTGCATTTTAACAATGCTGTGAGTGATTGCCAACTTTCTATTGACTTATCAAGAAATTAGAATTTTCGTACGCTATATGAAAATGTTAATCTTTTAATTATTCAAAATATTTTAATTACTGTTATATTTTATTTGTTCAATTCCTTTTATAAGCTCACACTCTTCTGATATATATCTTTAACCAATTTTCAATCGGCTATAAAATACGTTTTTATTCATCCTATCAAGTAGTTATAGGCTACATTTCCTTTAACCTGTAATCGATGACAATTGATACTGACACAATTTTTGTCTAATATTTATTTATAATAAATATTGTATACAAGCTAATAACTCTATCGGTAGTAAACCAAATGACTACGTGTTTGGAATTCAGTACGTTAGCACTGAACCAACTTTACTAGAGCTATAAATCTGTTATATAAAGGTGTGTATGAAATTAAACTAGAGATGAATAGAATGAGAAATTATAGACTACCATCAGCTTCAAAAATTATAAACGAATGAGGAAGCTAATAAATAGTAACAAACAAAAATAACAGTCAAACACCTACTGTATGGAGAAGAAAATGAAAAATTGCAAGGAAACTCAATTTGTGTTTCGCCACAATATTGGGATTCTGTCATATGTATATCTATTTATTCAGAATATAATTACAAAATTTGTTGTCCTAGGTAGTAATTGACTTGAAAATATTTTTTTACGTTTCTTGTTATACAAATAATTTAGGAAAAAATACACTGTCTTAGGGGACAGAGTTGAAATGTATACTCTTGAATAAAAAATCATGTATAGACAGATCTAAATTATTGATTGTATTTTTATTGACATATTTAATTTTATTTGGTTATAATACAATACTTTAGGCATTGATTTATTTAGAGTTAATATTGAAGTATTTTAGTACAATACCATGTATATAATACACCCTATATTTAGTTTACTATGTTTTGTTAAACTATACATTCAACAAAGATTTTTCAAAGTAGACTCAATATTTCACCCTTTTAAACGCATCGTAATGTTTCTTTTTCAATTCCTCCTATTAGTTCACACTCTATATAGTCTGTGTTTGTTCTAATTTTCAATCGTTAATAAAATATTTTTTATTTATCCACCCAAGTTCAAATGAATGTTGTAAAGTTGTAGTGGATGAGACTTGATTTTATTACAGTTTTTTTTCGACAAATATTAAATTAAATAATTTTTTTAAATATGTTTTATTTTATATATTAGATCAAATTTTCACAAAAAGGGCAAGGTAAGCAATACAGTTATATACGAAATAACTGGTAACTTATAATTTCATAAAACAGCTGATTCAAAGTTATAGGTCACGTGTTAGAACAGCAGTTTTAATGCGAAGGTTATGCTTCTTTATTTATAATAACGGTAATTATTTAATAAAAAAACACGAAAATAAAATTTTGCTTAGTTGATCTAAGTAGGATTTGACTATAAAACATTTTTGTTTCTATTATTTGTTTTTAACAAAAGTACTTTTTATTTTAGCCGGCTCGCCTGTACACATTACGTTTTACACGGAGAAAAATCTTAAGCAACACGCGCTAGATGTTCTCACTCATTGGTTTTTATATTGTATTCAAAATTAGGCGGTAATATGCAATTTCATTTTTCAGCTGATTTTACGTTAAAAGTCGTGTTGTATTATTTTATTTATTGTACATTTTTAAGTTAGTGTCTTATTATTACACATTTTTATCATTAGATAAATATAGTAATTTATTTAAATAATTAAATCAAAATTATAAATTATAATTATTGCGTTTTATATAATTTTTTTAATTATTCACAGTAAAATTTATTATTCTTTATTATTTTTATTATTATAAAACCATTTTATTTTATGGATTTCGTAAAAATCGAAGATGACCCTACTAGGTTTCATTAAAATTACAAGAAGAAAAAGAACAGATTGTCTGCAATTGTAAAATAAAACTTATTTTTAATTATTAGCTGTATATGTTTACTATTTGTATCTACCTTTTTCTAATTAACAAAAACATGTTATATGACCAGAATATTTATGTAATCTCATTAAATTAAACAGTAGACGTCACTAATTAGACTCTTATAATTATTGTGAAAGAGGAGAAACGAATCTCAAAACTTTAAGATAATTAGACAGCGCTTTATTCCGTGAGAGACCGACTAGAGACGGAAGGAGATTCCGTTAGACAATTTATTTGAATTAAAATTAATCCTACATATATTTAAAAAATAAATATATTTGGATTTGAGATATTGCAATGATATAAATGAGATTTTAACCGTTTAAACAGAGGTTGAGGTATTGTGCCTCCAAGAATGTGTACAATGTTTATTTAATGAATGTTTATTTACGTACTGAGAATGTTTATACAAATAATTTTGAAAAGGACAAAATGAAAGGATTAGTGACAACGACCATTTGTTCTTTGCAAAAGGTTATTCCTCTGAACACGAACAGAATCTACATTCCAGTAATAGAGCAAAGTTGTTTATTTTTGCTGTGAATATCTACGATCTCTATTCATTCTTTATTAAGTTAGCAGGTGTTCTTACTTCTTACAAGATAAGTTAGTCAACTATATCTTCTTTTACAAATGAATCGGTGAAGTGTAAAATAAATGACAATTAACATAGAAGTAGTATTTTACAGTACATGTTAATAGTACTGCAGGTACAGTCTCTGCCTAGAAACAAGTAATATAAAACGTTTTAATGTCATATCGTGTCTAAATTAAAACAGAAACATTTTATTTTAGTGTTTATTTATTTTATAATTATAATTATATAAATATCTACACGCATATGTTACAATAACAATGTTAAGTGGTAAAATAGAGCGAATTTTCTTGCAATTTTCCATTTTCATTTCTTGCACTTTGCATTTTTATTTTTATTTATATGATTTTTTTATTTCGTTGCTTACATTGTGTTGTAGTTTCCTTACGCTTTCCTTTTCCACTGTCCGTTTGTGAAGCAAGGTTCGATTCCATTATTCTAGTTCGTTTGTTATTTTATTCTTTTGTTCCTGTTTAATCCTAGAGTATTATTTATGCTATTGTGTGGTAGGCATGAAATATCGAAAAATGCTGATACTGAGTTCGAATCCAAACTAGTCCCCTCAAATTTTAATAACTTAATTATTGAATAAATATTTTTAAAACTGTATTGACACCAATTTTTATGAACTACATATTAAGAACATTGTATTATACAATAGGTATTCGAACTTTATTTGATGATAAAAACGTATGTAAAAGACGAATGACATTATGTACAAGGTATATATCATATGAGTGTGAGCTAATAGAACAAGTTTAAAAATCATTGAAATAGTGGAAATCATTTTTTAAATAAGATATTTATGAAAGAAAGAACTATAGACATTCCTAAAATGGCAATTGGAGAATTGAAGTTGTTTGTACATAAAAATCTAAGTTTATGAAACTACCTTTCTGGATTCAAAATCAAATTTTCACTTACCAAAGAATCCGTTTATTTACCTATTTTTGTAATATAAAATGATGTTTCCTTCAATTTTCTTCAAATTATAGTTACTCGAATTTCAGTTCTAATCTCAAGCTGTTTATTGGGAACTCATAAATAGAGCTTTGGATGTATGTGTGAAATAACGTGTTTTTTTCTATATGAAGAGCAAATCAGGCAACAGAATTAACCTGGAGTCCCACCGCCGTACTTGGGTATCCAGTTTCCATCCAGATAAATGTCAATTTCCGTCTGAAATACAATTTTTAAATTCATATAAAATGAGTTTTAAATTCATATTATTAATCCCAAGTGGTATGATTGTATCAGATCAATATTGCTTTACCTAGAACAGTTTTTAATTAGATATCGAAATCTTGTTGCTGTTCATGACGAACTGACTGTTAATTACTTAATAAACATTTGCTATTACTTGCGACCCGACGTTTTGTTAACTAAAGTTTGTTAAATTGTTAACTTACACTTAGGGGGAACGTTTTCGTCTTATGAATTCAGCCTAGGAGGAAATTAACACCAAGGCAAACTAAAAAGAATCCCTCAATGCATTGAATCTGAAAATAGAACAATAACGGTATACCACGTGACTACTGATATTCCACACAGCTGGCAGTCTACTACAATACCCAGTTCAATTGATGCTCGACAATTATGATACTATCAATCTTTAAAAGTTAACTCTCATAGATACCAAGTAAAATTGTTGTTTAAGTACATCCAGAGAAAGTGATATATATATATATATATATATATATATATATATATATATATATATATATATATATCATAAGTGAAATAATAATTTATTTGTTGTGGTACTTCCTGAAGCCGCTTGGGACACACACTGTTACGGCCTAAAAGCAACCTATCTCGTACTGAATCGCTTTCTAAAGTGTCTTTAACCACTATATTTATAGCGTAATATCTTTAAACAATAGATAATTAATAAATTAAACAACTGAAAGATAAATTTTAAAGTGAAAAAGAACAAACTCTAAACCTAAACAAAAAGTACACAAACTACAAATTAAATGAACGAAATAACTTATAGATATAATTAGGAGAATATAACAACAAACTCAAAACGTAAGCAACAATGAGTTTCTTGTATATACTTTTTATGGAAGTGATAATAAGTATAGAGAAATTGCATATAGACTAATTACATATAATATTAGGAAATAATCATTCATTAAACTTTAATTCGATTGTTCTGATATAATAATTTATAATTTGTAAAGAATAAATAAGGTTAGTGTTCGCTTAGTTTGTAATTATACCGTTGTCTAAAGCAAATATTATAAACAAGTAATAAAATAAAAAATTTAGTTATGTCCTACCTAATTCAAGAAAAAAAATATTTTATTTACTTTTTATTTTATAATTACAACTAACATAAATATGAATATACATATGACAGAATCACAATATTAATTACCAAATTAGAAAGAAAATTTTTATCCAGTTTCCCATTTTCTTCTCTATACAGTATATGGTGCTTTACTATTATTTTTGTTTGGTACTATTTTGTCGGTTTCTTTTTTATAGTTTCTAACATATAAATCTGATGAGATCTAGACCTTCTCATTCTATCCATCCCTACATTATTCCAAGAAACCGCTCTCTTAAAATATCATTTCAATATTGAAGAGATATGTTTCTAGTTATGGGAAAATTAGCTTAGCGCCAAAGTTCTGGATTCCAAACATGTAGTCATTCAGGTCAAATCCTACATAGACAAAAACCTTTTTAATTCAATTCATGAATAAATATTTGCTAAACTGTATTAACATCAATTGTGATTCACAACAGTTAAAAAAAACAAAGTACTACATTTTAATAATCACTGAAAACTCGTACAAGATGTATATCATAAGAGCGTGAGCTAATAGAAGGAATAAGTGAACATTGAGAAATATTTGATAAATAGTGAAAAAATTGAATAATAATTCCTCATTAAGTAATGTATTCACTTACTAATCACGACTTAAAATGAAACAACTTCATTCGTTATCCAACGTTTTACGTTCTTTAGGTCATGTTCATTTCCAAAACAAACTAATTATAATGGCTATATGGTCTCAAAACGGCTAAATCTCAATAGTAGGTTTTCTGAGACACTCAGTAGGCTATAGACTGATAAAAAAATGAAACAGAAATTTGTTTGAAAAAGTCTCAAAATCTATTCAATATTGATTTTATTAAGTTTAAAACTTTTTACAGCATACCTCTTGAAAGTTATTTTAACGGCGAATCGATACCCTTTACGTATTCGTGAAAACACAAAGTTCACAACTGCAATTAAAATCTCTTGTCTAACTTTCTCGTGATGATAAAACCTTTTCTAAACATGGACTGGCAATTTACACCCGTGTTAAATAAAGTTTGACAGGTTACAAACTGATTATAGGAAATTGCAACGACTAGCTCTCTTGTTATTTCAGTGAAATAATAACCATTTAACAACGTGTAAAACAATATTTTGTCTCTAATTTTGGCAACAATTGTGAAAAACGTTGAGGATATATAGTTTATAGGTTACACGCTACATAATTTTATTATACTAAAAAAGAATTAGACTAAAGAAACACAATTGAAAAAATATATATAAATGTATAAATTTTATGTATTCACGAATATATTTTTTAATTGATAATAATGAATTTGTGTATAAGTACTTAATGCAAATTATAATTATAATGATTTTTTTACTAAAACTTGAGTCAAACACTTTATAAGTTTTTAAAATATTAAACAAAACATTTTTGTTAAAGTCTGTAATATACATAAAAAATTAAAATAATATAATATGAAACTTTAAAAAATGAAACTTGAAGATATAACATGTGGAAGTGATAGCAGAATCTAAATATTTTGATTATATAATTAAATAATACTTTACTAAGTCAATATTTAAAGAGCTTACTTACTGACGCGTTTCGATACAGTCGTTCCATTTGCGAGTAGAGACTTTGATTCGTAAGAGGAACGATTGTTTTGAATCGCGACAGTAAGTAAGCTATTAAGTATTCACATAGTTCAGTAGATTCACTATTATAAGTATAAATCAATCAGTGAATTCAAGATGATTGAAACAAGCAACCTTAATATTAAATTGTTTTGGATTCAATAAGGTTTAAAAAATGTTGCTTAAATTTTATATGAAAGTTGTTTTAACTTTTGAGTATAAACGCAATTACTCAAATGGCTTTTAACATGTAAGTCAATACCAAACATATTTGGGCTTTTCTTTGTGGTTACAGATTATTCAAAAATTAAATGTTTTAAATGAGGAGGAAGGAGGTGGGGCAGAAGCGCAACAAATAAGTTCTCTGTAAGGTCTAACAAACACAACACTTTAATCAGGTCTGCGGTTTTTATAAATTCTCATTAGGCAGTAAAATTCATTATTTCATAGTGCTTACAAAACAAGTAATATAAAAAAAGAATTTGTTAAAGTCGATTTCTACTAAGGTTGTCAAAGACAAATTATATATATATATATATATATATATATATATATATATATATATATATTATCTTGTTTAATAGTTTAAAATTATTTATTACTCCTCAGAATCACAACATTAGGTGACAATATATAAAGTTAATTTCCTTGCAATTTTCCACAAGAACACAAAAACGCACTGTACACTAGTATTGAATTCATTTTCGCAAATCCCCTCATGAACTCTAAACACTCATGCAATAGTATGGAAAATAACATGAGCATCCTCCACACATGACACAAAGGCCATAAATTAAACACACTAGAACAATATGAAATATACAGAAATAGCAACACACATAAAAATGACATCCTAAATGGACAAACACGGCACTGATAACACATACTCCTCAATTAAATCACTTCTAACTTTCAAAAAATGGTACCAAAGAAGCACAACTGCAGCAATCCTAGCGGCAAAAATACTAGGCTGAAGTAGTCGTAAGACAAAAACGTCTCCTCGAAGTGTAAGTTGATAAATTAACAAGCTTTATTTAACAAAAGGTCGGGTCGCAAGTAATAGCAAAAGTGTAATACGTAATTAACACCAGCTCGTCAGGATCAGCAACAAGATTTCAATCTTTAAAAAAATTTATTTAAACTTAATTGAATGAATAAAAACGTGTGTTATTAACGACTGATATTTTGTACAATATATATATATATATATGGAGAGTGTTAACTAATAAAAGGAATTGAATAATGAACATCTCTCACAGGTATTGATACATTCGACATTCTTAAAATCGGTTCCAAAGGTCGAAATAAAAACAGTGTGGTTTTCCTGAGAAGCTAGCCATAGGATTGGGTTAGGAGGATAGTTAATTTTTTCGAACCAGAGTTGGACAAAAAATTCAGATTTTAATGCGAAAAATAAGCTAGCTGTTTAGCCCGTTGAATGAGTTTAGTGTAAAAGTAAGGGGAAGAAACCATAACGTTTTAACAATGCAAAGGTTTTTGTAATTTATGACTTTTATAACCTTTTTAAAAATAAATTATATTATCAAATAACATGAGCATATGTTACTTTTCGTTATCTGTATATAAAATCTAAATGAAATCAAGGTTACAGTATTGGAAGTCTCTTATTTCTGGTATCGCGTTCAAAACTACTTTGCGTCACTCGAAGCGTAACAATTGCTGCGAATAAATGCTGTAAAACCTATCCATGTAGCAATTTGCTATGAGTTAATCCTGTTGAAGTTTAAACCTATGCATTTGAGCATGAACTGTCGGAATATTTTACCTGCAGCATTCATAGCAAACGAATTTAAATATCTGCAGTTGACAGCGTCTGGTAATTACTATCGGATGACCTGGGTCACTATTTCTGTGTGCATAAATTAAATCCTTGCATGTCCAGTGTTCGTATAATTTACTGTATCAAAAAAATCCATAGCCATTGATTGCATCATTCGTAAACTAGAATTCACAAAGTTTATTAAACAATGCAATAGTAAGCACACTTATATATATATATATATATATATATATATATATATATATATATATATATATATATATAGAGAGAGAGAGAGAGAGAGAGGGAGAGAGAGAAAGAGAGAGAGAGAGAGAGAGAGAGAGAGAGAGAAAAGAGAGGGAGAGACAGAGAGAGAGAGAGAAAGAGAGGGAGAGACAGAGAGAGAGAGAAGGAATAATATACTAATAATAATGGTATATATTTTTTATTATTATTCATATTTTAAATAATTTAAAAATAATATTAATATAATAACTTAAATATATTTATTTATTTATTCAATATTATTGTTATTAATTTGTAATATATTATTTAATTCATATACTTAAATATTAAATTTATTTGTTTTTATAACACAAATCAAAAATCATTATTTTTAGATAGATTATATTCCATAAGCCTTTGTTCTTACCTCTCTCTCTTTGCTACTTTAATTTTAGCAGGTTGAAGGTTTTACACTTATTTTGCTGAAGATAAGAAATGTTTAAGAGGTATGAAGTGACTATTATAAGTAAATATAAGTTCATTGCGGGTAATTGCTGCCTCGAACACAGTCAAGCTGCTGTAATATTTCCACAAGATATAGTTATTGATATTAGCAGGTTGCCTATTTTCTACTGGAAAATATTCAATTAATAAAGTTGTTTAGTATATAGAGATATTTCTTAGAAGGCATTTCCTTAGAATGTATATATTTAGGTTTTAGGTAGAATAAAAATGCAAAATTATCTAGTATAACCGTTATGTACTTATTTGAAGAAAATACAATTATGAAGGGTAAACGTTTGTTGGAAATAGTTGTCAAAGTCCACGGTACAGCATATGTCTAAAGGCACTTACTTATATACAAGTAATATAATTTTTTTAATGTCGATTCCTACTTAAATCAACACACGAATTTTTGTTAGTTTTATTAATTTAATAATTAAAATTAATATAAATATGTCAGAAGAACAAAAACAAGTGACAAAACCAAAAGCGAATCGTTTTTTGCGATTTTCATTTTTCTTTCTATGCATGTGTTGCATTTTTTTTATTTGTTACTATTTATACGCAAGTGACAAACACTTGCATTGTATCCTAGTTTCTTTTCGGTTTCCGTTCACATTGTCCATTTGTGAAGCAAGGTTCAATGCCGTTAATCCATTATGTTTGTTTATTTTACTCTTTTCTTTAATTCTTCATTCTAGGGCATTATTATTGATATTGTTTGGTAACAATTGCAAAAATTTAAGGTTGTGAAATGGATATTTCGACGACAAGAAGATGGGGACAAAATAAAAAATCATATATACTTTTGAGAAATACATTTATAGGAATGTGAAAGTTGGCTCAGTGCCAAAGCGCTAGACGTCGAACATGAAAATAATCATTTCGGGTCCGATGTGTACCCCCAAACTTTTATATTTTAATTATTGAATAAATATTTGAAAAAAACTATATTAATATCAATTGCCATCCACTATAGGTTAAAAGAAATGTATTTGAACATGATTGGATACGAAAGTGTGAGCTAATAGCAGGATTTGAAACATAGGCCGTGTAAGGTAATATAATATGATTTCAACCTAATTAATATGGAATAAAATTAAACTAATTAAGTAAATATTATCAAACTCAAAAATGTAAATTCGTCATGTAATTAAAAAAAAACACAAAGAGTGTTTCATTATTTATAACCCTTTTTAATAATAATAAAGTGAATAAAACCTTTTCTGCTTTGGTCAAAATCCCGGCTTCCCTAATGATTTCTACATACATAACTTTCCTCGACAAATGGATAAGTCCGTTGTCTGTAGTTCTAGAATTTAATTGAACTCTAACTCCTGTTAGTAATCCAATTAGCTTTAACAATGTTGGTGGTAGTTTAAACAATAGGTTTCCCTGAACTTTAAACTTGTTTTTGTAATCCCAAAATATTTATCCTACATAATGTTTACTAAATAATTAACATTTCACAAGATTTACTCATAACAACTAATGTAATTTCTCGTTGCTGATTGGGTATCCTAAAAACTATGTTTTATTGGATTGTCTGAGAGTCAAAATTCTGGAATCTAGAAACTTTGTATGACTTCTGTAACCTTTGGACGTTTTCATTGGAGTAGTGCAGTCTTGGGTTGTCTGCAATATTGCCCTAACTACTACCATATTGTGTTTATCTTTATAGCTTTGTCCAAAGTAGGTGAACAATTATATATATATATATATATATATATATATATATATATATATATATATATATATATATATGTCCAAAACGGCTGATCCCTTTTGGAAGAAATTTGGCTTTACATAAATTTTGTTGAAGTATTTTAGTAGATTTATTACAGATAGTTGAGCAAACTATTGGTTATTATTGGTTTTATGCTGTATTTATGGAAAACAAAATCTA
Source organism: Prosapia bicincta (assembly GCA_036971475.1). Lineage (NCBI taxonomy): Eukaryota > Metazoa > Arthropoda > Insecta > Hemiptera > Cercopidae > Prosapia > Prosapia bicincta. Next base: position 15,118,920 of record JBAIZL010000006.1, on the reverse strand, counting down.
GATCTATTCTAATATAGAAAATAGTTGTTATGAATGTTAAGTTTGTTAAAACAGACTAAAACAAATAAAAGTTTAAATTTAAATGGAAGTAAACATTGCATACACATTTTTCAATATTGTAGTATATTGCAATGTTTCAAGTCAAACATTGTTCAAGTACCGTTCAAGTTTGCCATTGGAAAGATTTATGTTTATATTTTGTGTTTTCTAAATAAATTTAAATGTTTTTGCACGGAAAATTTACATTGCTAAATGAAAAGCCATTACAATTCCTATCATTAGGTTGCCATCCAATCATATCATTGTTGATATACTAACTGGAAAAGGATTTATTATTACATAAATGCTTAGAATTCACAATTATAATTTTTACCAAATTAATATTTTTTTACATTTTTTCGTTACAATTTATTATATTTTAAAATGAAAATCATTATATAAAAACAAATAATATAATTAAATTACAATATAATTAGAGTAAACATAAATATATTTATATTACGTATAAATTATTAAATAATATCTATTTAAATTAATTAGAAATAATTTAATATATAATATTATTTATTATTATATTTTACTAAGAATATTATTATAAACTTCAGAATATATATTATGTTATTTATTTGATTTTACTCTTAGTTTTACTCTGGTATTTATGTTTTATGACACTGTTTTGCGGGTTGGCTAAAATTTAATTACTTGCAATAAAAGAAATGAATTTACTTTTTACGTGTAACTCTCTGAACGACGTACGTATCCTTGGACTTCAGCTCTATAGTTGCGATAAAAGTTATCCTTGGATTAGCCTTCTCGCTATGTTGACCTCGAAGTTTGGTCGGCAGTTCCTTGACTCGCTTCTTTTCATTGCACGTAAGAACTCCCTATATCACTTTATCCTAAAGTAATTAATTCAATTTAACCCTATTTGATACCTTACTTTAATAATAACAATTTCCCCTTTTTGCCAATTTATTAACTCATGGCTCCGAACCTCTCTAACAGTATTTCAGCAACCCTTCTAGCGCCTTGCACGGACAACAACAACAAAATGTTTAGTAATTCTATAGCATTGAAAATTTAAAAGCCTTAAATTTATTGTTTTATTTTATAACTACCTTTGTACTGTGCCGCCCTTTGTCAGCAATTTAAGAGACTCGATTTCTATATTCACTAATCTAAACATAATTGTATGTTGTAATATATATATATATATATATATATATATATATATATATGTGTGTGTGTGTGTGTGTGTGTGTATGTGTGTGTGAGTGTGTGTGTGTGTATGCGTGTGTATGTGTTACTAAGATATTAGAGATCTGGAGGTTTATTTTAATTTAGGAAATAAAAAATATATCAATTTATTTAGTTATATTTTTACATAGTTAATAAACTCTTTTAATTAATAATCCAAAATTACAACAAACAGTAAAGTATTTATTGAAATATTACACAGGTTATGTTGTAATTATAACTCCAACCTATACATCTATATATTTTTTTTATAACCATATAAATATATTACCTATAATATAAATGCTATGTTTAATACGTGCAGTAAAATTGTAATGATGTAATAAATATTTGTATTAAATATTGTGTGTATCGTAGAAGACTGTTATTTATTTAAATATCTGTAAACACTAATAATTAAAAATAGTCAAACTAAAATAATGCATCATAATTGGAACAATTGTTCGTTGTATTTTTTTTTAAAAATTCATATAAAGGTTTTTCTAACCAAAAGTTTTATTTTACCACTTTTCCATTGGTGCTTCTCATGTCTGCTTTGGGAATTACACAATACATGTAAACATTCCACCACACTTACAATATTTAGAAATTTCATTAAGGGCAATAATAAAATTTTCACACTTTGACCTTTTTTTGTTGAAATACTCTTCCAGTAAAAGCGTTATTGCCTGTGCCTCTAATCCTACTCCCCATTTTTAGATATTATTTTAGTATTAGCAAGATTTTCACTATTCTTTCGATGAAGCTTATTCGACTCAACAAAATCCAATACCGTAATATCTAACACGGGAATTGTAATCAATGGGAAGCCGTTGCTATTCAATACCAACTTACACATCAAGGACGTAACTAAAGCCCGGCTAAATGGACATTCATAGGTAACATAAAATGTTCATTTGACTTGGATTCGATGAATAAAAATGTATTTCATTAACGATTCATCTCTCTCGATTAATTGTCTTTGCGGAACATTTAATTATAGCGACGTTATTTTCCTTGTATTTTAATTACTTTTCAATACGTATTTGAATATTTAACTTTAGAACATATGTAATATTGTGATTTCATTTATCATATATGTTATTATATCTGTAGTTGTACTTACAAATACAAGAATACATTTACTGTAACTACCTATAAAACATTAAAACAATAAAATAAGTTTGTATCCATTGTCCTGTTAAAAAAGGTTACTAGGCACTATGTGTAAAAGTCTATTTGTATGTATTGCTCTGTTTAAAGAAAGAGAACCTTATTTCGTGCATATAATTACTGACTCCTTAACATTAAGGACGGTTTGAGATAAGACTCGCTCGTAAATCTAAATTGCATTTTCGTGCTCATTAATTGTTTAACTTTTCCATTTCAAGTAGCTTTGAATAGTAAATGGAAGGTACATGGGATATATTTTAAACTTTGTGACTTTCTAATAGCCTAGAATAATTTACTTTTTATATAGATTAAATACTAACTAAATCTTCTTTATTAATTATGTACATTATCTGAATTTGGAAGTTCTACTTAATAATTATTTCAGACTTAAAAAAGTTAAAACTATATTTTCTTATATATCTCTATTTTAGAAGTTAAATGTGTTGTTGAGATTTTTTGGTGTATATTAAGTAAGTAATTGTGTATCAATTATAGTTATACAAATGTAGAACCCGAAATAATTCCTATGGTTCATGGTTAAATGTAATAAGGATATGATACGTAAGTGTATATTGAATAGCATATGATTGTTATTCATGTTTATGTATATGAGGAATGTATTTATAACATTTCCAAAGAGTGTATTTTAGAATTTTACGAAAAAGTTTTAAATTTTTAGGTTTATGTTTATATAAAAGTGTATATATTTATGGAAATAATTACCCACTAATAGTAAAAAATATTTCAACTTGTATACATTCAATTTTGTAAATGGTAATTTATCAAACAGGTCATTACAAATTTCAAAAATTACAATAACAACCGATGGTAAGTTAATAGCTACATACATTGTTTTTAAATTTCCATACCTAAAACATTTATAAATAAAAGTTTTATTGAAACCAATATATGCATTCCAATTGCAAAGAAATCATTCTCAAAACAAATTATTACGATATAAAATTAAATTATAAATAAAACTGGTAATATAAAGAAAAAGGTTTATTGAAATCAATTCCTTCTTAGATCAACAAAAGATTTGTATTTTAGTTACATTTTGCTAAGCAATTACATTTATTATAAATAAAGTCACAGAACCTATGCGTTAAAACAGCTGTTCTGTCACCATAACCTATAACAATTTAAAATCATCTGTATTATGAAATCATGTTATCAATTATTTTAACCCAAATTAGACGAAATTCTTATATTGTATAACCTTTAAATCTCTCATATTTAAAAGTAAAAATAATTCATTATTAAATTCATTTATTTAATTAATATTTATTAAAAACTGTAATAATACAGTGCCATCTACTAAAGGTTTGTGTAGATGAAATGTAATTTAAGCCTAGATATAAAATTATAAATTAATTAAAATCATAATGTATACAAAAATATGACACAAACAAACCAAATTAAATATTATTTTTACTGTTGTTGTAGAAATTGTTTTATCCATATCATGATAACTTTCACAACTAACACACGAAAACCCAATTTGGGAAGAAAGATATAAACTTCTGTCAAAGTTTCACGAACAAGAAAACATTACACAATCTTTTACGAAGTGGAAAGACAATATTGCACAATAAACCTGCTACAATGTTAGTTCCTTCGGAGATTTATACACGGAAAAAGACAGAAAGCATAACTCCATTCTAGGATGTCTAGGATATTAGAGTGGGGCCTGCTATTAAATCTGCCAACAGAAGCTCTGCTGGTTTCATAGAACGCATAAAAAGTTTTATTACGCAGAGAAAAAGTTATTTACCTCTGAAAGTAATGAAGTAGCTTACCCACGTAAAATATAAACCTCGGTCGCAGTATTTCACAAAGGATTTATCACGTTTGACACAGCAGTGGTGTATGAACTGAAAGCAGTTTGCTCGCGACGTATACAATGTTGCCACAGCTTCAGCCAAATCTACACAATCTTGCTCCTTGTGCGTGTGTAAAATCCGCTGCATTCATAAATTACAAAAAAATGGAATACTTATTCGTTACGTAAAATTGAAAATAAGTAAATTATTTTGTAAAATCTCTAGACATAGATATTTCTCACAACCTTTACATTCAAACAAAGTAATATACAACAAAACCAAATTTTTGTAAGTCAATTCCTATTTTAGGAACAAGGAATATTTGCCTTAATTACTTTTTATTAAATAAATACAAGTATATAAATAAAGTAACATAAAAAATATGTTAAAATTGCAGGTCTACACACAGCATTTTGCATAAAATCATATGTTTCATGAAATCAGATGTTTGAAATAAATTCAATATATATGAGTTCTTAAAAAGTGTCAGATGTACCTAAGAAAATTTTTCATTTCAGAAATTGGGTTAAAAATACATAGCTTATTGTATTGTAGCTTATTGTAGCTTGTTATCGGTCTATTTAATTGTTTGTATTGAGATTTATCAAAATTAAAAAAAAAAATATTACATTTATGAACTGATTTAAACTAATAATAAGTGTTTTCCTTAAAAATGTCGAATAAGTAATGTAACATAATCGACGTGTAAAACACTACTTCTGCAACATAACCCACAACATAAAATCAGCCTTTGCATGAAATCATATGTTGCCATTTAATTCACATTGATCTGACTTGTAGCGTGAGGTAACGGAAACTATACTAGAGCTAAGTTGTATGTTTATATCCATGTAATAAGATTTGTTGGCGTCGCTGTAGAAGTTTTCACTTCAAAAATGTTATACTCATCAGTTTATGTATCTATATATATTCAAAGTCCTTTAGTGCAGAGTTTAAAAAAGATCGTTTACCACATTTATATTATTTTCAAATTTGATGCTGAAAATTCATTTGTCAATCTTCTATATATATGCTTAAAGCAAAGCTGTTAATATTAGTTGCAAATACTTACCGTAGAAACTAGCTTCATTGATTCATTTTTGAGGAAGCTTTAGACATCTGTTCGAATAAGTAGATAGTAAGGTATGTCTTACACATATTCCATTGCATTTCCATACCTTAGTTATTACATATTAGTTGCACTGAGTTCTATAACTCAACTTATACTACAATGATGCTTATAATTATTTTAAATGCTTATAATTATTTAAAGAGTATTTTATTAAAATAAATTTAAAAAAACAAACAAATATTTTTTTCTACGCCAATATAAACTTTATTATAGTGGATAAATATTTCTTTATTACTGTATTTCGTTGAGCTCAACAAAATACAATGATGGAAACTGGTTAAAGGTATTAACAAACGCAAAATTTACTCACAATGTATTAAACTTACTAAATAATATATATATATATATATATATATATATATATGTACGAGGGCTGTTATTTATCAACTTCCGAAAAATAAAACTAGTGAGAGTAATTAAATAAATTTATTATCAAGAGTTAGGTAGCATTATTAGTTACTTTTCAACATAATCGTATATATTTATTTATTTACTACATAAAATATAAAATATAGATTGCAACAATTTTTAGAAAAAAACATTTAACCTTTTTTCTTGCTCAGGATAATGTATTACAATAGGCTTCCAATTCCTTGTCTACTTAATACGTCCTCTGGGTCACATCTGATTTCATTTACGTCCCACATGTGCTCTATATGCTATAAGTAAAAGTCTTTTACGGAAAGAAAATAATATTAACAGTAACACTGAAAAGAGTATAAATACTTTTGGAAGCATAATGATATTATGCGAGTAGGAGCTTTATATGAGAAAGATCATTTATTTGATTGGAAAATTTAGAAGTATCAAACATAAAATATATTTATTAAATAGTTTGGAAATTTGTTATAAATTGTAAAGGTAAAAAATTAAATACATTATTGAATGTTTTACAAAAAAAATTTAATAATTTCCCAATAAACTAGGAAATGAGAAATATGCAGTATCAAAAGCATTTAAAGCTAATTGGGTAATTTTAAAACTACATAATTGCAAATTACAAAGACTTAAAAGCTAATTGGGTAATTTTTAAACTACATAATTGCAAATTACAAAGCATTTAAAGCTAATTGGGTAGTTTTAAAACTACATAATTGCAAATTACAAAGCATTTAAAGCTAATTGGGTAATTTTTAAACTACATCATGGCAAATTACAAAGCATTTAAAGCTAATTGGGTAGTTTTAAAACTACATAATTGCAAATTACAAAGCATTTAAAGCTAATTGGGTAATTTTAAAACTACATAATTGCAAATTACAAAGCATTTAAAGCTAATTGGGTAATTTTAAAACTACATAATCTACTGGAGGAGGATATTGCAATAAAAATACTGGAAAGAACCCCAGTACCACAAAAATAAACAAATATAACTGATAATACTAGTTAACTCGGCGTGTAAAGTAGCAGGCCTTCACGTGGTGCATTCTGGTTAACGCTAAATCTGCTACAGCGATCGCCTATATCGAGCCTCCAAGATGACATCAGCGATCGCCGCAAGTTCTACAAATCGCCTTTCTCAGGGCGTTGACAACCTCCTCCGCGTTTTGTTCTGGAATTCGGGAGGCTTGAGCACAACTAAATCCACAGAACTAAAAAATTTAATTTTTAATTCTGACACAGACATCATCTTGATTGTCGAAGCTTGTACTTCTACTGAAGTTATGTGTTTTTATGAAATATTAAATTATTCCAATCATCAAACGATCAAGACAAGTGGATCGTTATAGCCTTTGTTCACAAAAACCTAGCCAGTGAATCTACGGTCCTGCATGAAATGGATGACGGCGATAATCTTGAGGCCATCGGCATAGATTTCTGGAATAACTGTGTGCAATTCAAGGTGGTCGGTCTCTATAGCCTTCCGAACAATACTCCAAACCTAGATGTGATCTACAAACTAAGGCACCACAAAAACTGCATTGTAGTTGGGGACTTCAATGCCCATTCAACTCGGTGGGGTTACATACAGTACCTCAAACGCAGCCGGAAGGACTGTTGAGGAACTTATTGACAACTCTGATCTTATCAGGGGTCCTTACGTTCTTGTCATTTGCTGGATTTTCGAGCTCTCCGGACTTGGCCCTGGTACATGCCAGTTTAATCTCGAGAGCGGAACTATCTCTCAGTGATGCCCTGGACGGGTGTGGGCATCGCCCGTTGTCTATACACATCGGCACTAAAAAACAACCTGATACAAGGAAGGAAGCTGACTAGGTGGAAATTAAAAAAATAACCGTTGGAACATATTTGGAGAATTGACAGATAAATATTTAAGTGCTGGCCTAATAGATGAGACTCCTGACCTCTCTACCGAACGCTTCACAATGGAATACTTCGGGCAGCCAAAGGAAGTGTACCTTGAGGACAAGTCAAAAAATATCGCCCTTTTTGGAAGGAACGCCTTGAGGACCTTAAGGATAGGAGAAAAACGCGAGACGCAATACGGAACGAACACACAATATCTTGGATTGCTCTGTTCTCAGAAGAAACCAAGCCAACCTAAAGCGGGCCATTATTGTTTCCAAAATATCATCTTACAGATCCTTTCTCGCTAATCTGGATTTCAGAAGAGATGGTATAAAGGCTCACAAATTCCTCTCCAGTATCAACAACGAAAAATAAATAAATAAAATAAATAAATAAATAATACTAATTAACTAAGATTAAACCCTTATTAATTAGATCCTAATTATATCCATCGAATGTACACAAGGGTTAAATCTTAGGCAACTTGTATTATCAGTTATTATTGCTTATTCTTGTGGTAATGAGGTTGTTTCCAGTTTTTTTACCGTAGGAAATTGAGGAGGCTTTTAAAATTTATTACATTAAACATACAATATACAGATATACTTTTAGGAACAGCGAGGGTAAGGATCAAATAATTATGGTCGAGCATCAAATAATGGAACCGACATAAATAGATCAGGTCTAGGAGTTTTCTTTTAACATTACCTTACGATCCCCAACCAAGCAACAAGGACCTAATCTAATACAATAATGATAGTGTGGCTTGCTGTGTTTTTAATTATTGAGAAACATTCTAATATTAAATATTAATGATATTTACACTTAATAAATTATTTTCAAACTCTTATAAACAATAACAGCTTTAATGATATGTTGTCCTTACAGTAAGTTGTCCTTCCTGTTTCTTATACTGCTACTTTTATCCAACGTAAATCATGAAAAACTGGATCGCTTTCAGCTCAGCTGACTGGAACTAACGGTACGTCTGTACAAGACAATTTCCTGTAGGGACGAACATGCGGTGTGTATCGCATGGAAATTTGACAACATTGGCAGTGGATGTTAATAACATTGTGATTTATAGGGTGACTCGTGCCTGATGTTACTCTATTTATGTCTAGAATGGTACTACATTGAACTTTTAGGTCTACAAAAAAAATATTCTACGTTAGTTTCTTTTTAATGAATATATTCACAATAATTATAAATGAAATGAGATAGCCTATATGTTAAAACAGCTTTTCTAGCACAACCCCTATAACATAAAATCATCTGTTTTATGAAATCATATGTTATATTTTATTTTAAGACAAATGGGATAAAATGACTATATTGCACATCTTGCCCTTTTTGTGAGAAGTTTTTCTCCCAAATAAAACTAGCTTCAATTATTAAACTCACTATTGATATTATAATTGAAAAAACTGTAATAACATCAATTGGTATGTACTAAAAGTTTAATAAAATGTATTTGAACTTGAGTGGATAAATAAAAAGTGTTTTATTAACGATCGAAAACTTCAACAAGATTTATATATGAAGAGCGTTAAGTATTAGAAGGAATTATATAACGTTTAGAATCAAGGGCTTTAATTGTTTGTTATGAAACAGTGATTTAAGCTACATTTAATTATATGTTATTTGAATGATCAATGTTTAAAAAATTGAGCAAAAAGCAACTTAATCTTTATATTTTTAAATCACAATGACTAGTGTACATTAAGAAAATGTCTGTTTTATCTGCGTCGTAAAACTGACTTTATCTTTTTTTCTGTAAATAGAGCAATTTTATATTAAATATATGCTTTTAATTCGAACAATTCAACAATTTTGAAATAAATTGTTTTGTTCATTTATTGATATTTTGTGTAAATATTGTTTACTAGTTATTATTCAACTAATTATTTTATAAAAATATGCATCTCACAGGTTTACGACCATTATTTAAACTATGCCCAACAATATGCAATTCCCTAATAGAAATATATTGGGTAGTTTTTCCTGTACAATTGCGCCCGTTCTTCCATTACCGCTAATAATAATAGGCCTACAGATTTTCCAAAACCAATGTCGGGACTTTGAACAGGCGATACTATAAGACTGTTTAAGGTAACTATAGGATTTAAATCTCAAATGAAGAGAAAATATCAAAGTTTTTCATACCTCATGTTTAAATGTGATCTCAGTATTTAGTTTTGCAGACGTTTTCTCGCGAAGTGTTTCGTAGCATCTGGGCGTTACAGTCGTGATTGGTATCGGAATTCTCTCACACACAGGTGTCTCAAACGTGAATTTTTTCAGCATTCACAATGCCCCAGAAAAAAGTCAAAGGGTTTTAAATCAGGACTTGTGGGAGCTCAGAGAATAGGTGCACCCCTGCCTGTCCAACCTTGGAAATCTGTTTCTGGTGGTAATGAAGCTGGACGCTATCTTGCATTAAAATCACTCTTTGACCAGGTTGTCGTTCAATGACTTCGATTCCAGGGGAGAAAGGTTGATCTAATATCAAAATTAATTGTATCATTAATTGTTTTCGCGGAAACAGAAAGGTCTGTATCACTTGGTCGTATATTAACCCACACTACACTTTCACTTTTGAAGCATTGCGCGCAAGTTACTGCTCGTTAGGTTGTTCTGAGCTCCAGATCCGACGATTGTGACTATTGACAAACTATTTGTATTATATTATTTTTTAAAAATTAGACTGATCATCTGGTTTAGTGAACTCGTATTCGGCAACGGTGCGTCATTAAAGAGAAATATTTAACCCGCCAATTAAGCGCAGCTGAAAGAATTAGGTTGGATTTTAATGAAGGTTAATGATAACAAAGTGTAATGAAATATGTCTGTTTGAAATTACTGACATCTAATTTGAAAAATGCGAGTGTTACTTTCTTTTACTTTTGCATTTAATAAAAAGTAGCCTATATTTAAAAGAAACTTTTTTTATATTATATTACTTTTTAGCATTGGAAAAACTATAACTTTTACTTCTAGTTATAAAATAACGTTACAAGTTTAAACACGTTGTCTTAAAATCTCCTAATATAACAAATAATATTTACAATATACAATCTTACATCCAAGGAATTGAATAATAACAAATCAACTTAAAACCGGTATTTTATTCTCTTATAACAAAACATACGTTAAGAAAATAATAAAATCAAATAATGATGATGCTCCTATACACCTAAAATTACCTTTGTTGACAAACTTATGGTATATTTGGAAAAGATGTTAGTACCTATGATTAAACTGCGAATAATTAAACAATTAAACTTTTTAAAAAATTAGGACAACTAATAAAATTATAAAAAAAAATGTTAGCGACTTATTACCTTACAGGTTGAAATAATAATAATATGTGTATACATGTGACAGAATCACAATTTTAGGTGGCAAAGTATAACACTAATATCCTTGAAATTTCTTATTTTCCTCTCTGCACAGTGATGACATTTAATATTCTGCCATGTAACGGTTTTCCGGAGGACCTTAAAGACACAATAAATGAAAAAAGTGCACATCTATCGCACATACCTTACTGAACGAAGTACCCCCACTTGTCCTTCCTGTCGGATGATGGGCAGTTGTTCGGGTGCACCCTTTCACGCACTTATCACTTACCTAACTAACGTAAAAGAAATCACATATAATTCAAAATAGTCACTATTACATGCTAATAATATCTTCGCCACACGACGGGAGAAACAAAGAAAGAAAAATCTACGTCACGTATAACATAAAATCAGCTGTATTAAGAAATCGTATGTTATCACTTATTTTAAGCCAAATAGGACGAAACAACTATATTACATACGTTGCCTCTTTTGTGAAAAGATTTTCTACCATATAAAACTAAAATGAAAATTTCATTTATTATTAGAAAAGAAACTGTTACAACATTAAGCCTTGTCATCCAATTCAAGGTAAAAAAATGTATTTGAACTAAAGTGGATAATAAAAATATTCTAATAACTATTAAAGGTTTGAACATTATGTAGGCCTATATAGATGGAGGGTGTGAATTATTAGGAGGGGTTGAAAAGCTATGAAATATAATTGAATTTTTATTAAATTTTAAAGTATCTCGAGTATTAATAAAAACTTTCACCTGAACGATTTAGGCAATATTACTTGCAATGTTTTCAATCTAAAATATTTTATTTGATTTATTAAAGGAAGATTAGAAATAACACATTTCTTACTGTAATTTACATATATAGATCTATTCCGGTCTAATAACAAGTGGTTATTATAACGCATTTGATAGCAAGTAATTAACGTTATCTGAAAACGACAATTATCAGTTTTTATCATTTTAGCTCTAAATTTAAATGAGCCGACACTTCAGCTTCATTGTCGAATTATGTTTATGACTGTTTATTTTGTTGGTACAAAACATTCCTCAAAAGGTTTCTGCTTAGGGATGGTCGATATTTTCTGTCACGGAGACTTGTCACTTATATTCGTTTGTTGCTGGTGGTACCACAATAGGAATTTACCTCCGTTGTGATTGGGCAAAAAGTCGCAGTCGTTGGATGTAACGCTACTGATATTTTACTACGACTGTCTTTGGTTGATTTTGCGCTGTCACGAGCTCTATTTTTACAGCTTGGCTCACTCAAAATGCATTGTCATTGACTGAGGGGGGGGGGGTGTCTCCGATGTGATTGGGATAAATGTCACCGTCCCTGGTGGTCAATAATCATAGTTGTCACTGGTTTGTTGGTTTACTGGTTGATTTGTCGCTGTCACTAGTTCACTCATTGTGTGAACAAGTTTTTTGAGGTTTCACTCCAGTTACTGTATTGTGTACAGTAGACGCAATTAAACACTCTGTAGTTTGCTCTTAATTCACTAGTTTGCAATCATTATTCACTAGTCACCAGTGTGTTATGGCTGCCTGCTATTTTCACGAACAGAGGTGCCTCAGTATACCTTGTCACCGTTACTAAAATTACGGGTAAAAGTCACTGGATCGACCATCCCTAGTTCCATTGGTATGGCAACAGATATTTTTGGTATTGCGAAATATTTTGGTTCACACAATGCGAATTACTGAAGTCTTTGTGATTTATTATTTTAAATTAACAGGATTGTTAGAGTGGCTGTATTATGTATTTCTGAATTTTTATTTTCAGAATTTAATTACATTAAATTTATATCACTTTGAAACATCATAACAATTTAGGTGAATTATTTTTCGAATAATGTAAAAATTTATAAATGTTTATATGTGTCAGATTTTAGGCAAATTTTAAAGCTTCTCTATATATTCCAACATTGTTAGTATGATTTGCATTGATTGTGTATTTTTAAAAAAATAATTGACTAATATTTACCGATTTTCTAAACCTATGATGAGGTTTACTATTTAACATTTTTATATGTTAGGGTTTTTTATATATCGTATATGTAAACACATTATATTCATCTCATTTTGTTAGTTCTGACTTTGGAATTGCTACAAATGTTTTATTTTGAAATATTAATTTCCCCTATTTGTTACAATTAAAATATTGAAAAGAACCCCAATACCACAAAAATAATCAGAAATAACAAATAAAACAAGTTACTTAAGATTAAACCCTTATGTACATTTCGATGACCATGTCATCATCATCAGAGGTCTAGTTTGATGATCACCATCACATGATCATCATTCTAGTTTGTAACTTCTTGTGTGCTAGATTGTATTTTGTAAGAAGATGATGATGACATGGTTATCGAAATGTACATAAGGGTTTAATCTTAAGTAACTTGTTTTATTTGTTATTTTTGATTATTTTTGTGGTATTGGGGTTCTTTTCAATATTTTTATTGTAATATATTGTACCACTGTGCTCTTGATATTGGGTACTCCCCTATTTAGTTTTTTTTTTGTTTTGCACCATTGTAAAATTTGTTTCATCTGTTATTAAAGTAATAACGAGTTGTATAATAGTGATTTATTGGACTGATTTAGTATCGTTTTTAATATTTGGGTAAATTTACGTTAATATTAAACTTATTATTGTTATCGAAATCTTGTTGCTGTTCATGACGAGCTGGTTGTAAATTACAAATTATACTTTCGCTATTACCTGCTATCTGAAGACGAGGCTGAAGAAGTCGTAAGACGAAAACGTTTCCTCCGAGTGTAAGTTATCAATTAATAACTTTTAGTTACCAAATGTCTGATCGCAAGTCATAGCAAAAGTGTAGTTAATATTGTTTGTATTTATAATTTATATTACCTCAGGTCATACATTTTATGTTCACTTTCTTTTGTTGTCAATTGAATAAACAATGAGCATTTTGAAATAGTCATATTAAAAGTTAGATGGTTCTAAATACAGATCCTGAACATATTTGGCGTCATTTAACAGATTTCAAAATTATAATTTAAAATTCGTGGGAGATAGTATTACTGTTTTTAATTTATAATTACTAGTTTTAGTGATTTCAGTCTTGGCCAATATCACAAACATTATTGTACAAATGTTTTTTTTCTTTTACGTTTGGGGTTTATGTTATTGTTCTTAATGTCTGACTATAAGTTGTTGTTTGTAATGGCTGGCATTATGTTATTCTTTGTAAAGCATAGCATTATGCTATTCTTTGTAATGCCTAACATTATGTTATTCTTTGTCGTGTCTTGCATTATGTTATACTTCGTAATATATGACATTATGCTATTCTTTGTAATGCCTGACATTATATATTTAATCGTAATGTCTGACATTATATTATTCTTTGTAATGCCTAACATTATGTTATTTTTCGTAATGTCAGTAATGAAAACTAGATGGTAAACAATCACTATGTATTCGAGAACATTTTTCTGCCTTTCCTAACATTACAATAATATGTTGCTAAGTTCTTTAATTAAGTAATATCTAAGTTTTAAAAATGGAGTCATACTAAATCGCGCCAATAAAGGAAAACATTGTAATCTTAGGAAAGGTGGAAAAATGAATTCGAAAATATACAAATATTGCTAAAAGAAGGGAAGACGATTTTATTAAGAAATTCCCTTAGTAATTAAGAGTCCTTTTTTGCTAGAGTAATGTTAGTTATGTGTTAAAAATTTATTTTCTTTTGCAACTATGAAGTTCAGGACTACCATTTTATCACATGTTAACAAATAATATTACATTATAAATGCATTGTTTCATAACAGTATTGTAATTGGTTCCAGGAAAGTCCCTAAATAAGATGATCACCAACAATTTGAATCAAGTTCGATTGAGGGAAATTTCGACGGGAAAACGTCTTGTCTCTGAGCCTCCAATTGACCATAACTTGCCCAGAGCTCTTAGCGTTCCAGCATTCAGAATAAAAATTAACTACGGCTATCTTGCTGCACACCTCCATTCCATCCATGTGCTGCAGACATCGGAGTGTCTTCTTTGTGGTGGTGAACTTATGAATTACGAACACATTCAAGATTGCAGAGCCCTGGACCAGTCCCAGGGTTACGACAGTCAAATCTTCAAGGAAGCCCGTGTCTACTGGTTGGCACGTCACCAAATGACTCAACTGCCGTATTTGGGTTAGTAAGTTGTTCCAGGTATAAACACATGGACTTTAAGTATTAGAAAATTTCGTATAAGCTTGAAATTAAATTTATTAAAATGTTCATGTTTAAATACTTAATTTAGGAAAGCCAAATTAAAAAATTACTATAGAATGAAGAAATTAACTTTGAGAAAACAATATTGAAAACAAATCTCAATAAGTCGCGTTTACAACATACAACTCACGGTTTTAAAACACTGTTAAATGACCTCCAATATTCCTAAGGGAGTCATTTAGAAATTTACTTCCTGAAGTGGAAAGTAGTCACACCTAAGGGCTAGCAGCAAGTGTGCACAGAGAGGTTTAATGTTTACTTTGTTCTAAGCGCCCTTCAGAGTTGTTATTTTTAAAAGTACTCTATAAAGCCCTGCACATTTAATTTATTGTTGAACTCTCTTATTCCTGTAGAATAACATTATAAAAATTTCTTTATTTACTCTTTGTTTTTTAAACTGTATGGATTAAAATTTAGAATTTTTAAAAATGATATCCAGCATCTAATTTATAAGGTTTTTTTATTTAATGTCAACATTTAAATGTCATTATTAAATTTAAATGTCATTAAAATAGGGCAAATTATTTGACTTTAATTAAGTGATAACACATGATTTCATAAAACAACTGATTTTACGTTATAGACATGTGGTAGACCAGCTTTTTTAAAGCATAAATTATGTTACTTAATTATATTGATTGTAATTATTTAATATAAAGTAACTGACATTCATTTCTTGTCGACCTAAGTAGGAGTTGACTTTATATTTTTTTTATATCACTTGTTTTTGATTCTTTAGTTCTCTTTCTTTCTTTTTTTACTTGTAGTTATGTATTCTTTTGTTGTAATTTTTTGTGTGAAGGGTTTTTTGACAACAAATCTTGATACCTGCTGCTTCAGCCATCTCCTGGCCATTTGTGCTCTCTAAGCTAATGCAAAATTCTCTCTTTACTTCTAAATATCACAACTGTAAGACTAAGTTATGACTCCATAAAACATTAGCAAGCTGCGCTAAAGAGTATTTGCTATACTTTTTTATATTTTGTTGAAACATTTACATTTCTCTCTTTTTGTTATACTTAACAATTAAATAAGATATTATAGAAGACATAAGAATTGGTCACAGTTTGTAAATAAAGAAATGTTCAACTTATAACTTGGAAAACATGCAGATATTACATTCATCCATTATTCATAGAAACATGTTTACATAATTAACATATATAGAGAGATTATATAGTGTATTAGGTGTCAGTAGGGAAGAAATAAAACATACTCTATATGGATTTATACATTCAGGAGCGTCAGAGATGTACAGTATGGATTATACTATGTTAAATAGAATAAGGAGATAAAATAACCTCCTTCAGAACAAACTGAAATAAAATCTATGAATAGTCAGAAAATTAGAATACATTTTATAAAAAGAACATAATTTTATGCCAAATAGACTTATTAAACACTATTGGTTCAATCTCATTCAACAGCGGCTATAAATAGCTGATCCAAAAACAGATTTCAAGTTTTAGATAGTCACAACAAGAAACTTTTGGATAGGCAAGGACAAGTTAAACACAATAAACATCAGGAACTGGGATGTCCCTTTCAGTTTTGCCTCTTTAATCAAGGATTCAAACATTTAAAGAGAACAAACATTTAAACATATAAATAAACAAAGAATGAATTAATAATTTAAAAAATAATTTAAGCAAGAGTTATTAAAAACAATTTTACAGCATTTTTCTGTAATATTTCCACAAGATATAGTTATTGTTATTAGCAGGTTGCCTATTTTCTAGTGGAAAATATTCAATTAAAAAATTGTTTTTAGTATATAGAGATATTTCTTAGAATGCATTTCCTTAGAATGTATATATTTAGGTTTTAGGTAGAATAAAAATGCAAAATTATCTAGTAAAGCCTTTATGTAAACATTTGAAAAAAAATACAATTATGAAGGGTAAACGTTTGTTGGAAATAGTTGTCAAAGCCCACGGTACAGCATATGTCTTAAGGCATTTACTTATTTACAAGTAATATAAATTTTTTAATGTCGATTCCTACTTAAATCAACAAACGAATTTTTGTTAGTTTTATTGATTTTATAAATACAATTTATATAAATATGTCAGAATAACAATAACAAGTGACAAAATTAAAGAGAATTTATTTTTTGCACTTTTTCATTCTTCTTTCTATGTATGGTTTTGCCTTTCTTTATTTGTTATTATTTATACGCTTTTTTTGTCACTTGCATTGTGTTCTACTTTCTTTTCGCTTTCCGTTCCCATATTCCATTTTTAAATCAAGGTTCGATGTCGTTAATCCATTGTGTTTGTTTATTTTACTCTTTTCTTTAATTCTTCATCCTAGGGCATTATTATTGATATTGTTGGGTAACAATTGCAAATATTTAAGGTTGTGAAATTGATATTTCGACGACAAGAAGATGGGGACAAAATAAAAAATCATATATATTTTTGAGAAATGCATTTATAGGAATGTGAAAATTGGCTCAGTGCCAAAGCGCTAGACGTCAAACATGAAAATAATCATTTCGGGTCCGATTTGTACCCCCAAACTTTTATATTTTAATTATTGAATAAATATTTGAAAAAAACTATATTAATATCAATTGCCATCCACTATAGGTTAAAAGAAATGTATTTGAACATGATTGGATGAATAAAAACATATTTTATTTACGATTTAAAATGTGTACAAGATATATGATACGAGAGTGTGAGCTAAGATAAGGATTTGAAACATATGCCGTGTAAGGATTTTAATATGATTTCAACCTAATTAATATGGAATAAAATTAAACTAATAAAAAAAACAAAGGCCGTTCCAATATTTATAACCCTTTTTAATAATAATAAAGTGAATAAAACCTTTTCTGCTTTGGTCAAAATCTCGACTTCCCTAATGATTTCTACATACATAACTTTCCTCGACAAATGGATAAGTCTGTTGTCTGTAGTTCTAGAATTTAATTGAACTCTAACTCCTGTTTTTAATCCAATTAGCGTTAACAATGTTGGTGGTAGTTTAAACAATAGGTTTTCCCTGAACTTTAAACTTGTTTTTGTAATCCCAAAATATTCATCCTACACAATGTTTACTAAATAATTAACATTTCACAAGATTTACAAGAAAAACCGTGTAATGTAATTTAATATGATTTCAACCTAATTAATATGGAATAAAATTAAACTAATGAAGTAAATATTATTAAACTAAAAATGCAACTTTAAACTTGTTTTTGCAATCCCAAAATATATATCCTACATAATGTTTACTAAATAATTAACATTTCACAAGATTTACTCATAACAACTAATGTAATATCGCGTTGCTGATTGGGTATCAATACAACTATGTTTTAATGGATTGTCTAAGAGTAAAAATTCTGTAATCTAGAAACTTTGTATGACTTCTGTAACCTTTGGACGTTTTCATTGGGGTAGTGCAGTCTTGGGTTGTCAGCAATATTGTCCTAACTACTCCCATATTTTGTCTATCCGTTTTTTTATTA
>JBAIZL010000006.1:14970204-15095204 GCA_036971475.1 Prosapia bicincta | reverse complement strand
TGATTTCATTAATCTAATATGTTATTATAACTATAGTTGTACTTACAATTACAAGAATACATTTCGACTGTAACTGGCTTCTACCTATAAAACATTAAAACATTAAAATAAGTTTGTATCCATCGTCCTATTAAAAAAGGTTACTAGGCACTATGTATAAAAGTCTTTTTTGTATGTATTGCTCTGTTTAAAGAAAGCGAACTTTATTTCGTGCATATAATTACTGACTCCTTAACATTAAGGACGGTTTGAGATAAGACTCGCTCGTAAATCTAAATTGCATTTTCGTGCTTATTAATTGTTTAACTTTTCCATTTCAAGTAGTTTTGAATAGTAAATGGAAGGTACATGGGATATATTTTAAACCTTGTGACTTTCTAATAGCCTAGGATAATTTACTTTTGATATAGATTAAATACTAACTAAATCTTCTTTATTAATTACGTACATTATCTGAATTTGGAAGTTCTACTTAATAATTATTTCAGATTTAAAAAAAAGTTAAAACTGTATTTTCTTATATATTTCTATTTTGAAAGTTAAATGTGTTGTTGAAATTTGTTGGTGTAAATTAAGTAAGTAATTGTATATGAATTATAGTTATACAAACGTAGAACCCGCTATAATTCCTATGTTTCATGGTTAAATGTAATAAGGATATGATACGTAAGTGTATATTGAATAGCATATCATTGTTATTGATGTTTATGTATATGAGGAATGTATTTTATAACATTTATAAAGAGTGTGTTTTAGATTTTACGAAAAATTTATAAATTTTATACGTAAATATAGGTTTATGTTTATATAAAAATGTATATATTTAAGGAAATAAATACCCACTAATAGTAAAAGATAGTTCAACTTGTATCCATTCAATTTTGTGAATGGTAATTTATCAAACAGGTCATTACAAATTTAAAAAAATAACAATAACAACCGATGGTAAGTTAATAGCTACATACATTGCTTTTTAAATTTCCATAACTTAAGCATTTATAATTAAAAGTTTTATTGAAACCCATATATGCATTTCAATTGCAAAGAAATCATCCTTCAAAACAAATTATTATGATATAAAAGTATATAATAAATAAAACGGGTAATATAAAGAAAAAGGTATATTGAAATCAATTCCTACTTAGATCATCAAAAGATTTTTATTTTAGTTACATTTTGCTAAGCAATTACATTTATTATAAATAAAGTCACAGAACCTATGCGTTAAAACAGCTGTTTTGTCACATAACCTATAACAATTTAAAATCAAATGTGTTATGAAATCATGTTATCAATTATTTTAACCCAAATTAGACGAAATTCTTAAATTGTATAACCTTTAAATCTCTCATATTTAAGATATAAACTTCTGTCAAAGTTTCACGAACAAGAAAACATTACACAATCTTTTACGAAGTGGAAAGACAATATTGCACAATAAACTTCCTACAATGTTAGTTCCTTCGGAAATTTATACACGGAAAAAGACAGAAAGCATAACTCCATTCTAGGATGCCTAGGATATTAGAGTCGGGCCTGCTATTAAATCTGCCAACAGAAGCTTATGCTGGGTTTCATAGAACGCATAAAAAGTTTTATTACGCAGAGAAAAAGTTATTTACCTCTGAAAGTAATGAAGTAACTTACCCACGTAAAATATAAACCTCGGTCGCAGTATTTCACAAAGGATTTATCACGTTTGACACAGCAGTGGTGTATGAACTGAAAGCAGTTTCCACGCGACGTATACAATGTTGCCACAGCTTCAGCCAAATCTACACAATCTTGCTCCTTGTGCGTGTGTAAAATCCGCTGCATTCATAAATTACAAAAAAATGGAATACTTATTCGTTACGTAAAATTGAAAATAAGTAAATTATTTTGTAAAATCTCTAGACATATATATTTCTCACAACCTTTACATTAAAACAAAGTAATATACAACAAAACCAAATTTTGTTAAGTCAATTCCTATTTATGGCAACAAGGAATATTTGCCTGAATTACTTTTTATTAAATAAATACAAGTATATAAATAAAGTAACACAAAAAATAAGTTAAAATTGCAGGTTTACACACAGCATTTTGCATAAAATCATATGAAATTAGATGTTATCACTTACTTTAAGTCAAATGGGACAAAATGTTTTTAGATGTTTATTGAATTCAACTTTGAAATAAATTCAATTGATATGAGTTCATAAAAAGTGTCAGATGTACCTAAGAAAATTTTTCATTTCAGAAATTGTGTTAAAAATACATAGCTTATTGTATTGTAGCATATTGTAGCTTGTTATCGGTCTATTTAATTGTTTGTATTGAGATTTATCAAAATTTAAAAAAAACGATTACATTTATGAACTGATTTAAACTAATATTAAATGTTTTCCTTAAAAATGTCAAATAAGTAATGTAACATAATCGACGTGTAAAACACTACTTCTGCAACATAACCTACAAAACAAAATCAGCTTTTGCATAATATCATATGTTGCCATCTAATTCACTATGTATATATGTACATTCAAAGTCCTTTAGTACAGAGTGTATAAATATCGTTTCCCACATTTATATTATTCTCAAATTTGATGCTGAAAATTCGTTTGTCAATCTTCTATTAAATGCTTAAAGCAAAGCTGTTAATATTAGTTGCAAATAGTTACCGTAGAAACTAGCTTCATTGATTCATTTTTGAGGAAATTTTAGACATCTGTTCGAATAAGTAGATAGTGGGGTAAGATACAGGGTTGGAGTAAGTAGATAGTAAGGTATAATACAAGGTTGGCGTAAGTAGATGGTATGGTATGATACAAGGTTGGAGTAAGTAGATAGTAAGGTATGATACAAGGTTGGAGTAAGTAGATAGTAAGGTATGATACAAGGTTGGAGTAAGTAGATAGTAAGGTATGATACAAGGTTGGAGTAAGTAGATAGTAAGGTATGATACAAGGTTGGAGTAAGTAGATAGTAAGGTATGATACAAGGTTGGCGTAAGTAGATAGTAAGGTATGATACAAGGTGGCGTAAGTAGATAGTAAGGTATGATACAAGGTTGGAGTAAGTAGATAGTAAGGTATGATACAAGGTTGGAGTAAGTAGATAGTAAGGTATGATACAAGGTTGGCGTAAGTAGATAGTAAGGTATGATACAAGGTTGGCGTGGGTAGATAGTAAGGTATGATACAAGGTTGGCGTAAGTAGATAGTAAGGTATGATACAAGGTTGGCGTAAGTAGATAGTAGGGTATGATTCAAGGTTGGCGTAAGTAGATAGTAAGGTATGATACAAGGTTGGAGTAAGTAGATAGTAAGGTATGATACAAGGTTGGCGTAAGTAGATAGTAAGGTATGATACAGGGTTGGAGTAAGTAGTATGATACAAGGTTGGAGTAAGTAGATAGTAAGGTATGATACAAGGTTGGAATAAGTAGATAGTAAGGTATGATACAAGAGCATTTATCAGCTCGCAGGGAGAAATACACACTCAAGTTCTGGGAGAGAGCAAAGAGAGTCGACTCATACTACTGGAACAAGTACAAACCTGCCACGCAATGCCTGAAAACTCAAACTTCACCTATTACTCACGCTGAAGCACTAATTGATAAATATCATATTTTCATTGACAACCGAGCTCCGCTTCAACACTTTACAACGGTCGCACCATCACTCCCCAGCAAAAGCAGGCAACTCCTTAACCACAATGCAAGTAAAGGTTCAACCTCCCCTGCAGAGCTGAAATCATGCGCATTAGAAACAATTCACACTCTGTACCCGTCTAGAGAATGGCTGCATATTTATACTGACGGTTCATTCATTCCTCATACTTGAAGTGCAGGCGCCGGCTGGTACTGTCGTTTATTTGAAAACTCACTAGCTGTCGGGAGGAATGCAAGCAATTATGACGGGGAAGTATGTGCCATTTACGGAGCCGCAAATCATCTACTCACTATCAACCTGCTTTCAAGCAGAGCCGTCTTCTTTGTAGATTCACAAGCTGCAGTATCAGCTCTTAGCAACAACACGCATACTGACTGCTTGCGTACCATCCAGTGCCGTGGATCTGAGCTCATCATCGGCTAGGTACTGCGACTCCAATGGGTTCCAAACCATGTGGGAATCCGTGGTAACGAAAGGGCCGATGTTATGGCGAAGCGTGGAGCAGAAGCTAACCAACCCACTATCCCGCTAACACTACGATCAGCTCAGAACCTCATCACCTCTTCGATCAACCAGCATACCAATAAAGAACTTACAAATCTCAGCAAGCACAAACAATGGGAGTGCCTTGAAACGGTGGGACCAATTCCATCGCACCTGGGGAGAGCTTAGGCTGTCGCCAGATTCCGTCTTATCACTGGCCTTGATTATCTCCAAGCACACATCCATCGCATTGTTTGGCTGAGAATGACTTCTGCCCCCTATGTAACACAATAAGAATGGGTGGCGATCACCTGCAGCACTGCCCTGAACTCGACCATCCACCAGACGACCTGACGATACGATACTGGGAGGCTCGGCGTCGAATGGCCCAACAGCCAGTTGACTGAATAAATAAATAAATAATACTAGTTAACTAAGATTAAACCCTTATTAATTAGATCCTAATTATACCCATCGAAATGTACACAAGGGTTAAATCTTATGCAACTTGTGTTATCAGTTATTATTGATTATTCTTGTGGTATTGAGGTTGTTTCCAGTATTTTACCGTAGGAAATTGAGGAGGCTTTTAAAATTGATTACATTAAACATACAATATACAGATATACTTTTAGGAACAGCGAGGGTAAAAATCAAATAATTATGGTTGAGCATCATATAATGGAACCGACATAAATAGATCAAGTCTAGGAGTTTTCTATTAACTTACCATCCCCAACTAAGCAACAAGGACCTAATCTAATACAATAATGATAGTGTGGCTTGCTGGGTTTCTAATTATTGAGAAACATTCTAATATTAAATATTAATGATATTTACACTTAATAAATTATTTTCAGACTCTTATAAACAATAACAGCTTTAATGATATGTTGTCCTTACAGTAAGTTGTCCTTGCTGCTTCTTATACTGCTACTTTTATCCAACGTAAATCGTGACAAACTGGATCGCTTTCAGCTCAGCTGACTGGAACATAACGGTACGTCTGTACAAGACAATTTCCTGTAGGGACGAACATGCGGTGTGTATCGCATGGAAATTTGACAACATTGACAGTGGATGTTAATAACATTGCGATTTATAGGGTGACTCGTGCCTGATGTTACTCTATTTATGTCTAGAATGGTACTACATTGAACTTTTAGGTCCACAAAAAAATATTCTACTTTAGTTACTTTGTATTGAATATATTCACAATAATTATAAATGAAATGTGATAGCTTATACGTTAAAACAGCTTTTCTAGCACAACCCCTATAACATAAAATCATCTGTTTTATGAAATCATGTTATATTTTATTTTAAGACAAATGGGATGAAATGACTATATTGCACATCTTGCCCTTTTTGTGAGAAGTTGTTCTCCCAAATAAAACTAACTTTAATTATTAAATTTATTATTGATATTATAATTGAAAAAAACTGTAATAACATCAATTGGTATTTACTAAAAGTTAAATAAAATGTATTTGAACTTGAGTGGATAAATAAAAAGTGTTTTATTAACGATCGAAAACTTCAACAAGATTTATATAGGAAGAGCGTTAAGTATTAGAAGGAATTGGATAACGTTTAGAATCAAGGGCTTTAATTGTTTGTTATGAAACAGTGATATAAGCTACTTTAAATTATATGTTATTTGATGATCAATGTTTAAAAAATTGAGCAAAAAGCAACTTAATCTTTATATTTTTAAATCACAATGACTAGCGTACATTAAGAAAATGTCTGTTTTATCTGCGTCGTAAAACTGACTTTATCTTTTTTTCTCTAAATAGAGCAATTTTATATTAAATATATGCTTTTAATTCGAACTATTCAACAATTTTGAAATAAATTGTTTTGTTAATTTATTAATATTTTGTGTAAATATTGTTTACTAGTCATTACTCAACTAATTATTTAATAAAAATATGCATCTCACAGATTTACGACCATTATTTAAACTATGCCCAGCAATATGCAATTCCCGAATAGAAATATATTGAATAGTTTTTCCTGTACAATTGCGCCTGTTCTTCCATTAACGCTAATGATAATAGGCCTACAGAGATTCCAAAACCAATGACGGGAATTTGGACAGGCGATACTATAAGACTGTGCAAGGTAACTAAAGGATTTAAATCTCAAATTAAGAGAAAAGATCAAAGTTTTTCATACCTCATGTTTAAATGTGATCTCAATTTTTAGATTTGCAGACGTTTTCTCGCGAAATGTTTCGTAGCATCTGTGGCGTTACAGTCGTGATTGGTGTCGGAATTCTCTTATACACAGGTGTCTCAAACGTGGATTTTTTTCAGCATACACAATGCCCCAGAAAATAGTCAAAGGGCGTTAAATCAGGACTTGTGGGAGGGCAGAGAGTAGATGCACCCATGCCTGTCCAACCTTCTAAATCTTTTTCTGGCGGAAATGAAGCTGTACGCTATCTTGCATTAAAATCACTCTTTGACCAGCTTGTCGTTCAATGACTTCGATTCCAGGGGAGAAAGGTTGATCTAATATGAAAATAAATTTTTCGCGAAACAGAAAGGTCTGTATCACTTGGTCGTATATTAACCCACACTACACTTTCACTTTTAAAGCATAGCGCGCAAGTTACTGCACGTTAGGATGTTCTGAGCTCCAGATCCGACAATTGTGACTATTGACAACCCATTTGTATTATATATATATATTTTTTAATTAGACTGATCACCTGGTTTAGTGAACTCGTATTCGGCAACGATACGTCACTAAAGAGAAATATTTAAGCAGCCAATTAAGTGCTTTAAGAGCTGAAAGTATTAGCTTGGATTTTAATGAAATCAAAGTGTAATGATATATGTCTGTTTGAAATTACTGACATCTAATTTGAAAAATGAGAGTGTTATTTTCTTTTACTGCATTTAATAAAAAGTAGCCTATATTTAAAAGAAACGTTTTTTATATTAAATTACTTTGTAGCATTGGAAAAAACTATAACTTTTATTTCTAGTTATAAAATAACATTACAAGTTTAATCACGTTTTCTTAAAATGTCCTAACATAACAAATAATATTTACAATATACAATCTAACATCCAAGGAATTGAATAATAACAAATCAACTTAAAAACGGTATTTTATTCTCTTATAACAAAACATACGTTAAGAAAATAATAAAATCAAATAATAATGATGCTCCTGTACACCTAAAATAACCTTTGTTGACAAACTTATGGTATATTTGGAAAAGATATTAGTACCTATGATTAAACTGCGAATAATTAAACAATTGCACTTTTTAAAAAATTAGGTCAACTAATAAGGTAAAAAAAATGCTAGTTACTTATAGTTTCAAATATTATTAATATGTGTATACATGTGACAGAATCACAATATTAGGTGGCAAAGTATAAAGCTAATATCCTTGAAATTTCTTATTTTTCTCTCTGTACAGTGATGGCGTTAAATATTCTGCCATGTAACGGCATAGTTTTTCGGAGGACCTTAAAGACACAATAAATGAAAAAAGTGAACAGCTATCGCACATACCTTACTGGTCGAAGTACCACCACTTGTCCTTCCTGTCGTATGACGGGCAGTTGTTCGGGTGCACCCTTTCACGTACTTATCACTTACCTAACTAACTTAAAAGAAATCACATATAATTCAAAATAGTCGCTATTACATGTTAATACTATCTTTGCCACACGACGGGAGAAACAAAGAAAGAAAAATCTACGTTGCGTATAACGTAAGGGGAAATATGTGTTATGTAAACCGAGCATTGCTTAGAACACACAAGAAACTACGTCAAGTCGAGAGTGACGGGAGGGGTGTCGTTTAACCGACGTCTTGAAATGAACTGTCGTATCGAACCTTACAAGGGACAAAGATTGGCCGATAAGGAGTCCCTCTCTGAAGCATTTACAATGGTTTTTAAATTAAAATGTACGCAACAGATGGATTATTGATTTTTTTGTTACTATCTATTCACTTTCTTTTCGTTTTGAATTTATAAAGCTGTTGGTGATCTATATATTCTTCTTGAACTCGTAGTCCATTACTTTTGGTGAATCTTAATTAATCACTTTAATCATAGTTTATAACTATCCGAAATTTAAATTTTGTAAATTTGTGAAAACGTACTGAGACCGAACGTTTTCGATCGCTATGTGGCGATCTTCGTCGGTTTCTTCTGCTTGGAGATGTCGGGTCAAGCGGTGACGGTTTTATAGGTAGGTTTTCAATAGTATTCAAAGAGTATGTGTGATTTGTATTACATTTGTTCGTTAGATATGTTTGTACTTTGTGTGTTTTATATATCTATAAATTTCATATTGTTCTCATGTGTTGAGATGTGGTCCTTATTTTTGATGTTTAGGATTTCTACGTAATGGCAAATGCCTGTGTGTTTGCGACCTGTTTTTTATGTGATTGTAAAATGCTGAGTTGGTGTTCTCTTTGTGTTTCTAGACTCTTTGTTTAAAGCTGTGACCGGTTTGTCTAATATAGAATTTGTTATATTTGTCGCAGTTTAGTTCGTATACGCTTGGTGCTTGTAGTTTATCTGTGTTGTTGGTGCCGTGCTGTATTTTGTATTGTAACTTGTTATTAGTTTTGTATGCTATTTTGTAATGTTTTTTTGAAAATTTCGGGGTAATTTATTTGCTGTTTTGTTTATGTACGGTAATTTGATGTACATAAACAAAGAACTAGACAACAATAAATATTTAGCATACATAAATGGATACAACACCACAATGATCAACAATTTTGACACAAAGTACAAAAAACACTAAAAATAATACTACAAGGGAGGAAAGGCAAATACATTACAATATCAAACATAAATAGAAAATCAGATAAAATACCCCACAAATTTCAATAAACAGGGTACAAAAAGGTATACAAAACTAATAACAATACAAAATACAAAA
This sequence comes from Prosapia bicincta, assembly GCA_036971475.1. Classification (NCBI taxonomy): domain Eukaryota; kingdom Metazoa; phylum Arthropoda; class Insecta; order Hemiptera; family Cercopidae; genus Prosapia; species Prosapia bicincta. The sequence goes on along the minus strand of JBAIZL010000006.1, from coordinate 15,086,140 downwards.
TGAAACCAACAACAAAGAAAAACTACAAGCCCCAGACGTATACAAACTATACTGCTACAAATATAACAAATTCTATATTGGAGAAACAAGTTGCAGCTTTAAACAAAGTGTTGTGGAACACAAACAGAACAACATCCCAGGATTTTACAACCACATAAAAGAAACAGGAGACAAATACACAGACATTTACCATAACCTAGAATTCCTACACATCAACACAAAAGGACCACATCTCAACACACTAGAACAATATGTAATTAATAGACACACAAAAACAAAAAGTACAAACATATTAAACGAACAAACACATTGAAAATCACACATACTCTTTGACACTATCTAAAATTTGCCTTTAAAACCATCACTACTTGACCCGACATCTCCAAGCAGAAGACACTGATAAAGATCCCCACATAGCGATCGAAAACGTTCTGTCTCAGTACGTTTTCACAAAATTAAAGTTCAGAAGATCATAAACTATGGTTAAAGTAATAATTTCTTATTTTCTTTTTTCTTTCTTATAAAGCCGTTGGTGATCTATAATTACTTATTCTATCCACCTCTTGTAGCTTTTAATATTGCAAGGAAAATGTTTCCTTTAATTTTAAGTACATCTTTATTAATAGATTGTTATAAACTTGACTCAGTGCCAAAGTGCTTCATCTTAAACATTGTTTCCTCAGTTCCAGTCCTACCTACACATAAATTTTGTTTCAAAATTAATTTAACGAACAAATACTTGAAGTATTGTATTAACATCAATTGTCAATAAATGTAGTTGAATATAAATATATTTGAACTTTATTGGATGAATAAAAACGTATTTCATTATCGATTGAATATTTGTACAATATATAAATCATAGGAGTGTGAAATAGAAGGAATTGAAAAATGCCTTAATTAAATATTATTTATTGCACCTTAGTATGCTTCTTACCAAAACGAAGCAATCGCAAAAGTAAAAATGGCTTATGATATACAACATATGCGCCAGCTTGAAATATATTTTTATACTGATACACAGAGAATTATGGTGTGCTAATCACGACAATCTCAGCTTTTTTGAATAGTGATATATTTGATGATGCTAAAACTTTTAAATGATGGCTTTTGAAATGGTATTTAAACTAAACTTATCAATGCGATTATATTATTGTAATTTTTTATAATATATCCATTTTGCAAAAATAAATTTTATTCAACGAAATAATAGTCAAATATTTAAAAATACATTATATTTTACTTTATTACTCTTGTAGTTAAAGAAAACGAAACAACATTTACAACGAGTAGTTACACAGTTTGTAGTATAGCAGAGAGTTATTTGTAACATAACTTATAATGATATTGTAAAAGTAACGGCTGTAATAGGTTCCATCGTTACCGCCCTATTAATAATCAAGTAGGCCTACAATATAACTCCGCGTCTCTAGAGGCCTGGCTAAATAATATCCCTTCGTGAGATATGTAGCTAACAGACGCCGGAAAACAATGTGAGGGTAATTTGGAATAATGGACGAGATAAAGTGATGCAAAGACTTCTTTTCCAAATGTATATTTGAATAACCTAAACTTTCGCTTCGCTTAGGGTACTTGATAAAACCATTTCTGCTTGCATATTTAATACTAATTGATTCCTTCTTAAGCTACTAAGCTTTACTAATACACTGCAACAAATGAGAAAACTGGAACTATGGACGTATGTAAACAACATTCGAGCTGGCTTAAGAGTGAAGGATATAAACACATGAAATATACAGAAGTTACAATTATAAATGCGTTACATGTCACACACATTTAATTTCATACGCTTTTCAATTACTTATGTCATCATCATCAGTGAGTTATATTTAATTAAAGTTGTTTGTTGATAGTAACATCACTGATGACGATGACAGGTCGTTCAAAATGATAATGAAATTAAATTTTATAATTTCGTGTTATGCATATTTGTTTATGGACATATATGCTAATATGTATAAATAAGTCTTACATAAATTATTTATAAACATTTGTGTTTTTATTAGATACGGAGTAAAATTAAACATACTGAATAGAATTCAGTATTACCTAAAATGTATGTAAATACTATCTTTAAAAAATTGCTGGAATCCGTTTATTTTAGTGCTGCTATTCATGGTTCTCTACAGAAATGAGTTATTTGCAGAATAATTTCAAACATATGCTCTAAACAAAAATCAAAAAATAATTTAAACATATATAAGACTGATTTATGAATTTTTCATATTACTATATACAGTGCTATGTTATAATCATTAGTTCTCCCTTATTAGACATAGCGATGGTATTTATTTTGTATTTTGTTGAGAAAGCATTTTTGAATTATTATAAATAATAGAATAATATTAAACTATTGTAATATATTTAAAAAACAGATATGTAGAGCCTATAGCTATATATATCAGCTAATGTATAATCAATTTCTATTGGGGAACTACCTTATTTACAAAGTAATGGATTTTAAGTCAAAGTTTTTAAATATAAAGGTAGCAACATAAAATTCGCGTATAATACTAATAATAAATTAACAAATATAATGAATAATAATAATATTATTAATATGCATGAAAAAACCAGTGTATATAAATTAGAATGTGATTATTGTAATAAAGCTTATATAGGACAAACTAAGAAAAAACTTAAAGATAGATATAAAGAACATTTTAATGCATATAAAATGCAAACCTTACAGGTTTGTATTTTGTGTGAATTAGAAGTGAACTTTTTGAGATTAAGTTCCATATTTGTTTATTTTTTATAATTTGTTTATATATTTTTTGGTATTTAACTATATTACAATTTAATATATTTATTATATTATTATTATTATTTCATATTATTGTAATAATGTTTATATATATTGACATGATATCAGTTAATAATTGTAATGCTGCATTAACAAAGGACTTAAATTTATTTGAAAAACGGAAAATTCAATTAATGAACACAAATTGTAATATATATTTTAATAAACAATGTATTATAAACAATATTATTCCAAAATATGCAGAAATCACAATAAAAAACAAAAGTGATAATGCCAAAAAAACTTGTAAACAAGCAGAGAAATTATGGGTTAAAAATGAAATAAGAAATTTATATAAAAAACAAAACATTTTAACTCTTGAAATATATAAATTACATTTAAAATTAGCTTCTACAATGAATAGTATAAAATGGCAAGAAAATACAATAAAATTAACTTCATGATAAATAAAATTAGAAATATAAAATTAAATAATATATTATAAAAACTAAATAATTTAAAACTTGAAAAACAAATGAAAATAATACCTGAAGGTAAATATCACACCTCTCACCATAATGTTGTTAATTTATCTAATACTAAATTTAATAATTGCGAAATAAAACTACTTGAAAATAATAAAATCAATATAAAAAGAAACATAAATAAAGATATTGATAATATGATAATAGATACAGAAATAGCCATTAGTAAATTAAAAGAAAATATACAAGATAGTACAAGAATCGAAGAAGCTCATGAAATAAAAAAATTAATTAAAACTAATAAAATTAATAAAACCCATATACAAACATAATTAGGAGTTAAAGATTTAAAAGATAAACTACAAAATAACAATCTAATTACAGTAAAGGCTGGTAAAAGTAATGCTATTGTAATTATTGATAAGGAGGAACACATAAATAAAACAGAAAAATTATATAAATGAAAATCAGTTTAGTGAAATATATAAGGATCCTACAAAGAAATATCAAAATAAAATAAAAAGTTTAATAAAATCTTTCTATAAATTATTTAATAAATATAATATTAGTAATTATATGAACGATAATCCAAAATTTCCAATAATGAATGGACTTCTTAAATTACACACAAGTGAGAAACCAATTAGACCATTAGTAAATTTTATGAATGCCTCTTCTTATAAAATATCTAAAATCAGACCATCTATTCTTAAAGATAAAATGAAACTAAAAAATAATCATACCATACGTAATTCTATTAACCTTATTGATAAATTAAAAATAATTAATATTGATAATAAAACAAAAATTAATATCATTAGATATAAAAAAATTTGTAAACAAATATTCCTATAAAAGAGACTCTCAATATTATAAAATCTAGATTAGAGCAAAATGATAAAGATAGAAAATTAATATTAGAAATTATAAATACATTAAAAATAAACTTAAATCAAAATTATTTTTCATATAATAATAAAATTTACAAACAGGAAGATGGTCTTGCCATGGGTTCTCCCATATCGAATATAATATCTGAAATATTTTTACAATATATAGATGATAAAATAAAAAAAAATTTACAGACATTTGATAAAAACGGATATGGGTTTAGATATGTAGATGATGGTTTGTATGTATCTAACAATAATGGTATAAACTTAATAACTATTTTAGATAAAATAAATATGATAAATAAAAATATTGATTTTACTTATGAAATGGAGAAAAATAATAAGATCAACTTTCTAGATATAACAATTAAAAGACATATTAATGAATTTGAATTTAACATATATCGTAAACCAACACAAACTAACCAAATTATACCTAATAATTCTAACCATCCCTATAATCAAAAAATGGCAGCATTATACAATTTATTATATAGATTACATAAAATACCTATGAATAATGAAAACAAGATAAGAGGGAAAACATTATCTATCAAATTGCAATTGAGAATGGCTATAAAAAAAAACTGTTGATAAGCTTAATTATAATATTTTAAAGAAACAAAATAATAATCTAATCTACAAAAATAATATTGAAAATGTCACATGGACTTCATTTACATTTTTTTGGTAATGAAGTAAAAAATATCACAAAATTGTTTAAAGGTAGCAACATAAAATTCGCATATAATACTAATAATAAATTAATAGATATAATGAATAATAATAATATTATTAATATGCGTGAAAAAAACGGTGTATATAAACTAGAATGTGATTACTGTAATAAAGTTTATATAGGACAAACTAAGAAAAAACTTAAAGATTGATATAAAGAACATTTTAATGCATATAAAAAGCCAGAATTTTATAAATCAAATTTTGCTAGTCATTGTATTAATAATACTCACTTATTTCCTAATATAGATAATATGATACTTATTAAAAGAAATTAACAAAGGCCTGAGAATGAATATTTATGAAGATTAAGAAATACATAAATATAATACTAATAATGAGTTGATAAATGAACAAATACAAGTAAAATCTAAATTTGATAATAAATTCAGTGTTTGAATTGTTAGGGCAGCAAAATAAAAAATTTTAACAACATTGTAATTAAATTGGCATAACTATTTATTTGATCTAATTTGCACATATGTTAATTTTAATTGTTTAATATTCCTGATGATGTTGGTACTGTTAGCCAACGAAAAGCTTTGAATTGTAAATTCAATTATAATTCTTGTATTTGTATTTAGACTTATGTTCTTTATTAATACACAAGAATACATATTACGATATTTATATCTATAACCTTGCAGGGTTGTATTTTGTGTGAATTAGAAGTGAATGTATTTTTTGAGGTTAAGTTCCATATTTGTTTATTTGTTTATAATTTTGTTTATATATTTTTCGATATTTTACTATATTACAATTTATTATATTATTATTATTTCATATTATTGTAATAATGTTTATATATATTGACATGATATCAGTTAATAATTGTAATGCTGCCTTAACAAAGGACTTAAATTTATGTGTTAAAAATGAAATAAGAAATTTATATAAAAAACAAAACATTTTAACTACTGAAATATATAAATTACATTTTAAATTAGCTTCTACAATGAATAGTATAAAATGGAAAGAAAAATACAATAAAACTAACTTCATGATAAATAAAATTAGAAATATAAAAAAAGTAATATATCAAAAAAACTAAATAATTTAAAACTTGAAAAACAAATGAAAATAATACCTGAAGTTAAATATCATACCTTTCACCCTAATGTTGTTAATTTATCTAATACTAAATTTAATAATTGCGAAATAAAACTACTTTAAAATAATACAATCAATATAAAAAGAAACATAAATAAAGATATTGATAATATAATAATAGATACAGAAATAGAAATTAGTAAATTAAATGAAAATATACAAGATAATACCAGAATCGAAGAAGCTCATGAAATAAAATTTAATTAAAACTAATAAAATTAATAAAACCCATATACAAACATATTTAGGAGTTAAAAATTTAAAAGATAAACTACAAAATAACAATCTAATTACAGTAAAGGCTGATAAAAGTAATGCTATTGTAATTATTGATAAGGACGAACACATAAATAAAACAGAAAAATTAATAAATGAAAATCAATTTACTGAAATATATAAGGATCCTACAAAGAAATATCAAAATGAAATAAAAAATTTAATAAAATCTTCTTATAAATTATTTAATAAATATAATATTAGTAATTATATGAACGATAATCCAAAAATTCCAGTAATGAATGGACTTCTTAAATTACACACAAGTGAGAAACCAATTAGACCATTAGTAAATTTTATGAATGCCCCTTCTTATAAAATATCTAAAATCATAACATCTATTCTTAAAGATAAAATGGAACTAAATAATAATCATACCATAAGTAATTCTATTAACCTTATTGATAAATTAAAAATAATTAATATTGATAATAAAACAATAATTAATATCATTAGATATAAAAAATATGTACACAAATATTCCTATAAAAAAGACTCTCAATATTATAATATCTAGATTAGAGTAAAATGATAAAGATAGAAAATTAATATTAGAAATTATAAATACATTAAAAATAATATTAAATCAAAATTATTTTTCATATAATAATAAAATTTACAAACAGGAAGATGGTGTTGCCATGGGTTCTCCCATATCGAATATAATATCTGAAATATCTTTACAATATATAGATGATAAAATAAATAAAATTATACAGACATTGGTAAAAACGGTTATTGGTTTAGATATGCAGATGATGGTTTGTATGTACCTAACAATAATGGCATAAACTGAATAACTATTTTAGATAAAATAAATATGATAAATATAAATATTAATTTTACTTATGAAATGAAGAAAAATTATAAGATCAACTTTCTAGATATAACAATTATAAGACATATTAATGAATTTGAATTTAACATATATCGTAAACCGACACAAACTAACCAAATTATACCTAATAATTCTAACCATCCCTATAATCAAAAAATGGCTGCATTATACAATTTATTATATAGATTACATAAAATACGTATGAATAATGAAAACAAGATAAGAGGGTAAAACATTATCTATCAAATTGCAATTGAGAATGGCTATAAAAAGAAAACTGTTCATAAACTTAATTATAATATTTAAAGAAACAAAATAATAATCTAATTTACAAAAATAATAATGAAAATGTCATATGGACTTCATTTACATTTTTTGGTAATGAAGTAAAAAATATCACAAAATTGTTTAAAGGTAGCAACATAAAATTCGCATATAATACTAATAATAAATTATAATATAATGAATAATAATAATATTATTAATATGCGTGAAAAAAACGGTGTATATAAACTAGAATGTGATTATTGTAATAAGGTTTATATAGGACAAACTAACAAAAAACTTAAAGATAGACATAAAGAACATTTCAATGCATATAAAAAGCCAGAATTTTATAAATCAAATTTTGCTCGTCATTGTATTAATAATAATCACTTATTTCCTAATATAGATAATATGATACTTATAAAAGAAATTAACAAAGACCTGAGAATTAATATTTATGAAGCTTTAGAAATACATAAATATAATACTAATAATGAGTTGATAAATGAACAAATACAAGTAAAATCTAAATTTGATAATATATTCAGTGTTTGTAATGTTAGGGCAGCAAAATAAAAAATGATAACAACATTGTAATTAATTTGGCATAACTATTTATTTGATCTAATTTGCACATATGTTAATTTTAATTGTTTAATATTCCTGAAGATGTTGGTACTGTTAGCCAACGAAAAGCTTTGAATTGTAAATTCAATTATAATTCTTGTATTTGTATTTAGACTTATGTTCTTTATTAATACACAAGAATACATATTGCGATATTTATATATATCAAATATTGTAATTCATAAACACACACACACACAGTACACTAGAATTACGTACTAAATGATTTCAACTCTAGAAATAGTATAGAATTACTTTTATTTTATACTTATTGTTAACAATTCGAGTTAGGTTTGATTCCTAAACTGGAATAAAACTTTTTCCATTTAACACTTCGATACGTTTGCAGCAAAATTTCAATGTTATTTTTATAAAGCAAAAGTAGCATTCATCTACGTTTAAGCACTACCTGGTTTCTTTTATTTTTATCACGTGCTCCAACTAACCCTCTCTTCAAAAAAACATAATTTCTATTGTCACGGGATTTGTCTCCCCACTTGTGATTTGAAGTGCATAGCCTGATAAGTACAAGTTCTATCGAGAGACGCAGCAGTACCTCGTCTCGTAACCACTAGACATATGTAGAAATAAAGTTGATTTAATTTACTAGAAGCGCATACTTTTTGTATAGAAGGAAGAAGGTAGGCCATTGTTTACAATGCATTAAAGGTAGTGAAAGGTTTAGTGACAGATTGTCAGACGGTTGAGTGTTAAGTTTAAATACAAAACTTTAGCTATTGTTAGAACTAATTAAAGAAATTTTACAATTTATGGTATTTGTGTAAAGTAATTTGCGAAGTAAGATGGTTACAAAACGTTTAAACGGGAGTTTGAAGGGCGAAAAGGGAAGCTAGAGGTAGCAAGACTGTGTTACTGCAGCTGCTCACTGGTACCTTGGTTAGAGCAGGGGAAGAAGTGAAGAGTGCTCGTTTTGACACAATTTGTGGAACCAATATTTTGGATACCATAATTGCAAATCTACACATATACCTGATAGGAAATTCAAATACTATAACGAAAAATGTAAATAAAAAATCAACTGATATAGAGAATAAGTAATTAGAAACTTCAACTATTTTATGTAGTAAACTAATTGGAAATTCAACTACTTTATAATATTTATTATTACATAAGGTAGACCGGTTGCTAATCCATAACATTTTTGTATAATTTCAAGTAACTAACGATATTCGTAAGATACCAATTACAATTAAAATTTCTTAAATTGACCGTCAACTTGAGCTTAGGTAAGTTTGTTTTGAGTACAAACATATTAAATGTTCAGTAGAAAATCCCTCTGAGGTGCAAATACTGTTCCAATAACAACAAAGGAACGTTTACGTTGGAGTGTATCTAATCTTACACCACATAGAGATAACCTATATTTTAGTATTAGCGGGAATTTCATTATACTTTCGAGGGAGCTTATACGACTCTACAGAATCCAATGCCGTAATATCTGATGCGAGAATTGGAATGAGCGTTGCCATTCAATACGGCTTTACACCTCCAGGACAAAACTAAATCCCGGCTGATTGGATGTTATATCTCCGATTTATATTTTACAGCGACAGCATTTTTTCATTATTTCAAACCTTTAAACCTTTTACATCCTTTTGTTTAAGCTATGATAATCAAACGTTGTACAACCCAGCAACAAAAATACAATAAGTTTAATCGTTTTCCATCGATGTATAGCTTAAAGTTTAAATTTAAATAAGAAATCATTTCATATTATTCATTACGTTATTTTAAAACTGTTTCTCGTTATTGTTTATAACATTCCTGCTAAACATTTTCCTTAAAATATATATGAAATCATGACTTCCATTAAAGATTTTGACTAAGATAACCGGTTTTGTTTTTCTTATTTGTGTATAGAGCGTAAACCAAACCCAACCTTGAGGTTTAATAACCACAAAACAAACCATATAAGCAAAATTGTTTAAATTCGATCAATACTTGAGTCAATAATTGTTTTTTCTATTTACGTAACTTTTTATTAACGAATTAAAATTAATAAAATTTAAAAAAACATAACGTCTCTTCTACCGCATAACCTATAACCTAGAATATTCTATTTATAAAATCATTTGTTATTACTTATCTGAAGCTAAATGGGACGAAAACAATTAATAGCATACTTCGCCCCTATTGTAAAAGTTTTTTCGATATTAAATTACAATTAATTCAAAAAAAATATTTTTTGTGTTAATATTTGAAAAAAAACTAAATCAGTTGTAATTATTTAATAAAGAGTAACTAAAATAAAAATTTTCTTTGTTGACTTGAGCAGGAATTTACTTTCGAAAAAGTTTATTTACAATACTTGTTCCTTTCCTAATTCCTATTAGCTAGGTCACGAAAGCGATATTACAAAACTGCAATAAAATTAATTGTAGAAATGTAAACACTTCAACTAACTTCCAGCCATTAAGTAACTCAATTAATTATTTCAATTAGTGAAATATTCTTAATAATTTTAATTTTTGAAACATTCAACCTACATAATGTCGCATGCTTTATTATTATTTAAACATAAGAACCAGTTTATATAGCCTAGACCTACCTATTCTAATACTCGTCAGAGTTTGTAACTCAAGAAGTACCACAGAATCACAATAACTAAATTAAAAACTATTTAGTGAATAATGAAACTGTGCTAGCAACGAAAGTTATTTAGTTGTCATTTCTTTTTGGTGTTTTCGTAGTTTTATTTTCTAGATTTACCGACTATATTGAATTGAACGTCCACTGTGTGATACCACTGCTAATTTACTTGATATCAACATTTTGTAAAATAATTTTTTAGTATGAAACTTATATAAAAAGTTATATATGAAAAAAAGCTATATGCAAAAAATCTAAGGTAAATTATTCTGATTACAACATAATTAGTTTATGTTATCTCCTTGTTGAGTTTTAATTTCTCTAAATAACAAAAATTATCGTATTTTAATTTTGTGTAAAAAAATAAAACTATTTGTTACTACTAGATAAGGGCCTTTAAAAAATTCAGCCTGTTGGATCGTCTTTGTGTACTTAAGCAAATAACGATACCGGCTTGGCCAGCTACACTCCTTGCAGATGTTTCATTTTAAAACATTTAAAAGATTTTGTTTAATGTGAAAATCTGATACTTTGAGACCGTTTTGACCGTCTCAGTGTGTGTGTGTGTGTGTGTGTGTGTGTGTGTGTGTGTGTGTGTGTGTGTGTGTGTGTGTGTGTGTTTGAGTGTGTGTGTGTGTGTGTGTTTGTGTGTGTGTGTGTGTGTGTGTGTGTGTGTGTGCGTGTGTGTTTGTGTGTGTGTGTGTGTGTGTGTGTGTGTGTGTGTGTTTGTGTGTGTGTGTGTGTGTGTGTTTGTGTGTGTGTGTGTGTGTGTGTGTGTGTGTGTGTGTGTGTGTTTGTGTGTGTGTGTGTGTGTGTGTGTGTGTGTGTGTGTGTGTGTGTGTTACAGAGAGAGAGAGAGACAGAGATTCCAAACTGTTATTAGATAATATACAAATTTACAATTTTACATGTCACAGTTTCACAATACTACTTATTTTGGATAACCTGTTGTTTCAAGAACTATTTTGAGAATTTATTATTTGAAGCGAAATATTAAGTACTAATGTTGGTTAACACATATTACCATTTCCCATCAGTAATTTTTTAACTATTTTTTACGCGTTTAAATAATATAATAATACTATACATCATAACTTGTTATTTATATTTGCTTTAAACGATAATTATTTCAGGTCGTTATTGAACGACGTTACTTGAAACTAACAATTAAATATTGTTAAATGAATACTCCACTTAGAAACTTTGCAGGTGTTACTGGAGTAATTAGTCTCCACGAAGAAGTCATCTACGTTTAATGTTATCAAGCTTCTTCCTCTTTGGCCATTAGAGTTTTTGTCAGTTCGTCATTACTGCAACGAGGCTTTAAAGTTCGCAACACAAAACTGAAAACAAGAGACTAATGATTGTATGTATACTGTAATCTTTTTTAACATAATACGATATATTATTGCAGTAATTAGGTAGTTTTAGTTGGTAAATGAACTTAGATTTAATCAATATTTTCCACTATAACTAAGATAAGGGTTTATCGGTTTGTTGGTCTAAATGTTTAATTAGTTTTTTATGGTATAATAGAAAACAAATACGTTTGTTTGTAGCACGAAACAGATATAGTGAGTCACAAAATGAAATGTGAGTTTGTCCCCTCTCAATCCACAAAGGGCCATTTGCAATGCAAAACAACTAATGACGCCCGTGACACAGTTTTATAAGTAAACAGCTGGGCACACATTTTATGAGAGACGGAAAACAAATACTTTTATTTTAAAACAATTCACCGGCGTTAGTAAAAAATAATCAGCTATTTTTGAAATAATATTTTATTAATTAGATATAATTAGAATTTTTCACCTTTCTCCAAAAACGAAACATATTTATTATTTATTGGATTGTCTTACTTTTATCAGTGTTTGCATATTAGAAAACTCATCAAAAATCTTACACAATAATTAACATACCTAATATTACTTACTAAGAAGTCTGGAGGGTGGCTTTTTTGGTGGTAGAGATGCCACGGACGGGCTTTGGCCGAGTAAAAGTAGCTAACATTACGTCCATTACAATTTTATATCAATATATATATATTATGTAATATTTAATGTTTCTTAGCATATGTTAAAATATATAAATACTTATTTACCTTAATTTCGCTTTGCATTATATAGGAAAAAATGTAGGGCCTACATACAGTATGCGTCAGAATAAACAGTAATGAAACAATTGTAAGATTGTATTCTATTTTATTTTATAGACAAAGTTTTACAAATATATACCAGTTAAAAGAAGCTAAATCGGTAATAGTAGGGTATAAACGTGTTCTATAAGACCTCCGATCATTTTGAAGCAACACTTGTAGCGTTCTTAAACGTTTTGCTTCATTTTGGTGAAGAGGTGTTGTGAGGTCTTACAATCGAAAATAATGATCTACAATAAACGTTTTCTCTACAGTAGTTATCATAATGTCAGTTTCAATACTATTTATTTTGACCAGGTATTGAATAGGATTTCAATTTTTCTTACAATTTAAAGCTTAGGCTTGAGAGTTTAAAATTTGTTTGAAGTTGATATTTTTATTTGATAAACAAAACATGTAGTTTTTAATATATATTGTTTAGTTATGGTTTAAATATATGAGGTGTCCTGCAATTTTTATTAAGTTATATAACTTGTGGCTCTCTTCATGTGTTCCTGATATCGCCTGTATCTGTTTGGCCTGTGTTTGAATTAAAATGTAACTTATATGACCCCGGATGATTGTTTATCTTTTTAGTGTATGGTTTCAATAGTTTATTGAGATTTTTCTTTAATCTCAAGAAATACATCTTATTTTATTTAGCAATGTGCTCAAAACACAACAAACATTTATTTAAATTTCGCTACAAACAAAAATATGTATTATAATACATATAATCATATATGCACTGATACGAAAATATATACATTTTTATATTTTAGTTTTAAAAACTTAGAATTTAAATTTAGTATATAAATTAATAGTTTTACTAAAAAAATAGGTTGAAGTTAGAAACAAATATTTTATATTAAATAATAGTTTTTTTAACAATACCCTGCAATTTTCAACAAGATACCGTAACAGCTCTTCAAATTGAATTGTAGTTTCTTTTATTAAAAACGGATTGATATTGTCAAGTAAATCGTAGCAGGTAATGAGTAGCCATCGCTTTTCTATGTTCGTCACAGATAAACTAAATAAATGTTAATTTTAGTAAGATCTAATGAATAAATTATTGCTTCTAATGAATAAATATATAAACTCTAGTGTAATGTAATATATTTTCTATACTTAGGTTATATGTCCTAAGCCTCCGATACATTTGTTTCCTTTTGTTTCCTGAGTTGTTAAATATTATATTAAATTTATTTTATGTTACAATTACTTTCAGAAATGACTATCAAACATTTTAAGATACTTATTTAAATTTGTGTTTTTAAATTCTACCTCGAAAAATAACAACTTTTAAAATAATAGGAACTAAGGATAAATTATTGAAATTATAACAAAAGTTTAAATTTAATAAACTATTATTTTTATGTAGTTCATTATGTGTAACTCAAATCTTAACCCTAAACATAACTGGAAGATTGTGATATTTATGAATAGCTATTTGCCCACTAGTCCCCTTAAAAGGAATGGAATCGCAGAAAATGTCTCTAAATTTTCCTTAAACATCAAATGATTTGATATTACCATATCATTACCTGGCATATTTTATTCATATTTGTAAAATATTTTCCTCTTTCAGTTATCACGCGAGTAGGAAATTCTTTTTTTATAACACCAGGTTTACATGTAAACCTGCAACTTTTTATCTGCATTATCAACTGTCCATGTGAAAACAGTCGAAAATTCGTCTTGTACCGAGAAGGATTAAACGTCATACCTTCATTATAATATGTTGTAAAGGTTTTATATTTTATGTTAATAATTAAAACACCTTATATTACCTATAGAAACCGCTTTAGGTTGGTTAATTATTATCACAAATATAATAAATTAGGTAATGTCTTATTTATTCTAACTTGGCATTGCATCTCATATTTTCAAATAAATATTTTTAAAGATTCAAATATTATCCTTAACGTAATAACGAATATAAAACTCTAATACAAATGTTAACTCTTGAGGCATTTTGTTCTTTATTATAACTTATTAAATATATTGTTATTTACTCTTAAATCTCACGGGTCGTTATTTTGGATATGTTTACTGTGTACAGTTTTGTAAAATAAAATTGACCTAAAACTTACGAACATAATGAGTTTAAGTTTAGTAACTGAATAAATTAATAAATCTTTCCGTTGAAAATATAATCTAATAAAGTTGATTGTAATTATTTCTTTGAGAGACTCCCTGGACTTGGCCTTTTTTCTGGAATTTAACTCAAGGCACTTAATCGCTCCACAATGATATCTTTAATCTTTTACTAATGCCCTTTGTCTCACGTAACCTTACCTAACCACTCGTAAAACTTTTTATTAAGTATTTCTATAAAACGAAATCTCAAAGCTCTTCCTAAAATATTTATAATTTCCGTTAACTAGACTTCTTACATAAAAACTCCCTAATTATAAAACATCCCTATCAATTTTTACTTGTCCCTCAAATTATGTCTGTACAATATTATTGGGCTCCTTTGAAGCTCATAACCTAGCCAGGGTATTCTCAATGATATCCCCCCTTATGGTAGCCTATATCAACGATATTTCGACTAGTATACGTTTAGCAAAAGGTTTTCTGTTTGAATTTTTCTCGTTACTTAGCCGTTATGTAGCCATTACTTAACCGTTAGTTAACCGTTATTTAGCCGTTAGTTAGCCGTTACTTAACCGTTACTTAGCTGTTATTTAGCCATTACTTAACCGTTCGTTAGCCGTTACTTAGCCGTTACTTAACCGTTACTTTACCGTAACTTAAACGTTACTTAGCCGCTACTTAACCGTTATTTAGCTATTACTTGACCATTACTTAGCTGTTATTTAGCCATTACTTAACAGTTCGTTAGCCGTTACTTAACCGTTACTTTACTGTAACTTGAACGTTACTTAGCCGTTAATTAACCGTTACTTAGCCATTACTTGACCATTACTTAGCTGTTATTTAACCATTACTTAGCCGTTATTTAGCCATTACTTAACCGTTTTTTAGCCGTTACTTAACCGTTAGCTAACCGTTACTTAGCCGTTACTTAACCGTAACTTAAACGTTACTTAGCTGTTACTTAACCGTTACGTAGCCATTACTTGGCCATTACTCAGCTGTTATTTAACCGTTACTTAGCAGTTACATCCAACTTTTAAGATTTCTTTGGATTCTCCGAATGTCAAAATTTCCCTTACACGTGTTTACAGAAATAGTTTAACATTATAAAATAATACTACTATCCTTATCTCCATAACAAGTACTCCATAATGATTTACAACACTAAACTAGTTACAATATCTATGCTCTATGTCGGCTTTTACAATTCTCTCTTTGTCGGCTTTTACCTATAATTCCAAAATTGCTAATAAAAGACGTTTTTATTCATCCATTCAATTCGAAATAAATTTTTATAAACCCGTAGTGGATGCCAAATAATGATAATTCATTAATTTTAAATTTTTATGTAATATTTAAATAAAAAGGTTATATATTGGTAGGATTCGAACTGAGGGAAATGTTTGAAATCCAGAAATGTGGCACTGTGCATACTTACACATAGCTAACCTTCTATTACTTAAAGATGTCTATGATATTATAAGAGAAAGGTCCTCTGGACAGAAGAAGAAGTTATAGACCTTTATCAGATTCATAAATTAAGATTGAAACCAAAATCGAAAAATATTTACACACAATAGTAATAGTCCAGTACCATATAGAGTATGGGGAGGACAATGGAAAATTGCAAAGATATTAGCTTTCTATATTGCCACCAAATATTGTGATTCTGTCGTATGTATATACATATATTTATTAATTGTTTTATAAAATCAAAAGTAACTCAAATAAGTATTTTTTTTTTCACCTCGCAAGGAATTGACTTAATATGCTTGATATCTTAATGTCATGAGGTCTATGCAAGGATGATGGCCATGTAAACATGGTTTTACAGATTCAGGAGAAGTTAAAGGTGGTTAGGTTGATCATAATACTTTGGTGTCTATCGTTATAAAGCATGTTTTATTAAGGGCATGATATTTGTTAATTACTTTGGCACAGGGAAAAGCATACTAATGGAACAAAGTTGCAGATTATAGGGTGAAATATAAGAACAACTATAAAGATTGAAATTGATGTATTTAATGAAAAGGAATCCTTAAATGTTAAAATGTTTTAAATTCTTGTTTATCCTGATTCTACTTAAACCAAATTTTCGTAGTTTTTAAGGAAATTTTAAATTACATAATATTTGTTTAATATTTACAAAACCTAGTCTACCACTTTATTTAGCGATCAAAATGATATTCAATTCTTGTGAAAATTAAATTTTACTAGGTGATAAATGTTGAAATTACTTTATGAGTAACAAATGTTAAATGGCTCATAACAATAATTTTTGTAATATATTTATAAAACCGATCTTCATTTACATTTATTTATCAGATATTCTTTATGTATTACTTTTACTCGTAACGACAAATTAACATTTTGATATAAATATATAAAATTAGAAAATAGAATCAACTAAGTGACCTTTATATTTTGCGCTACTTGTTAAATCTCAAGCGTCCTACAAAGCGAAATTGTTTGTCTGTAGGATAAGGCATTCCCGTCCTAATATCATCTGATCAAAAACAATAGCATCATTATTTTCAAAACGTTGATTCATAATCAAATTAAATATAAACAGATAATTACCAGAGAACTTTAAACCAGTTTCTTTTTTATCTGAGATCTTTTAAAAAATGTTCTTTTAAAATTTATATATATAAGTTATATGAACGATTTATGTGAACATTTCATAATTAAATGCGTGCTAGGAAAATTCCTGCTTACGCAGCTTTTTGTATTATATAGGTGGTGAGAACAGAGCCCCGGCAGTGTGTAAGTCGCCTCTGTACCGCACAGACGTTTTCCGCTCCAGCTGAATGTACATCAGTTGAATTTATGTTTTTTATTAAGCTAAATTATTGTAACCATTTCAAAATTAAATGTTTCTTAATTAACAAAGGTTTGTAAAAATAAAATCATTTTTAAAAACCTTTCGAGCTTAATATAACACGTAACTGACGCAGTCGGTAGGATATCTCGGGAAAATTAATGAACATAATTTTTATCGATTTCAGTCGTTAACCGAGATACTGCAAAAATTCGATTCATTACAGAGCGCATATCTGTAACGACATCAAGAAAACTTTAGTAGAGTGAATATCTACAACAACTTAATAGAGCGCATATCTATTAAGAACACGAGTTAATATCGTGTAAGTGAAAAGTGAAATAGTAGTTCAAATGAGCAAAGTATTTTGGATACACTTGTAAGTAGATCGTAAGAAATAGAGTTAAAAAAAAGTAGAGTAAAAATTTTTTAATTTTATATAATTGATTTTAATTTTATTATTTTAAAGAAAATAATATTTTAAAATGGCAACGCCAACATTAAAGAAGGAATATCTTGATATGATTCCTGAGTATAGTGGAGAGCCCACTATGCTCCATAGATTTATTTCAATATGCGATAAGGTAGTAAATAAGTTTTATGTAAACGAAAATCCAGAGGATTTTCAAAATAAATATCTATTTTCTTCTATACTAGCTAAGTTAAAAGGCCAAGCATTAGAAATGGTAGTAAATTCAAATTCATGTAATTGGTATGAGATTAAAAAGTATTATTAACCAGCTATTCAGACAAAAGAGATTGCTTTACTTTAAATTAAGAAATGGCTGAGTTAAAACAAGAAAATAATGAATCACCTTTTAAATTTTATGAGAGAATTCAAATACTAATAAATTTACAGATCTCATTTTTTATTAATAAAGAGCCTCATAGACAATTAGCCAAAGATTTTGGCTAGATTTTGGTTTGGTAAAACCCAACCAAGCAAAGATTTTGGCAATCAAGGACTATCCAATACCTAAAACCACCAAACAAATTAAAGGATTTTTAGGACTACTAAGCTATTATCGAAAATTTATTAAAAACTTCGCCAAAATAATAAAACCGTTTACTAACTGCTTAAAGAAAAATACAAAAATAAATATAGAAAATCCAGACTTTATAGAATGCTTTGAAACATGTAAAGATATATTGACTAATGAGCCCCTTCAACAATACCCAGATTTTGAAAAGGAATTTACTCTAACGACAGACGCTAGTAATTATGCACTAGGAGCAATTTTAAGCCAGGACAAAAATGGAAAAGACCTTCTTATAGCGTATGCCAGCAGAACTTTAAACGACAGCGAAACTAATTACTCTGCGATTGAAAAAGAATTATTAGCAATCGTATGGGCGACCAAACATTTCAGGCCTTATTTAATTGGGAGAAAATTTAAAATTTATACAGACCATAAACCTTTACAATGGTTATTTTCAGTTAAAGAACCAAATTCCAAACTTTTAAGATGGAGATTAAAATTAGAGGAATATGATTATGACATAAGATACAAAAAAGGCAAACTAAACCAAAATGCAGACGCATTGTCCAGAATACAATTAAACGTTACTGATAAAAGGTCAACGAACACCCAACACACTGTAGAACCAGACCTTGAGTTATCTGCAGCTGACTTACTGCAACGTTACTTCCTGGAACTGAACGATAACGATAACGAATGTATGGTAGTACAGCTAGACGCAACAGATAACGCCAACTTAGAGGACAATGAAGAAAGCGACAGTCAAACTATCCACTCCAATTTTGAAGGGAACACCCAAATTGAAATACCAATTTCCGACGAGCCTGTAAACTTTGGAAAAAACCAAATATTTTTATCGATAGTAAAATATGAGCCGAAAAACGTAAAAATTATAAAGCTATTTGGAACTTCAAAAATTTGTTTAATAGTCGAAATATCAGAAAATAATTTTAAGGAAGACATAGTTAATTTTGTAAAATCATATTTGGTACCCAAAATAAAATATAATCTATATTTTGAAGACGATTATTATGAGAAATTTGCATCATGCATAGCCAAAAATTTCAAACAAACTGAACTAAATTTAGTAAAGTGTAATAACAAACTCTTAGACCCAGCATCGGAGAAAGATACCTTAGAAACGATAAGTAATTATCATGTTAGCAAAACCAATCACCGCGGGATACAGGAAACATACGAACAAATTGAGCGAAGATATTATTGGCCTAATTTAAAATCACTAATTCAAAATTTCATAAATCAGTGTGACATATGTCAAAGAACTAAATACGACAGAATTCCCTTACAGCTAGAAATGAACTTGAAACCAACAGCTGCAAGACCATTTCAAATAATTCACGTTGACACAATCTCCTTGGAGAAGAATTCCTTTATCAGCATAGTCGACGCGTTCTCACGA
Source organism: Prosapia bicincta (assembly GCA_036971475.1). Lineage (NCBI taxonomy): Eukaryota > Metazoa > Arthropoda > Insecta > Hemiptera > Cercopidae > Prosapia > Prosapia bicincta. Next base: position 15,066,068 of record JBAIZL010000006.1, on the reverse strand, counting down.
TATGCTCCAGCTTATCGCTTGGGAAGCACTCAAGGTACAGAGATTGCAGACAAGTTATTAGATTACTTCACACATTTCTGCTTACCAACAGTTATTATCTCAGACAATGGAACGGAGTTTAATAACAGAATTGTAAAGGAGATATTAGACCTGCAGAAAATCAAAATTCACTTTATCAGCACACAAAACCCCCAAGCAAACGGATTATGTGAAAGATTTCATTCCACTTTAATAGAACACATAAGGCTGTTAAATAATCAAATCGAATTTAAAAAAGACAGTATAATTAAGAAAGTTAAATATGCTATAATAGCTTATAAAAATAGCATACACTCAGTCACAAAATTAACGCCGTGCGAAGTAATATTTGGACACATAAATTCAAACACTTTATTAGATATAGATTTAGAAAAACAAATTGTAAATGACTACGTTTTAAACCATAAAGAAAAGACAAAAATACTTATTGAAAACATTAGGGATAGCAATCAAAGAATTAAAGAAAAGGTTTTAGAAAAAAGAAACATAAACACGGAACCACTTCCAGAAATACCACCGGAAGTCTATATAAAAACAGTTCAAAAGCAAAGCAAAACAAAAAACAGATATAGCAAGGAAGAAATAGCTTCAATAAACAAGGAAAGAAAAACTGGTAAAATAAAGCCTAGACATCACAACACAAAAGACAAAATACATTTGTCGAAAATTAAAAGGCCTAAGAAGATAAGAAATGTAATTAATGACCAAAATCCTTCTTGTTCATATTCAACACAATCAAATTAAAATCCCTACCATACCTTTGTCCACTATTTCTATGCAAGACACTTTATTAAACTTTTAAACAACATTGTTTTATTAATTGTATGTGTTACAAACTTTTGTAATTTATTAAATGATATGTAACTAATTATGGTAATAAATATTGTTAATTATTTAAAATATGTTATTCACAAAAAATTGTAATTCAAGAAAATTAGAAACTATACCCTTAAAGAGATAACAAAACGAAACGAATTCTTGTAAACTGACTAGAATCCTTTATCAAATCTATAACAGGCAATTTGAATGTAAATGATGGTAAAAATTATGAAAAATTATATAAAACTTTTATTGTAATCAATGTAAATTTTGTAGAAAAAAAAATTAGATTCTGATAACAATTGTATATGTTATAAACTTTTTGTATCTATCCTATGATAGAAAATACTCATTATAAATTGTATTAATCAATTCCAAATACTTTTGCTCAGTTGAATTATAATGAACAGAAAATTAGACTGTAAAATGCCCATCATCAAAAAAACAATAACGCCTACAAACTACGAGGATACTGCGTTGGAATTCGCAGATAACCCATTTAACTGGATCTTGGAGATCAACCTTCGCCTGGTGACTTTCTCCAGTGAAGAGGACTTCAACCCATGCCGAAAATTGCCCTTTACGGAGGCCTATTCAGCAGCTTATATACTTCGCCCTCATCAAGAAGATGAAGAGGACTTCAACCGATGCCGAAACTTCGCCAACCCCCGAAGTTTTCTTTAGGGATGGAGGAGTTATATGAACGATTTATGTGAACATTTCATAGTTAAATGCGTGCTAGGAAAATCCCTGCTTACGCAGCTTTTTGTATTACATAGGTGGTGAGAACAGAGCCCCGGCAGTGTGTAAGTCGCCTCTGTATCGCACAGACGTTTTCCGTTCCAGCTGAATGTACATCAGTTGAATTCAGGTTTTTTATTAAGCTAAATTATTGTAACCATTTCAAAATTAAATGTTTCTTAATTAACAAAGGTTTGTAAAAATAAAAACATTTTTAAAAACCTTTCGAGCCTAATATAACACGTAACTTATATATATATATATATATATATATATATATAATACTTATTAATCTAAATAAATTGTTATACTTTCTCGGAAATGCAGTGTGATCTGTTTACGGATTCACAATACAAAATATTTCCATTTCAACAAGTAGAAAATGTAGGGATGAGAATGGGGATTTATTTTGATTTTGAATTCACAACGAAAACGACATTAGTAATTCAAAATTTCAACCGGTGCAACTGACGCTGTGACGAAATAAACTGTTCCTTACGAATTTTACAACAGGTTGGCAACGCATTCTAATCGGTGGTAATGTTTATATCATTTACGTACATACACACACACACACACACACACACACACACACACACACACACATATATTCTTGTATTTGTATTTTGACTTAGTTCTTTATTAATTCACAAGAATACTTATTGCAATATATAAATATATATATATATATATATATTTATATGTGTGTGTGTGTGTGTGTGTGTGTGTGTGTGGGTGGGTGTGTATGTGTGTGTGTGTGTGTGTGAGTGTGTGTGTGTGTGTGTGTATAACATGTATATATTAAAAAAAAACATCTTGTAAACAATAATACTGTATTTCATTTTACGTTATACATTTATCTCAAGCTGAAGCATTTCGCTGATTATCAGTCTCAACGTTTTCAAATTTTATTTATTACCGTATAGTTTTGGGAATAAATCACGACTATTCATATAATTTTAAAAATATATGAACATCAGTACTAGCTTTAAAAATTCTTTTATTGTCTGTCTAATTAAAGAAACGATTACCATCTCAAACAGGCTTAAAATAGTATTATATTTGTTTTTCCTTGTAGGCTAAGTATTCCTCAATTAGGGTATTTTTAGGTTTATTTTTATATATTTCTAAATTTTCTTTCATATTAATTTTTAATCATTTTTTAACATGCTTGAATATTTCATGTTTCATTTTATAGTAACTTTTTTTTTCTATACATTGTTAGATTAAACTTATATATATATATATATATATATATATATATATATATATATATATATATATATAAAGTTTTTAAAATGCTTTAAAAAAACGCATTCTATATGTCGTTCCTCTAAGCTCCATTTACTTTTAAGCTTAAATTTTCTTTTCAAACTAAAAAGATGAATAATATAAATGTTGTATAGTTTTCAAGAAATGCAAACAATATATAACCACACAATAATATAAAAATAAAAAAAAACTTGTGAAATTATTTCCAAGATTAAAATAATTGCTATTTACAAAATATTATATATGATTATTTTGATAGCTCTAATAACTTCCTTTTGTTTATCCAAATTATCATTGTTTACTGAATATCTCTTTAAGTAAAGGATGTAGTTTTAACGTTATTTGTAATCAATCATTTTCACTGAATTAATTGTTTGAAACATATATTACAATATTTACAAATATTTTGTAAACCTCAAGTGGAATATTAGGTTTATTTAAAACATTTTCGTCTAATATTGAGTGTTGGAAAACAAGCGGTTAGGATGACTGCAAACACAAATAGGATGAAGAAAAGATAAGGGCATAAAGCCAACTCCTTAGTTTACGATGTACACTCGCTTGGCCAGACTTGTAACCAGGATAAAAGTACTAATTTCAGACCTACATCTCGCTCTCACAAGGAAATATATGCGCAGGATCTTCAGCACAGACAGGACGAAGGTAATGTCGTGTAGCCTCTTCAATGGTTTACAATATACGCTCGCTTGCCCATGGTTGTGAGCAGGATGAAGATAGAGATTTGAGCCCTAATCCTTGATCTGCGATAAATGCCTGGATCTTCAACTCAGACAGGATAAAGGGTAAGGTAATATAGTGTAATCGTTGGACTACGATAAGCGCTCGCTTGCCCAGGGTTGTGAGCAGGATATATATAGAGATTTGAGCCCTAATCCTTGATCTGCGATAAATGCCTGGATCTTCAACTCAGACAGGATAAAGGGTAAGGTAATATAGTGTAATCGTTGGACTACGATAAGCGCTCGCTTGCCCAGGGTTGTGAGCAGGATATATGTAGATATTTGAGCCCTAATCCTTGATCTGCGATAAATGCCTGGATCTTCAACTCAGACAGGATAAAGGGTAAGGTAATGTAGTGTAATCGTTGAACTACAATATGCGCTCGCTTGCCCAGGGATGTGAGCTGGATAAAGATAGAGATTTGAGCCCTAATCCTTGATCTGCGATAAATGTCTGGATCTTCAACTCAGACAGGATAAAGGGTAAGGTAATGTAGTGTAATCGTTGGACTACAATATCCGCTCGCTTGCCCAGGGTTGTGAGCAGGATAAAGATAGAGATTTGAGCCCTAATCCTTGATCTGCAATAAATGCCTGGATCTTCAACTCAGACAGGATAAAGGATAAGGTAATATAGTGTAATCATTGGACTGCAATATGCGCTCGCTTGCCCAGGGTTGTGAGCAGGATAAAGATTGGGGTTTGAGCCCTAATCCTTGATCTGCAATAAATGCCTGGATCTTCAACTCAGACAGGATAAAAGGTAAGGTAACGTAGCGTAATAGTTGAACTACAATATGCGCTCGCTTGCCCAGGGTTGTGAGCTGGATAATCCTTTCTTATATTGGGATTATATTTGGACATTTCCTTCATTGAAACCTTGCCCTAAATGACAACTTTCGTATCTCATATGTAAATGCGGTGAAACCATAATAATATACAAAAGTGATAAAACTCTTTAGAAAATAATTTATATTAATAAATATTGAATTAAATTATTTTACCTACTTTTGTTTATAGCGTCTAGGTAAAATTAAATATAGTTGGATATAAATGCGGAGGAGTTTCATGTAATATTAAATATAGTAACGGAACAGATAGAATTTCAATTTTATACGGTATAAACAGATATTAGCATTGCAAAATATCATGTGTTACAGTTGATATTCTTACGAATTCCGATGTATATGAACATCACATTTCATTTCTGCAAGTATTTATTCACATTAACCCTTAAATGCATGATTTTTTATTTTTAATTGAAAAAAATTGTTCTTATATAGTTAAATGTGTAAGTAACAGGAAAAATACTTGAAAAAATATACAATTAATTTTACAGTATTTTTTTTCAAAAAAACCTTGTGTTGCAGAACTACAACAACATGTACACAAATACCTACTTTTTATTATCTGAATCACCAACTACAATATTGTTAGTTTACACTATATTTACATTTATATGTTATTCTTTGTTGTAAAATGGTAATTACAATTATTGTAAAATACCTTACCTAACTTTCTTAATGTTTTTAATATAATTAAATATTAACAAATCAAATTTTGTTAACAAAATCAAATAGCAAATCAAGAAATTTTATTCCATTTTAAAAATAAAAATTACAAACAAAAATTATTATTTTAGAAATATGTAGAAAACTTATATTATGTTGCAATTATAATCAATTTTATAAAAAATTAAATACATCATCATAAAATATTACATACATAAATTTTATAAAACTAATAATAGCTTCAATAAACAAAAGTGAATTCTATTTTTAAAAAAACAAATAAAAATTAACATGATTTACTGAATTTCCCCAGGAATTAGCATTTTGTATGGAAATCCTTGTAGCAGTTATTACTATTATTATAGCAGAGAACACCCCCACACTTGTCACATTTAGTCTGTGAAAACCCTTTACAACCCGAGATTTTACATCTATTCCGGTTTTTCCACTCAGGCCAGTGGCTTATGTTATCAGTTCTCATGTCTTTTGCTGGGACATGTTGTGTTGGTCCTCTCCGTTTTTTAGCCTGAAGTTGTTGCTCTATATTGATGCTGCCAGGACGGCCACGTTTTGGTGTTATGCAGCTTAAGAAATTACAAAGTGTATCTGCTAATTCACTTCGAAAGACAGGCATTGTCATTAATTGTTTTTTTCTACACCTTTTTCTATGTTCACTCTTTTATAGAGAAGCCATGCATTTATCACCGCCATATCTATCATGTGATATACTACTCTCAAATACCACTTTCTACTTTTGACGCGTATATGACATCGTCCTACATAAGCATCCATATTGTCAACTCAGTCCATACAAGCATTGTATTCTTTGACAATGTTTGGACATGGAATTTCAATTCTTTTCTTTAATTTTCTATCATACCTATCAATTTTTCCTACTGGTTGAACTCGCACTTAATTCAAAACCATCATCAGAGTTGTAACCATTTTCAATAAATTCATTTAAGTATTCCTCTAGCTCATTATCAGTTAAATGTTTAGTATTAAAATGTTTCCTATACATGATTTTTTAAACGAAATATAATTCTCAAAATTAACTCGGTTTATACTTGATAGGTTATGTTTGTCAGTCTTAGGTATCTCTACTGCATGGTGTTGTATAAATGCAACAAATGTTTGGAGCACTTTTAAAAAACTATGCTTTATATTTTAAGTAAATAAAAACACACACTAGTTCACTAAACACTACTGTAACTATTCATTATTTTTTTAAACCACTAAACCTACAAAAAACTATAAAATAAACACTTGTACTTGACAGCAAATACGATAAACATTCAAAGACTAGTCACCTGAGAAACACATGGTAGAAATAATACACTAGTGCTACCAAGCAGCCATTGTATTAACTAAGTGTTACATAGTATGTTGCTGAAATACTACACTATGCAGTAGAATCCCTAAAGTTCATTCATATTGATTGGAAAGCAAAAATAAGGTTTGTTGTATTTCTGCAACAGTATGCACTTAAGGGTTAAAAGGAGAATAAATGTTCAAATATCTATAAATTTTAAGTACAATACCTTCTGGTTATCCGTTGATCTCTTAGTTGAAATACAAATTTATAGTTTAATTTAGACATAGGCCGATTCCTAAAACCTTCTATTCCGATTTCGTTTCTAAAATTTTTCTTTCGATTAATATCTTAGCTATATGGAGAAGCCTTTTAAAAACTTCCTTTCCATTAAATAAGCTTCACAAATGTTTTCAACCTCGGTTTATGAATAGGAATTTATGAAACCATGACAAACAAATCGGACAAAAGTAACAAACAAACCGACCAAAAACGCTTCCGATCATCTTTGTTGCTACGTCATAAATATACAAAATAATTTTTTAGTTATCTCAAATAAGAATTATCTCTATTCGTTTGATTTATTCAATGCAACTAATACATATTAATGTATGCAAACAATAGTATATTTGTAACATTTGTGAAATGGTAATTGGAATTTTTTCAATATAGCAGATGCAATAGCTGTATTGCTTGAACATATCTCGAGGCACCAGAAATCAAAATGGTGTCCTATTATTGTAACTTTTCGTACTAGGCATACTGTACAACCGTAGCCCCTTTTCACAAGTAGTGCTTTTTAATCAATTGGAATCATGAATTTTTGACACAAAGAAATACACAACACAAAACTTTAGCTCTTCCAGAAATTTAACAAATATATTTACAGATTTCTATTTATCTACTTCTAGGTATACATTTATTATATGTAGTATAAATATAACAATATTTTATTTATATAATCTTTAACTCTCCTAGATAAAACAATAAAATAGTTTGTATTGTGTTCCGTTATTCTGGATTATTTAAACTTGAAATATAATGTATAAAAAACGTATCCATTTGGGGATATTTCACTTTCCTAAATACTTCTTTTTAAAAGCAAAATGACATATTAACCGTCTACCTACCTTTTATGGCTCACCGCCCTTTTTATGGAGGTGAACTAACACCTACCGCCTCCTCATTATTTTCATTGTATGTGTAATTTAAATTCTAAGCAAGTAAACAGTACGTATATATATATGTATATATATATATATATATATATATATATAGAGAGAGAGAGAGAGAGAGAGAGAGAGAGACAGACAGACAGACAGACAGAGAGATAGAGAAGGGAGGAGTACAGAGAAAGAGAGGGAGGGGTAGAAAGAGAGAAAGGGAAAGAGAAGGGAGAGGACGGGAGGGTGGGAGAAAGAGAGGGAGTGGGAGAGAAGAATCTATAAAAGAGATTGTTATTTTCCCACTGAATAAACTGCAATTAGGATATTTTCCCACTTGCACAGTGTTTAATCGATACAGTAACTGACGGCGTGTTGAATCTAACATCGTATTCTCTCTGAGTTACAACACTTTTCTTTTGACACGCAAGACAACCTTTTAGCAAAAACTCTTATAAAAGTTGGATAAAAGTCTACAACGTTCAATTAGTCTGTTCAAAAGTTAAACTTTTTCATAAATTTTTCGGAGGTGTATTAAGCAATAATAAGACCTGACTAAATATTTACATTGAATAACAGACTGTGCGCGAAATATATGCTATTGTGTTTGTTATCAAACGTCTTTATTTTACACATTAATGAATACATTTTAAAAGAAAAGTTAAACAGACGCAATGTAACCAAGAGTCTGCTTCGTTAGTGCTGAATGGAAAAATTAGTTGAAATTTAATTTTGTATTTTAAATTATAATAATATAGAATTATATGGTAGTGCGAGCGTTACTTAAATATCACATGAGAGTAAGTGAAAAATCAACTAATTCACAGCTGAAAACTAAGTAGTATCTGAAGTAAATCTCTAGAAATATTGACATTTAAAAAAGAAAACCTTTACTTAAATCGGTTGTTATTCAATTATAAAACAACAAAAGTAATATTATTATGCTAATAGTTCCAAGAGTGAGTTTTGTGACAAAGGAACACCACAAAGACTTTCATTATGCAAGTCAACAACATTACGTGTTAATAATTTACAGGTTGATTAAACAAGTTTTAAATTAGTGTTGTTTTGTAACTAGGCGTGTTTGGATATTATTTTGAGGCAGAGTTTGTTGGTGAACAAAGGTGTAAGTATAGATTATTCTTGTTTATAACATGCATTTTATTACTATCCATTTTATACACACATACATACATTCATTCACACATGCGTATATATATATATATATATATATATATATATATATATATATATATGAACATAATTCGTGTATTACGAAATTTTTTTTAAACATTTGACAAGTACTTATTCAATAGCTCTCACGCCTTTTTATGGAGTATTTAAGGAATTATTTGTTAATGCTATAATGTTAATAAATTTTCAAATGTTTTCAATTAAACAATCTATAATTATTTTAAATATATACCTTTTTTTTAACGTGTGTGAAATTTATATTATAAACACGATATTTGATGTTGGCTACATTTATCTTATCAAAACTTTGCTAAACTCTTTACAAACTGCCGATGTCGACGTTTGCAGATGATATGTTTCAATGCGTTAGAAAGTAAGAGTATAATTGGTTCTACGTTTATTTTAATTCAAAGTGTGCCCAGTTTTTGTCAGTTAGCTTAGATTATTTACGAATACTGAATTATAACTTTATAACTAAAACATGACTTTATATATACTTTATATATATAAATTTATAACTAATATAACTTTATAAAATCTATGAATTCCTACCCTACTAATAATCTTGATTAATTACTGCCCTTTTTTCAATCCTGATGAATCACTACCCTAATAATAATCCAAAGGGGATACTACGATATTGCTAGTCCTGATAAATCACTACCCTAATACAAATCCCGACGAATAACTACCCTATTACTAATCCCAATAGGTTACTACGATATTGCTAATCATGATAAATCACTACCCTATTACTAATCCCGATGAATCACTGCTCCATTAGTAAGCCAATGAATCACCGTGCTATTACTAATCGTGATGAATCAATGTGCTATTACTAATCCTAACGATTCGCTACCCTATTACATATCCTGATGAATGACTGTCCTATTACTAATCCTGATGAATCACTACTCTATTAGTAATGATGATGAATAACCGTGCTATTACTAATCCATGAATCACAGCTGTATTACTAAACCTAATGAATCACTGTGCTATTACTAATCCTGAAAAATCACTACCATATTTCATATCCTGATCAATGACTGTTCTATTACTAATCCTAATGAATCACTGCTCCATTAGTAATCCAATGAATCACCGTGCTATTACTAATCGTGATGAATCAATGTGCTATTACTAATCCTAAAGATTCACTACCATATTACATATCCAGATCAATGACTGTTTTATTACTAATCTTAATGAATCACTGCTCCATTAGTAATCCAATGAATCACCGTGCTATTACTAATCGTGATGAATCAATGTGCTTTTACTAATCCTAACGATTCGTTACCCTATTACTTATCTTGATGGATCACTACCCCATTACTAATCTTGATAAATCATTGCCCTTTAACTAATCGTCAAGCGTCATGTTCAATTTAATGACTCACTCACTCTCTCTCTCTCTCTCTCTCTCTCTCTCTCTCTCTCTATATATATATATATATATATATATATATATATACAAATATATATGTATATGTATATATATATATATATATATATATATATGTTTCATAATATTAATAAATATAAATTAGGCAAAAAAACATTGTGTATTTTTTTACCCTATCAATCAAAGAATATTAATATATGGGTTTGGCCCCTAGATAGAATAAGATTAATGAGGTTTGGCCACACGTATCAAAAACATGTTGTTTCCCTATTACATGAAATGATACAATTTTATTTCTCATATCTTACCGGTTTCAACTGTAAATGTTTGGAGCAAAATCTTCACTGTTTCTCTGTGCAATACCTAATTACATAAACAAATAGCAAATGTCGATAACCGAAACTATACACATATATTTTTAGTCTGCGTTAAGGTTCCTAGTATTAGTTAGTTTCCTTCCCTGTATAAACACATCGATTTTTCATCCCTATTAAACACTGTATAGGTTCTTTTAAAGAGCACCATTTTTGTTTAGTTACTTAATTTACTTATATCGTATAAAGCTAATCATAATCTGAAGGTATCGTATTTCCAATTTATAGATATTTGAACATTTATTTTCTATTCTTTGTAAATAAATACTCTTAGGACGAAATTCGACGTTCAGGTACCTTGGAATTCGTAATAATATCAGCGGCAAAAGATGTCATTTTGCAATGCTAATATCTCTTTATACGTTTAAAATGGAAATTTTATTTCTGTTTCGTTACTATATTCAAATTACATAACCCCCACCCCTCCACATATACATCCAATTGAATAAATATCTAATATGTTGGACTTGTGTGAGGTACACTAGATTTTTAAAAACACAATAAATAAGTGAAAAGTAGGTCTAACTTGAATTTACGATTATTTCAAAATTTTATTCATTATTTTCGAATTAACATTATTATTGTTCTCAATTATATCGTTTATTTGACGCATTTAAGTAGTTATGAGATAAAAAAGTTGAAATTCTAAACAAAAGCCCTCTTCAAATTGTAGACAAGAAATCAATTCATAATCTTTAATAGGTTTTTGGTAAATATAATTCATCCCAAAGGAGTAGGTAATATGTTTACTAACCGTAACAACTTTCAACATTATGAGTAATAACATTTAATGTATTCTATTAGCAACATTACTTTATATTTTTAAATTAGAGTTTTTATTTCCTAAATCATTATTACTTATTAAAAAAAATGCATTGCCTTGTATACTTTTGCACAAAACTATTTAAAATGTGTGGAGCATAGAATAAATCAAAACTAATAAAATAATATATAAAACTCACAAATTAGTCATTTATTGACTCATATGCGTTTCAATGGCAAAGTCATCATCACCTGTGAGTGTTGTTACTACAAACTCTAACTTACAACTGACAGTTGTAACTTAACGTTATAGTTGTAAGTTAGATTTTGTTGTAGCAACACTAACTGATGACGATGACTTCATCATTAAAACACTTATGAGTCAATAAATGATTAATTTCTGACTTTTGCGTTCATCATTTATTTGTTTTAATATAACCCAACAAGATAAGCTCAAAGAATAATTTGTATACAATAAATTGAAGAAATAATACATTTCTCCATAAACAATAAATAATAATACAATAATTTTAGTTACATATTTTCATTTGTTTAAAAAAAATGTTGTACAATAATTTAGCAGGAAAAAATTGTAAATTACGTGAATTAACCTCCCCCCCTTCACATTTATTATAAATAGCATGCATTTTTATTCCAGTATTAGAAAATGATTTCGAAAATGTTTGTGTCTTTCATATTTTGGGATTCTTATAAACCGTTTGATTTCAAGAGCCATCTGACACTAATATCGTTTTAATTATTAATAATTATGCAATAAAAATTTATGTTTTCAATTGTACATATTTATAAGAAAGTTAACTATAAAATTTTTGAATAATTAATTATTCATATATTTAAATATTTTAGAGTATAAATAACGTTACACTATTTTGTATCTACGGCTCGAATAAGTATATATTTAAGTTTATTGTTCTGCCTTTCCTAACATTACAATATTTTACTTCGTCGACCCGTTTCGGAATAATTCTATTTTCAAAACAATGTACTCCTATTTTAAGAACTATTTAAGCTTTGAAAATGGAGTTATTCCGAAGCGCGTCAACAATGGGTGTTTTCTCTTTTTTTTAACAACACATTTAACAATTTAACACATTTTTATTAACAATTTTATTTCTCAAATAATCGAGTTTTCAAAGAGATATTCGTTATTTCAAGAGATAAAGAAATATCTGTCTCCTGGAATAGAAATGCGTTGCCCACCTGCTGTAAAATTGGTAACCAGGCGTTTATTTGCAGTATAAAGTTTCCCTGGCAGCAGTAAATGTTTTGAATTGCAAATGCTTTACTGTGAAGTGAGAATAAAAATACACCTCTCACTTCTCTGGCCACTTTTTTTTCAAACAACATTTTGTATACACCCTCAACAGCTTTAATGGTTTCACCAAATACTAATGTCTTTTTACAAATAACTTTTACATTAATGAGACTAATTAAAATTTTTATCGTTGAATAAAATTTCTCATAAGTTTTATCTGTCTTTTTAAACAAATTTTGTACATGAAAATATGAATAGATTTTAAAAGTATATATTGAACACACTTTTCAAAATGAGAATTATTCTCGCATTTGGTTGTAAATTAAATTTTAAAAAAACTGTATTAGTTTTTATGGTAAATTTAAAGAGTTTTAATTAAACTTTGAAAGTATGGTAAATATCAAAATGTTTTACTTATGGTTACAATCCATTCATCATCAATTTTTATTCAGTAGTTATTTTAAATATTGGTTTTATGTATACTCACTATCGCTTCTTCATTTAATATCATTTAATTTTCTTTTATTTTTGGTTTAGCGTTTTTTTTGTACGGTTCAGCGATTGAATGTTCCATCCAAAACTTACAATTTGGATGAATTCTTCTAGTATATCGTAAAGCATTCCCATTGATTTAATCGTGTCATTATTCTTGTAATAACATATCAACCGAATATATCTTAACTGCAAATATTCTTTTCATGTTCTAGATCAGTATATGTCATTCTTAAATAGATTTACATTTTTTACACTATTTTCTCTGTACATCTGTTGGAGTGTTTACTGTATAATTTTACAAAGATAACATTTGGGTCCATCTCGACGAGTGATTCCATGCGCTGTTAGTCATTTCACTATTTTAATAGTTGATGGCCTTCACGTTGAGTAGTTCATAGAATGCTCGCTATCTACGCCTTCCAAACTCGTTAATGCTGCTCTGTAGAAATCCTTCATTAATTCTAAACAATACACAACGCTGAGGTATGTTCCATAATATGGCATTCGTTCACGAGTTTTGAAATCGCCTCCGGTCCAATCTCCGGATTATGAGGTACGAAAACCTTCCCGTTTAAAAAGTTCTACTGATCCCTAGTAGTTCTGGAAAACGGCCTGGTTGTAGTTTGTCTTGTCGCAGCGGCTGGCCGGTAACCCAGTCAAGCCCTTACAGTAATACGTCATTTATTTCATTGTTCTTCAAAAAAAAAAATTACGTAATAAAATGCTGTAAGATTGTTTTTAATAACTCTTGCTTATATTATTTTTTAAATTATTAACTCATTCTTTGTTTATTTATATGTTTAAATGTTTGTTCTCTTTAAATGTTTGAATCCTTGATTAAAGAGGCAAAACTGAAAGGGACATCCCATTTCCTGATGTTTATTGTGTTTAACTTGTCCTTGCCCATCCAAAAGTTTCTTGTTGTGGCTATCTATAACTTGAAAGCTGTTTTTGGGTCAACTATTTACAACCTCTGTTGAATGGAATTGAACCACTCGTGTTTAATAAGTCTATGTAGCATGAACTTATGTTCTGTTTATAAAATGTTTTCTAATTTTCTGTTTATTCAAAGATTTTATTTCAGTTATCTCCTTATTTTATTTAATATAGTATAATCCATATTGTACATCTCTGACGTTCCTGTATGTATAAATCCATATAGAATATGTTTCATTTCTTCTTTACTGACACCTAATACACTATATAATCTCTCTCTATATGTTAATTATGTAGATATCTTTCTATGAATAATGTATGAATGTAATGTCTGCATGTTTTTCAAGTTATAAGTTAAACATCTCGTTATGCATAAAAAAATGTATTTCAGTTACTTTATATTAAATAATTACAATCAATATAATAAAGTATCATCACCTATGCTTTAAACCAGCTGTTCTACCACATGTCTATAACATTAAATCTGTTGTTTTATGAAATCATGTATTATCACTTAATTAAACCTAAATGGTATGAAACACATATAATGTGTAATTTGCCCCATTTTTAAATTTAACAATGACATTTAAATGTTGACATTAAATAAAAACCCCAATAAATATGATGTTGGATATCATTTTTAAAAATTCTAAATTTTAATCCATAAAGTTTTAAAAATCAAAGAGTAATTAAAGAATTTGTATATTGTAGTTCTACAGGATTAAGAGAGTTCAACGATAAACTAAATGTGCAGGACTTTATAGAGTACTTTTAAAAATAACAACTCTGAAAGGCGCTTAGAACAAAGTAAACGTTAAACTTTCTGTGTACACTTGCTGCTAGTGCTTACGAGTGACTGCTTTCCACTTCAGGAAGTCCATTTCTAAAAGGACTCACTTAGGAATATTGGAAGTCATTTAACAGTGTTTTAAAACCGTGAGTTTTATGTTGTAAACGTGACTTATTGAGATTTGTTTTGAATATACTTTTCTCAACTTTAATTTCTTTATTCTAAGAGTATATTTATACTTAGTATATTTATTTTTAATTTGAATTTCCTTAATTTAGAATGTAGAACATGAACATTTCAATAAAATTAATTTCAAACTTATACGAATTTTCATAATATTTAATGTCTATGTGTTTATTCCTGGAACAACTTACTAACCCAAATTTGGCAGTTGAGTCATTTGTTGACGGGCCGACCAGTAGAGACGGGCTGCCTTGAAGATTTGACTATCGTAACCCTGGGATTGGTCCAGCTGTAGATAAAATCTGGGATAAAACTGCAGCTGTAGTTACCTTCTCGATCAGCTGTGCCGACTTTGATTGTTGGTGTGTAATAACATTGACGTATTTAATTTTAGGTTAGTTTTAAGTGAGATTATGCTAAATATTGTATAGAAAACTTTTATTGTAGATCTTTATTTTTGCTTGTAAGACCTCACCACACCTCTTCACCAAAATGATGCGAAACGTTTAACAACGCTACAAGTGTTGCTTCAAAGTGATCGGAGGTCTTATAGAACATGTTTATACCCTACTATTACCGATTTAGCTTCTTTTAACTGGTATATATTTGTAAAACTTTGTCAATAAAATAAAATAGAATACAATCTTACAATTGTTTCATTACTGTTTATTCTGGCGCATACTGTATGTAGGCCCTACACTTTTTCCTATATAATGCAAAGCGAAATTATGGTAAATAAGTATTTATATATTTTTACATATGCTAAGAAACATTAAATATTACATAATATATATATTGATATAAAATTGTAATGGACGTAATGTTAGCTACTTTTACTCAGCCAAAGCCCGTCCGTGACATCTCTACCACCAAAAAAGCTGCCCTCCAGACTTCTTAGTAAGTAATATTAGGTATGTTAATTATTGTGTAAGATTTTTGATGAGTTTTCTAATATGCAAACACTGATAAAAGTAAGATATTCCAATAAATAATAAATATGTTTCGTTTTTGGAGAAAGGTGAAAAATTCTAATTATATCTAATTAATAAAATATTATTTCAAAAATAGCTGATTATTTTTTACTAACGCCGGTGAATTGTTTTAAAATTGAGAGGGGACAAACTCACATTTCATTTTGTGACTCACTATGTCTGTTTCGTGCTACAAACAAACGTATTTGTTTTCTTTTATACCATGAAAAACTAATTAAACATTTAGACCAACAAACCGATAAACCCTTATCTTAGTTATAGTGGAAAATATTGATTAAATCTAAGTTCATTTACCAACTAAAACTACCTAATTACTGTAATAATATATCGTATTATGTTAAAAAAGATTACAGTATACATACACTCATTAGTCTCTTGTTTTCAGTTTTGTGTTGCGAACTTTAAAGCCTCGTTGCAGTAATGACGAACCGACAAAAACTCTAATGGCCAAAGAGGAAAAAGCTTGATAACGTTAAACGATGATGACTTCTTCGTGGAGACTAATTACACCAGTAACACCTGCAAAGTTTCTAAGTCGAGTATCCATTTAACAATATTTAATTGTTAGTTTCAATTAACAATATTTGTTTAATAACGACCTGAAATAATTATCGTTTAAAGCAAATATAAATAACAAGTTATGATGTATAGTATTATTTTATTATTTAAACACGTAAAAAATAGTTACAAAATTACTGATGGGAAATGGTAATATATGTTAACCAACATTAGTACTTAATATTTCGCTTCAAATAATAAATTCTCAAAACAGTTGTTGAAACAACAGGTTATCCAAAAGAAGTAGTATTGTGAAACTGTTTCATGTAAAATTGTAAATTTGTATATTATCTAATAACAGTTTGGAATCTCTGTCTCTCTTTCTCTCTCTCTCTATAACACACACATACACACACAAACACACACACACACACACACACACACACACACACACACACACTGAGACGGTCAAAACAGTCTCAAAGTATCAGATTTTGCACATAAACAAAATCTTTTAAATGTTTTAAAATGAAACATCTGCAAGGAGTGTAGCGGGCCAAGCCGGCCTCGTTATTTGCTTAAGTACACAAAGCCGATCCAATAGGCTGAATTTTTTAAAGGACCTTATCTAGTAGTAAGGAATAGTTTTATTTTTTTACACAAAATTAGAATACGATAATTTTTGCTATTTAGAGATATTAAAACTCAACAAGGAGATTACATAAACTAATTATATTGTAATCAGAATATTTTACCTTAGATTTTTTTCTAATAGCTTTTTTCATATATAACTTTTTATATAAGTTTTATACTAAAAAATGATTTTACAAAATGATGTTATGAAGGAAATTAGCAGTGGTATCACACAGTGGACGTTCAATTCAATACAAAGTCGGTAATTCTAGAAACTAAAACTATGAAAACACCAAAAAGAAATGGCAACTAAATAACTTTAGTTGCTAGCACAGCTTCATTATTCACTAAATATTCTTTTAATTTAGTTATTGTGTTTCTGTGGTACTTCTAGAGTTACAAACTCTGACGAGTAATATAATAGGTAGATCTAGGCTATATAAACTGGTTCTTATGTTTAAATAATAATAAAGCATGCGACATTATGTAGGTTGAATGTTTCAAAAATTAAAATTATTAAGAATATTTAACTAATTGAAATAATTAATTGAGTTACTTAATGGCTGGAAGTTAGATGAAGTGTTTACATTTCTACAATTAAATTTATTGCAGTTTTGTGAGCTTGTAGCTCTCATATTTAAAGATTGGATGTTTACCCAAATCGCTTTCCTGACCTAGCTGATAGGAATTCGGAATGGAACAAGTATTGTAAATAAACTTTTTTGAAAGTAAATTCCTGATCAAGTCAACAAAGAAAATTTTTATTTTAGTTACTCTTTATTAAATAATTACAACTGATTTAGTTTTTTTTTTCAAATATTAACACAAAAAATATTTTTTTTGAATTAATTGTAATTTAATATCGAAAAAAACTTTTACAATAGGGGCGAAGTATGCTATTAATTGTTTTCGTCCCATTTAGCTTCAGATAAGTAATAACAAATGATTTTATAAATAGAATATTCTAGGTTATAGGTTATGCGGTAGAAGAGACGTTATGTTTTTTTTTTTTTATTAATTTTATATCCGTTAATAAAAAGTTACGTAAATAGAAAAAACAATTATTGACTCAAGTATTGATCGAATTTAAACAATTTTGCTTATATGGTTTGTTTTGTGGTTATTAAACCTCAAGGTTGGGTTTGGTTTACGCTCTATACACAAATAAGAAAAACAAAACCGGTTATCTTAGTCACAATCTTTAATGGAAGTCATGATTTCAAATATATTTTAAGGAAAATATTTAGCAGGAATGTTATAAACATTAACGAGAAACATTTGTAAAATAACGTAATGAATAATATGAAATGATTTCTTATTTAAATTTAAACTTTAAGCAATACGTCGATGGAAAACGATTAAACTTATTGGATTTTTGTGGCTGGGTTGTACAACGTTTGATTGTCATAGCTTAAACATTGTAAAAGTTTTAAAGGTATGAAATAATGAAAAAATGCTGTCGCTGTAAAATATGAATCGGAGATATAACACCCATTCAGCCGGGATTTAGTTTTGTCCTGGAGGTGTAAAGCCGTATTGAATGGCAACGCTCATTCCGATTCTCGCATCAGATATTACGGCATTGGATTCTGTAGAGTCGTATAAGCTCCCTCGAAAGTATAATGAAATTTTCGCTAATACTAAAATATAGGTTATCTATATGTGGTGTAAGATTAGATACACTCCAATGTATACGTTCCTTTGTTGTTATTGGAACAGTATTTGCACATCAGAGGGATTTTCTACTGAACAGTTATTATGTTTGTACTCAAAACAAACTTACCTAAGCTCAAGTTGACGGTCAATTTAAGAAATTTTAATTGTAATTGGTATCTTACGAATATCGTTAGATACTTTAAATTATACTAAAATGTTATGGATTAGCAACCATTACCTTATGTAATAATTTATATTTACAAAGTAGTTGAATTTCCAATTAGTTTACGTTCTGAAATAGTTTCTAATTACCTATTCTCTATATCAGTTGATTTTTTAATTACATTTTTCGTTAAAGTAGTTGAATTTCCTATCAGGTATATGTGTAGATATGCTATTATCTTATCCAAATTATTGGTTCCACAAATTGTGTCAAAATGAGTTTTTTAAATTAAATTCCTACTAAAACCGATGAAGAAACATTTTATTATATATTTATTGTTAAAATTATCATAACAGTTAATATATAAATAAATATGTATATAAAAAAAATAATATTTTCTCCCTCTGTACAGTATATGGTGTTTTTTTGTATATTATTTTTGTTTGTTACTATTTAATTAGTTTCTTTTTTCGTTTCTAATTTATGAAACTGATAGTGCTCTATAACGTATCATTTTATTATTCATCTCTTGTAATGCTTCATTATTGCAATTAACGTTTTTTCTTATAATTTTATATACCTATTAAAGTAATCGCTTTCCTACAATTCCGCTAGCTCGTGTGTATGTGCTCGTGTGTGCGCGTACGCACGCGCATGTTTGTGTGTGTTTGTTTTGAAATACAATGCAATTACGTTAGGATTAATAAAACTCAGACTGACAGGTGTTAAGACAGGTGTTGTGGGGGACGGGTAAAACTAGGTTTGATGAACTCAGAGGGGGGCAGGTGTTGCACTGCATGTAGGTATTAGCTGTATATAAACGAGCAAAACGTTTAGAGACTGTTCACTTCTATGCATGACTTTATAGAGTGAATACTATGTTCTTGTTAGCTTTTAAGATATTTCAATGTTTTAATATATTTTTTTATTCCCTTGTATTTTATATAGGTTACTTTGGTTTTATGCTTTGTAAAGAAGGTATGCACCCAGAGATAAAGGTTTTTTGCGGTTCAAAATAAGTACCCATGCTTGAAACCCAAAAAATCTGCGAAAATATCGTCAGTTGTATATTGTTCGCACATCTTGGTCATATCTTATTTCCAAAGCATATAATTTGAGATAACATCTCTGTATTGTGAGTTTTTGTTAGCTTGTTAAGAAATACAAATATAATATATTTTTTATTCCCTTGTATTTTATATAGGTTACTTTGGTTTTATGCTTTGTAAAGAAGGTATGCACCCAGAGATAAAGGTTTTTTGCGGTTCAAAATAAGTACCCATGCTTGAAACCCAAAAAATCTGCGAAAATATCGTCAGTTGTATATTGTTCGCATATCTTGGTCATATCTTATTTCCAAAGCATATAATTTGAGATAACATCTCTGTATTGTGAGTTTTTGTTAGCTTGTTAAGAAATACAAATATAATATATGTTTATTCTCTTGTTGTATTTTATATAGCTCACTTTAATTTACATTATATTGTATTATTTAATTTTTTTGTGCATGTTAGACTAAATGTTTAGATGTATTTTGTGGTTGCATGTTAAATTTTATTTTTATAATTATAGCATAAACACAGCATGTTTTTCAGGTTAAAATAATTATATATGTATTTCTTCCAGGTTTATATAAATAATACCAATATTTATTCTTGTTTCAGCACAAGATTAAAATAATTATATCTTTATTTATTTCAGGTTTTATATCAATAATACCAAATTTATTTAATAACATTTTTTTATTGTTTATTTTCAGGTAAAATAATATATGTTTCTTACTTCCAGGTTTACATCATTAATATCCCTAATACTCCTTCCTCTTTCACGCATGCTAAGGCTATCTCCGGATAGTTTGTCTAGGGGCAACCCTGGCAAAGCGTGTTGTCCTGGAAATCATAGTTTCTGTTCACTGGGAGCTTGATATCCAACCCTCACCCCCGCCCACCTTTTTGTCTTTTCCCCGAGGTGAGTAAACGTAGCGGATGATTGGCGAGATGAATTTCGCGTCATTCGTTGCATCACCCGGCTTCCAATAGTCATATAGCAAGAACGAATTCAGCGTATGTCTATTATTCACTTACACCCCAATCCCTCTAGGTTGCCGTTGGTCTATTCGGCTGGTGACGTGACGAATTGCGTTCCAGTCTAGTAGAGCGCCTAGGGATCCCTTTGTGCAGAGTGTTACAAGGAGGATATTCAGTACATTCTGCTTAGAGTCACTCCTTCCTATTCTTTCCCATAGTTTTAAGGAAAAATTTTTTTTAATATTTAAACGCCCTTGACCCAGTTTCTAGCTGGAAGAAAATGCTTCACACATTTTCCAAAGCTTCGATTAAAGTTAGAATACACACAAATTTAAATTTATAAGTTATTATAAAATAATTATTGAATTTTGTAGTCCATTACACTGAACATTTTGATAAAATAAGATTTTGTGAGTAATACTTGGCCAAATGGCTCTCAACTAACATTTTCAAAAAATGTTATTGAAGAATACATTATAAACAAAAAACGGATGAATCAAACCAGTTCTTCCAGTTCTTAGCTGGAAGGAAATGCTTCACACATTTTCCAAAGCTTGGATTAAAGTTAGAATACATTCTGGTACCTCCTCCCCGAAAAAAAAAATAATTATTATAAGTTCAAGTAACCCGCAGAGTTACTTATTATAAGTTCAATTCCCCCCGCAGAGTTACTTCAATTTGTGATTTGGAACACTTCAATTCCTTCCACCTCCCCCAATACCTTCTTTACTCAACTATTGAACGTGAGCGAACTCTATTTGGACGATTACATAATTGAAGCGAGCGATGTTGTAGTGGAGCTGTTGTAAGAGGAGCTCATTCGTTTAAATTTTATAAAGTTTGGACTTGTGATGGAGTCCGAATTTGTAAATGTGGAAGGAGAAATATCTCAGAGAGCGTTTATAACTAGAAACAGAAAAATTACTTTTGCATCAGACCTGGAAAACGTAGCCAGGGAATGTATGCAGGAGATTGTTTTGAAAATAACCGAACACGGGGTCTGGATGGACATTAGGTAAAAATTAAGAGTATGGTGGAAGTAGTTATATCCCTTTACCTAAGAAGATAGCATCCACCTTGTCTTGCATTAATGTCTAGAACTCCGATAATCTCCTGATGTACGTTTAGATTGCAAATCAATCGTTTTCAGAGGAAATTACTACAAATATTAAGCATTTAGTAATTTCCTTTAAAGATTATTGCTTAACAATCGAAATGCACATAAGGATATAAAAAAAATGTTGCTCAAGAGGTTTTGTTTATTTATAATTTTATTAAAAAAATATATTTTTAAAAAATATGAAATTACATACATAATTTGATAGTTATCGTCAACTATTTACCCTGTTCATATGTTAATTTGTTTAAATATGTTTCTAACCTAATCCCGACACTGTGGGAGAACGTAGCATATAACAACCATGAAAAACAGAGCTCATTTTAGAATCGACAGATGTAAATATTGCGCGCTAAACAAAGAATGCTATTTGCTCTATATAAACGTGTAAGACCTAGTAGAATCCGTTCACTCGTTACTCTGGTGCTCTGACGTATGTTCACTATTAGAACACTCGGTCAGCGTAGGTGACGGTCAACAAATATTACAATATAATTATAAAGTCACGCGTGACTTTAAAATTATAGTGTAATACTTGTCGCACAAGTATTCACTATAGCTAAGATGAAATTTTAATGTAGAGAAAACAGCCCTATAGTATAAGACTGTGTTTTACACTATAGGGCTGTTTTCTCTAGGGTCTATGCAGACCCATCACGCTCACTTTGGTTGTCGGTAGAAAGTCAACAATAGTACCGGCTTTTTGGGAGAGCGAAGGAGGTCTATAACCTCCTGACAAGGAAGGCTCTTGCAATTCTCTACAATGGCTCTTTCCCTAGCGGTGAGTTTTCGTTTAGACCTCAACACCGAAAGAGAAATTTCCACTTTTTTATAGTCTTCCTTCCACATGTCGTATGCTACCCCAATGCGCAGCAACGACACGAAGTCGGAAATTTCAAGCTGTTGTACAATTGTTGCCTTACCGACGCTCATGATTTTATTGCTACAGGATAACAAGTCGCCACATGTTATATACTGTTTCCCAACTCGCAGCTGGCCTCAACATCTGGCTGTCAAGCCGGTATCCCCCAACACTTGTGTGTGTGTGTGTGTGTATTGTTTGATGTTTAAATATTAATAAAATAGAGGATTTTTTAGTTGAGCAAAGGTGTAAAATGACTTAAGCTTGGCCAAAGCAAACACAAAATTACATTTTTTCTACAAGACATAATATTTATATATTTTTTAAATAATAAGTTACAATAATTATACTATTAAAAAGAAATATTGTTGTTAAACAAAAAATTATTACAAATGTTAGGAAAGATAAATTCTCATAAAAGAGTCAACAGTTTCTCTGCAAATTCCGCAAGTTTTGCAGGCTAATCCGCAAAGCAAACAAGCAATAACGTGTCTGCAGGGTAAATAAACCACTTGAACTTCTGATAGACAGATTTTACATTATGCACGAAGTATATCTGCTGCCAATGAGGTCTTCCTAGTAACTAAAGCCTTCTCCCTGAAACTGTCAACGGGAACGAATGCCTTGCCTTTTCCCATTTGTACGATGTCCATC
Organism: Prosapia bicincta; assembly: GCA_036971475.1. Taxonomy (NCBI): domain Eukaryota; kingdom Metazoa; phylum Arthropoda; class Insecta; order Hemiptera; family Cercopidae; genus Prosapia; species Prosapia bicincta. The sequence continues at coordinate 15,042,451 of JBAIZL010000006.1, read as the reverse complement.
GCTAGTCAATCTGAACGGCAAATGTTACTTTTTTGATAGCTATCGCAGTTTATATACGCTACTCTTTTAATTACGTCACACAATCGTGAGCACTCGCACGTACAAGCGCGCAGGTAAAGTTTTAAAAACGCTTTCAATGGTCCGAACATGTTTATAACTACGGCAGTTAAATAACTCGAAACAGAGGTAGGTTTTTAAAAACAATTTATTCAGGCCAAATACCTGTTACAACAAACAAGCGCTAGCACAACGATATGTAAACACATTAGCTCACGAGCGCGGAACCTATATTAATAAATTAACATGCTTTTACATTTTCTAACCAGTAAAGATCTGGAGAACAAACAGAGAAGTCACCGTTCAGTCTTTGCGACTGACACATTTATAGCGAAAATAATCCCATCACCTCGTAACGGATTTTAACGGTTTTAAAAAAAATACTTCAACCGTACACACACGCGACGTTATAGTAAAAATATAGGTCAGCAACGAACTGGGTACAGAATATAATACACACATTCTCTAGGTAAACAACGGTTTTTACATTACCCCCCAACATGTCCGAACATGTTTCTAATTACGTCACACTCAGCAACGAACTGGGTACGAGATATAATACACACGTTCCTTTACAAAAACACATGTCAAAATGACGTCATTCTCTAGAGGTAGGTTTTTAAAAACAATTTATTCAGGCCAAATACCTGTTACAACAAACAAGCGCTAGCACAACGATATGTAAACACATTAGCTCACGAGCGAGGAACCTATATTAATAAATTAACATGCTTTTACATTTTTTAAGCAGTAAAGATCTGGAGAACAAACAGAGAAGTCACCGTTCAGTCTTTGCGACTGACACATTTATAGCGAAAATAATCCCATCACCTCGTAACGGATTTCAACCGTACACACGCGACGTTATAGTAAAAATATAGACCAGCAACGAACTGGGTACAGAATATAATACACACGGTCCTCCACAAAAAACACATGCCAAAATTACCTCATTCTCTAGGTAACCAACATGTCCGAACATGCTTCTAATTACATCACACAACAGCGAACACGCATATACACAAACGCACAAACGCGCCTCCCATTCACCCTACCCTCCAATCATATCACCAACCAACCCATACTACCTCACGTAACGGTCTTTAACTTAAAATTAACGTATTTCTAAAAAAAACACCTGCCACCTACACTAACGCACAACCGCGCACAACCGCGCACAACCGCGCACATTTTATACCTCCTCTCATTCACGTTACCCTCCAATAATCGCTGAAACCAACCCCTCATACCCCACCTAACCGTTTTTAACGGAAAATTAACGTATTTTTCATCAAAACCACCTGTTTGGGGAGAAACTCTGGTTTTGACATCTACTGATAGTAACAAAAAAAGCAAAAATTCATCTGTTACGTACTTTTTAATTTAAAAACCATTGTAAATGCTTCAGAGAGTTACTCCTTATCGCCCCAACCTTTGTCCATTGTAAGGTTCGGTACGACACTTCATTTCAAGACGTCGGTTAAACGACATCCCTCCCGTCACTCTCGACGTAACGTAGTTTCTTGTGTGTTCTAAGCAAGGCTCGGTTTACATCACACATATTTCCCCTTACGCTATACGCGACGTAGATTTTTATTTCTTTGTTTCTCCCGTCGTGTGGCAAAGATATTATTAACATGTAATAGCGACTATTTTTAAATTTATGTGATTTCTTTTAAGTTAGTTAGGTAAGTGATAAGTACGTGAAAGGGTGCACCCGAACAACTGCCCGTCATCCGACACGAAGGACAAGTGGTGGTACTTCGACCAGTAAGGTATGTGCGATAGCTGTTTACTTTTTTCATTTATTGTGTCTTTAAGGTCCTCCGAAAAACTATGCCGTTACATGGCAGAATATTTAACGCCATCACTGTTCAGAGAGAAAAATAAGAAATTTCAAGGATATTAGCTTTATACTTTGCCACCTAATATTGTGATTCTGTCACATGTATACACATATTAATAATATTTGAACCTATAAGGTAATAAGTAACTAGCATTTTTTTTTACCTTATTAGTTGACCTAATTTTTTTAAAAAAAGCAATTGTTTAATTATTCGCAGTTTAATCATAGGTACTAACATCTTTTCCAAATATACCATAAGTTTGTCAACAAAGGTTATTTTAGGTGTACAGGAGCATCATTATTATTTGATTGTATTATTTTCTTAACGTATGTTTTGTTATAAGAGAATAAAATACCGTTTTTAAGTTGATTTGTTATTATTCAATTCCTTGGATGTTAGATTGTATATTGTAAATATTATTTGTTATGTTAGGACATTTTAAGAAAACGTGTTTAAACTTGTAATGTTATTTTATAACTAGAAGTAAAAGTTATAGTTTTTTCCAATGCTACAAAGTAATTTAATATAAAAAAGTTTCTTTTAAATATAGGCTACTTTTTATGAAATGCAGTAAAAGAAAATAACACTCTCATTTTTCAAATTAGATGTCAGTAATTTCAAACAGACATATTTCATTACACTTTGATTTCATTAAAATCCAAGCTAATTCTTTCAGCTCTTAAGCTGCGCTTAATTGACTGCTTAAATATTTCTCTTTAGTGACGTACCGTTGCCGAATACGAGTTCACTAAACCAGGTGATCAGTCTAATTAAAAAAATATATATATAATACAAATGGGTTGTCAATAGTCACAATTGTCGGATCTGGAGCTCAGAACAACCAAACGTGCAGTAACTTGCGCTATGCTTTAAAAGTGAAAGTGTAGTGTGGGTCAATATACGACCAAGTGATACAGACATTTCTGTTTCGCGAAAATTTTATTTTGATATTAGATCAACCTTTCTCCCCTGGAATCGAAGTCATTGAACGACAAGCTGGTCAAAGAGTGATTTTAATGCAAGATAGCGTACAGCTTCATTACCACCAGAAAAAGATTTAGAAGGTTGGACAGGCATGGGTGCATCTACTCTCTGCCCTCCCACAAGTCCTGATTTAACGCTCTTTGACTATTTTCTGGGGCATTGTGTATGCTGAAAAAAATCCACGTTTGAGACACCTGTGTATAAGAGAATTCCGACACCATTCACGCCACAGATGCTACGAAACACTTCGCGAGAAAACGTCTGCAAATCTAAAAATTGAGATCACATTTAAACATGAGGTATGAAAAACTTTGATATTTTCTCTTAATTTGAGACTTAAATCCTTTAGTTACCTTGCACAGTCTTATAGTATCGCCTGTTCAAAGTCCGGACATTGGTTTTGGAAACTCTGTAGGCCTATTATTATTAGCGGTAATGGAAGAACAGGCGCAATTATACAGGAAAAACTACCCAATATATTTCTATTCGGGAATTGCATATTGTTGGGCATAGTTTAAATAATGGTCGTAAACCTGTGAGATGCATATTTTTATTAAATAATTAGTTGAATAATAACTAGTAAACAATATTTACACAAAATATTAATAAATTAACAAAACAATTTATTTCAAAATTGTTGAATAGTTCGAATTAAAAGCATATATTTAATATAAAATTGCTCTATTTAGAGAAAAAAAGATAAAGTCAGTTTTACGACGCAGATAAAACAGACATTTTCTTAATGTACGCTAGTCATTGTGATTTAAAAATATAAAGATTAAGTTGCTTTTTGCTCAATTTTTTAAACATTGATCATCAAATAACATATAATTTAAAGTAGCTTATATCACTGTTTCATAACAAACAATTAAAGCCCTTGATTCTAAACGTTATCCAATTCCTTCTAATACTTAACGCTCTTCCTATATAAATCTTGTTGAAGTTTTCGAACGTTATTAAAACACTTTTTATTCATCCACTCAAGTTCAAATACATTTTATTAAACTTTTAGTACATACCAATTGATGTTATTACAGTTTTTTCAAATATAATATCAATAATAAATTTAATAATTGAAGCTAGTTTTATTTGGGAGAAAAACGTATCACAAAAAGGGCAAGATGTGCAATATAGTCATTTCATCCCATTTGTCTTAAAATAAAATATAACATATGATTTCATAAAACAGATGATTTTATGTTATAGGGGTTGTGCTAGAAAAGCTGTTTTAACGTATAGGCTATCTCATTACATTTATAATTATTGTGAATATATTCAATAAAAAGTAACTAACGTAGAATATTTTTTTTGTAGACCTAAAAGTTCAATGTAGTACCATTCTAGACATAAATAGAGTAACATCAGGCACGAGTCACCCTATAAATCACAATGTTATTAACATCCACTGCCAATGTTGTCAAATTTCTATGCGATACACACCTCATGTTCGTCCCTACAGGAAATTGTCTTGTACAGACGTACCGTTATGTTACAGTCAGCTGAGCTGAAAGCGATCCAGTTTGTCATGATTTACGTTGGGTAAAAGTAGCAGTATAAGAAGCAAGGACAACTTACTGTAAGGACAACATAATATCATTAAAGCTGTTATTGTTTATAAGAGTTTGAAAATAATTTATTAAGTGTAAATATCATTAATATTTAATATTAGAATGTTTCTCAATAATTAGAAACCCAGCAAGCCACACTATCATTATTGTATTAGATTAGGTCTTTGTTGCTTAGTTGGGGATAGTAAGGTGATGTTAAAAGAAAACTTCTAGACTTGATCTATTTATGTCGGTTCCATTATTTGATGCTGGAACATAATTATTTGATCCTTACACTTGTTGTTCCTAAAAGTATATTTGTATATTGTATGTTTAATGTAATCAATTTTAAAAGCCTCCTCAATTTCCTACGGTAAAAATACTGGAAACAACCTCAATACCACAAGAATAATCAATAATAACTGATAATACAAGTTGCCTAAGATTTAACCCTTGTGTAAATTTCGATGGGTATAATTAGGATCTAATTAATAAGGGTTTTTTTCTTAGTTAACTAGTATTATTTATTTATTTATTCTGTCAATTGGCTGTTGGGCCGTTCGACGCCGAGCCTCCCAGTATCGTATCGTCAGGTCGGCGGGTGGATGGTCGAGTACAGGGCAGTGCTGCAAGTGATCGCCACCCATTCTTATTGTGTTACATAGGGGGCAGAAGTCATTCTCATCCAAATCAATGCGATGGATGTGTGCTTGGAGATAATCAAGGCCAGTGATAAGACGGAATCTCGTGACAGCATCAGATCTCTCCAGGTGCGATGGAATTGGTCCCACCGTTGCAAGGCACTCCCATTGTTTGTGCTTGCTGAGATCTGTAAGTTCTTTATTGGTATGCTGGTTGATCGAAGAGGTGATGAGGTTCTGAGCTGATCGTAGTGTTAGCGGGATAGTGGGTTGGTTAGCTTCTGCTCCACGCTTCGCCATAACATCGGCCCTTTCGTTACCACGGATTCCCACATGGTTTGGAACCCATTGGAGTCGCAGTACCTAGCTGATGATGATGAGCCAGAATAAAACGCGGAGGAGGTTGTAAACGCCCTGAGAAGGGCGATTTGTAGAACTTGCGGCGATCGCTGATGTCATCTTGGAGGCTCGATATAGGCGATCGCTGTAGCAGATTTAGCGTTAACCAGAATGCACCACGTGGAGGCCTGCTACTTTACACCCCGAGTTAACTAGTATTATCAGTTATATTTGTTTATTTTTGTGGTACTGGGGTACTTTCCATTATTTTTATTGCAATATCTTCCTCCAGTAGATTATGTAGTTTTAAAATTGCCCAATTACCTTTAAATGCTTTGTAATTTGCAATTATGTAGTTTTAAAACTACCCAATTAGATTTAAATGCTTTGTAATTTGCAATTATGTAGTTTAAAAATTACCCAATTAGCTTTAAATGCTTTGTAATATGCAATTATGTAGTTTTAAAATTACCCAATTTGCTTTAAATGCTCTTGATATTGCATATTTCTCATTTCCTAGTTTATTGGGAAATTATGAAATTATTTTTGTAAAACATTCTCTAATGTATTTAATTTTTTACCTTTACAGTTTATAACAAATTTCCAAACTATTTAATAAATATCTTTTATTTTTGATACTTCTAAATTTTACAATCAAATAAATGGTCATTCTCATATAAAGCTCCTACTCGCATAATATCATTATGCTTTCAAAAGTGTTAATACTCTTTTCAGTGTTACTGTTATTATTATTTTCTTTCCGTAAAAGATTTTTACTTATAGCATATAGAGCACATGTGGGACGTAAATGAAATCAGATGTGACCCAGAGGACGTATTAAGTAGACAAGGAATTGGAAGCCTGTTGTAATACATTATCCTGAGCAAGAAAAAGGTTAAATGTTTTTTCTAAAAATTTCTGCAATCTATATTTTTTATAGTAAATAAATAAATATATACATATATATTAGTAATTAGTTTAATAAATTGTGAGTAAATTTTGAGTTTGTTACTACCTTTAACCAGTTTCCATCATTGTATTTTGTTTAGCTCAACGAAATACAGTAATAAAGAAATATTTATCTACTACAATAAAGGTTATATTGGTGTAGAAATAATATTTGTTTGTTTTTTTAAATATATTTTAATAAAATAATGTGTAAATAATTATAAACATTTAAATTCATTGTAGTATAAGTTAAGATTTAGAACTCAATGCAAATAATATGTAATAACTAAGGCATGGCAATGCAATGGAATATGTGTAAGACATACCTTACGATCTACGTACTCCAACCTTGTATCATACCCCACTATCTACTTACTCCAACCTTGTATCATACCTTACTATCTACTTACTCCAACCTTGTATCATACCCCACTATCTACTTACTCCAACCTTGTATCATACCTTACTATCTACTTACTCCAACCTTGTATCATACCTTCCTATCTACTTACTCCAACCTTGTATCATACCTTACTATCTACTTACTCCAACCTTGTATCATACCCCACTATCTACTTACTCCAACCTTGTATCATACCTTACTATCTACTTACTCCTACCTTGTATCATACCTTACTATCTACTTACTCCAACCTTGTATCATACCTCACTATCTACTTACTCCAACCTTGTATCATACCTTACTATCTACTTACTCCAACCTTGTATCATACTTCACTATCTACTTACTCCAACCTTGTTTCATACCTTACTATCTACTTACTCCAACCTTGTATCATACCTTCCTATCTACTTACTCCAACCTTGTATCATACCTTACTATCTACTTACTCCAACCTTGTATCATACCCCACTATCTACTTACTCCAACCTTGTATCATACCCCACTATCTACTTTCTCCAAGCTTGTATCATACCTTACTATCTACTTACTCCAGCCTTGTATCATACCTTACTATCTACTTACTCCTACCTTGTCACATACCTTACTATCTACTTACTCCAACCTTGTATCTTACCTTACTATCTTCTTACTCCAACCTTGTATCATACCTTACTATCTACTTACTCCAACCTTGTATCTTACCTTACTATCTACTTACTCCAACCTTGTATCATACCCCACTATCTACTTACTCCAACCTTGTATCATACCCCACTATCTACCTACTCCAACCTTGTATCATACCTTCCTATCTACTTACTCCAACCTTGTATCATACCTTACTATCTACTTACTCCAACCTTGTATCATACCTTACTATCTACTTACTCCAACCTTGTATCATACCCCAATATCTACTTACTCCAACCTTGTATCATATCCCACTATCTACTTACTCCAACCTTGTATCATACCCCGCTATCTACTTACTCCAACCTTGTATCATACCCCGCTATCTACTTACTCCAACCTTGTATCATACCTTACTATCTACTTACTCCAACCTTGTATCATACCTTCCTATCTACTTACTCCACCCTTGTATCATACCCCACTATCTAATTACTCCAACCTTGTATCATACCATACTATCTATTTACGCCAACCTTGTATCATACCTTACTATCTACTTACTCCAACCCTGTATCTTACCCCACTATCTACTTATTCGAACAGATGTCTAAAGCTTCTTCAAAAATGAATCAATGAAGCTAGTTTCTACGGTAACTATTTGCAACTAATATTAACAGCTTTGCTTTAAGCATTTAATAGAAGATTGACAAACTAATTTTCAGCATCAAATTTGAAAATAATATAAATGTGGAAACGATCTTTATAAACTCTGTACTAAAGGATTTTCAATATACATAGATACATAAACTGATGAGTATAACATTTTTTAAGTGAAAACTTCTACAGCGACGCCAACAAATCTTATTACATGGATATAAACATACAATTTCGCTTTAGTATAATTTCCGTTACCTCACGCTACAAGCCAGATAAAAGTGAATTAAATGGCAACATATGATTTCATGCAAAAGCTGATTTTGTTTTGTAGGTTATGTTGCAGAAGTAGTGTTTTACACGTCGATTATGTTACATTACTTATTTGACATTTTTAAGGAAAACATTTAATATTAGTTTAAATCAGTTCATAAATGTAATATTTTTTTTAAATTGTTTAGCTCAACAAAATACAGTAATAAAGAAATATTTATCTACTACAATAAAGGTTATATTGGTGTAGAAATAATATTTGTTTGTTTTTTTAAATATATTTTAATAAAATAATGTGTAAATAATTATAAACATTTAAATTCATTGTAGTATAAGTTAAGATTTAGAACTCAATGCAAATAATATGTAATAACTAAGGCATGGCAATGCAATGGAATATGTGTAAGACATACCTTACGATCTACGTACTCCAACCTTGTATCATACCCCACTATCTACTTACTCCAACCTTGTATCATACCTTACTATCTACTTACTCCAACCTTGTATCATACCTTCCTATCTACTTACTCCAACCTTGTATCATACCTTACTATCTACTTACTCCAACCTTGTATCATACCCCACTATCTACTTACTCCTACCTTGTATCATACCTTACTATCTACTTACTCCTACCTTGTATCATACCTCACTATCTACTTACTCCAACCTTGTATCATACCTTACTATCTACTTACTCCAACCTTGTATCATACCTTCCTATCTACTTACTCCAACCTTGTTTCATACCTTACTATCTACTTACTCCAACCTTGTATCATACCTTCCTATCTACTTACTCCAACCTTGTATCATACCTTACTATCTACTTACTCCAACCTTGTATCATACTTCACTATCTACTTACTCCAACTTTGTTTCATACCTTACTATCTACTTACTCCAACCTTGTATCATACCTTCCTATCTACTTACTCCAACCTTGTATCATACCTTACTATCTACTTACTCCAACCTTGTTTCATACCCCACTATCTACTTACTCCAACCTTGTATCATACCCAACTATCTACTTTCTCCAACCTTGTATCATACCCTACTATCTACTTACTCCAGCCTTGTATCATACCTTACTATCTACTTACTCCTACCTTGTATCATACCTTACTATCTACTTACTCCAACCTTGTATCTTACCCTACTATCTACTTACTCCAACCTTGTATCATACCTTACTATCTACTTACTCCTACCTTGTATCATAACTTACTATCTACTTACTCCAACCTTGTATCTTAACTTACTATCTACTTACTCCAACCTTGTATCATACCTTACTATATACTTACTCCAACCTTGTATCTTACCTTACTATATACTTACTCCAACCTTGTATCTTACCTTACTATCTACTTACTCCAACCTTGTATCATACCCCACTATCTACTTACTCCAACCTTGTATCATACCCCACTATCTACCTACTCCAACCTTGTATCATACCTTACTATCTACTTACTCCAACCTTGTATCATACCTTACTATCTATTTACTCCAACCTTGTATCTTACCTTACTATCTACTTACTCCAACCTTGTATCATACCCCACTATCTACTTTCTCCAAGCTTGTATCATACCTTACTATCTACTTACTCCAGCCTTGTATCATACCTTACTATCTACTTACTCCTACCTTGTCACATACCTTACTATCTACTTACTCCAACCTTGTATCTTACCTTACTATCTTCTTACTCCAACCTTGTATCATACCTTACTATCTACTTACTCCAACCTTGTATCTTACCTTACTATCTACTTACTCCAACCTTGTATCATACCCCACTATCTACTTACTCCAACCTTGTATCATACCCCACTATCTACCTACTCCAACCTTGTATCATACCTTCCTATCTACTTACTCCAACCTTGTATCATACCTTACTATCTACTTACTCCAACCTTGTATCATACCTTACTATCTACTTACTCCAACCTTGTATCATACCCCAATATCTACTTACTCCAACCTTGTATCATATCCCACTATCTACTTACTCCAACCTTGTATCATACCCCGCTATCTACTTACTCCAACCTTGTATCATACCCCGCTATCTACTTACTCCAACCTTGTATCATACCTTACTATCTACTTACTCCAACCTTGTATCATACCTTCCTATCTACTTACTCCACCCTTGTATCATACCCCACTATCTAATTACTCCAACCTTGTATCATACCATACTATCTATTTACGCCAACCTTGTATCATACCTTACTATCTACTTACTCCAACCCTGTATCTTACCCCACTATCTACTTATTCGAACAGATGTCTAAAGCTTCTTCAAAAATGAATCAATGAAGCTAGTTTCTACGGTAACTATTTGCAACTAATATTAACAGCTTTGCTTTAAGCATTTAATAGAAGATTGACAAACTAATTTTCAGCATCAAATTTGAAAATAATATAAATGTGGAAACGATCTTTATAAACTCTGTACTAAAGGATTTTCAATATACATAGATACATAAACTGATGAGTATAACATTTTTTAAGTGAAAACTTCTACAGCGACGCCAACAAATCTTATTACATGGATATAAACATACAATTTCGCTTTAGTATAATTTCCGTTACCTCACGCTACAAGCCAGATCAAAGTGAATTAAATGGCAACATATGATTTCATGCAAAAGCTGATTTTGTTTTGTAGGTTATGTTGCAGAAGTAGTGTTTTACACGTCGATTATGTTACATTACTTATTTGACATTTTTAAGGAAAACATTTAATATTAGTTTAAATCAGTTCATAAATGTAATATTTTTTTTAAATTGTTTAGCTCAACAAAATACAGTAATAAAGAAATATTTATCTACTACAATAAAGGTTATATTGGTGTAGAAATAATATTTGTTTGTTTTTTTAAATATATTTTAATAAAATAATGTGTAAATAATTATAAACATTTAAATTCATTGTAGTATAAGTTAAGATTTAGAACTCAATGCAAATAATATGTAATAACTAAGGCATGGCAATGCAATGGAATATGTGTAAGACATACCTTACGATCTACGTACTCCAACCTTGTATCATACCCCACTATCTACTTACTCCAACCTTGTATCATACCTTACTATCTACTTACTCCAACCTTGTATCATACCTTCCTATCTACTTACTCCAACCTTGTATCATACCTTACTATCTACTTACTCCAACCTTGTATCATACCCCACTATCTACTTACTCCTACCTTGTATCATACCTTACTATCTACTTACTCCTACCTTGTATCATACCTCACTATCTACTTACTCCAACCTTGTATCATACCTTACTATCTACTTACTCCAACCTTGTATCATACTAAACTATCTACTTACTCCAACCTTGTTTCATACCTTACTATCTACTTACTCCAACCTTGTATCATACCTTCCTATCTACTTACTCCAACCTTGTATCATACCTTACTATCTACTTACTCCAACCTTGTATCATACTTCACTATCTACTTACTCCAACTTTGTTTCATACCTTACTATCTACTTACTCCAACCTTGTATCATACCTTCCTATCTACTTACTCCAACCTTGTATCATACCTTACTATCTACTTACTCCAACCTTGTTTCATACCCCACTATCTACTTACTCCAACCTTGTATCATACCCAACTATCTACTTTCTCCAACCTTGTATCATACCCTACTATCTACTTACTCCAGCCTTGTATCATACCTTACTATCTACTTACTCCTACCTTGTATCATACCTTACTATCTACTTACTCCAACCTTGTATCTTACCCTACTATCTACTTACTCCAACCTTGTATCATACCTTACTATCTACTTACTCCTACCTTGTATCATAACTTACTATCTACTTACTCCAACCTTGTATCTTAACTTACTATCTACTTACTCCAACCTTGTATCATACCTTACTATATACTTACTCCAACCTTGTATCTTACCTTACTATATACTTACTCCAACCTTGTATCTTACCTTACTATCTACTTACTCCAACCTTGTATCATACCCCACTATCTACTTACTCCAACCTTGTATCATACCCCACTATCTACCTACTCCAACCTTGTATCATACCTTACTATCTACTTACTCCAACCTTGTATCATACCTTACTACCTACTTACTCCAACCTTGTATCATACCTTACTACCTACTTACTCCAACCTTGTATCATACCTTACTATCTACTTACTCCAACCTTGTATCATACCTTCCTATCTACTTACTCCAACCTTGTATCATACCTTACTATCTACTTACTCCAACCTTGTATCATACCTTACTATCTACTTACTCCAACCTTGTATCATACCCCACTATCTACTTACTCCAACCTTGTATCATACCCCAATATCTACTTACTCCAACCTTGTATCATATCCCACTATCTACTTACTCCAACCTTGTATCATACCCCGCTATCTACTTACTCCAACCTTGTATCATACCCCGCTATCTACTTACTCCAACCTTGTATCATACCTTACTATCTACTTACTCCAACCTTGTATCATACCTTCCTATCTACTTACTCCACCCTTGTATCATACCCCACTATCTAATTACTCCAACCTTGTATCATACCATACTATCTATTTACGCCAACCTTGTATCATACCTTACTATCTACTTACTCCAACCCTGTATCTTACCCCACTATCTACTTATTCGAACAGATGTCTAAAGCTTCTTCAAAAATGAATCAATGAAGCTAGTTTCTACGGTAACTATTTGCAACTAATATTAACAGCTTTGCTTTAAGCATTTAATAGAAGATTGACAAACTAATTTTCAGCATCAAATTTGAAAATAATATAAATGTGGAAACGATCTTTATAAACTCTCTACTAAAGGATTTTCAATATACATAGATACATAAACTGATGAGTATAACATTTTTTAAGTGAAAACTTCTACAGCGACGCCAACAAATCTTATTACATGGATATAAACATACAATTTCGCTTTAGTATAATTTCCGTTACCTCACGCTACAAGCCAGATAAAAGTGAATTAAATGGCAACATATGATTTCATGCAAAAGCTGATTTTGTTTTGTAGGTTATGTTGCAGAAGTAGTGTTTTACACGTCGATTATGTTACATTACTTATTTGACATTTTTAAGGAAAACATTTAATATTAGTTTAAATCAGTTCATAAATGTAATATTTTTTTTAAATTGTTTAGCTCAACGAAATACAGTAATAAAGAAATATTTATCTACTACAATAAAGGTTATATTGGTGTAGAAATAATATTTGTTTGTTTTTTTAAATATATTTTAATAAAATAATGTGTAAATAATTATAAACATTTAAATTCATTGTAGTATAAGTTAAGATTTAGAACTCAATGCAAATAATATGTAATAACTAAGGCATGGCAATGCAATGGAATATGTGTAAGACATACCTTACGATCTACGTACTCCAACCTTGTATCATACCCCACTATCTACTTACTCCAACCTTGTATCATACCTTACTATCTACTTACTCCAACCTTGTATCATACCTTACTATCTACTTACTCCAACCTTGTATCATACCCCACTATCTACTTACTCCAACCTTGTATCATACCTTACTATCTACTTACTCCAACCTTGTATCATACCTTCCTATCTACTTACTCCAACCTTGTATCATACCTTACTATCTACTTACTCCAACCTTGTATCATACCCCACTATCTACTTACTCCTACCTTGTATCATACCTTACTATCTACTTACTCCTACCTTGTATCATACCTCACTATCTACTTACTCCAACCTTGTATCATACCTCACTATCTACTTACTCCAACCTTGTATCATACCTTACTATCTACTTACTCCAACCTTGTATCATACTTCACTATCTACTTACTCCAACCTTGTTTCATACCTTACTATCTACTTACTCCAACCTTGTATTATACCTTCCTATCTACTTACACCAACCTTGTATCATACCTTACTATCTACTTACTCCAACCTTGTATCATACCCCACTATCTACTTACTCCAACCTTGTATCATACCCCACTATCTACTTTCTCCAAGCTTGTATCATACCTTACTATCTACTTACTCCAGCCTTGTATCATACCTTACTATCTACTTACTCCTACCTTGTCACATACCTTACTATCTACTTACTCCAACCTTGTATCTTACCTTACTATCTTCTTACTCCAACCTTGTATCATACCTTACTATCTACTTATTCCTACCTTGTATCATAACTTACTATCTACTTACTCCAACCTTGTATCTTAACTTACTATCTACTTACTCCAACCTTGTATCATACCTTACTATCTACTTACTCCAACCTTGTATCTTACCTTACTATCTACTTACTCCAACCTTGTATCATACCCCACTATCTACTTACTCCAACCTTGTATCATACCCCACTATCTACCTACTCCAACCTTGTATCATAATTTACTATTTACTTACTCCAACCTTGTATCATACCTTACTATCTACTTACTCCAACCTTGTATCATACCTTACTACCTACTTACTCCAACCTTGTATCATACCTTACTATCTACTTACTCCAACCTTGTATCATACCTTCCTATCTACTTACTCCAACCTTGTATCATACCTTACTATCTACTTACTCCAACCTTGTATCATACCTTACTATCTACTTACTCCAACCTTGTATCATACCCCACTATCTACTTACTCCAACCTTGTATCATACCCCAATATCTACTTACTCCAACCTTGTATCATATGCCACTATCTACTTACTCCAACCTTGTATCATACCCCGCTATCTACTTACTCCAACCTTGTATCATACCCCACTATCTACTTACTCCAACCTTGTATCATACCCCACTATCTGCTTACTCCACCCTTGTATCATACCCCACTATCTAATTACTCCAACCTTGTATCATACCATACTATCTATTTACGCCAACCTTGTATCATACCTTACTATCTACTTACTCCAACCCTGTATCTTACCCCACTATCTACTTATTCGAACAGATGTCTAACGCTTCTTCAAAAATGAATCAATGAAGCTAGTTTCTACGGTAACTATTTGCAACTAATATTAACAGCTTTGCTCTAAGCATTTAATAGAAGATTGACAAACTAATTTTCAGCATCAAATTTGAAAATAATATAAATGTGGAAACGATCTTTATAAACTCTGTACTAAAGGATTTTCAATATACATAGATACATAAACTGATGAGTATAACATTTTTTAAGTGAAAACTTCTACAGCGACGCCAACAAATCTTATTACATGGATATAAACATACAATTTCGCTTTAGTATAATTTCCGTTACCTCACGCTACACGCCAGATCAAAGTGAATTAAATGGCAACATATGATTTCATGCAAAAGCATGAATTTTGTTGTATATTACTTTGTTTTATTGTAAAGGTTGTGAGAAATATATATGTCTAGAGATTTTTTTGTAATTTATGAATGCAGCGGATTCTACACAAGCACAAGGAGCAAGATTGTGTAGATTTGGCTGAAGCTGTGGCAACATTGTATACGTCGCGTGCAAACTGCTTTCAGTTCATACACCACTGCTGTGTCAAACGTGATAAATCCTTTGTGAAATACGGCGACCGAGGTTTATATTTTACGTGGGCAAGTTACTTCATTACTTTCAGAGGTAAATAACTTTTTCTCTGCGTAATAAACCTTTTTATGCGTTCTATGGAACCAAGCAAAGCTTCTGTTGGCAGATTTAATAGCAGGCCCTACTCAAATATCCTAGACATCCTAGAATGGAGTTATGCTTTCTGTCTTTTTCCGTGTATAAATCTCCGTAGGAACTAACATTGTAGCAAGTTTATTGTGCAATATTGTCTTTCCACTTCGTAAAAGATTGTGTAATGTTTTCTTGTTCGTGAAACTTTAACAGAAGTTTATATCTTTCCTCCCAAATTGGGTTTTCGTGTGTTAGTTGTGAAAGTTATCATGATATGGATAAAACAATTTCTACAACAACAGTAAAAATAATATTTAATTTGGTTTGTTTGTGTCATATTTTTGTATACATTATAAGTGATTATAATTAATTTATAATTTTATATCTAGGCTTAAATTACATTTCATCTACACAAACATTTAGTAGATGGCACTGTATTAATACAGTTTTTAAGAAATATTAATTAAATAAATGAATTTAATAATGAATTCTTTTTACTTTTAAATATGAGAGATTTAAAGGGTATACAATATAAGAATTTCGTCTAATTTGGGTTAAAATAATTGATAACATGATTTCATAACACATTTGATTTTAAATTGTTATAGGTTATGTGACAAAACAGCTGTTTTAACGCATAGGTTCTGTGACTTTATTTATAATAAATGTAATTGCTTAGCAAATTGTAACTAAAATAAAAATCTTTTGTTGATCTAAGAAGGAATTGATTTCAATAAACCTTTTTCTTTATATTACCCGTTTTATTTATAATATACTTTTATATCGTAATAATTTATTTTGAGGATGATTTCTTTGCAATTGGAATGCATATATGGGTTTCAATAAAACTTTTAATTATAAATGCTTAAGTTATGGAAATTTAAAAAGCAATGTATGTAGCTATTAACTTACCATCGGTTGTTATTGTCATTTTTTAAAATTTGTAATGACCTGTTTTATAGATTACCATTCACAAAATTGAATGTATACAAGTTGAACTATCTTTTACTATTAGTGGGTATTTATTTCCTTAAGTATATACATTTTTATATAAGCATAAACCTATATTTACGTATTATATTTATAAATTCTTCGTAAAATTCTAAAATACACTCTTTGGAAATGTTATAAAATACATTCCTCATATACATAAACATGAATAACAATCATATGCTATTCAATATACACTTACGTATCATATCCTTATTACATTTAACCATGAACCATAGGAATTATAGCGGGTTCTTCATTTGTATAACTATAATTCATACACAATTACTTAATTTACACCAACAAATTTCAACAACACATTTAACTTTTAAAATAGAAATATATAAGAAAATATAGTTTTAACTTTTTTTAAAATCTGAAATAATTATTAAGTAGAACTTCCAAATTCAGATAGTATACGTAATTAATAAAGAAGATTTAGTTAGTATTTAATCTATATCAAAAGTAAATTATTCTAGGCTATTAGAAAGTCACAAGGTTTAAAATATATCCCATGTACCTTCCATTTACTATTCAAAGCTACTTGAACTGGAAAAGTTAAACAATTAACGAGCACGAAAATGCAATTTAGATTTACGAGCGAGTCTTATCTCAAACCGTCCTTAATGTTAAGGAGTCAGTAATTATATGCACGAAATAAAGTTCGCTTTCTTTAAACAGAGCAATACATACAAAAAAGACTTTTATACATAGTGCCTAGTAACCTTTTTTAACAGGACGATGGATACAAACTTATTTTAATGTTTTAATGTTTTATAGGTAGAAGCCAGTTATAGTCGAAATGTATTCTTGTAATTGTAAGTACAACTATAGTTATAATAACATATATGATTAATGAAATCAGAACATTACATATGTTCTAATGTTAAATATTAGATTACGTATTGAAAAGCAATTAAAATACAAGGAAAATAACTTTGGTATAATTAAATATTCAGCAAAGACAATTACTAAACATGAATCGTTAAGGAAATACATTTTTATTCATCGAATCCAGGTCAAATGAACTTGTTTTCTTACCTATAGTGGATAACAATTAACGTTAACATATTTTTCAAATATTTATTCAAAAATTATATTTTAAAATTTTGGGTATCTAGGACTGAATTGAACCTACTATCTTCAAGTTTAAAGTCTTGCGCTTTAGCCACTGGTTCAACCTTCCCATAGCTAGAAGCCTGTTTTTGAAAGAAGTTTTCCTATATACATTTTTTTGTCCTCATTTGGTTGTCATCGAAGTCTCCATTATACAAACTATAATTGTTGCCATGGATACCACACAATATCGTAAATAAAGATCAATGATTAACCTTGGAGTCGGGGCGCCCCGACATGTAACGTGAGTAGAGCGCCCAATCTCACACACCCATAATTGTTTTTATTAATGTAAGAACAGTTCTTTTTGTTAAACATTTTAGCCGTTATTTTTGTAGTTAATTTTTCCTAATGAAGAGATTTAGGACATTATAATATAAAAACGGACAATTATATTGTGAATAAACACGTTTATTGAACAATAATACAATATGAGTAATTATATAGGAAAATTATTAAACTAATGAAGAACATAAAAATCAAGATATTTGAAGGTTAACATTTTAAATCGTTGGTTATTAAAATACAAAAACAAGTATTTAGACAAAACACCAATAAAAACATTTACAAAGTTACTCATGGAATTGCAGCGTTACTACACGCAAACTGCGCATGGCTTAAACAAATGAATTTAAGACAGTACTTGCAGCTATATTTAGTTTTGCTGTCCTCTTTACAAAAATAACACCTTATTCTGGTTCCGGGTGGAAATTGGTACAATTTTTCGGCTTTGATTGAAGTCCCAGTAACTTCTTGACCCCTTTGACGGATCTCGGGTGGAAGATTTGTTAGCAGAGATCTTCGATAACCATAAGCAGATGTTAATTCTGAAGCAAGTTCCTTCAAGTAAACCCGACAAAATTTGTTTTTGTTGGGAATGTTAGCAGTGGAAAGGATTTGGGTGATAACACCAGCAACATTTAACACTGAAAATAAAATGACCATTGGCCACTTTATTGTGTTTAGGGCAACATCATAAGTGGCACACAACTCTTCTAGCGTATCAACATTTGGCACTGGTCCAATCTTCCCATAGCTAGAAGTCTGTTTTTGAAAGAAGTAGGCCTATATATATATATATATATATATGTGGTAAAATAAAATAATTTTCATAAACAAGAATATACGAATATTACTTCATTTTATTGTTTATTGAAGCTTTTCGCTAATTTACATTATTAGCATTTTCAAAATATATAACTCACTGTCCAGTTATGTGACTAGAGTAAGACTCATTTGAAAGTGAGAGTGAAAACAAATTACAATACAATGGAAGCTACAAAAAAAGAAAGCATATAAATAGTAAAAAATAAAAATAATAGTCCAACACCATAGATAGGGAAATGGAAAATTACTGATCTATCTATTGCCACTTAATATTGTTATTCTCACGTATATATGTGTGTATTTATATTAGTTGTAACTGTAAAATAGAAAGAAACTTTAACAAAATTTGATTAGAGCAGGAACTTGCTTTTTTAAAAAAAAATATATCATTAGTTTCTCTTGATGACGTATCGCTATGAGAAACGGAAAGTAACTTCAAGGTGGTAATAGACAATAGAAGTATTTTTTGTTATGATTGTGTTCAAGTTGCTACGCAAATTATATAACAACACTTTAAATTGTGTTCCACACATTTATATATATATATATATATATATATATATATATATATATATATATATATTTATGTATATGTACCTTGGATGAAATTATTTTCAAACGACACACACACACGCGCGCGCACACACACACACACACACACAAACACAAACCCACTAACACACACACACACACACGCACGCACACAAAGACAAACACACACACACAATCACAGACACACACACACACACACACAGAGTAAAACACACACACACACACACACACACACAAACACAAACGCAAACCAACACAAACACACACACACACACACACACACACACACACATATATATATATATATATATATATATATATATATATAATAAGATATGTATTCTTGTTTATAAATGATAAAACAAGGGAATACAAAAGCTTTGAATTATAATTTAATAAATTTTTGCATTTCTCATACTTTTTCATAAATATATATATATATATATATATATATTAAATATTGTAATTCATAAATTATATTTCTTATTAGAAATATTCCTATAAATCCAAAGCACTTTATAGGGTTCTCTTTGAAACACTAATGAATTATAAAGTTTGATAAATATCGATATATTTGGGGAAATAGAAATTGATCCTGTAGTTTTGAGTTAGATAAACTAATATAAATTTAAAATGAATTAGAAAAACCATTAACAATATTTAAACTAAATGTTTAAATTATTTTAAATTCAATGACGTTACGTGAATGTCCATTTGGCCGGGCTTTAGTTACGTCCTTGATGTGTATGCTCGTATTGAATAGCAACGGCTTCCCGTTGATTCCAATTTCCGTGTCAGATATTACAGAATTGGATTTTGTTGAGTCGAATAAGCTGCATCGAAAGGATAATTAAAATCGTGCTAATACTAAAATAATATCTAAAAATGGGGAGTAGGATTAGAGGCACAGGCAATAACGCTTTTACTGGAAGAGTATTTCAACAAAAAAAGGTCAAAGTGTGAAGATTTTATTATTATCCTTAATGAAATTTCTAAATATTGTACGTGTGGTGGAATGTTTACATGTATGGTGTAATTCCCAAAGCAGTCATGTGGGGCACCAATGGAAAAGTGGTAAAATAAAAATTTTGGTTAGAAAAACCTTTAAATCAATTTTTTAAAAAATATAACGAAAAATTGTTCCAATTATGGTGCATTATTTTAGTTTGACTATTGTAGTTTAACTGTTGACTTTAGTTTAATAATATTTACTTCATTAGTTTAATTTTATTCCATAATAATTAGGTTGAAATCATATTAAATTACCTTACACGGCATATGTTTCAAATCCTTATCTTAGCTCACACTCTCGTATCATATATCTTGTACACATTTTAAATCGTAAATAAAATACGTTTTTATTCATCCAATCATGTTCAAATACATTTCTTTTAACCTATAGTGGATGGCAATTGATATTAATATAGTTTTTTCAAATATTTATTCAATAATTAAAATATAAAAGTTTGGGGGTACAAATCGGACTCGAAATGATTATTTTCATGTTTGACGTCTAGCGCTTTGGCACAGCCAATTTTCACATTCCTATAAATGTATTTGTCAAAAATATATATGATTTTTTATTTTGTCCCCATCTTCTTGTCGTCGAAATATCCATTTCACAACCTTAAATATTTGCAATTGTTACCCAACAATATCAATAATAATGCCCTAGGATGAAGAATTAAAGAAAAGAGTAAAATAAACAAACACAATGGATTAACGATATCGAACCTTGATTCAAAAATGGAATATGGGAACGGAAAGCGAAAAGAAACTAGAATACAATGCAAGTGACAAAAAAAGCGTATAAATAGTAACAAATAAAGAAAGGCAAAACCATACATAGAAAGAAGAATGAAAAATTGCAAAAAATAAATTCCTTTTTTATTTTGTCACTTGTTATTGTTATTCTGACATATTTACATAAATTGTATTTATAAAATCAATAAAACTAACAAAAATTCGTTTGTTGATTTAAGTAGGAATCGACATTAAAAAATTTATATTACTTGTAAATAAGTAAGTGCCTTAAGACATATGCTGTACCGTGGGCTTTGACAACTATTTCCAACAAACGTTTACCCTTCATAATTGTATTTTTTTCAAATGTTTACCTAAATGTTTTACTAGATAATTTTGCATTTTTATTCTACCTAAAACCTAAATATATACATTCTAAGGTAATGCATTCTAAGAAATATCTCTATATACTAAAAAACCTTTTTTAATTGAATTTTTTCCACTAGAAAATAGGCAACCTGCTAATAACAATAACTATATCTTGTGGAAATATTACAGAAAAATGCTGTAAGATTATTTTTAATAACTCTTGCTTAAATTATTTTTTAAATTATTAATTCATTCTTTGTTTATTTATATGTTTAAATGTTTGTTCTCTTTAAATGTTTGAATCCTTGATTAAAGAGGCAAAACTGAAAGGGTCATCCCAGTTCCTGATGTTTATTGTGTTTAACTTGTGCTTGCCTATCCAAAAGTATCTTGTTGTGGCTATCTATAACTTGATATCTGTTTTTGGATCAGCTATTTATAGCCGCTGTTGAATGAAATTGAACCAATAGTGTTTAATAAGTCTATTTGGCATAAAATTATGTTCTTTTTATAAAATGTATTCTAATTTTCTGTTTATTCATAGATTTTATTTTATCTCCTTATTCTATTTAATATAGTATAATCCATACTGTACATCTCTGACGTTCCTGAATGTATAAATCCATATGGAGTATGTTTCATTTCTTCCCTACTGACACCTAATACACTATCTAATCTCTCTCTATATGTTAATTATGTGGACATGTTTCTATGAATAATGTATGAATGTAATATCTGCATATTTTCCAAGTTATAAGTTGAACATTTCTTTATTTACAAACTGTGGCCTATTCTTATGTCTTCTATAATATCTGATTTAATTGTTAAGTATAACAAAAAGAGAGAAATGTAAATGTTTCAGCAAAATATAAAACAGTATAGCAAATACTCTTTAGCGCAGCTTGCTAATGTTTTATGGAGTCATAACTTAGTCTTACAGTTGTGATATTTAGAAGTAAAGAGAGAATTTCGCATTAGCTTATAGAGCAGAAATGGCCAGGAGATGGCTGAAGCAGCAGGTATCAAGATTTGTTGTTAATAAACTCCCCACACAAAAAATTACAACAAAAGAATACATAACTACAAGTAAAAAAAGAAAGGAAGAGAACTAAAGAATAAAAAACAAGTGGTATAAAAAAAATTTAAAGTCAATTCCTACTTAGGTCAACAAGAAATAAATTTCAGTTACTTTTTATTAAATAATTACAATCAATATAATTAAGTAACATAATCTATGCTTTAACAAAGCTGGTCTACCACATGGCTATAACATAAAATCAGTTGTTTTATGAAATCATGTGTTATCACTTAATTAAAGTCAAATAATTTGCCCCATTTTAATGATATTTAAATTTAACAATGACATTTAAATGTTGACATTAAATAAAAAAACCTTATAAATTAGATGTTGGTTATCATTTTTAAAAATTCTAAATTTTATTCCATAAAGTTTAACAAACAAATATTAAATAAAGAAATTGTATAATGTTTTTCTACAGGATTAAGAGAGTTCAACAACAAATTAAATGTGCAGGGCTTTATAGAGTACTTTTAAAAATAACAACTCTAAAGGGCGCTTAGAACAAAGTAAACAATAAACCTCTCTGTGTACACTTGCTGCTAGTGCTTACGTGTGAATGCTATCCACTTCAGGAAGTAAATTTCTAAAAGGACTCCCTTAGGAATATTGGAGGTCATTTAACAGTGTTTTAAAACCGTGAGTTGTATGTTGTAAACGCGACTTATTGAGATTTGTTTTCAATATAGTTTTCTCAACTTTAATTTCTTCATTCTATAGTAATTTTTTAATTTGGATTTCCTAAATTAGTATTTAAACATGAACATTTCAATAAATTTAATTTCAAGCTTATACGAAATTTCGTAATACTTAAAGTCTATGTGTTTATTCCTGGAACAACATACTAACCTAAATTTGGCAGTTGAGTCATTTGGAACCGCGCCGACCAGTAGATACTGACTCCTTGAAGATTTAACTATCGTAACCCTGGGCCCGGTCTTGGGATGTGCAATATTCAAAGTGTTCGTAATTCATAAGTTCACCACCACAAAGCAGACACTCCGAGGTCTGCAGCACATGGATGGAATGGAGGTGTGCAGCAAGATAGCCGTAGTTAATTTTTATTAGGAATGCTGGAACGCTAAGAGCTCTGGGCAAGTTATGGTCAATCGGAGGCTCAGAGACAAGACGTTTTCCCGTCGAAATTTCTCTCAATCGAACTTGATTCAAATTGTTGGTGATCATCTTATTTAGGGACTTTCCTGGAACCAATTACAATACTGTTATGAACCATTGCATTTAAAATGTATTATTATTTGTTAGCATGTGATAAAATGGTAGTCCCGAACTTCATAGTTGCAAAAGAAAATAAATTTTTAACACATAACTAACAATACTCTGGCAAAAAGGACTTTTAATTACTAAGGGAATTTCTTAATAAAATCGTCTTCCCTTCTTTTAGCAATATTTGTATATTTTCGAATTCATTTTTCTACCTTTCCTAAGATTACAATGTTTTCCTTTATTGGCGCGATTTAGTATGACTCCATTTTTAAAACTTAGATATTACTTAAGTAAAGCACTTAGCAACATATTATTGTAATGTTAGGAAAGGCAGAAAAATGTTCTCGAAAACATAGTGATTGTTTACCATCTAGTTTTCAATACTGACATTACAAAAAATAACATAATGTTAGGCATTACAGAAAATAATATAATGTCAGACATTACGATGAATTATATAATGTCAGGCATTGCAAAGAATAGCATAATGTCATATATTACGAAGTATAACATAATGCAAGACACGACAAAGAATAACATAATGTTAGGCATTACAAAGAATAGCATAATGCTAGGCTTTACAAACAATAACATATAGTCAGACATTAAGAACAAAAACATAAACCACAAACGTAAAAGAAAAAACATTTGTACATTAATGTTTGTGATATTGGCCAAGACTGAAATCACTAAAACTAGTAATTATAAATTAAAAACAGTAATAATATCTCCCATTAAAAAAATAATATTGAAATCTGTTTAAAGACACCAAATATGTTTAGCTTCTGTATTCAGAATCATCTACCTTTTAATATGACTATTTCAAAATGCTCATTGTTTATTCAATTGACAACAAAAGAAAAGACAAACAATATTAACTACACTTTTGCTATTACTTGCGACCAGACATTTGTTAACTAAAAGTTATTAATTGTTAACTTACACTTGGAGGAAACGTTTTCGTCTTACGATTTCATCAGCCACGTCTTCAGATAGCAAGTAATAGCGAAGGTATAATTTGTAATTTACAACCAGCTCTTCATGACCAGCAACAAGATTTCGATAACAATAATAAGTTTAAAATTAACATAAATTTACCCAAATAATGAAAACGATAATATATCAGTCCAATAAATCACTATTATACAAATCGTTAATACTTTAATAACAGATCAAATAAATTTTACAATGGTGGAAAACAAAATGAAAACTAAATAGGAGAATACACAATATCAAGAGCACAGTGGTACAATATATAGTACAATAAAATTATTGAAAAGAACCCCAATACCACAAAAGTAATAAAAAAATGACAAATAAAACAAGTTACTTAACATTAAACCCTTATGTACATTTCGATGATCATGTCATCATCATCAGAGGGTCTTGTTACAAAATACAATATAGCACAAAAGAAGTTACAAACTAGAATGATGATCATGTGATGGTGATCATCAAACTAGACCTTTGATGATGATGACATGGTCATCGAAATGTACATAAGGGTTTAATCTTAAGTAACTTGTTTTATTTGTTATTTTTGTGGTATTGGGTTTCTTTTCAATATTTTAATTGTAATAAATAGGTGAAATTAATATTTCAAATTAAAACATTTGTAGTAATTACAAAGTCAGAACTAACAAAATGAGATGAATATAATGTGTTTACATATACGATATATAAAATAACCTAACATATAAAAATTTTAAGTAGTAAACCTTATCATAGGTTTAAAAAATCGGTAAATATTAGTCAATTAATTATTTTAAAATACACAATCAATGCAAATCATACTAACAATGTTGGAATATATAGAGAAGCTTTAAAGTTTGCCTAAAATCCGACACTTGTAAAAATTTATAAATTTTTACATTGTTTGAAAAAAAACACCTAAATTGTTATGATGTTTCAAAGTGATATAAATTTAATGTAATTAAATTCTGAAATTAAAAATTCACAAATACATAACACAGCCACTCTAACATGTCTGTTAATTTGAAATAATAAATCACAAAGACTTCGGTAATTCTCAATATGTGAACGAAAATATTTCGCATTACAAAAAATATCTGTTGGTATACCAATGGAACTAAGCATGGTCGATCCAGAGACTTTTACCCGTAATTTTAGTAACGGTGACAAGGTATACTGAGACATCTCTGTTCGTGAAAATAGCAGGCAGCCATACCACACTGGTGACTAGTGAATAATGATTGCACACAGCTTTTTTTGGAAAGGTTATATTTTTTAAAAATAAAACCTTACAAAATTAAGAGCAAACTACCCAGTGTTAAATTGCGTCTACTGTACAAAATGCAGTCACTGGAGTGAAACCTCAAAAAAATTGTCCACTCAATGAGTGAACCAGTGACAGCGACAAATCAACCAATAAACCAACAAACCAGTGACAACTTTGATATATTAGCAGTAAATTTTCGTCAGGGACGGTGACATTTATCCCAATCACAACGGAGACACCCCCCTCATCAGTCAATGACAATGCACTTTGAGTGAGCCAAGCTGTGAAAATAGAGCTCGTGACAGCGCAAAATCAACCAAAGATAGCCGTAGTAAAATATCAGTAGCGTTACATCCAACGAATGCGACCTTTAGCCCAATCACAACGGAGGCAAATTCCTATTGTGGTACCACCAGCAACAAAGGAATATAAGTGACAAGTCTCCGTGACAGAAAATATCGACCATCCCTAAGCAGAAACCCTAAGAGGAATGTTTTGTACCAACAAAATTAACAGTCATAAACATAATTCGACAATGAGGCTGAAGTGTCGGCTCATTTAAATTTAGAGTTAAAATGATAAATCTGATAATTGTCGTTTTTATACAACGTTAATTACTTGCAATCAAATGCGTTATAAATACCACTTGTTATTAGATCGGAATAGCTCTATATTTGTAAATTACAGTAGGAAATGTGTTATTTCTAACCTTCCATTAATAAATCAAACAAAATATTTTAGATTGAAAACATTGCAAGTAATATTGCCTATATCGTTCAGGTGAAAGTTTTTTTTTTAATATTCGAGATACTCTTAAATTTAATAGAAATTCAATTATATTTCAAAGCTTTTCAACCCCTCCTACTAATTCTCGCCCTCCATCTATATGGGCCTACATATTGTTCAAACCTTTATTAGTTATTAGAATATTTTTATTATCCACTCTAGTTCAAATACATTTTTTAACCTTGAATTGAATGACAAGGCAATGTTGTAACAGTATTTTCTAATAATAAATTAATAATTTATTTTAGTTTTACATGGTAGAAAAACTTTTCACAAATGAGGCAACGTATGTAATAGGGTTGTTTCGTCCTATTTGGCTTAAAATAAGTGATAACATACGATTTCTTAATACAGCTGATTTTATGTTATAGGTTATGTGGTAGTACAGCTGCTTTAATGGTTATGTTATGTAGGTTTAGTTGCGTTATTTATATTTATTGTCATAATTTTAAAAAAGTTACTAAACTAATTTTTTTTACGCTCCTAAAAATTGACTTACCTACACGATATGTGATCATAACTTTATTCACCCCCAGGGTGTGTGGTACAAGGCTCAAATACTTATGAGAAATAATACTCTTAAAACGAATTCTTATTTAATAAATTAAAAAATGGAAAACAGGTCCTTAACATATCACTCATGAAGTGTCTAATGCAAGCCCTTTTTATTGTAATTATTATTGGTAATAATGTTTTAAACCTGTTTTATAATCTTACCATGCTGTTTTCTTTTACAACCATTAGGTAACCATGGAAACTGACTGCAGCTACAAACCATGAAAAACCACATTTAACATTTTCTATGTAATATGCTTGGCCTAAAAATGTTTTCCATAAGGTTCTAGACTGGACGTACTCTAAGGGTAGTGCTTAGGAATGGTAAAGAAAGAAAAATCAAATTTTAGAAACTAATGTTAAGTCAGTATATGCATGCATCAGTATATGGTAACAAGTAAAGGAATTAAATCAAGTAGAGCTCTTCTAAAACGCTGAAATATATTATATTCAATAAATTAAAGTTTTTGGTATTATAATTTATATAAATAATAGCACTACTATTAGTAATGTTGTATTCTATGCACAAAATATTATATTTTTAATAAGTTTTCAAACGGTGGAGTATATAGTAAAGAGAAATTTAAAATTATCAAAACACATTTAGATCGTTTTCCTTTGATTTATTATAACTAAGGACATTAAATACTTACATAAATTAAAATGTATATATTTTTTAAAATTTGTAATAGCTTCCAACTAGGTAAAATTTATAATGTAAAAGAATAATATATTTCGAGATCACCATTTTTGCAGTATTTCTTTGGAAGTAATTTTATAAAGTGTCTTATTTTATGCAGTAAATCTTTCTACTTTTTGCCGCTAATACCTTCTAAAATTACAATTTACTTTGAAAAGTTGAAAGCATTGGTGGGAAGTAAATTATGGCCGGCTTCGTAAAGACGTCATAAGGTGTTAGCGATAACTAAGGTGAATTTACCGAGTTGTACGTAAGCACTTTCATGGTCTTGGCTAAAAGCAAAAATTATTAGGTGGCTAAAAAATTAATTTTATTTAGGGAAATGTAGCCGTTTTATATACTAACGATGAAAATGCAGAACTGAAATAATAATTCCTTAAATTTAAATATTGAATTAGTATTTGAATAAAACTATTTAACATCAAGTGTCATTCACTGCAATTTCAAACAAATGTATTTGAACTTGAGTAAATGATAATATTGTTTTTTATTATTGATTGAATATTTGAACAAGCTATATACAAGGAGAGTGTAAAGTAATAGAAGACATTGAAAAATTAGTTATTTAACTCCTCAATTTGAACACATCAAAATTTAATTCATATTTTGAAAACGTTTGTATACCTGATAAATAAAATAACCCTTAAAGGCAACCACCGAAGTGTGTGTTTAAGTAGAAGATCAAAACATACATCAGAAAGTAGGAAAAAGCAGATGAATCAATGAAAACTTACATAAAGGTTTTACATTAATCCATTAGGATAACAATTGTGATATTAGAATTGAAAATCGAACCGAAAACATATTGTTTATTGGTTAAAAGAGATCTCTCATTAGAATGATAGAAGATAAGAGTGATAGCTATTTAAAATCCAGTAACAGTTAATTAAAACAGGTAAAGAAAAATTAGACAACTTTATAGGGGAAAAGTAGTAATATTGACAAGGAATATATAATAATAGCGAAACAATAGTTTTAGAAAAAGAGCGATTAGTAAAATTAGTAAAAAACAATACATAGTGAATTAATATTGGAAAGTTAACGCATAGTACTGGCTACATCACCTTTTTGTTAATAGCGTAAGGCCAACCTGTTTTATCTTTGTTATAAATAGAGTTTATTCTGAATAAAAAAACAAAAAAAAAACTCTATTGACGACATTATAATATGAAAACGTCTTTAATCATATAATACAGTCTTAGAAAAATATGAAAAAGTTATACATATATAAAAAACTCAGCAATAGAGTGAAATAAATTTCAAAAATTAAAAATGTCTTAAAAGAAAGTCACCTGAACAGTGCAACACATAAAAAGAGAGAAAGATTATGTAGGTAGAGGCCATGACAATGGCACAGCAAATTAGTTCGATGAATGGCTGAACGAACTATCAAATACATTTTTATTTTTTTTAAACTTACATAATCTCGAAACCTTGTATTAGGACTTCATAATTACGGATTACAAAAAAATTTTAAAAACTTACTTGAAAGGGAAAGCCATCAGCCTAAATGAAGCCGAAATTTTGGTTCAGAACGTAGACTAATCATACCAAAAATAGAAATGCATTGTTTGGATTCATTTAGTTACTATATAATTAGTACAAAGAAAAGGGTATTAGTTTAACTTTGTATCTAAGATTATAATGCTAACGTTTTTTAATCTTTAGAAGTAACTAAACTGTATTTTTCAATTCCTTCAATTAGTTCACACTCTTCTTATACATACGTAGTAAAAATTATCAATCGTTAGTACAAAAGTTTTCATTCTTCCACTCAAGTTTAATACATTTTTTTCAACCTTTAATGGATGTCACTGGGCGATATTATAGTTTTATTCAAATATTAATTTAATTATTCAATTTAAAAGGAATTAATTTTAGCTTTAAATGGGAGAAAATCTTTAACGAAAGGGACAATATAGTTTTTTCGTCTCATTTGAATTAAAATAAACAATAACATATGATGTCAAAAATCAGCTGATTTTATGATATAGATTAATATAGTTATTACTATTACTATTATAGATATTAAATTTAATGGATTATTATTTTTAGCTCTTAATTAGTGAAACGTTTCACAAAAATAGCAGGGTATGCAATATAGTTATTTTACCCCATTAGGCTTAAAATAATTGATCACATATGATTTCATAAAAGATCTGATTTTAATTTATAGGTTATGTGGTAGAACAGCTGTTTAATTGCATTTATTAGGTTACTTGTTTATATTATTTTAATTATTTATTAAAAAGAAACTAAAATAAAATTTCTTTCTTGAGCCTAGTTTAAATGGACTTTAAAACATTTTTCTTTATATGTTTGTAAGCAGATCTATATTTAAAAACAAGTAGAACGGAGAACATAAAGAAGTGTGCGCGTGAAGTAGATTACGTTAAACCGCTTTGGCGAGGAAGTATTTCATCGTGTCCCGGCGTTGACAGTTATATTGCATTTTGCAAAGTTTTGCTAATTTAGTTTAGGTTATTCACACAAAAGTTTAATTAAATCCTTCAGATAATTAGAAACAGTTTTCCAGTGACAACGCCATTTTCTCCACACCAAAATACATGGAACAAGTATTATTTTAAATAATAAAATCTTATACCGGAATATTAATTTTCAATCATAATTTAACAAACTTTATTTATGATTTTTATTAAAAAAATTAATGGTATTTGAATAATGAAATTATACTTATTATGGAAGTATTTTATCTTTAAATTTGATGTATGTCGTATTTGTCGTAGTTGTATTGCATTTTTAAAAGATTGATCAACAACATTAAAAAATCTCATTTTTCAAGTAATTTTAGTACAAGGAATGTTATAGTTGTTTTGAAAAATGTACTCAAAACTCTTTTATTGTTTAGTTAAATTTTGAGTATATTTGTATAGGCCTAAAAAAGAAAGGTAAGAAATCCGAACAGCATTCCCTGAAACAAGGATGAATGATTGAAAAGACGTATAGCCTACAACACCCTCATGAAAGGGATTCTTACGGAGGTAAATGCGATTGATTGTAAAAGGCGACTAACCGAAAATATAAAAAAAAGAGTTCACCAGAAATCCCAATGAAGCAAATATTACAGTGTAGAGAAGTCAGTAGCGATGAAATTTTTATAAAATCGTATCATTAAGGTAGTCTTAGGTCCCATTTGAAACGTAACTTTTCCTTAATTGTAAAGGATTCCAGGCGCCTCTTATTTACCTTAAAAATGAAATATAATATGAAGGAATGAACAAAATGAAATCGAAAGAAGCTACACTCTTTGTGATGTCAACCGTTAGATGGAGCAATATTGCTACTTTTAGCACAATTTGTGACCTACTGCTTAATTCAGTTATAATGCGTGTAGGCTATAGAGTGCATGGCATTTAGTACTGCATAAAAAGCTAAGTAATTTCCCCGTTCATAGAGATTATTTTCTATAAAACAGGCACATTCTTAGTACATAAAACCCACAAACCTTTAATCACAAATAATTGTGTACCTAACCAACCTCAAAGGCATGACGATACTGTCATTTTTGTTATTTCTCAGAGAATAGTTACTTGGTAATCGAAATGTAACTCTATAGCACGTTAAAACTTAATTGTTTTTTTTTTTTTAGAGGTCTTTGAGTAATATATATTATTATTTAAACACAGTTTATTCCAAATAAATAGTGACATATTGATATTCACAAAGCTCACTTTCGTCACAAAAATGACAACTAATAAGCATTCTATCCTTTCATGAGTATTATTAGACTTTATGTTGAGACTGACAGACTTATTTCAAGAATTTATTTGAAATAATAGCAAACGTAATCTTTGAAGTGATAAAAGTTGAGCAACTGTTATGTTAGTTTCATTTTAATAACCTTCATGATTAGGATTTTTCTCTTTTCGTACTGAAGTAATATCCTATATTAAATAGTTTCTTTAATACGATACAGTGTTCCCTAAAAACAAGTCATATAAATAAAAATTAAGTTTATTCCACAAAAAAAAAAAAATGTTATTTAAGTTACTTTTTTTAAGTAATACACTTAATATAAAAAAAGTAATAAATCCTATGCGTTGAAACAGCTGTTCTACCGCATAACCTATAACGTAAATTCAACTGTTTTATGAATTCATATGTAATCACTTATTTTTAGCCAAGTGAAATAACTATATTTCATAAATTGCTTCTAATAATAAATGCATTATTTAATATAAAATTAAAATAATTAACTAACAAATATAATTTTTTAGTATAAATATAATTTTAAGAAAATATTGAAACCAATTGTCATCCATTACAAGTTTAAGAAAATATCTTTGAACTTGAGTGGATGAATAAAAAGTATTATATTAACGATTGAAACGATATATATATATATATATATATATATATATATATATATATATATATATATATATATATATATATATTTGAATTTAACTATTTTTTTCAATGTCACAAATTGCTGCTCTTAACATTATAAGGAATTAACTTCGTTACTTGCCTCCTGTAGACGAGGTATTAATTAAAATCCTGTTTCAAAGATCACGATTAATGTTTTGCATTGCAATTTGTTTCGTCGTTAATTAAAAGTTAGGAATATACGTCCCGTTTAATTACTAATGTTAAAATCGTTTGTGTTTTGAATATAAGGGATGCATTGCTAAATATATCTCGGCTAGGATTGTTATGTATCTAGAATTAAAACATAACTCAATTTGCCCCAGCCCTAGTTTAACGGAGAGTGTAATGATAAAGTATAGAGTATATACAAAGTTTTACAAATGTAAATATCTAGCTAAAAACTGAATTCTATCAATAATAAAACTTTAATAAACATAGCCCAACAAAATATTACAAGAGGTAAACATTGTTAACAATGTATTTGCTAAATAATTATCGTTGTTACGGTATGTTTCCAAAAAAAAAAAAAAAAAAAAAAAAAAAATAGTACTGAACCTTATTTACCCGTGGTAGAATTACCGATATAGGACCATTTTTGATCATTTTTTAGGAGACCTCAGGAGGTTAGTTGTGCACGAATC
Organism: Prosapia bicincta; assembly: GCA_036971475.1. Classification (NCBI taxonomy): domain Eukaryota; kingdom Metazoa; phylum Arthropoda; class Insecta; order Hemiptera; family Cercopidae; genus Prosapia; species Prosapia bicincta. Next base: position 15,008,918 of record JBAIZL010000006.1, on the reverse strand, counting down.
CCAAAAGTGGTTCCAGGAAAATGGCGGAACCAACCTCACTGTCTTAGAGAACATTCAAAAAACTGTTGGCAACCGCCTCATCTCCCTTAGAAAAAAATTTCCTTTTCCAACACATTCCCTAGATTTTACAACAGCTGACTGCGGAATTCCCCGTCTGCGGAATTATGAAGGAGAACTTTCTTCATGACCCACCAACCACTACCGTCCAACTACTGGAAAAAATATCCATGTGTATAACGAGCACTGAAAAATCGTACTTCACCAGAATGATAAAACAAAAACTTTCCAAAACGGTACGAGTGTTGCCTCAATTTATCGGAGGTCACATAGAATATGTCTATACCCAAGTCTAACCGATTTAGCTTCTTCATACTTGTATGTGTTTGTAAAATGTAAACTAAATAATTGAAATAAAATAACATCTTACAAATGTGTCAGTACTGTTTATTTTGGCGCTTACGGTATATAGTCACAGAGATAGAAGTGACATTTCTCCATTTTTGGAGGTAAGTGCAATTTCAGACAATTAAAACATAGGAAAATGTTGTATCGAGGGGAAATAAAAAGTATATCTACCTCGTGTTAATACCTGGGAGGACATATGTTTACAAATATTCTGGGTCGTATTATATAGAACATGTTTTTACCCGAATGTAACCGATTTAGTATTTTTTTCTTTTGTGTTTTTTTGTAAAAGTATGTAAAATAAGATCAAATGAAATACAAAAACATCTTAAACTTTTGAATTGTGTAGTCTATTACGTTTGGTGAAACTTAATAAAAGCCTAATGTAAAAGTGATTTTTCTTACAACTGTTTCATGACTGGTGCTAATGGTACAATAATATAACGCTTAATCGGTTAAAACTTTCAATTTGTATTACCGTTCAAGTTTGTCCTTGAAGAAATGGTAAGATATAAACTTGGTTAACTATTCTATAATGTATTTTACTTCAGATGTGTTCAAAATATGTTCACAAACTTATCTGTTTCACCCTATTTTACGTATTGATCAAAGTAAAAGGCTTAACGATAAATCTACTCAAGTAGAGTAGAAAGATAAAGTCGTTGCTAAAGAACTCTCTGAGGAATGCCCAAAAACACAATTCAATACAACTTTCGGAGTATACTCCCGGCTATCCTTTATAAGTAACTGGCTTCCACTTTAGAAACGACAAAGACGATTTCTAAAAGAAACCACCAAGGAATACTCTGAACACTTAATCAAATAGAAGATGTTACGTCAAAACATTCTTCTACAAATATTTTCTGCCGCAAACAAGAAAAGCAATTTCTTTAATAATCGTACCTATGGAATTATTTTGTTTATAAATTCAATATTTCATCAAAGACACTGAATTTTAGTATTTGAAAAACCATTTACTGTTTACAGAGTGAGCTTAGAGTAAATTCAAATTGTTGTAATTTTTTAATATTCAAGTAAAGTTTACACTGTTATATTTTCAAAAGTTGAAAGTTTCCTTGCTACCTTTATAACTATTTTAAATCATTTTGTTTATTTTATAAAAGGGTAAAACAAAAATTAATTTAATTACTAATAGCTTCATTAAATCCCTCTGAGTTTATTTTCATTTAGGTTAGTAATTTTGGGGCAATAATTGTTTGTAAGTCAATTAAAACTTTGAAGATATTTGTAATCCAATAAGCTTTACTAAATTTCGAGATGCAGAGCGGTGGGTTTTAGTCCCAAATTATAATGCTCCACTTTTTAATAGGAGAAGGATAAAATATTATTTGAAGTCTTATTTTTATTACTTTTTCTGGAGAATAGAACTATAAACAATTGAAGGCACACCTCAAGTTTACGTTATTGTTTTCTCGTTCTAAGCAACTCTGCGTAGACCTAAGATTAAACATGTATATAGAACTCTATAGAAACATTATAAACAAACATTACGAAGCAAAAAAGCTACATAATTTTAAAACTATTCAGCCCTTTTAAAAACATTGTAAAAAGGTTTTTTCAGTACTCTATTCTTGCATATTTTAAATACACCTAATATAAACAAAAAAACGTTTCAAGTCAACTTCTACTGAGGTCACCACAAACAAAAAGGTTATATTATTTACATTGTTAATATAATATAAATAAATTAACTATGGGTTAAAACCGCTGGTCTACCACATGACCTGTAACATAAAATCAGCTGTTACATGGAATAATATGATACCACTTATTTCAAACGAAATGGGACGAATAAATATATATTGCATACCTGGCATCTTTTGTGAGAATATTTTTTTCTCGTATAAAACTAAAATTATTATTTTTAATATTAATTAATGTATTACTGTTTGTGAAAAATATATTACCATGTTTTCAAAAATGTATTTGAACTTGAATAGATGATTAAACACTTTTTACTAATGATTGAATTTTGTCATTATTAATATATATATATATATATATATATATATATATATATATATATATACATATATATATATATATATATATATATATATATATATATATATATATATATATATATATATATTGAAACGCTACTGCCGTCGGAGGATTGAATAAAATGGCAAGTCATTGATAATAACTCTAAAATAATTTTGAGTACTATTTACGGACATGAAATCCTCCACGGGCCGTGGACAGTGTGTTCAAATAAACATATGAACTATTAACAAATATAAATGGATTATTAAATGAGTCGTTTACCTGTTGGGAATCGTTTCGAACTGGTTTCCTCAGGAAGCTAGCATTCGGCCAGTTGCAGTTCGTCGTTTGCTAGGAAGACCTCTTCTCTCTCAACGACTCGCTAGTGTGTGTCTCTGTCTACGACTGTTCATATTTCCTTTTGTAAAACTATAGCGGAAATATCGATCTTTACCCGGTCAGCTGTTTTATCATCTGTCAACAGTCGTTCTCTCGCGGCGATAATTAGAAGAGTTTGCTCTCAGAACTATTTGGCGGTAAAATACTAGTTTGGCGGTAATATATAAAAAACAACGTTACAATATATATATATATATATATATATATATATATATATATATATATATATATATATATTGAAACGCTACTTACGCAATCAGTGAAAAATCATAAGAAAATCATGGAACAAGCTTTTGAGGGTCTTTCAACATTGAAAACACTCAAAATAGTCGACTCTTGACAAGTGACTGTAGTGTTCTTCTCTCTTATATTCAAAGTAACGTACACAACTCCTATTATATCATAACTATAGATAAAACGACGCATTTGGATTTCCTTTCACACTTTCTCTGATTTATTCTCCACAAATGGGTTTACCGCCATGCCAGTGTGAAAAGAAAGCAAATAAATAACTTTCAAGCTAACACCCACACTTGTCGAAATGTTATAATAAGTTGACAGGCAACATGTACAGTAACATACTGCACCTATTTCAACCACTTCGATCTTATTTCTTTCAAATATTCACTAATATAGTTTTAAAACAATGACTACATAAGGTACTTATGTATACATATTAGATGCAATAAGTATATATTTAAGAAACAGAGGTAAATCGTAACTTATCGAACTGAAGACAATGAATGATTCACTAAGCATTTTCTATTATTGAAATATGTAAACCAATTCTCAAGGTATTTGCACTTCTTAAATTAATCAGATCAAACATTAGTGATATATTTCCCCTAAGCAGCAGAAATACTTTAGCAACTCAGGCAGTAAATTCGAATCTAAGTTATTACGTCATATATATTTCTGTATTTGTAATTTTCTGTACCAAATTATCTAATGAACTTTTAAAGGGAAAAAAGTTTCATTTAAATAGAGAAACTCATGTCATTAATGAATTCAAGTAAACCAAATGTTATTCCAATGTTCAAACAGAGTAAAACTTAAATAAATGAGGCACAAGTCTCGTCTGATAAGCCCAAGATCAATTTTTAGATTTGTTCTTCCATCTTTATTTTAGAGCAAAGTTTATCACCCAGACGTTTTGTAGAGTATTTTGCCTAAGACTCAAATCATAACGTTGCGTGTAATGTTTATATTATTATAAAACTTGTCGCTGTACTATGGTAGTAAATCTTATCATCTTTGTTCGGTATTTCCCTCGGTTCTTTCTCTCGGTTGTTTATTAGCTTATTTATTTAATTAATTTCTCTTTTCCTCAACCTAAATTAATGTACTATATCTCTCATGTTCTGTAATCTTACTAATTCTTTGTTGCAGTTTAAATACGGATTTATGTAACTTCTGTTTACTTTCTCAAAGAGTAGAAATATTTTCCTCTGAATTTGGACTTAAATACATTTTATAAAAATATTGTTTTTTCATATTCAGAACTTATTTCATTATTTATTTAATAAATAAAATTATATCAAACAATTGATAAGTTATGAATGCAACAAAGTTTAAGGGTTTATAAAATAATCGGACTATATTTAATTCCACTTATATATTTCTACGTCATAAATTCATGTAAGACCTGTAAGATATAATCTTTAGCCGCATTCGCCGAATCGTTTAGAGCTTCTTACGTTAAAACGGAATAAAAGAATCATTTATCAAACCGGAATAAATAATTTCCAGTAATCTTTCTGGCATGAGCGAACGACGATACCGAAAATTTAGATTCCATTTTGTAGAATTTACAGGCCTTAACTGTTAATATTTAGAAAGTTTTTACGAGTTGCTAAACAGTGATAAGCTTTATTATGTTGAAAAATAACTTAAAACATTGAGAATTTTTGGAAATATACTTTGTATCAGTTTTGTGAGATGAATACATTGTGAACTTAAGGATACTATCTGCAATTTTAAATTTCATATTATCTAATTTTTATTATTAACTTCAAAACAAATTGTTAAACTATAGGTTATGACTATGTTATAGTTTATTTGGGGAAACATTTGTTTTAACACATAGGCTATGCTACTGTATTTATAATACTTGTAATATTTAATAAAAAGTAACTAATATAACATTTTTCTATATTCTATGAGTATTGTAGGTAGGCATTGTCTTACCTACTTTTAACTTTTCGTACGAAAAAGTTTAAATTAAAGATAATGTAAAAGTTCAATATAATTTTGTAGCAGGAGTCCTAATATAGTTTAAAAGTTTAAATACTCTATAAATACGAAAAATACAAATGGTTTAATTCCGATATCTCATGCTCTTTTTCATACAGGCTGATATACATAAATTCATCTATATTTTAGATTTAATTGAGTAATTTAATACATCTTATTAAATACTGTAATTGAGAACATCATTTAGGTAATTAACACCTTCTGTTCTTTAACTAAAAAAGAATTCAGAGAAAAATGATATTTTCTGATATTTTTATCATCCCCGTGTAAATATTTGTCATTTTGAAACCCAAAATTAAAGCAAATTTATTAAAATGAAATGAAACTTTGTTTTAATTAAAATAAATTAAAATTTTTTTTCATAACAACTGCATCTGTCGACATCCCCATACTGTATACTCAGGCCTAAACTATTCACAGTGTTTAAACACACAGCGTTTCAACAGTGTGTAAACCTCACTAATCGTAACGCAAACCTATTACACAGATTTATAACAAGTGATTGAGTTAGGTGTTTAACTTAGTGGACGTAGATATAAAACTATTACAAATATTGCCAGTTTTGATAACATTTTAAAGAATATATATAGAAAGACAACTATGCAGATCTATCTAACAATAACACTCATTAAATATTTGATATTTGTATTAGGTAATAAGTGAAGAAAAACTAATGCCTTAACAATGATATTACAAAATTTCTATAGCAACGGTAATAAAAAAATTATAAAGAAAATAAATCTTTTAACAATTTGGAAAATTTCTTATATTTCTTTTATTATTAATTTCGTTTTCGAGTGTATGGTTTGTTCTTAAAATACATTGTTACTTTTATATCATTTATAATAATTTTTTTAATCTCAGTCATAATTCTTTAAAAAATCGATTGATTAATAATAATAACATATTGTTTAGAATATGTAAAAATTATTCTAATAACAATGAAATAACTACGTTTCTATAGCAATGATGAATAGAGGGAAATAAAAAAATTAATCCATTACAACTTTGAAAAGATTTTTTATTTCATTCATTGTGAGCTTTGTCTGCCAGTAAATGATTTTTTTCATAAAATATAATTGTTGCTGTTATGTTATTTATAATTATTATTTTATTTTGTTCCTAAGTTTAAAAAAATTTATAGTAATTGATATTACCAATATTTCATTCGTCAATAATAACCTTTTTATAAATAAAATAAGGTATAAATGTTTACGAAATAAGTTATGTAATGAAAAACCAATTCTAATGACAGTTACTGTATATCAAAAAATATTCACAGCAACGATATTTAAAAAAAAAGAGATTTCAATGACAAATTTGCAAACATTTTATATTTCATTTAACTTAAAGTTCGTCTTCCATTACATTATTCGTTATTAAAATAAAATTGGTACTTTTATATTATTTAAATTTATTTGAATGTATTTATTGCTAATATAATGTAAATTATTATGATATTTTATTATTATATTTTCCTTATTTCCCATTTCATTTGTGTTAAAAGCATTAAGAATATATGACTGGTGGAGGGTTAGTGGTAAGTCTCGAATGAACAATATGCAGAAGATAGTTAACCTCTTCTACCTCTCTTAAGGGAGAAGAGGTCCCACACACATAAGTTATAGATTCATGTTTTACGGAGAAGCCATATTTGTCTTGCATACCAATTTATTGTAATTAGTTGCAAATTCGTCTAGTCATTTCTTTTCGTATTATTTATTATTGATTTTTTACCTTCTTCACTTATATGGTTGGCATTACAAAGTTAAGAGTTCTTCCCAATAACGAAACAAGCTATAACTATAAACTAACCTGAATACAACACTCGAAGAGACGGTTTGTTGTCGTTATACGTTAGCATAACAGTGACTACACGCTGAGAGAAAGGAACTGACCCATGGGAATCTGTCGGGCAGCAGGGACTGTCCCCGCACTCGTCTCGTGAGCAACCCTTTGACATTAATGGAGAAAAGTTGATAAATTCCGAATAAACGATAATATGATGGAATATGTCAGTGTCAAAATGGTTTCACAATGTATCCAGTTTCAAGAGATCCGGTAAAGTTGTCAATTCCCTAGGCAAGTCCTCTTAGCTTCCCCACGTCCAGTGATATTTTCAAGTAGCAATAGTTGTAAATTTTCTACCTCAATAGAGTTATTAAATCTCTTCTGTTTTGGATGTGTCTACTTTTGTCTTGCACCAGAAAACCAATGCCTTTTTAGCAGCAGGAAATATCGGAATGTACTGTATTCGGTACTCAGAGTAAATGTCTTCTGTAAATCTCCTCTTTGGCCGATGAACAAATATCTAAAAATACCGCATAATTGGACGAAAAGGTTCTACATCACCAGGTCAATAGTCAAAAATTATTTTTAAGATACTGCCCTTCCACTTTCATACGGTATCTATAGCCAGTATATATATATTTTTTTTATCTTGTAACAACCTGATGGTGGAATAGTGTGAAATATAGTGTACTATAGGTTCAATATTTCTCCACCAGAATGAGCAGTTATCTCTATTACTAAGAAATCGTGTTCGGCCTTCGTGATATTGGTTTCCGTCAACCCTTGACATTTCCGTTAACTAATTGACAATTTTAAAATATCCGGGTACAAATTTTCGCACTTTCTAGCATTACAATATTTTAATATATTGTTGAATTAAGTAATTACTTGAAACTTCAATAGTAATATTCATAATCTTGAGCTCAAACCTACTAGTCTAACATTCTTTGGATTTGTCAATCCAAGGGTTGACCCAGTTTTATGTAAATTCACCCGTGTGTTGGGGAACGTTGATGTATGACAGTAATGGGTAATAATGAGTTGGGTTGTACTGAAGTTTGCTCAGGTGACGTCAACGGAGTAATAAAGAGAGTAGAAGTAATATTGTCCTCAAGGAAAGTATCAGTAGAGTTATTACACTTCAGACGGCACTGGCTTTAAACGACTTTAATTAAATAAACCTTAAATAAAATACAAATGCTGAAGGTTTACTTTGCCCTGAAGGCAAACCACTCCAGAGGGCAATGGAGCTATCTTTGATGATCATTAGAAATTAACGACAGCCTTTAAAAAAACCTTTTGGAAAAGAAAGAAAGAAGAGAGAATAATCATGAGTTTAGTTAAGAGCCAAAAGAAAAGGCAGTGGAAGAACAAAATTAAGGGCTTTGTGGCTCGCAGGCGTAAGTATTAACAAAAAAGATCAAAAGATTTGTGCTTAAATAATTTCAAATCAATTGAATACATTTCCAATTTAATAAAAGATTTCCTAAATGCTACTAGAATGTAACAAAGTACAGTTTTTCAAGCGATTTATAGAAAGAAATAAGCTGGAACACAAGAGCACGTATTTAATAATTCTAGAAATCAGACTCCAAATATACCAAATAAGATTCTTGTTATGTACAATAAAATGAAGTGATGTATATTTATATATGATGAATAGTTATTATCTGGAGTGCATCCGTTCATTCTGCAGTGCATACAATCGCAAATGTGCGAAATATATATATATATATATATATATATATATATATATATATATATATATATATATATATTATAACAACATAAGTTATTCATATACAAGAATATTTATCATCATGAATATATATATAATATATTATATATATATATATATTATATCAGGAATATTATATATACATAAAATATGATTTCTTGTATGATATTGGTACTGTTTATCAACGAAAAGCTTTTAATAAAATTAATAAATAAATCTGGTATTTTCATAAAATCTGTTGTTTATATAATCGTATGTCTGTGTGTGTGTGTGTTTATCGTTATACAGAAAGAGAATAAGAGACATTCAATAAGGAGGAAGAAAGATAGAAACATAGAGAGAGAGGTAGAGAGAGAGAGAGAGAGAGAGAGAGAGAGAGAGAGAGAGAGAGAGAGAGAGATGATTGAAAACGCTTAGTTAAGGTCTGTAAAGTAAGGCAGTTTAATGGTTCTCTAGGGACGTGACTAAATTCCTCTCCGAGTTATAATGAATTTTATTTTGTAAATATTGTTGGCCGCGTGCGGGAGGGTTGAACCAAATCCTCTACGAGCCGTCGTCGGGGACACAATTCTTAATAAGTAATGATGTTTTAAATTATATTGGCTTAACACGTAACCTTCAGTATCCCAATTCACTCTTCGAGCTCTTCTCTATCAGGGATATTACTATATCTCATATAAAACAATATTTATATATATTTATATATATTGCAGCAAACGTATGAGTAATTATATTGCAGGATTAACTCTATTAGTGCATTACATTAAATTAATAAACTAAATAGTCTCTTTTATATGAACTAAAGGTATATTACAATACGTTAGATATATCTTAATATTATTACCCAAATATGTTTAAAACTTTAAATAACTCGTTAGTTAAATGTAATAGGAAGGTCCTCTCGAAAAGAAGAAATGGGCCTTAGATAGTGCCTTCTCTACACTAACGGTTTAATTCCGATTCGACCGGTAAAAACATAACTCTTATGAAAACCCCAATATGGAATACATTATATTTATTAAGTATTAATACACACAATTTTACTATATGGAACTGAAGCCGGCAGTCGTTAACAGGATGGCACAGAGTTATTTGGTTAGTAATTTTGCTCCAGATCTCAGATTTTGCTCACCCTTTCTCGGCTGGTTCTTGGACCCAAATTTACTGTTTGTCAGATCGCTGAAGGCAATTCATTATACAAGTCTTTCAATGTATGTATAAAATATTACAAATTGCTTTACCAGAGCTTTTTTGATCATGTCTCTTTCAATAAATATATATATATATATATATATATCGCAATATGTATTCTTGTGAATTAATAAAGAACTAAGGCCAAATACAAATATAAGAACTATAAATGAATTTACAAATTTCAATTGTAACTTCAATTATAATTCTTGTATTTGTATTTTGACTTAGTTCTTTATATACATATATATATATATATATATATATATATATATATATATATATATATATGTGTGTATATATATATATGTGTATATATATATATATATATAATTTGTACATATATATTTATATTTATAACACTGCATATCCCGAAGTTTGTTACTTGGCTTATATGCTTTTATTAGCAGATCCGTATATTACGTAGTATTAGAGATATATAAAAATGTCAAAATTTAATTTAAAAATATAAATCGTTGGTATCTGATTTTACAGTTCACCATATTCGAGAGAGTATTTCATTATAAATTATCACAATCTTCACTGTTTAAATATGTCCCCTAAGCACGTCTTATTAGAAAAATAGTATGTATATACTCTACTTGGCGTGTGTTACATTCTTTCTTCAAATAATCTCTTTCCTTCTGATCACACACACATAAACACACACACACACACTCACAAACACACAAACATACACACACACACACGGCAACGTCCTTCCCCCACTTTGCAGAATAACATATTTATATATCTGCTGCTCACGCCGCTTTGTGTACCGTGTTAAGATCCCTAAATTTTGTCTTGTGTTCCCGCGTAATCTACCACGCCCTGATGCAAGTATATTCCCGCTGACATCTACCTTAACGATTGTATGACCTCCCCTAAGATGTTGTTAGGTCTGTATTTAGTCACACATGTCAGTAAAATAGTCATCTAGAAAGAAACAACATGTATATGAACACACAAAATTTTCTAAGAATCTTACCACCTCATGAGATCTGTAGGCTCAGCAGAGGGACGTGCAAAATATGACCATGTCTAAGATACCTCTTTAAAGAGGCTCCTGTGTTCTTTAAAGTAGACATCGTCTCTGGGCTTCTATACAAAAAACCAACTAATTTTTAGAATCACTCAATAAAATTGTTCTCAGGAGGGAACTCGTTTGAAGAAACATTAGGCTCTGAATTTTATATATATTTATTAATTAATGAAATTTAATTAAAACTGTATTCTGATTTTATAATCATTATTTATCAGTTGGAAAAACTAAAAGGTTTTATTGGTTGTTCAACACAGGATAAATTCAAATACTGTAAGTTTTTATAATGCATTTAATTACTGATTTTAAACTAAACTAATTTTCTTTTCAAGTAAAACATCTTTTGCTCTCTCTTTATCTTCAAAAATTATTAATTCAAAGTTAGTTAATTTTCGCATATTTCAATACTACATTTCATATACAATTCATTAATTACATTTACTCATTTTTAAACAAAATTATTTCCAAATTTAACATAATAAACAAATTTTATCTTCTTATTTCAGGATTGAATTGGTAAATTCAAATTTTATTATAAATAATTTTAAAATATATACGATTCAATAAATCTGGTACTCTTGAAAATGATTGGCTTATGGCCAAAACCACTTTGTAAATTTAATATTTATTATTCATTATTTCAACAATTTTGTTATACTAATTAATTTATTACTTTTAAGATTTATTTAATTATTCAACATAGAATGAAATCATTGTTTAAGTTTAATTGGTAAATTGAATTTAATAAGTTTAACTGACTAAATATGACGTTAATTCGTATATAATAGAGAAAAGGACATGCCAAGGATTTCTCTGCCAGTCCTGGAGTCCTTTCGTCTGGATTCCCTGGTCGCTGGACATCGGAAGTTGCCCTCCCTGGTCAGTCGATGGAAGTCTTTCTCCATTCCCGCTTCCTGGAGGCTTAGTCTGAAGCCCTTGTGCATGGATGGAAGTAGACGGCAGGAACGTGGTTATTTTGGTTCCATCTGGCCGGGTGATGATTCTAGGCTCGATCAGACATAGCGGCCGTTAGCACCTCTTATTAAAAATGTTTTTCAGAATGCCTTACAGGTCCTTAAGTTCCTGTATTTATTGCGGCTGTGTCACCCTTCCCCTCACCTCTCAGCTCGTCGCTATCTCCGTGCTTGCTTCTTGTACGGGCTGGTTGGAAAACGTATTAGTTTTAACCAACATAATTTTGGTATCTGATTTAGAACACTGAAACATGTCTATTATTTTTAAATGGCTGTAACTTTTTTGTTATTTGAGTTTTTTAAATTCTGTTTTCACTACTCTTTATTATGGATTTTTCTGGTCATTTAAAAATGTCGATGATAGTTCTACGTGACCTAGTTCTCAAGTAAGCATTTTTCGGCACTTAGAAAATTTTTCACTTCACTCTCGTTTGTCAAATTTAGTTAGTTATTTCAATTTCATGCAATCATAATTTTTAATTTGTCTTATTAATACTTATTGAAATACTATTATTACTATTAATACTTCTTGACTCTTTACTATGTTTATAATACCATAAATTAAAAACTTATTAATTAAATATTAAAATTGTTATTTCTAAAATAAGAAATTATTAGTTTCTTAATTGAAACTTTAATTCAGACCGTTTCAACACACACACACACACACACACACACACACACACACACACACACACAAACACACACACACACACACACACAAACACACACACACACACACACACACATACACACATACACACACACACACACACACACACATACATATATATATATAAAGAACAGGGTCAAAATACAAATCCGGGAATTATAATTGAATTTACAATACTTGTATTTGTATTTTGACTTAGTTCTTTATTAATACATAAGAATACATATTGCAATATATATATATATATATATATATATATATATATATATATATATATATATATATAATCATAAAAAAAAAAATATGCGAAGTTGGCTGGTAGGTAAGTTATACAGCTTAGTTATATATTAGTCAGATTCGATTTTCGTATTACTTGTAGTTGCCTCAATAAAATATATTATTAGTATCAAAATTTTACAGAAATTTAAATTATAAATAATATCTCAATATATTTTAAAACTAACTTAAAAGTGATAGGAAAAATATAAATTCGCCCTGATCCCAAATCCCTACCTGCCTGCAGCCAGAGTCGCGTGACAGAAGCTACAAAAACTCGGGGCTACCAAACCCCCTCCTTCTCTGACTGACTAACTGACTGGCACTCGTCACTCCCTGTTCAACTGTTGTTGGGTTCACCTCGTTAATGGTTGATGAGATTCTAGCGAAACGTTTGAACTTCGAATTTATGCAATGCATAATGAACGGATGTACTCCAGATAATAACTATTCATCATATTGTTCCATTCGTGAAGGAATACGTATCGCAGATATATATATATATATATATATATATATATATATATATATATATATATATATATATATATATATATATATTGTTACGTACTTTTCTTTAAATTAAAGATAATTTAAAAGACAGTGTAAATGCTTCAGAGAGGGACTCCTTATCGGCCAACCTTTGTCTCTTACAAGGTTCGGTACCCCCAGTTCCTTTCGAATCGTCGGTTAAACGACATCTCTGCCGTCACTCTCGACGTGACGTAGTTTATGTGTGTTCTAAACGAGGCTCGGTTTAGACCATTTCTCTCTCTTTGTTTCTCCTGTCGTGTGGCGAAGGTACTCTTAACATTAATAGTGACATTTTGAATATAAGTGATTTCTTTAAGTTCAACAGGTAATTGATAAGTGCGGGAAAGGGTGCACCCGAATAACTGTCCGACAAGTGGTGGTACTTCGTCCAGTGAGGTATGTACAAAACGTCAACTTCATTCATTTAATTATTTAAGGTCCTCCGGAAATCAATGTTGCCGTTACATGGCAAAATATTTAACATTTTTGGTCCTACGGCCCGGATCTTTTGAAAAGGTCCTATGTTAAAACATGTCCACAAGTGTGACGTACATATTTCCAACCGCACGCAATATCTTGTCCTTGTTACAAGGCTTACCTCACTCAATTTCTTATCTATCAGCTGTTCAAATACAGTAGATTATAACAAACCCTCTCTGAAAGCATATCTTTATAATTAACTACGCTTGTCTATTTGTAAACAATTCGTATGATTCAAAATGTATGTTTCCCACTCATGCTAATGTTAATAGGCTAATATATTTATAAATATTTTCTGCTAACTATTTAGTATGGTAAAAGCAGTCACCTATGATTTCAGTGCTTATAAATTGCAAATTTATATTTATTAATGCTTATTGTTTTGAAGCAGAAATATTCAGTTACATGATGTCCAATGTAATTGTAATATTTCCTTTTAAAATATTTACATATTTCATTATTTGTATTGAACGTTTTTTTGATTGCAATTATTGGAAGATATCTTGTTATTGTAACCTTGAATAAGAGACATTTGTTTACTAAAACTGTTTACGTCCGTTCATAAGTTCAAACATTCAATATTTACATTTCTTTGTGAGAAACTATTTTATGCTTTCTCTATCGCTCTTGCTATTAGTATAGCATATTTTGTTAGTGTATTTAAAGAGCCTTATTGTTATTGTAGATATAGTTCAATTCTAAAAAATGGCCAAATCACTAAGGGTAATCACTGCTAAGAAGGAAGCTCTATTTTCCCAGATCCAATCTATTTATGGTCTCACGCAAAAGATTTCTGATAAAGCGATCATGCAGGAATTAATGATCCGAGCTTCCTCTGTCGCTAGCATTAAACAAAAATTTTTAGACACATTGAACTTATTCAATGAACTCTCGTTGGAAAAAGATAAAGATTTTATTCCCAATTTCTCAACTTCGGCTGTGGTTAATGATCTTGTTTCTCCCATAAATTACACTGTTGCTTCAATAGAAGCGAAACAAGCTGCTAGGCAAAAAACCGAGGCTAGCTCTTCACTCTCGTCACAAATCCCACTGCGACTTCCAAAATTGGAACTCAAACATTTCACGGGTGATCCATTTGAATGGATTTCTTTCAAAAATCTCTTTGACTCTACCATACATAAAAATACATCTCTCAATGCTGTCACCAAACTACAGTATTTGCTCAGTGTACTCTCAGGTGAACCATTAAAATTAATTAACTCTTTACCTATTTCGGAAGTTAATTATCAAGTCGCGTATGACCTTCTTATGGAGAGATATCATTCTCCAAGACGATTATTGTCAATTCATCTCAATAGAATTCTCGACTTGCCGAATATCAATTACACTTCTAATCAAATGCTTAACTTTGTTACACGTTACACAGAGAACACCCAAGCCTTGAAGGGGCTACAAATTGATATCACGAGTAACAATCCCTTATTGTCAGCGATGATTTTACGCAAGCTGGATTCTACTATACTAAAGAAGCTTGAACAATCACGGGATAACACGTCGACCCTGGCAACATCAGCGGAAATTATCAACTTCCTCTCACAAAAATGTAATGAACTTGAACACGCGACACTACATTCCTTTTCAACTCTCAACGCTACCTCATTACCTTCAAACTCACCTCAAATTTCAAAGGGAAAACAGTTTATGTATAAGACTCAGGTTAACCGAAAGGGGACTTCGCTGGTGACTTATAACTCTGTCAATGACACAGCGTCTGAAACAAAGCATTCTTTATGTTTTCTGAGTAAAGGAACAGACCATAAAATCTATTCCTGCCATAAGTTTAAGGCCAAATCTCCGACAGAGCGTTTGAAGATCGCGAAGTCGTATAGTAGATGTATTTCATGTTTGGGCGCTCACAGTGTGAAGTTTTGTAAATCCAATTCGACTTGTTTTCAATGTAAAAGGAAACATCACACTCTTCTCCATTTCGACAACGATCACCTGCCTCAGCATACACCATTAAAGTCCTCTATTTCCCAGGACCAAGGTGTAACAGAAGTTGTTTAGTCACCTATTAGTATGACTTCTCAGGCGACTAATCCTGCCTCTCAAAGTACAACTGTGCTCCTGGGCACACTCTTAGTAAAACTCTCCTCTCCTACCGGGACGACTTATGTTTTCCGGGCTCTGGTGGACTTAGGAAGCCAATCCTCATTTATTTCAGAGCAAGTAGCTCAACTAATGTGTGTAACTCGAACGAGAAGTAATCACAACATTGCTGGACTTTCTCAAACTCTTACTCGCTCAAGGGGCATGACCTCTTTAGGCGTGCACACTCTCGATGGAACAGTAATAGCTGCCAAACATAATTTTCTCATTCTCGACAAAATTTGCGTCGATTTACCTCGTACTCACATTGACGTTAAAGTACTAAATAAGGTACAATCTTATACGCTTGCCGACCCTACTTTTCATTTGCCAAGTCGCATTGATATTCTTCTGGGCGGCGCTCTTTTTCCTTTAATATTGACCCCAACTACGCATTCTCTCGGCTCTAATATGCCGTGCCTGATAGGCACTCACTTTGGATTCATGGTTATGGGAGAAGCTCCATGTCTGCCTACCTGTGAAAGGGAATCTAGTGCTAGTATGTCCACCACATTACTCACTGTGAATGACTTGGAACTGCACAATTCTCTGCAAAAATTCTGGCAACATGAAGAAGTGCCCTTAACCTCAAAACTCTCACGACATGATCAAGCATGTGAAGCTCATTATGCCGCTACTCATACACGTGACAGTTCAGGTTGCTACTGTGTCCGACTTCCTTTCAAACAAGATAAACCTCTTCTCGGAACTTCTCGCGGGAACGCGGAAGTACGATTAAAATCTCTCGAACAAAAGTTCAACTCTAAGCCTCGCTTCAAGCAACTTTATGCAGAATTCATGTCTGACTATTTGACTTCTGGACACATGATACTTGCCCAAAACACTCAGCTCAGTTCACCTCACTACTTTTTACCTCATCATGGGGTTCTAAAGGAATCCAGCACCACTACTCGCCTTCGAACAGTCTTTGATGCCAGTGCAAAAACATCCAACGGTTTCTCTCTCAACGACACCCTGTGGTCAGGACAGAAAATGCAGACCAACATTTGTGATCTGTTACTCATGTTTCGCTATCATAATGGGGTTTTTACTTGCGATATACGTCAGATGTATCGTCAGATCAAAGTCCACCCTGATGATCAACCTTATCAGCTGATCCTATGGAGGGACCATGTCGATCAACCTATTTCCACTTATCAATTGACCACAGTAACCTATGGACTTAGTTGTTCACCTTACCTGGCGATAAGAACTCTTCATCAGCTCGCCTCCGATGAAGGTGCTTCATTCCCTCAGGCTGCCGAAGTACTCCGCACACAAACGTTTGTCGACGACATTATTGCGGGTGGTGATTCCATTGATGAGGCCTCTCATTTGAAAACTCAGCTCATTTCTCTTTTACTTCGAGGTGGCTTCGAATTGCGAAAATGGACTACTAACGCTTATCAACTATTACAGGATCTTCCAGACGAACACCTAGAGACACCCACGTTTCTTCAGGATACCGCACAACCTCATTATAATATTCTCGGACTTCATTGGTCATCCTCTTCGGACGCTTTTACTTACCATTTGAATTTTCCTCGAAACTCTAAAACTAAACGCCAAGTCCTCAGCGTTATCGCTCAAATTTATGACCCTTGTGGTTTTCTTTCGCCTGTTGTCATGTGGGCAAAATGTTTTATGCAGCTCCTCTGGACAAAAGGGTTAGACTGGGACCAATCCCTACCACCTGAACTTCTAACTCAGTGGCAAACATTTGCAAAGATTTCTAATTGTTTAAAAAATATTGTAATTCCGCGGGCTTTACGCTTGAGTCACTCGCCTAACATTGAGTTACACGGTTTCTCAGATGCTTCTGAGAGTGGATACGCTGCTGTCATTTACTTAAGATGTCAGATTAGTGACAACTCGGTGGTACTTAGGCAGCTATTATCGAAGACTCGGGTAGCCCACTGAAAAAACTCATTGACAGAGGGGAATATAAACCTATTTCACCTATATCTCTTCTCTCCACTGTTCACTCAGAATGGGACTTGCTGCGGAAATATTCTAGCTTTAGTCGACTGCAGCGTGTAATGGCGTACTTGTTGCGTTTCATACACAACTCTCGTCACTTAGGAAGAACTGTTGGACCTCTCACTACGGGGGAGTTGAACTCAGCCAGAATCCGAATATTCAAATTACTTCAGGCATCCTCCTTCATCGAAGATTTAAAGGCATTAGGACACACCCCTCCTAACAGGGTATCTTCTAGGCTTCGACGATTAACACCATTTCTCGATAGCGATGGCGTCCTGCGAGTTGGTGGACGACTCGAAGCAGTACAGATTCGTTACGAGACGCAACATCCGGTGATTTTGCCTAAGAAACACTCTGTGGTTGACTCCTTGATTGACCTATATCATCGGAAGTACCTTCATTCTGGAGTTCAACTCACCCAATCACTTCTCGCACAAGAGGTGTGGATATTGTGTGCTCGGAATGTAATCCGTGCACGCGTCTTCAAGTGTATTTTGTGCTTTAAGCACCGACCTAAAAGTAAAAATCCTCTTATGGGAAACTTACCTCAACCTCGATTGACCCCTACTCGCCCATTTCTCAACACTGGCATTGATTATGGTGGTCCTTTCACTCTGAAAGTACATAATCTACGCTCTATTCGAACCATCAAGGCATACATCTGTGTCTTTGTTTGCCTTGTCACCAAAGCTGTTCACATTGAGGTGGTCACTGATCTCTCGACGGACGCGTTCATCGCAGCATTGACTCGATTTGTGTCTAGACGAGGTCTTTGTCAACACGTCTATTCCGACTGCGGAACAAACTTTGTGGGAGCTGACAATGCTCTGCGATCTCTACTCAGGACCTCAGGACAAGATCTCGTTTGTGAATTTTCATTTCAACGTGGAGTTAATTTTCACTTCAATCCTCCTGCTGCACCTCATCAAGGAGGGCTATGTGAAAGCGCAATTAAAAGCGCTAAACATCACTTGCGTCGCGTCATAGGTGAACACGTTCTAACTCTCTCCGAATTCATGACTCTGACAACTCAAGTCGAGTCAATCCTCAACTCTCGACCACTCACACCTTTGTCTAACGATCCTTCCGATCTCACTGCTCTGGACCCAGGACACTTTTTAATTGGAGCTCCACTCGTCGCCGTACCCGAAAGAAATCTGGCTGAAGTCCCTACTAATCGACTTAAGCATTGGCACCTCGTCCATGCTTTTCACCAACGCGTGTGGAAAAGGTGGCAGCTGGAATATCTTCACACTCTACAGCAGTGGACCAAATGGACGGAAACGACAGACAACCTTCGTGTGGGCGACCTAGTGCTAGTGCATCAACCTACTCCGCCTCTGTCTTGGCCATTGGCAAGAGTGACACAAGTGTTCCCTGGCACAGACGGTGTGGTGCGAGTTGTTCAGCTCAAGACACAGCAAGGACTTATAACTCGACCTTCTCATAAGGTTTTCCCCCTGCCCATTAGTGCAGAATAAACTTATTATTTTTCTCATGTTTCTAGAAAAGGAATCTTTATTTTATTTAGTGTATATTTGTTTTTTGTGAAGAACTCTCAGTTTGTTTATTGATAATTATTGTTTTCTTTTCTCTCATGCTGGGGTAGCTTATATTGTATTCTTCTTTGAATCCTAGGAAGATTCAAGGCCCCCGGTATGTTACGTACTTTTCTTTAAATTAAAGATAATTTAAAAGACAGTGTAACTGCTTCAGAGAGGGACTCCTTATCGGCCAACCTTTGTCTCTTACAAGGTTCGGTACGGCCCAGTTCCTTTCGAAACGTCGGTTAAACGACATCTCTCCCGTCACTCTCGACGTGACGTAGTTTTTGTGTGTTCTAAACGAGGCTCGGTTTAGATCATTTCTCTCTCTTTGTTTCTCCTGTCGTGTGGCGAAGGTACTCTTAACATTAATAGTGACATTTTGAATATAAGTGATTTCATTAAGTTCAACAGGTAATTGATAAGTGCGGGAAAGGGTGCACCCGAATAACTGTCCGACAAGTGGTGGTACTTCGCCCAGTGAGGTATGTACAAAACGTCAACTTCATTCATTTAATTATTTAAGGTCCTCCGGAAATCAATGTTGCCGTTACATGGCAAAATATTTAACATATATATATATATATATATATATAGAGAGAGAGAGAGAGAATATCAAATGTGTTTTCCTGTTAGAATATTTTTAAGATCAAATAATACACACAAATACAGGAATATTTAATTTATTGAACAATAAACTCAAAGCTTTTCGTTGGTATACATTATCAACATCTTCAGGAGTTACAATAGTAAGAATGATAAAAGAACTGTCTAACAAACATGAATCTACTAGATAAAGCAATACACAGTTGCCAAATCTATTACAATATTGCCAAACCTATTCCACTGCTGCCACAACATTATATACAGTGAACAAAGTATGGTATTTAGAACGTATTTGAATTTGTTCATCTATTAATTTGTTATTAATATTATGCTTATTTGTTATTATGCTTGTTTGTTAGACAGTTCTTTTATCATTCTTACTATTGTAACTCCTGAAGATGTTGGTAATGTAAACCAACGAAAAGCTTTGAGTTTATTGTTCAATAAATTAAATATTCCTGTATTTGTGTGTATTATTTGATCTTAAAAAAAAAAAAAAAATATATATATATATATATATATATATTTATTGTATACTATTTCTTAATTATTAATAATTATAATTTTATAACTTTTTGCCAATATAAGTATATCTCGTACTACTGATAGGGTTGATAAACTAGTTATATACTAACAAAAGCGCACAGATACAGGGTACAAGAGGGATATTCTTGCACACACGAGGACGTAGGTTGGCGAATCTGCTGTACACTAGGTCTCTAAGGAATTTATAATGAGAACTCCTCCTTTAAACCTTTACACCTTTAAATCAGTACAGCTATACATAACTTATGATAGGATTATGTAAACCCTTAAGATTTACTAAGTATTGGTTTTAGTTTTAACTATATAAACATTCTATGTATTCTAGGTAATTATTCCGTAAATATTTATAGCCTTTTAGAAAGCGATTAACATTACATTTATATATTTAAAAGCATATTTTTCTTAGGGTTTTCCTTCATCATCTATTATATTATAATCTAATTATTTTATTTATTATCGGATTGTTAAGATATTTATTAGAAAGTATAAATGTTCTAATAATAAATATGAAAGATTATTATCATATCACGTTTATTCAGGAATCGTATGGCGAGCGTTATAATTTAGACAATAACATTACAATATATGAATGGATGGACTATTGAATTGGTATCAAGCCAGTTGGCTCCGATTAAAAATTGAAACACTCCAGATTGTTTCAACTTCATTTAAATAATTGCCCATCATTACTTTTCGTAATTTAAAGTGGCCATTTAAAAGAAGAAATTTATTTCCAACAATTAATTGTCAACTGAGTATCTATTTAGATAACTTTTTATTAATAAATAAAATTATGATACAATAAAATAAACTATACGTATACTGTAAGATAATATATAAAATTTATGTGCCTTTAAAAAGGCTTTGTTCTATTGGTTAAAATGGGTACATAGTTACCATGACTACGTTAGGAGAAATAAATTCCACACAACACTGATAAACATATTTGATATATTGAAACCAAACAGTTGCAATTTTGTAAAATAAACCGAAACAGATTATAATAGAATCTTAGTAAATTAATCATATAAGGAGTGCGATAATTACTTTAGTAAATGTTATTTTTAAAAAATAACGTTTCTGTGTTTTTGATAAAAATACAATTATAAGAAGATATGTGCTAGACGTAATGTCATATGATTTGCAAAATCTTGAATGAAACTATATACACTTACACACAAGGGCCTACTGCAAAAATATAATACATTTACTTATGGGATCTTATACTTTCCGGAAAATTTAATATCACAAATAATGATAACGACTAAAATTGTTATTATTATATCTAATAATTAGAATATGAATAATAACATACCTATTATTTAAAAATAATATTATCGTTTGAAATAAATTAGGAAGTAGGAGAAAAGAATCGAATATATTGAAACCGAAGTCAAATAATTAATAAGAGTGTAATTATTAAAATAAGCAGAAAAAACATATAGGCTCTATAAAAAACAAATATTTAGAAAAATATTAAAGTGTATTCCTACTTACGTATACAAAGAAACATTTCATTTCAGGTACTTTCTATGAAATAATTACAATTATTATAAATAAAGTTTCATAACATATGCGATAAAACAGGTGTTCTACTATATTACCTATAAAATCAGCTGTTTTATAAAACCACAGGTTATCACTTATTTCAAGATAAATGTGAGGAAATAAATATATTACTAGACTTGCCCCTTTTTAGAAACGTTTTCCCCCATATAAAGCAAAAATAACTCATTAAATTTAATTAAGGGATTACAACTTTTTTAAACTATATTTCCATAAAGTGCCATCCACTACATTTTAAACAAATGTATTTGAACTTGAGCGGATAAGCGAAATGTATTTTATTTATGACTGAATATTTGAACAATACAGATGAAGTGTGAGCTAATAGAAAGAATTAAATGAATATGTATTTTAGTAATTAGTAATTTTATTTAAATGAATATTCATAAATAATCGTAATAAATTATAAAAAATTAACCTAAATAATTTAATTATTTAATACAAACGTTTTATTTAGTATTTGACATAAACAATATCGGCTCGTGTAAGAGAGGCTTTATAAGATGATTGTCAAATTAATAGCAAATAAAGATTTAATAACTACGGGTCGAGATGTCCAGCTGTAAGCAAGAATATATCTCATCTCCGCAATAAAAGGCCATAACTCTACCCTAAGTAATGACTGGTGGTGAAGAACTGTAATTAATAGACGCCTGTAAGCAATGGAAGGGTTAGTGCTAAATCTGTCAGCGATGACGTCACCTTAATCAAAGCTTACTTCTGATGTTAAAACTTGCCAACAGACAAATGGTAAATGTTTTTCTCAAATTACATTGAGGAAAATTTCCAAACAACATTTGACTATATTTTTTGGCTTTGACTCTTGTAAATATTACATTGATTATTTTATATGTATACTCTAAACTTTCCCATTTGATCACTTCGTTAACACTACTTTTTAAATTCCTTCTATTACTGATATTAGGAACTCACTCTCCTTTCAAATGTCTTGTACAAATCGTTAATAAAATGCGTTCCTTATAATCCAGTCTTGTTCAAATACATTTCTATTAACTTGTAGTGGATTGCAATTTGCTCTCTCTCTCTCTCTTTATATATATATATATATATATATATATATATATATAACCTATCTGATTGTAAATATAACTTTTCCTGTATGTTTTATATATATTTACCTTGAAGCTCTTTTATCTCACCTTCAGGTTTCTAATTAATTAACACCAATATCAATTTTATCATAACTTTGATTTATTCTTGACGCATAATTAATACACATTATACCCATTTACCTTAATACAATTTAGTGACAAGATTTACTCCATAACTAATATTACAATTACAAAAAAAAAGTGAACTCTTGAGGCATTAAGTTATTACAATAAAGTTTAAAATGACAGCGTTAATTTCTCTTCCTCTGGTGTCATTATTATGGACCCTTTTATAAATTAGAACGTGGTGAAAAATCTAGATTATTATTTTATACTAAAGAATTTTAAGTTCTGAAATTACTGTTTATAAAGCTCTGTTGGCTAATTTAAATGAAAAAAAATAAAGAAGTACTTATTGTTTGTCGTTTCCCTTGGATCTTGACCGTTGATACTGCTTCGATGCACTTTCACATAACTCACTTATTATTCCTAATTCTTTATTAAATTATTTACGACGCACTTTATACATTAAACAAATACATAAATTTACCTTTCCCTTAATCCTATCAACACATCTCACCGATTATTGACATTACTGACACTTGGTCCCCCCTTATACGTCTACCCTCTTCTGAAGTTCCTCCAAACTCTCTGATCACTTCCTTTTTCAACCTCGCATCATTTCTCCCTACTCACGTTTTTCAGTTTATTTGGTTATTCCCATAACCATTTACAAGGAGCTTACCGTAACGGTATATTATTTTAACACAGGTAATTTGGAAAGTCCTCTCTTAAAATATTTGAACCCTTCTTTTGTTAAGAATTCCCCAGCCCCTTTATGAGTACACTCGAAATAGAATAATGGCCATGTACTTTGTCCGTAATTTTAGGAACTATTCTGGTCTATTTGGCTTAATATTTCTTCCGACTATTTTTCTTTTTTGGATATAATCTGAATTTATTCTTTAGAATCAAACGATATGTTTTAATATAAATATAAATATAAATATAAATATATATATATATATATATATATATGTTTTATATATATATATATATATAAAGAACTAAGTCAAAATACAAATACAAGAATTATAATTTAATTTACAATTCAAAGCTTTTCGCTGGCTAACAGTACCAACATCATCAGGAATATTGTTAGTTGATGTATTCCTGATGATGTTGGTACTGTTAGCCAACGAAAAGCTTTGAATTGTAAATTCAATTATAATTCTTGTATTTGTATTTTGACTTAGTTCTTTATTAATAAACAATTGTTTTAATATATATATGTTTTATATATATATATATATATATAAAGAACTAAGTCAAAATACAAATACAAGAATTATAATTGAATTTACAATTCAAAGCTTTTTGTTGCCTAACAGTACCAACATCATCAGGAATATTGTTAGTTGATGTATTCCTGATGATGTTGGCACTGTTAGCCAACGAAAAGCTTTGAATTGTAAATTCAATTTTAATTCTTGTATTTGTATTTTGACTTATGTTCTTTATTAATACACAAGAATACATATTGCGAAATATATATATATATATATATATATATATGTGTGTGTGTGTGTGTGTATTTTATAAAATAAAATAAAACATTTCTATGTTGATCTATATAGACTAAATTTTTATATATTACTTGTTAAAGTTCCTAATTTAAATATTAGTTACTGGATTAAAGCATCAGACTACAAGATATTTCTTAGAATATTTATGGAACACAGAATAATATAATATAGAGGTCATGTAAACCTGTCAACTAAGGGAATAAATCCGTTAGTCACTTGCTTAGGTGAAGTATTTATCCTTTAAACATGTTGAGCTGCAATCATACATATGAGGTCAATAAGTTGAATATTTTAAATTATTTTTTTTCAGTAAAAAAAATATATGTGAAGCAATTGCATATTAGATTAGAAAACGAACAATTTTAAATTCAAGATTACTGTCGCACATCAGATAACCAATAACGTTGTGGCATTTTGTTTTATCTTGTATCTTTGAGAGTCGAGCTCAAACGTAATTCGATTAGGATCTGGTTTCGCTTTGCCTTTTGCACAATGCTTGTTTTTACACTTCCTGTTAATTAGTTCATATAACATCCAAAGCAATATCAAAGCTCGATATTCGCCATACTAGTTTCAAAGCACATCACAAAGGCTATAATGTATATTTAGAGACAATACACCAGCGTTTAAAGGATAAATTAACCCATGGTATAAAGTATAAGTGAATAGCATATGACTAAAAGAGTAGACTGATATATTGAAGTTAAACTAAACAAAATATATCATACTTGTATGCTAAACTCATATGTCTAATACAGGAACACTTGCATAAAAATATAATGCAATATTGTCTCAAAGAAAATATGCACAAATGCGCATCAAAATACAAAACCAACCTTAAATCCAATGTTTACTTAAATATACACAATACGTATTAAAAGGCTTTATTGTTTCATTCACATACATCTGAAATGTAAAACAAGTAATAGTAATATTTTTTTAAAAGTAAATTCCTTCTGAGGTTAACAAAGACAAATATAATTTTAGTTACCCTAGAGCACTATTTATTGTATTGTGTGTTAATTACAACAGCTTAAGGATGTACAATGGAGGTTTCTATGACAACCAGATGGTGGAAATATTTATATATATATATATATATCATTCAGACATTTATTTCTAGGTATTGGAAAGTTGGCAGTAGGCCAAGGTGTGCTAGAATTCGAACACGAAGAATCTTAGTACGAATCCGTCTGAACCACACAAAATAATTGAAAAAAACTGTACTAACATCAATTGTCATCCACTACAGGTTATAAAAAATGTATTTGAACTTCATTTGATCAATAAAAACGTATTTAATTAACGATTGAAAATTTGTACAAGATATAACTCAGGAGAGTGGGCTAATAGGTGGAATTTAAAACAATAGCTAGATATAAATAATTGTAATCTACAAACAATTTAAAACTTGTGGTTGTCCGTACTCGATCTTCTGCTTTCAACTGATCCAAATGGGTGTATTATACATGTGTAGAGCTAAACACAACAAACAACATAACAAAGTGCGAGAAAGTCTAACGCAGGGCATCGCAGACTATACCAGTTAACATGGACAAAGCCTAACACAATACTACACAACATATAACAGCGAACCAGCAACATACAACACAAATCACAGCCCAAGAAAAAGTATCATTTCTACGCAACAAACGTGGACACCAAACCAAATAACACAACATAACCGGACTGAGAGCCTAAATTCGTTGTATCTAACAATACAATTATTTTTATATCTACGCAACCGCGAATAATCAAAGTTTTGAGGGAGTCCAAAACAAATCGCTAATATTCGATATTCTTCTTATTTTGTAATATATTATAGGATCGTGTGCTGTGATTTTCATTGAATGTGAATAATCAAAAGTGTATACAGAGTATTTTAAATATTTATAGTAAACCCTTATTCGCCATCAGACGGATGTTGTTAGTTGCCTGCTGAGATATATGGGCAGCCCAAAATTATCTACCTGAACAAGGAATTTAACATAAAATATCATGAGATAGGAGAGCTCAAAAAACCAGCTGCAACAATTCATGTGAAATTATTGATACATTTTTTCTATCTTTTGTAAAACAGATTATGTAATCAATATTTAAATGCAAGTTAAATGCAAGGATTAGAGCTAGTTTTGATAGAGCGCAGCACCTCGTGGGATAACTAGTCCAATTTCACAGGTTCACGACAAGCCAGATCATATTGAACTCCTGGACTAAAGGCAGATAAGGTTCTGCGTTATTCGCTTTAATAGATCAAAAACTGTTAGAAAGCATCATTTAATTGCCTAAATGTTTGATCAAATGGTCTCGTATTAGCGTATTTGCTAGGAGTTGAAATCTGGATGATTTATATGTTTTATTGTTTTAATCTTTTTATTTTCAATAAAAAACCAATATAAAATGAGTGACATAAACAAGCTAAAGAATTTTTATGAGTTTTAGAAGTAACATTTATTAAGTATAAAAAAGTTTCTGCCTAAAGATCGAATCGAGTTTAAAGATTTATAACACTTTTCTCCAACTTAGGTATTATGTCATTCTGAAACCCAAGAGATTTAAAGTTAACTTATTTCATAAAGTTTGACTAGTAAAGCTTATTACTAAATTATAGAATTTATATAGAATGATTCGTCGGTTTATATGTTTACTTAACCATCTTTTTCTGTTATGTCAGCTCTTTTTTCTTAGTAATCTTATACTTACTTTTCTCCCACTTATATCGTCACTTAATTTAGGTCCTTTCCGTCTTTCTACATTTGTTTTATGTGTACTGCTTTTAAAATTTGCTTTCATTACAAAGGATTTATTACATTTAAAATTGTATTTACAAATTAGACTGTTTAGTATAATGTCTGATATTATTTTTGGTCTTTGTGTTTTTAAATTTTCAACACAGTTTTCATGATGAAGGTGAATATTTATTTATACTTAGGTAAGGTCCTTTTCCTGATGCCTAATTCTTTCATTTATTTCTCTTGTTTATATTCACAGTTTTCAAGATTATATCGTTCTATCATTGTCTACAATGCGTGAATTTTTTTTTAATAGGTGACCCAACAACTAGAATACATTTCCTAAGCCGCAGCACCTACAAACATACGATGTCGAATCGTATTTAGTTTCTAGTATCTAGTTTCCACTATAGGTTTTATCGCTCCTAATCTGTAACTCTTCTATTCTACAACTGGTTGTCTTTCTGTTGCTTAGTTCTCTAGCATCCAATCTGGCATTATTGTAGGTTTATTTTAGATATCTGAAATAACTGAAACTCCAAATGTTCCCAGTAATTGTCATTTGATCATCTACCAAATTTAACATATAGCCTATTACTGGATGTCAAAGCAGCATATTTTCGAAATTTGATACACTTATAAATATAGTAAAACCTCAATAATTCGGACTAAAGGGACCAATGTACCATCCGGGTTAACGAAAGTCTTGGTTAGCCGAACACTAAGGACAAATTAAAAGAAGACATTGTACTGACAGCAAAACTTTTATATTTATCAAACAAAACGTATTATGCACAGTATGTTAACGTACATATTGTATATACAGTTAAATTCCATTGAAATTTATTTCTCTGCAAACAAATCTGTCCATTTTGGCTGTTTAATTTTGTGAGCTGTTTTTTGTTATGTGGTCCCGTAGTATTTTTAGAATAGGACGAACAAAACACTACGTTCATTATTTTCTTTACTGTAGGGGTTAGACGTTTTTATTGTTTTGTAAGACCTTTTATGCATGTACAGTATTTATTAGATTTCTGTTATTTCTTACTTATGTTTTTTTTACTCCACTACTATATATATATACATGTATGTGTGTGTGTGTGTTTGTGTGTGTGTGTTTGTGTGTGTGTGTGTGTGTGTCTGTGAGTGTGTGTTTGTGTGTGTGTGTGTGCGTGTGTGTGTGTGTGTGTGTGTGTGTCTGTGTGTGTGTGTGTGTGTGTGTGTGTGTGTGTCTGTGTGTGTGTGTGTGTGTGTGTGTGTGTGTGTGTGTGGGTGTGTATGTGGGTGATAAATTAATTATTATGATTGATTTACAGTATCAAACATTTAGAGAGTGATACATGTAACTAATGAAATAACTTACATATAGGTATATATATATATATATATATATATATATATATATATATATATATATATACATATATATATGTATGTATATGTGTGTGTGTGTGTGTGTGTGTGAAAAAAACAATAGAAATAGAAATACAAGAGTAATTTCTTGGACTATACAATAGATGATTCTTGTATTTGCATTTCCCTTGTTTTTTATTGTCACACAAGATTACATATATTGTTATATATGTATATATATATATATATATATATATATATGTATATATATATATATGTGTGTGTGTGTGTGTGTGTTTGTGTTTGTGTGTGGGTGTGTTGTGTTTGTGTGTGTGGGTGTGTGTGTGTGTTTGTGTGTAGTGTGTGTGTTTGTGTGTATGTCTGTGTGTGTTTGTGTGTATGTCTGTGTGTGTTTGTTTGTGGGTGTGTGTGTGTGTGTGTATGTGTGTGGGTGTGTGTGCATTTTTGTGTGTGTGTGGGGGGGTATGTTTGATTGTGGGTGTGTGTGTGTGGGGGAGGTGTTTGATTGTGTGTCTACTTGTGTGTTAAACACAATACCTTTTTCCTCTTCTTCGAGTATAGCGCAACCAAATAATATAACTGTCGTCAATCTCTTTTAGCATTGTTTCCAATGCAACTGCATAACCAGGGTTCCAGTTTCGCTTGACCTATAATAGGCTCTGTATATTTGCTGCATGTGTGAAGTTCCATACAAAAATTGAATTAATTAAGAACCAATATACCGATGTCTCAGTATAGGTTTAGTTGTAGTTTAAATAAAAGGTTGATTATCTCTTATTATATTTAAATCTAACACCAATATATGTCAATAACACCAATATGTCTCAATATAAAACCAATTTGACATTTAGCACCAATACAGTCATTTAGTACCTTCACAAACGAAGGACGTGTCAGAGTATCTTACTTCCCACGGTCAGACGTAATTTATTTCACATTTTCGTCTCTCTCAGTGTGTAAGTTGGTACAACTGAACGTGTCGCATTCTAAAGAGGTTTCAGCTATCACATAATTAATACCATATAATTGTATATACTTGGGTTTATTTATAATTATATATATATATATATATATATATATATATATATATAAAATTTCTTTACATTGTGAAAGCGATCAAATTATCAAACTTTTAAGGTTTGGGCACAATATTTTTTTTTTAATAATAACGAATCTCAGTTAATGGTTTAATGAAACTACACGATTATAAATAATACTTTAGTATTACTATGCTTGTTAAAAATATAATACTTACAAAAAATAAATTTATTAAGTTGTTTTGAAGTAACCCAAATTTAAAGGCTGTTAGTCTTTATTTTACACCCACAAAGATTTTATTCTTTTTTACATATAGTGTTAGTATTCTTGCAATCACTAAATATAATTCTTGATTTGGAATGTAATATTATAAATGCAATGTTTTGAAAATCCACAACAAGAGTGAATTTACTTGTACACCATCGAAGTTTTCTTGTTATAAAAACAAGTAATATATAGTTTTAAAATTCAATTCTAACTTGAGACAATAACAAAATTAGTTTAATTTCTATTTATTTTCTAATTAAAATTAAAATAAATTTCTATTTACATATGTTAGCATAACAATGCTTCATAAAGCGTATTGTCTTGCAATATTTTTTCTTTCCTTTCTATGGTGTTTAACTGTTATTTTTATTTTTAGTATTTATAGGCTTTCGTTTTTTTCGTCGTTTGGATTATGTTGTAGATTCTCTTCCCTTTTCATTGACATTGCTTCTTTTTAAGCATGTTTCGATACCGTTAATCAAATTTGTTAATTTTATTCTTTTCATTCACTTTTAATCCTAGACCAATATATATATATATATATATATATATATATATATATATATATAAATATATATATATATATATATATATATATATTTAAACAACATAGGTTATTTAAATAGAAGAATATTTAATAATTTATATCCAAAGCTTTTCGTTGGTAAACAGTACCAACATCATCAGGAATGAAAATTACAATAATGTAAGCTATAGGCCTAAAACATATGTTAAATTAGAAATAGAATTGTTGCTAAATTTATACAAATTGCCAAATTTATTTTGTTGCTGTTATTGTTATTTTTTATTTCATGGTCTATAAAAAATATCACCAAATTATTTAAAAATACAAATATCAAAATTGCATACAAAACTAATAACAAAATAATAAACATAATAAATAACAATAATAAAACAATTAATATGCATGAAAAAGGTGGTGTTTATAAATTAGAATGCGAAAACTGTAATAAAGCTTATATAGGTCAAACCAAGGAAAAATTAAAAGAAAGACTTAAAGAACATTTGAATGCCTATATTAATCCAGAAATATATAAATCAAATTTTGCAAATCATTGTATTAATAATAAGAACCAATTTCCAAATATTGCAAATATGAAACTTATAAAAGAAATTAATAAGGGATTAAGTATGAATATATATGAATCATTCGAAATATATAAATACAATAATAATAACAAATTAATAAAAGAAAAAATTCAAATAAATTCTAAATTTGATACTATATTCAATGTCTATAATGATACAGCAACAAAATAAATTTGGCAATTTGTATAAATTTAGCAACAATTCTATTTCTAATTTAACATATGTTTTAGGCCTATAGCTTACATTATTGTAATTTTCATTCCTTATGATGTTGGTACTGAATACCAACGAAAAGCTTTGAATATAAATTAATAAATATTCTTGTATTTGAATAACCTATGTTGTTTTAAATTATTAAACAAGAAAACGTATTGTATATATATATATATATATATATATATATATATATATATATATATATATATATATATATATATATATATATATATATATATATATATATATATATATATAGTGTTGTAGCATTGGCATTAATTTAAGGTTTTGCAATGGAGGTTTCGACGACAGATAAGGTTCAAAATAAAATTGTATATCGTTGAGAAGTTAATTTATAGTTATGGAATAGTCAGCACATTGCCAAAGCGCTAGACCTCAAACACGAAGATACTCAGTTTGAATCCGACCTAGACTCCTAAATTTGTATATTTTAATCATTGCATATATATTTGAAAAAAATCTATAGCCATTAACTTTTATCAATAATGGATTTTAAAAAAATGTATTTGAACTTGAGTGGAAGAATGAAAACGTATTTTATTCACTATTTAAAATTTGTACAAGATGTATATCAGGAGAGTCTGAGTTAATAGTAGAAATTTATTAATGAAAATTTAGAAAACTAAACTGTTATATTCAAAACTCCTATATCCATCGTTTTTGTTGACCCTATATCACTTATACACCATCAAAATGATGACGTACTATTTAAAAGATTTCTGTATCTAACAAATGAGCAGTTCCGTCTTCTTAGTACCTTCGTACCTACAACAGTCGATGTCAGATGCCCAGTTTCGCCCACAAGGTTCGTATACGTCTTGGTGAAACAGAACTCGCGTCGTCCTTTTTACGTTACATAAGTGATTGTGAGACTTCTTTTTAGATTGTGCTCTCTATACAAATGTTTGTAAACATTCGTTAGTTTTATTAAAAACCTGTACAACAACAAATTCGTATGTTACATTCTGTGTTTATTGTAAGTAAAGTGTGTTTAACATTATTTTAAAGACTTTTAAACATTTGTGTTTCACTATTTAATTAAAACGTAGTCATAGTATTTAGTATTTCTTTTTCTAATAGTAGGATTCTTAGCTACTCTTATACTTTTACCAAAAGTTAAAGAAGTATGGGATATTACAATGTTTAACACATTAATTAGAAATCATTATCTAGGCAATTAAAAAAAAAGAAATTGGAGTAGACTAATTTACTATATATAAGTAATTGTGTGACAAAGATTAGACATACATAATCTAGGGTTAATCTAACCTATATACACAATGCGCATACAACCTAATCTAACTATATCCGATAAAGAAACGTTGATCATAAACTATTAAATCGGTTTTTTCTTCAAATTTAAATGACCTTGCATTTTGTTTTGTTAATTTTAAAGGAAGATTGCGTAAATGAATATTATTTTTCTTCTAAAACTACTTACAACGATTTACATAATTAGAGTTTCAAATTAGTCTATATAGATTTCTTAAATTCGTTATAGTAAAATCATTTTTATAATCTTACAATTACTATAATCAAATGTTTTAAATTAAAAATTAACACGTGTTAAAATTACACAGTTGTTGTTTTAAAAATCTAAGTTGATAATGAAAGGTACTCTTACTTATTTACATACGTTTTTCCCACCATGTCCTTACATATTATTATACACTTATGAGTGTACATTACAATATAAAAAGCTAAGGAAATTAAATGTATTCAAGTGTATCTTGCACCAAACGATACATTTAATGTAGTGTATCAGAAGCGTTAAAATGCAAAAACATTCAGTTCAGTGGTCTATTAGACTACTTTGCAATACTTTGATGAAACCAAAAAGTTTTTCAATCTCGCTTAAAGTTGTTAAAGGAAGTAATAAAGCTTTATAATTTACATATAGAGAGGCTCATTTTCAATTAACATTTTGGATCACTGTTCTTACTGCCAGTTTCAGAATAGATCCGTCTAACTTGGGCTTATGTTCCAGTTTGAATTATGCTGGTTTTGTTCTATATATTTGACATAAAAAACACATATGTATTAAGTAAGTATTATTAATAATATTCTTCTCTCGTACAAAACTAACGAATTTCAATTGGTAACATTTTTATAATAAGAAAAATATATTTTACATGTATTTAAAATTGTTTTTTCATCTTATGAAAATAAAACAATATGTTGAAAATTTTATGTCAGCCATTAATAATTACAATTTTGGTTGATTAGGAGTATTGTAGACCACAAATAAAAGAAAACCTATTTAACACTTTCAAACCCAAAACTGAATCCTATTAAAAAAATAAAAATTTTTTTTTATAATTTTGAACGTCTGGATTAATAGACTCTGTTTCTTCTAATAGTTCACACTCTCCTTTATATATATATATATATATATATATATATATATATATATATATATATATATATAAGAATCTTGTTCCGTATTATGATAGTTAATAAAATACTTTTTGTCATCCACTCAAGGTCAAATCATTCAAATTATACACACACACACACACACATACATATATATATATATATATATATATATATATATATATATATATGTGTGTGTGTGTGTGTGTGTGTGTGTGTGTGGGTGTGGGTGTGAGTGTTTATATTTTCACACAGGATTAAAATACATTTTATTTATCCACTCAAGTTGATAAACTTGTTTTAAATTGATAATTTGTAGTAGATGACACTTGATGTTATCACAGTTTTTTTTCAAACCTAATTAATAAATTAAATTTAAAATGATTGAATTTTAGCTTTATATTGGAAAACAACTTTTCCCAAAGGGGCAAGTTATGTAATATGTTACATTAAAATATGTTACAATAAATAGGTTATAACATATGATTTCATAAACAGCTAAATGTATGCAATAGGTTACGTAGTAAATCAGCTATTTTTACTTACATGTTTGGTTGCTTTATTTGTATAAAATGAAACTATTTATTAAAAAGTAAATAAAATGAAATATTTCTTTTAGATCTAAGTGGGAACTGAATTTACTATTTTTGTTTTTATTATGTGTTTGAAATTGATTTAATTTTATTGCGACTGTTTCATTTTGCTCTCCGTCACAATTAATAGTCACTCGTCTCTATAACTGAAAGCCGTGCTTCAGTAAGTAACATCCTCTGACGGGTCACTGTAACTAATAGATGCATGTGAACCATGTAAGGGTTGCGGCGAACACAGTGAGGGATGAAACCGACTCAATCAAAGCTTAGTAACATCCGTTGCTCGTATCAAACCTCTATTCAAAGATGTAAAGGGTTTTAGAGTGAAATATTGGTATAAAACAAACCTATTAAAATATCATTTCCCACGATACCTGTTCCCTTAAATAGCCACTTTTATTCCCATAATATTATGTATTTATTTTCTTGTTAAAATATATTACTATACTTTTCAATGTAAAAGGAGGAAAGAAAACAATTTTAATGTCAATTTCCTATTTAGTTGAACAAAGAAAAATATTACTTTAGCTATATTTTAATAAAAAACTACATTTTATAAAAATACAGTAACAGTATACGTTAAAACAACTGTTCTATGACATAATAACATATAAAGTCAGTTATTTTATGAAACCGTATGCTATCACTTAGTATAAGCTAATGACCTAAAATAACTATATTGCACACCTTACAACTTTTGTAAAAGGTTTTTCGCTCATAATAAACTAAAATTTGATATTTAAATTGAAATAATGAATTATGATTTTTAAACACTGTATTAACATCAAATGTCATCCAATATAGGTAGAAAAATATATATTTCAACTTGAGTAAATGAATTCAATGTATTTTATTAACAATTAAAAATTCGGACATTATATATATATATATATATATATATATATATATATATATATATATATATATATATATATATATATATATATGACTCATTCCTGATGATGATGGTACAGTTTATGAAATAAAGTTTTAAAATAAAAAAAATAGATAATACTTGTGTTTCAATAACCTCAGTTGTTTTAAATTATTATACAAGGAAATATATTATATATGTATACATATCAGGAGAAAGTGAATAGAAAATGAGAAAGTACTAGTTAGAATCCAGCCCCTAATAGGGAGTTTCTAACATTCTACAGTGATCTCGCCTCGAACTTGTGAATATGTATAAAACAAAACTAAGGCATTATGCTTGAACTTTTCTTGTATATTAATTAAATCTAATACACAAGCAGATAGTATAAAAATAAAATTAGTTTTAAAAATCTCACTATATTCAAAACGTTAAAAGTATATCAATACCTTTTGTGGCACTGAATCGTATTAAAACAATAGAAGATACCTCCATATTACCATTTAAATTAGATAATATACTCAATTTAATAATATGATAAGCCATCGATATTTCTAAAGTTAACTTTCTAAATATATCTGTCATAGAAATATTCACTTTCGTTTAAATTATAAAATATGCCATTTTAATGATTCCGATACAAATATACCTGTTTAACTTATAGTGTAAAAACAACAAAGAAATTATTTAATTTATATATAATGATATTAAATATTATATTTATATATAATAAATTTTGTATAAATTATTATATAGTAAATATATATATATATATATATATATATATATATATATATATATATATATATATATATATATAGGCTACGTATATATAAGTATATATACGTTTTATACAGGACTACTACTTTATAATATTTTACCTCAGGTAAATAGTACAAACTGACAGATACAAAACAATTGTAACACGTCCGCTACATAACAGATGAAGCACTTGGTATATTTTGGAGGCCGATTAACTCCCCTGACGTCACACGTTAACAGAGCCATTAATAATCCTCACAAGAGTCTACGTACTGCCTTCGCAGTAACTAATGAGGGCGTGTGAGTCTGTGTAATCATAACACCGCTTTGAGACAAATATGATCTTTAGGCATCAGTAGAATCCTTTAGCTTAGATGAACCACCACTACTTTATGATAATGTTTATGCAATATTATAGACACGTGTTAATAAAAAAAGCAATTTTGATCATAATTTTCATATTATAGATTTTAAAGTGTGTGCTGGGAGAAATTAATGAGAAAGATCAACATGCATCGACTGAATTCATCGATTAAACCGTAGAAATGATCGGGATGAATCCTAAAACGATGAGGTGAGAGTTTAATTGCATATGAGGAAAAAGATAATTATTTAAGTGAATGAAAAAAAAAACAAGTAACACAAAAAAACATTTTTAAAGTCAATTCCTACTAAGATTAAAAAAAACTTTGATTTTAGTTATTTTTGATTAAATAATTACAAGTAATATAAATGCAGTCAGATAACCTATGCGTTAAAACAGCTGCTCTACCATATATTTTATAACATAAAATCAGCTGTATTATGAAATCATACTGTATGTTATTATTTAATTTAAGCCAAATGTAAGGAAATAAATATACTTTATCATGGGTCCTTTTGTGAAACATTTTTCTTATATAGAAAGCTTACATTTAATCAATAAATTATTATAATTAATAAACTGTATTAACAGCAACTGTTATCCACTACGAAATGAATAAATTGTATTGGAACTTGAATGCTTGAACGAAAATTATTTTATCATCATTTGCAAAGTTGGATAAATTATATAAACGACAGTGTAAGCTAGAAAAAAATTACATATTTTCTTCAGGTAAAACAGAGAGAAACAAGTCTTTTCAATCGAAGTTTATAATAAATCTGACAATCATCAGCGACTAAAAAAGATGACTACATGTTAGAAACACAATCAGGATATAGAGAAAGGAATTTCAATTGAAACTTTTGTTTTATAAAATACCATTTAATAAGGATAACGATGAACAAAGCATTAATTTGGTCATTTCAAACAAACATCACAAAGACAAAACAAACTAAAGGAAAAAAATGGAAAAGTCTTTCTAAATCGTCGTGTAAAACTACGTTTCTATAAAATATATGTAAAACTACTACCGTACAAATTATATTAAACTTTTGATAATGTAATTTAAAACATTTAATTTGTTCAATTAAGTTGAACTTTATTAACAACAAACAGTGGAATTGGAAAACAAACTGATTGCTTAGGAAAATACCTACTTAAAGAGGATGTAAGAGAAATCTATGTAGAAGAAAATGTATTTAAAAAAATACCTACAAAGAGTATGTATGATTGGTTTACAAACCCTCCTCTCTAGCTCTTTTACTTTCTTTCTCACTCATTCTTCTCCTCCCTCTATCTATCTGTATCTTTCTTCATGTTCATCGAATAATGTTGAACATTAACATTGACAGGGTTCATCCTACACTAATGATGACAGTATGACTGCCGAAACATGTTTATTTTAAAGTCGTGTATGTATCTTTGTGAGGATTAGGTTGTTTTGCATGTTAACTGCTCTTGATGTGTATTTGCTAATCAATGGGATCTCACTGTTGAAATTGTAAGCCATGGTAATTCAAATTGTTTTCAAATACGCAAGCATTCTCAATACTTAAAAATAGCTATCAAATCTCTAAAATGTTACTAAGTAAAATAGTAATTAGTAATAAAATATAAAATAAAAGTAAAAGTTATTGTGCGAAAGTATATTTCAACTTTAACATTGACTAAGCTGAATTAGGTATACTTGTAATTTACCTACTGTGAGTAAACGTTTGACAATTTTTTTTTTATAAATATAAAATTTCAAAGTAATTAGTAGTTAAATAACTTTTGTAAGTACTTCAGCATTTCGAGACATTCTTGAAATTCTTTACACTGTAGTCAGCGAAAGGATTCGACAGTTGAACCTTATGATATAAATATTGAACACTATGTTTTATAAAATCAAAAATCATTGTTTTATGGCATATGTTTTCAAGTACATAGCATTAGATTAATAAACCAATTATTCCATGTAGAACTGAAAGTAAAAATTATTTAAATAGCTGTAAAATATCAGGCCTTACTCTGTCTTAATAACAAAAATGGTAATTAGTTTTTCATTAATATACCATGAGGGCATTATTAAACTGAGAGGAATGTCGACAATGTGCCTCCTCTCTTGGAATTTACCCTTAACCTCCACCAGGAAAGTAATATGGCGGTCGCTTCATTTACTTCAATGGAATT
>JBAIZL010000006.1:14912704-14967704 GCA_036971475.1 Prosapia bicincta | reverse complement strand
TTTTCCCTGTAAAATGCGTAGTCCCTATGAAGATATTCATGTACTCAGTCGTTAAAGTAATGATTCAATTTTTCGAAGAGAATTAAATAGAACTAAATGTAGAACGTTCAAATTGGGGACACCAACGACAAATAGCACTAATAACTTACGTTCCATGCAATTAGAAATAGAGTGTGATAAAAGACTGGCAACTCCTAAAAGTTATCTCTCCTCTACGGTACTTCACTAAATCCTCCCACAGGAAATAAAAATTCTGTTGCCAATATATCAAATCTCAGTTGTTTTATATCGTTTTAGATTTAACAAATTTACTAAGCTAAACAATGTTTTACATTTAATTTTGATATTCACAAAAAAATATTTAAACTTTATTACTTTATGTTTAAATCCAGTCATTACCACTGTGTGACGCTTTGTCTAAATCCACTTTATTACGAAACACATTACTCTTGTAAATACATAAACATTGGATTTAAAATAGCCAATATGATATTCGATTTTACATATTATGAAATAATTGAATTTTAACCAATTGTTTTGAATATATACAACGATATATAAAAAATAGTATTTTAAAACAATTGAAAGATAAATTGTCAAATTAGTTTCAAGTAATCATTCTGTTTAAATAACAATATTTCACATTGCAACATAAGTTTAAATGTGTCATTAAAGAAGCGCTACATGAGTTGTTGCAACTTGAATTTATAAAAAAATTCAGTTATATCAAATTTAACTTTGGCATAAACAAAAGACAGTGTCATACAGTAAAATAAATGTTTTACATCACACGAACATACGTGTTGGACTTAATAGTAATTGTTTCGTCCTGGAAATAGCTACTTCTAGAAATTCGTTAGCATCGTAAATATTTACAAGTAGGATAAATAAAAAACATATAGGCTGCATTTTACTTCCCCAAGTACCACATTAAATGAGGCGTGGTAAAGGATAAATAAGAACTATAAAACGATTTTCAACTGAGCAGTGAAAAATAACAAAAATATTATTGTAGCCAATAACAAAGAAAGATTTTTTATCAAATCAAGGTGATATAAAAGGAAATCTAGAAAACTGAAGGTCTAAATGAATATTAAAAAGACATTTCTAACAATATTTTCACCAAAACATTTTAGTAAATTATAATTACCTATATTCAACATCTGTTATAGCTATGTATACAATTCTAAAATCAGTAATTTGTTTTCATTCGTTAACAAGTTTATTGTTCACTAGCAATATGATAAAAAGAGCAATATATTTTATTCATTATAGATATTAATTTCAAAACTTCTAAAAAACATATAAATTATAAAACCAATTTTGAAACATCTACCTACATGTAGAATATTGTTTAGTCCGCTATTATGTCTATAAATAAACATAAATCTTTGACATTTAAGATTTAATAGTTTTGAATTTGAATTCGTCTACGTTCAATGTTATAATCAAAGATTATAATAATCTTAAGGGTTAAAAATTATCGTTTATTTGTGTAAAATTAATATAATTTCTTTATTTTAACAATGCTATATTGAGGAAGTTTATTTTTCTTAAAATATATCTTTATTGTTTTTTTTTTCTTTTGACAACTATCCCCTAACTTTGTATAAATTTTCTAATTATGAGTTTATTACAATGTTTTAAGGATTATTGGTGTTTTTTAAATTGTAAAATGTTCGTCTACAATAACAAAAACGAATGATATACCTGGATGTGTTTATATCTGTCTTGGCTAATTGATAAATAATATTTTGGTTTATCTCATTTGTATGCAGGTTTGTGTGTATGTTTGAGCATTTATGTGTCTGTTTGTGTGTGTGCGTGAATGAAGTCGCACGTTTAGGTTCCATAGAAAATATGTTTGTAGTCTATAATTATATCTCACCAGTTTATTGCTCAAAGAATGTAATGCTGTAAAAGAACAATTACTTGCTCTTTAATGAGCAAATTCCTGTTAAATTTTTAATTAATTACAAAATTCCTCTAAATTGAAAATTTTAATCCCACGTAAACTAATTACACTGACAGGCCTATAAAGTCCACGCTTTAACGTATTAGTGAATAGGGATTAATAAATTAAAATCATTGTATTCTGTTTTCAATTGATTTTTCCACGGGCCTTCATAACAATAGTCGTGTAATTGTAATTATATGTATTGATTACATTTGAATAGTCTGCAATAATTTCTATTTGTATGACTGTTTTTTTTTTATCACTTATATAGCAGAAGATTTGGGATGATGCTTTATTGAAAATTACCAAAAATTGAAAACTTACGTTTCCAGTCCGTACAAGTATGAAGGGATTTATACAGTTGAAATTATACTTGACGATAGTTTTAATTTTGATGGTCATTACAATCAACGTTACCTTAGAACAATGCGTCGAATCATTTGGCAATGTAAGTAAACATATAGTGCACGGTTTTTATTTCTTGGTAGCGAAAAAAGTAAATGTTTGAAATATCCAAATAAATGTTTCGAATAATCAGTCATATCCATATATAATATAATGTATTTTTCAAAATTAAAATTTTGTTTCGAACAATTTTTCCAGATTTAGTTTGATTTTACAAATACATTGAATGTAATCCGTACTTTATTACTTATAGAACGTAAAATTGAGATATTTTAATTTTCATTTCTTCAGTTTTAATTGGATTTTAAAAGCTTGATTATTTTAATGCTATAGCAAGTAACCTATATTTGTTTAAAATACATTATTACTTAAATCAACAAAGAAAGTGTTTATTTGAGTTTCTTTTAATTGTATTATTACAATTTTTATAAATATGTATTAACATATGTTAGAATAACAATATTAAGTTTGAAAATTCTTTAAAAGTTTGAAAAATTTGCTTTCTATGTATGCTGTTATTGGT
Source organism: Prosapia bicincta (assembly GCA_036971475.1). NCBI lineage: Eukaryota > Metazoa > Arthropoda > Insecta > Hemiptera > Cercopidae > Prosapia > Prosapia bicincta. The sequence continues at coordinate 14,964,819 of JBAIZL010000006.1, read as the reverse complement.
TTTCTTGTTACTATTTATAAGCTTTCTTCTTTTATCGTCACTTGCATTGTGTTGTGGTTGTTTTCCTGCTTTTCTTTCTTTCTGTCCGTTTTTGAAGCAAGGTTCGATAACATTAATCTAGTTTGTTTATTTTTTTCTTTTCATTAATTTTAAATCTTACAGCATTAGTTATGATATTGTGTCGTAACCATGACAACAATTTCAGGTTGTACAATGGAAGTTTTTCATATAGATCTTTGAGAAGTTCATTACTAGCTGTGGTTAACTATGAACAATGCCAAAAAACGAAAACTTCGTAAATAAACTTCGTTCAATACCGTTAATCCAGTTTGTTTGTTTATTTTATTCTTGTCAATCATTTTTATTTCTTGAGCATAAGTTATGATGTAGAATAACCACGGCAACAATTAATGGTTGTGAAATGGCGGTTTTGACGACAACCATATAACGGTGAAAGAAAATTTCATATACTTCTTTGAATTTCATATAAATACTTTTTATTCTTAAAACCATATATTTGTTTAAACCTATAATGGAAGACTCTTGATGTCAATACGGTTTTTTAAAAAATATTATAATTCCCTAATTAAATATAATGAATGAATTTTAGTTTTAAATAGGGTAAAACTTCTAACAAAAGAGTCAATCAAGCTATGTATAATAGTGCTTTCATGCTATATGGCATCAAAATATGTGAGAACATATGATTTCATAAAACAGCTGGTTTTATGCTATAGCATATGTGGTAGATCAGCTGTTTTGTATATTTACTTTATATATACTATATGTGTGTGTATATATATATATATATATATTTAAGATCAAATAATGTACACAATTACAGGAATAATTTATTAAACAATACATACAAACAAGTTAGTCATTCTTAGTATTGTAATTCCTGAGGATGTTGGTAATGTCAACCAAGGAAAAGCTTTGAATGTATTGTTCAATAAATTATTCCAGTAATTTTGTATATTATTTGATCTTAAAAATAATTCCAACAGGAAAACATATTTGATATTCTACACACACACACACACACACATATATATATATATATATATATATATATATATATATATATATATATATATATATATTGTGATTATTTAATTAAAATAAATTTTTTCTTGGCTGACCGGATTATTTAACTTTATATTGTTTATGTTTATATTACTTGTTTTAAAAATATTGTTCTTTTAGCCGTTATAAAATAACATTTCTCCATTTTAAATACAAAGCATAATGGTTGGCTATAAATGTTCTTTACATTTCATTTCCACTACTTGGAAATGACTATTACTTTTTACCAAAGTAAGAATTTACAATAAAACGTTTTTGCTTCTATTTTTTTTGTTTTTTTTAGTACAAGACAACAAGTTCTATTTAATAATGTTTTATATAGTATTGGTAATACGTTTCTTACTGTTTATATTAATTTAAACTTCTCTAAGTATGCAATAACAAATTTTCTTATAAGTAAAATCCCCTCCATTGTTTTCTATAACCGTAGTTTTAAAAAATAAATACAGAACAATATATTATCGTTCTATTTATTGAAAATAACAAATAACTATTTTATGTTTTAATGTGAGGCAACGGTGGACTGCTGTAAACCATTAAAGTGCTACGAAGAAATCTTTGACAACAAATGCCTAAAAATAACTGAAAAGTCTCTGGCATCTTGACATTATAAAGAAATACCTGAATATATTTGTTATATATACGACATACACCTGTTTACAGACATTACGCTTTTAAGCTTTTAAATTTTGAAACATACATGTTCTAAATATAAAAATACAAATTTTATATTCAAGGTTTTTTTTCAATTCCTTCTATTAGCCTAAACTTTTGTTACCTGTATATATATATACATGTATGTATGTATATATTGTACGAATATTCAACCTTTAATAATATACTTATTGTATTCATTCACTCAAGTAGAAATACATTTTTCAAACCTGTAGATATGTTTGATGTCAATACAGTTTTTTCAAATATTATTTCGAGAAATATATTAAAAAACTTGATAACTCAGTCGGTTTGAACTGAATGACTACGTGTTTGCAATTCAAGTCTTTAGCAAAGAGTTTCAAATAGGTAGAAATATGTTACTAAATTTTATATGAAATTATAAGAGAAAGGTCCCTTAAACTAATGAGAAGATAGATAAAATGAGAAATTATAGACCACCATCAGCTTTATAAATTAGAAACGGAAAACATAAGATGACAATAGCAAATAATCACGAATGAATGCGAATATTAACTACGGTTAGTGATGTCTAGCTGTAAGGAAAAATATATCTCATCTTCGCAATAAAAATCCAAAACTCTGCCCTAAGTAATGGCTGGTGGTGAAGCACTGTAGTTAATAGACCCCAATGAGCGATGTGAGGGTTAGTGAGGACTCTGTGAGCGATAGCGTCACCTTATTCTAAGCTTACTTCTGCTGTTGTTAGAACTTGCCAACAGACAAATAGTAAATGTTTCTCGCAAATTGTGTTGGGGAACAATTTCCAAACAACATTTGACTCTATTTTTTCGTTTTGACTCTTGCATATTTAAAAAAAGAATGTAAATGATTGAAACGATTTTTAATGTAAATTTTTATAGTGAGGAAACTGCAAATGAATAAATGATTCTTCTGTATATATTATCAAAATATGTTTAGCCTTCTCTTACAAGAGATATGCACGGTTACAAGTAATCCAACGTTCTTACGTAGAGATATTAACAATTTTCAATGATTATTTTATATTTAGACTGTAAACCTTTCCCATTTGTTCGCATCGTTAACGATACTTTTTCAATTCCTTCTAATATATCACACTCTCCTTACATATGTCTTGTATAAATCGTGAATAAAATACGTTTTTATTAATCTAGTCAAGGTCAAACACATTTCTTTTAACCTGTAGGGGATGACTATTCATGCTAATACAGTTTTATCAATGTATTAGTCACTAATTTAAATATAAAGAAAAGATCTTTCGGTTGGATTCGAAATGAATTACTACATGTTTAGAATCCAGCACTACGTCACTGTGTAAACTCAACTTTTGCTAAAAATCAATTACTTAAATATGTATTTAATATTATAGGAGATATGTGTTTTACTATAATGAAGCATTACAAGAGATGGATAGAATGAGAAATAATAGACTACTAATTAACTTCATATATTAGAAAAAAATAAGAATGTTAATAAAAAGTAACAAACGAAAATAATACATCATAAACTGTATAATGAGGAAAAAGGAAAATTGGAAGAGTATTCGTTTTCTATTTTGTCCCTTATTATTGTGATTTTGCCTTATATATATATATATATATATATATATCGATTGTATAATACAACCTGTAACTAAAAAAAATATTTCTCTCTTGAACACTGTTGGAATTGACTTAAATTTATTTATATATTTGTTGAAGTTCCTAATTTTATATATTAGTTACTGGATTAAATCATCTGATTTCTTGATATTTTTTAGGACATTTGTGGAACACAGAATCGTAGGGATAATATAGTGGGCATGTGGACCTTTCAACTAAGAGAATGAACCGGTTAGTCACTAGCTTCGGTGAAGTATGTATGTTATAAACCGGTTACATATGAGGATATTCTAAAGATTTTGAAGCCTTAATACATAGTCTATATTGAAGGTTTAGTACCCACGCACGATTTCTCCTTTGCACCAAAACTTTAAATTGCAGGACTTTATAAAGCCGTTTTACAAAATGACGCAAAGTTTTTAAGCTCTTGGTCTTCAAGAGTTGCATAAAGCTTACGGAAGTACGACGTTTTTACATGTTTTTCACGTAAATTTTGCTGAGATTTCTAATAAGTTACATTTTCTTTAGTTTAAGACTAAACAATATGAACAATAGACAGAAAAATACAATTTTTATCTACATTTATTATAATTTACCTACAAGACTATTAATTTATTATTATTTTAAGATCTACAAGTCCATTAAGTTAACTTGAGTTACGTTACCAATTATAATAGTAGCGTTCAAGTAATTAAATTTGATTAAAAAGCAATAAAAATAATAAAAATGGGACAATTTGCTGATAAAGAAACAATGCTATTTAAAGAAACTATCCAGATTTACAATCAGTTCTATTTAGAAAACTTGATTCGGTGTTCGGAAAATGTTCAAGTAGCTCTAATTCGGAATAATTCGTAAGGAAAAATATCGGAGTAAAGAGTCCAATTTAAAAAGTAATCCATTTTTTTAAAATTCTTTCTGTTAGTTCACATTCTCTTTATATATATATATATATATATATATATATATATATATATATATATATATATATATATATACTTCACCTGGGAGAAAAAAAAAAAAATATATATATATATATACAACTATGCACTACTTTTCAATCTTTAATAAATTACGTTTTTATTCATTAAAATTTAATAAATTTCCGTTGTTAGTAACAGACCCATTGTTATTTAAACTAAACGGTGTTTTATTGTTCAGCAAATATAACTTGCTTTTTACTTTATTATATTTGAAACTTGGAAATATTTTAAATTATTTTTTTTCAGTAAAAAAAATATATGTGAAGCAATTGCATATTAGATTATAAAACGAACAATTTATCATTCAATGTTACTGTCGCACATCAGATAACCAATGAGGTTGTGGCATTTTGTTTTACCTTGTGTCTTTGAGAGTCGAGGACAAAACCTAATTGAATTAGGATCTGGTTTCGCTTTGCCTTTTGCAAAATACTTGTTTTTACACTTCCTATTAATTAGTTCATATATCATCCAAACAATAACAAAGCTCGATTTTCGTGATTTTAATTTCAAACCATATCACAAAGGCTATAATGTATATTTAGAGACAATACATCAGCGTTGAGAGGAAAAATTACCCCATGGTATAAAGTATAAGTGTACAGCATATGACTAAAAGAGTAGACTGATATATTAAAGTTAAACTAAAAAACATATACCTTACTTGTATGCTAGAATTATATGCCTAATACAACAACACATGCATAATTATAACATTCAAAATATAATGCAATATTGACTCAATGAAAATAACTACAAAAGTAGGTTAAAATACAAAACCAACTTAAAATCTTATGTTCACCTAAATATACGCATTAAAAGGCTTTATTTGTTTCATTCACATACAAAGAAAATGTTAAAAAAGTAATAGTAACATTTTTTTAGAAGTAAATTCCTGCAGAGGTGAGCAATGACAAATATAATTTTAGTTATCCTAGAGCAAACTGAGGTATTGTGTGCTAACAATGGCAACAGTTTAAGAATGTAGAATGGAGTTTCGACGACAAACAGATGGGCAGAAGATTTTTTATATATTATTAAGAGATATATTTCTAGGTAATGGAAAGTTATATATATATATATATATATATATCCCAGTAAATATATTAATCTGTAAGAGACATGATCAAATAAACTCTGGTAAAGCAATTTATAATATTGTATAAATTAAGTTGTAAAATTAATTAAATGTCTTCAGAGACCTGATTATACATTTTGGATACTGAACAGTTTTTAAAAATAAAATTGTAATGAAGTTCTGCAATTTTTTATCCAACAGTAAATTTGGGCCCCAGAACGGGCCGAGATTGGGTCAGCAAAATCTGAGATCTGAAGCAAATTTACTAGCCAGACAACTCTGTGCCATCCTGTTAAAGTCTGCCTGCTTCAGGGCCTTATAGTATAATTATGTGTATTATTACTTAATAAATATAATGTTATCCATATTGGGGATTTACTAAGAGTTATTTTACAAATTTTTTTACCGGTCGAATTAAATTCAAACCGTTAGTGTAGAGAAGACGCTACAGAAGGCCCACTTCTTCTTTTCGAGAGGACCTTTCTATAACTAACTAATGAGATATTTGAAATTTTAAATATATTTGGGTATTTATATCAAGATATTATTATTGTATTGTAATAAATCGTTAGGTCATATAAAAGAGACGATTTAGTTTATTATTGTAAATGTAATGCACTAATATAGTTAATCCTGAAATATAATTAGTCATATGTTTGCTGCAATTTATATAAAGGTTGTTATGTATGAGATATAGTAATATTCCAAATAGGCCCAACCTCGAATAATGAATCATCATATTGAAGGTTATGTGGTAAATCATTATAATTTATAACATAATTATTTTCTTAGGAATTGTGTCACCGACGGCACACAGTGGAGTATATCACATCGTAACGTGGCCAAAAATATTAGGCTTTTACTTTAATGCTAATTGTCTAATTTTATTATAAGAACTTATTAAATCTACTTATATTTAAACAAGGAAAGTAATGTACATTGTTTTACATGCAAATTTTATACATTAGGTATCATAGTTTACTTATTTTTCAAATATGTACTTTATGTACGTAACACAGTATCTAGTAAACATTTGTGCTTAGTAAATAACAGTGAAATTCGTTTACCTCAATTCTTCTGAATTTAGCTCTTTTCAATCTTAATCGTCTCATCCTTTTTATAATCATCTTTTAAAATATTAATACTTGTATGAGGTAGGCACATTTGCAGGGGTTTACTGCCAAATTAGTTTCCCTTTTCCTACACCTCTTGCGTGAGCAGCTTATAAAAGCAGTTGCGGGAAGTGCTTTGTAATCAATGAAGCATTTGTTCGCGATTCAGTTACATTTTTAATGAATTCAGCAGCATTAGTATTTTCAAGAGCCCTTTGACTCATTGATGGAGCATATGTGAGCTCTACGGGTGTAGAATGTTTTCGCCATTCCTTAGTTTTTCTGTTTTTGCTTCTCTCACTAAACTATTGAAAAACCTATTGAGGACCACCCTGAGTACTTAGACAAAAACTGGGTACTCACCTGCTTTCTTTGTTATGGGCCAAAGCCCACTTCTTCTTAAAACGATTATATAAACATACTCATTTAAAGTTAAAAACAACTGAATTTTTTATCACTGATATTTATGTTATGATATAAATTCATAAATAAATATTTAATGGTTGTTATAATTGTCACATAGAACAACTTTTATTTTTAGATCCTATATTATGTAAACATTTTTTTTAAACACAAAACTAAAAAAAAATATATATATATATATATATATATATATATATATATATATAATGGGTACTTAAAAACTAAATATATAATTATCATTATATTTTACGTAAAATACTGTATACACTTTGTTCAGTAAATTATACAAATACATTTTCAATTTTAATATAGAAAAGTAGAACTTTTCTTTACTTCATTAGTTAATTTGTCACTAACTGTACAATAAAATGTATAATTTAATTTAAAATTATAAACATGGCAAACATTTTTGGATTTGCACGTCAATACCCTAAGTATAATTATTAAAATAAAGCTCAACAAGCCCTGACACACAATCAAGAAGCTTTTATATTTACGAAAATTTAAAAAAAAAACTGCTTTGAAAATTCATTTTAAAAATTACAATTCGTTTTGAAAATACATGTACAATAATACTAATTTAAATCGCTCTAAGGAAAGTACGTACCTTTATAACAACTGGATAATATTTCAAGTAAACCTCACCGTCCGAAATATCAATAAAATAGTTTAATGTAAAGTACTAAACACGCTGTAACAGGAGCAATAAAAACCCCTTACAAACAAATAGCTGTTTTTCAACGGATAAGCCAGACACAAAATATAACTCAGGCGTTCAAAAGAGGCATTAAGTGACGCGCGAGATTTTCTGCTGAAAAGATACACAATAAATTCTTTTGTTAGACGAGAAACAAATTTTACCATTTTGGCCAGGAATTAGGTATAAATACTCCACTGTGCGACGGCTCGTAGAAAAAATGGTGTAACCCTCCCATACGCGGCAAACAATATTTACAAAATAAAAAATCAGTATAACTCGGAGAGTGAATTAGTCATGTCCAAATAGAATAATTACACTACAGATCTTAAAAAAGTCTTTGCAATCATCTCTATTTCTCTCTAGGCTTCTCACTCTCTTCCTTATTTTTCAACATCTTTTATTCTTTTTCTATATAACTATATAAATACATACACACAACACATATGTAGATATAAATACATTTAAAATAATACAATAAATAATTATATACATAGATAAATATATATATAAATTATATACATACATAAACAACTGATGTTATTCAAATACTAGACTTATTTATGTATTATAATAAAAACTTTTCGTTGAAAAAAAGTACCAACATTACACAAAAAACACAAACACACACACATACATAATATATATATATATATATATATATATATATATATATATATATGTGTGTGTGTGTGTGTGTGTAATATATACATATATATAAATTTTTTTTTGATTTTAATTCGTAAGGTATACATTATTATATATAATGTATATCATAATATAAATTATATATATATATATATATATATATATATATATATATATATATATATATATATATATATATATATAAAGAACTAAGTCAAAATACAAATATAAGAATTATAATTGAATTTACAATTCAAAGCTTTTCGTTGGCTAACAATACCAACATCATCAGAATATTCCTGATGATGTTGGTACTGTTAGGCAACGAAAAGCTTTGAATTATAAATTCAATTATAATTCTTATATTTGTATTTTGACTTAGTTCTTTATTAATACACAAGAATACATATTGCGATATATATATATATATATATATATATATATATATATATATATAAATATATATATATATATATATATATATATATATTTATTTATTTATTTAATAAATTGAAAATATTTCAAAAACAAGAATACTTTTAATGCATATATTATTCAAAGCTTTTCGCCGATAAAACAGTACCAGCATCTTCAGGAAAATAATTATCTAACAAAATATTTTTACAAAAATTGTAAAAAATTGTATTACAATTTTTTGTAAAAATATTTTGTTAGATAATTATTTTCCTGAAGATGCAGGTACTGTTTTATCGGCGAAAAGCTTTGAATAATATATGCACTAAAAGTATTCCGGTTTTTGAAATAGTTTTAATTTATTAAATATATTACAAGAAAACATATCGCCATATTTTTTATATATATATCACGTCACTTTATTGCATTTAAACAAGAATCTTACTTGGTATATTTGTGAGTCTGATTTCGAGAACTATTAAATAAGTGCTCCCATGTTCAAGCTTATTTAGTTGATTGACGGTTTCTTGTAGTAGGAGGTATTTTATACAAGCATGTAGCAAGAAAATTACAGCACGTCGTTACACACACACACACACACACACACATCAGTCTTTGTATTTATCCCTCTGAGGATGGTTACTTGGTAACTGAAATTTACATGAGGGTAAAGTAAAGAGGTTTTTGTGTATGAGAGTTTGTGGTTAAGAGGTTTTTGTGTATTTATTATTAAATTCAATCACAGTATTTTCCAAATAAATAGTTACAAACTCCTATAGCATTTCCAGCGTATTTTGTAAATAACAAATGTGCAGCATCAAACTATTCACTCAAACCTCTTAGTCCCTAGACTATTAATTCCAAGTTTTACTAGAAGTAAATAAAAGGGAATGAGTGCAGGCGGGCTACAACTACATTATTTTTTTTAAAGAATTTTCAAAATAAAAGTTATTTAATATGTGATATTGTAAAATGTGTTCTTTTTTTATTAAGGCAAACATTTAATTGAATTGTAATTTATTTGTTGACATTATTTTTTAATCGTTTATTTCCTTTGTTAAGTATTAATGAGAACTCTAATAATATTTACTTTATACCTTTTTCAACATAAACTGTTTATATTGTAAAACAAGATTTTATATTTTGTTGGAAGAGATATTACGTAATTATTTAATCAAGTATTTAAATTTGTACTTAGTAGCTGGTTTAAACCTCAATTTCTTTTGCAAATTCAATTACGTTTTGATTCGGAAACCCATGTTTCGCCAAAGACTATCATGATACAGTACCAAAAAAATATCTATACAATACTTTATGCAATTTTATAAATTTGTAAGAACCATAATATCGAAACTGAAAAAAACTTTAAATTAATCTTTAAAATTCCTAGCATAGTTATCATTACTTCTGGTAAGAATATGCGTGTGCATTTTAGTACACTTTTCTTAATTTCCTGTAACATTATAATATTTCTTTGTTGACGCGTTTCTGAATATCTCCACTCTCAACACTTTTATAATACTATTCAACAAAAGCTTGTGCTCGTCGTCACATACCTTTGGCCTGAACCCACCACTCCCATTCCTCGATTCCTATTGGTCTAGATCTACTTTTGACTTCTCCGTTTAACTACTTTACTATTTTAAAACATTTGAGTACTATTTTCTACCTTTACTAAGAAAACAATATTTGTTATATATTTACGTAATCACTTAAAACTTTAATAATACTGCTCCAAATTTTGAGCTCAACCCTCAAGCTTAACATATTTTGGGATTGTGAATCCAAGTAGCGGCCCAAATTTAAATCTACCTAAAAATCAATTTTGGACCCGAGTGTTGGGCAACATTGGTCTATGACAGTGATGCGTCTATGACAGTAACCATGAGTTCGGTTATACTCGTGTTACCTTTCAAGATACGTTAACTCAGATGACGTCAACCGAGTAATAAAGAGTAATATAAAGTAGTAGTAATATTGTTCTCAAAGAAAATAACAGTAGACTAAAAACACTTCAGAGGGGCTTTTCCTTAGAGGCAAAACAGCTACAAGGAAGAGCAGCTATAAGGTTTATGATGGGTTTTCCATCCTTGGGTCTTCAAATTAGGACGGATGCAATCAAATTGCATACCGGCTAAGTTGTACCGGGCTGTGGAAGACAAGTAGCAAACGACCTTAATAGTTATTTGATGATACACTGAAGGCACTCTGGATAAAATCTCAGGATAAGATACTATCTCTTATAGTGTAAAAATAAATTATGAAATGTATTTATCTGCAAGAGAGGCATGGGCAGAATGTAGAGCCAAACATGGTGAAATCTGGTTCAAGGATGGGTCCAAGATGAAGGAACGAGTAGAAACCGGGTTTAGTGGACTGAGTCCCAAGAAAGATTCTCGTAAGACGCAAATTTACACGGCACATATAAATAGGTTGTGCAGGTAAGAATGGAGTGCGAATATGGAATTTAACAAATCCAAAGTACTGTTGCGATACTCGACAGTCTTGTGGGGCAAAGAACTAATGTCTTCAAGTAGACCTCAACTGAGAGTTATTGTGGAGCTGGCCACAGGTCATGGGAATCTAAGAGCTAGGTCCCCTGTGTGCAAGAGTTGCGACGAGGATCAAGAGGAATAATTAATCAATTGACGTGCTCTTTGAGTTCACTGCTTTGGGAGCTGCTTTGTGTGTGTGTGTGTTTGTGTTGTAACGTGGTAAAAAAGCCATTTAAGCGTTACAATAGAAAGTTAACAAATATGGTTCCTTCGAGAAAGTAGTACTTATATACACGTGCTGTAAACTCACTCTCTCTTTCCGTTACTTCTAAGGTTGACAAATTTAGCATTCCTTCTTACACTTTTCAGTCTGTAATTTCTAGAACAAAATATATTGGGTATGTATATATATATATATATATATATATATATATATATATATATATAACAGTAGAGTAAATACACTTCAGAGGGAACTGGCTTTAAACGACTTTAATGAAATACAACGTAAATAAACTACAAATGTTAAAGGTTTATTTTCCCATAAAGGGTAATCCACTAGAGAGGACACTGGTGCTCTCTTTGACGATCAATAGAAATTAAAGACAGTCTTAAGGAAAGAAAAGCTTTTGGGAGAGAAAAATGGAAAAGAAAAATAATTATTAGTTTATTTAAGAGCCGAATTCAAAGGGAGTGGACGAGGAAGAACAAAATAAAGGGCTTTATGGCTCGCAGGCGTAATAATAACGAAAAAGATCAAAAGAGTTGTGATTAAATAATTTCAAATCAATTGAATACATTTACAATTTATTGAAAGATTTTATAAATACTTCGGAAATTAATCAAGTACAGTTTCCAAAACGATTATATAGAGTGAAGTAAAACAAACCACGTATCAATTATAACAAAGCACTATTGTGTTGATTCCTTTAGAAATGCTTGGAATAAGATAAAAATTTAAATTTTGTACTACAACTTATTTATAATTTAATTATAGTATATGCAAATTGTTTCTAGTATATACATTTATGATTCCAATAAACTGCATTTGACTACAATAACTAGAATGTATGTTAAAAAAAAAAAACACATTAAATACATCATACAACGTACATTTGTAAAGTTGTGTGTCTATTGTTTTAATTTATGTTTTAACAATAGCCACAAGGTTATGTGTCTGGCCAAAGAGTTAACGATAAAAAGAATGTATAATAAATAAACACCAGTTGTTATAGCCTTGTGTTCATCTTTAGAGTCCTGAAATAATGTATTACTATAAACAGATTCGTTTCATTAAAGCAGTTTGTAGTTTGTACTTTTTATGCATTTAAGTAATTGATAAACAAGTAATATAAACAAAAATTGTTTCAAGTCAATTTCTACTTAGGTCAAAAATAGATAAAGGTTATTTTAGTTACTTTTTATTAAATAATTACAATTATTGTAAATTAAGTAACATCGCCTATGTGTTAAAACAGCTGTTATACCACATAACCTCTAACATAAAATCAATTGTCTTATGAAATCATGTGTTATCATTTATTTTAAGTCAAATGGGACGAAATAACTATATTGCATACCTTGTCCTTTTTGTGAAAAATGATTCTCACGCATAAAATTGAAATTAATTCATTAAATTTAAATTATGAATTATTATATAGAAAATCTGTACTAACATCAAGTGTCATCCCATAAAAGTTTAAAAAATTTGTTTGATCTTGAGTGGATAAATAAAAAGTATTTTTATCAGCGATTGAAAATTTGAAAAAAATATATACATACATATATATATATATATATATATATATATATATATATATATATATATATATATATATATATATATATGTATACTTGATATTTTACGTTATCCTTTGTTTTTCCGTTGCACTGACTTTATGAAGTTAATATATTACTATTGTAAGTAATTTTATCCATCATTAAGTGCAATGATTTTACCTGTATTTTTACAAATTTTGTAAAAATATTTTATTACATAATTATTTTTCTGAAAATGCTGGTATTATTTTATCGGCGAAGAGCTATGAATAAATATATTCATTAAAAGTATTCTTGTTTTTGAAATATTTTTAATTTAATATATATATATATATATATATATATATATATATATATATATATATATATATATATATATATATGTAAGGTGGTAGGATATGCGGACATCAGACCTATTTTGATTAGGGGTCCATTTAAAGACGTCCTCAGAGACCTACTTCAAGAGGCACTCAACGTAACCGAAGCATGATGCAGAGAAAAAGCACCAGAATTTCAAGGAGAGAAATCTGTGGCACTCATCGTCACTAGGCGACATAAACTAAAACGCAGGAGGTGATGGAAATTGGTAATACCAATATAAGCTACATAGAGAGCGCTACAAATCTGGGAGTTATTCTGATAGTAACCTCCAGTCCAAAAATTTATTCATCTCACAAAATTAATACCAAATTTATTTTTAAAAAATCTCAATGTTTTAGGCTATGTTTCAACATAATAAGGCCTATTACCATTTATACACGTATCAAAGCTTTAAAGTTTCTAAGCATTAACAGTTAACGCCTGTAAATTAAATCAAGTGGAATCAAAATTTTCGGCATCGCCGTTCGCTCATGCCAGAAATAATACTGGAGATTGTTTATTCCAGTATAATACAGGTGTACCGTAAGTTTTTGAATTTAATATAGTCCGATTATTTTAATAACCCTAATTTGAATGCATTCATACCTTATACATTGTTTGAAATAATTTTATTTATTTAATAAATAATGAAACACGTTCTGAATGTAAAAAGACAATGTTTTTATAAAATTTATTAAAGTTCAAACTTAGAGAATAATAGGTTTACACTTTGAGAAAGTAAACAGAAGTTACATAAATCCGAAAGATTATAAATCATGAAAGATATAGTAATTTAATTTAGCTAGAGGACAGGACAAATTAATCAAATAAATAGTTAGTAAACCAACGAGAGAAGGGAAATACTAAACAAAGATTATAGGATTTACTAAGAGAATAAAACAACAAGTTTTATATTAATATAAACATTACACGCAACTTTATGATTTGAGTTTTAGACAAAATACTCTACAAAACTTCAGGGAAATAAACTTTGTTCTAAAATAAAGATGGAAGAACGAAACCGAAAATTAACCTTGAACTTATCAGACGTAACTTGTGCCTTATTTATTTATGTTTTACTCTCTTTGAGCATTGTCGTTCTCTCTTTAACATTTACTCTCTTTAATTCTTTAATGACGTGAGTTACTCTATTTAAATGAAACAGTTGTTTCTATAAAAGTTCATTAGCTAATTTGGTACAGAAAATTACAAATACAGAAATATATATGACGTAATAACTTAGATTCTAATTTACTGCCTGAGATACTGAAGTATTTCTGCTGTTTGGGAGAGAATAGATCACTAATGTTTGAACTGATTAATTTAATAAGTGCAAATATTTTGAGAATTGGTATACACATTTCAATAATAGAAAATGCTTAGTGAATCATTCATTGTCTTCAGTTCGATAAGTTAATTATTTACATCTGTTTCTTAATTATATACATAATTTTGTATCTAATATGTATACATAAGTACCTTATGTAGTCAAGAGCTTAAAACTATATTAGTGGATACTTGAAAGAAATAAGATTGAAGTGGTTGAAGTAGATGCAGTATGTTACTATACATGTTGGCTGTCGACTTATATTAACATTTCGACAAGTGTGGGTGTTAGCTTAAATGTTATGCGGAAAGAGTTGTGTCATGCAACAGACTCAGCTTTACCTTTCACTGGGGCATTGTGGAATAACCATTTCCGGGAGATAATTTAGAGGAGGTCTGAAAGGAAATCATAATGCGCAGTTTTATCTATAGTTATGATATAATAGGAGTCGTGTACTTTTCCTTGAATGTAAAAAAAAATACCACTACAGTCACTTGTCAAGAGTCGACTATTTTGAGTGTTTTCAATGCTCAATGACCACCTAATGCTTGTACAATGATTGCCAAATGCTTGTTTAATGATTTTCTGACGCTTTTTCACTGATTGCGTAATGTTTGTTCAATGATTGTCTAATGCTACGTCAATGATTGCTTAATGGTTGTTCAATGATCGTCCGATGCTTTATCACTGATCGCCTATCGCCTGTTCAATGATTGCCTAATCCTTTTTCAATGATTGCCTAATGCTTGTTCAATGATTGCCTAACCCTGTACAATAATTTCTTAATGCTTGTTCAATGATTGCCTAATTAATATTCAATGATCGCTTAATGCCAGTATATTGTTTAGCTAATGATCTTCAATGATTGATCAATGATTGCCTAATATTTGTTCAATGATTATCTGATGGTTAATGGCTTCAATAATGATTTGTCATTGAATTCCTAACGCTTATTCAATGATTTCTTAAAGCTTGTTCAATTATTTACTAATGCCTGTTCAATGATTGGTCAATGCTTGTCAATGTTTGCCTAATGCTTTTCAATGATTGCTTAATGTTTGTTCAATGATTACCTCATGCTTCTGCAATGATTGCCTAAAGCTTGTTCAACGATTTCTTAATGTTTGTTGAATGATTGTCTAATGTTTGCTCAATGTTTGATAATTGATTGACAGGTGCTGGTTTAATAATTGCCTAATTGTCGTACAATGATTGCATATTGCTTGTTTAATGATTACTTAATATTTGTTCAATTGAGGACCGATACTTATTCAATATTTACCTAATGCTCTGTAAATGTTTGTATAATGCATGTTCAATGATAGCCTAATGCTTGGTAAATGATCACCTAACGCTTATTCAATGATTGCTTATTGCGTGTTCAATGATATTTGTATCATGACACATTTTGTAGTATTCTAATAAATATACAAAATGTTTCAATTTTTCTAAAAAAAACGTTGTAGAGCCTATATCAACATTGTTTTAACTTCCTTTACTCTAGGTATTTATAAACGTATATATATTACTTACGGAAAATCCCTGATTTTGGTTATTTCTCCAGATGGTAATAATTGCACTGAAATATTCACTCTATCAAATCTGCACCTCAACTCTGAATGATAAGATAATTAACAACAAAATACTTTTAATAAATGATGTTGATCAGTTATCAATTATTTTAAAATACTTATCTGTACGTCTAGATAGGACATCATTCATCGATTAGTTTGGGTAGTTCTATTACTTTTTTATAAAACGATTAAAATACAGTATTTAATATGAGCGAATAAAATCTATTGTGCAACAACTTATTATTCTCAAAACATTTATAGTTATAATTTATAGTAAAAATTTATAATTATAGCTATTTTTAGGTTATGACTGAGTTTGAGTTTTGATAATTAATATCTTGTGCAGGAGGCATTGTATTATAAATATATTGCTTTTAAGATTGCATCATTTATTAAGTCACGACATGCGTTTGACAATATTTAGAGCAACAACATTAAAATGCTCCCTCTCTTTCTCTCTCTCCATTTGTCTCTTTCTCTCTCTTTCTTTCTCTCTCTTTATATATATATATATATATATATATATATATATATATATATATATCTTGTACAAATTTTCAATCGTAAATAAAACGTTTTTATTCATCCACTCAAGTTAAAATAGGTTTTTTAAAATTAAATGGTAATACATAAAAATAATGGTAATATTAAATAGTAATACATTCATTAAACAAAAAATAATTATTTTAGTTTTATATGAGACAAAACGCCTCACAAAATACGCCAGGTATGCGATATATAAATTTGTTGTCCCATTTAGTTTTATATAAATGTTACCATATTAATCCAAATAACAGCTGATTCTATGTTACAGGTCATGGGGTAGACCAGCTGTAAGTTATTATTATATTTATAATAATTGTAGTATATTGGAAATGTAACTAGTTATAAAATTATATACAAGATTTTTCTTTATTAATGTCTATTTATGATGTTTCTATAAAGCTCTATATACGAGTACATATTTAATCTTAACCCTATGCATAGTTGTTTAGAACGTGAAAATGTGGATACATTAACGTAAACTCGAGGTGAGCCTTCGATTGATTATAGTATTATTGCATTTTTATATCTCCTGAAAAAGTTATAGAACAAAGGATTTCTTGTAATATTTTATCCTTTTCCTGTTAAAGAGAGGAACGTTATAATTAGGAATCAAATCCCACCGCTCTGCATCTCGAAATTCAGTAACGCATATTGCATTACAAATAAATTAAAAGTTTTTTTTGCCTTACAAAACAATTATTGTCCCAAAATACCAAACGTAAATGAAGATAAACTCTGAGGAATTTTATAAAGCTGGCGAATAAATTAATGCACGTTTTACCCTTTTATAAATTTATAAAAAGATTTAAAACCTTTATGAAAGTAGCAAGAAAACTTTTAATGTTTGAAAATACAACAGTCTAACAATTACAAGAGTATATAAAATTTACAACAATTTGAATTTACTGTAGACTTTCTCTGTAAACATACGTTTTTCAAAAGCTAAAATTCAGTTTCTTGGAGGAAATAATGGATTTATAAATGAAACAATTCCATAGTGATTATTAAAGAAATTGCTTTTCTTGTTTGCGGCAGAAAATATTTGTAGAAGAATGTTTTGACGTAACATCTTCTATTTGATTAAGTGTTCAGAGTATGCCTTGGTGGTTTCTTTTAGAAATCGTCTTGTTCGTTTCTAAAGTGGAAGCCAGTTATTTATAAAGGCTAGCCGGGAGTATACTCCGAAAGTTGTATTGAATTGTGTGTTTTGGGCATTCCTCAGACAGTTCTTTAGCGACGAACTTTATCTTTCAGCTACTCTACTTGAGTAGATTTATCGTTAAGCCTTTTACTTTGATCAATACGTGAAATAGGGTGAAACAAATAGGTTTGTGAACATATTTTGAACACTTATGAAGTAAAATACATCATGGACTAATTAAACAAGTTTACATCGTTATCGTTTTATAAAGTACAAACTTGAACAATATCAATTGAAAGTTTTAACTTATTAAGAGTTTTATTATTGTACCGTATGCACCAAGGTAATCAGTACTGAAATAGTTGTAAGAAAAATCACTCTTACATTAAGCTTTAGTTAGGTTTCACCAAACGTAATAGATTACAAAATTCAAGAGTTGTAAGATGTTTTTGTATTTCATTTTATTTCATTTACATAGTTTAAAAAACATAACCTACAAGAAAAAAATACTTAATCCTTTAAATTCCGGTATAAGCATGTTCTATATATTATGATCCAGGTTAGTTGTAAGCTTATTTCCTCCCAGATATTGACACGAGGTGAGATATTAATTTATTTCCCCTCGCTACAACATTTTCCTATACTTTAATGGTCTATAATTGCACAAAACTCCAAAAATAGAAACATTTAACTTATATCTCTGTGACTACGGTGACTATGTAGCATAAGCACCAACATAAACAGCAATGACACAGTTGAAAATGTTATTTCATTTTATATAATTTAAATAGTTTTAAAAACAAAGACTAGTATAATGCAGCTGTTACGTATTTAAAATTAATATAGACTCATTTCTTTTATTTTAAACCCGCCGCCAAAGTCAGACAAAGCTCACCCGTGATAAGGTTGGTTCTGCAGTTTGGACCGGCAGAGCACGTTAGACCTTTCGGGAGTGTAGACAGGTCTAATCCTACGTTCTAGTATAATATTATACTTTCCAATCTCCGTACCTTAGGTACTAGAATACGTGAATGTAACTATTTTATTAAGGTTTATACCGAATGTGACCAGTGCATGGAATACGAACAAGTTTTCTGGCCAGAAATCGCTTATTTAATACGCGAGTGTGATAACTGTGTATTCCACGGTGCACGTAAGTACAAACTATTAGTTTATATAATTATAATAATTATAATTGGTCCTCCGAAACTATTGTTACCAAACAGCAGCTAAATCGGTTAAACTTAGGTATAAACATGTTCTTTGTGACCCTTCAATTGAGGCAACACTCGTTCCATTCTTGAAAGTGTTTTTCATCATTCTCGAGAAGTGAAGTTATTCCATGTTCATTTTACATATGGGTTTTTTTCTGTAGTTGGACGGTGGGGGTTGGTGGATCATCAAGAAAATTCTTCTCCTTTATTATTTCCCAGACGTGGGTGTCAGGTGGTGTAAGATCGGAAGAGTGGGCTGGGCAAGGAAAATTTGTTCTAAGCGAGATGAGGCGGTTGCCAGCAGTTTCATGAAGGAAAGCAATGTTGTCTAACTCAGTGTCGTTGGTTTCCCCATTTTCCTGGGACCTTTTTTAGAAGACAGCTTTCGTCGACAACAAACCTTCTGCGGTCTGTTATTAAATGATAAAGAATGATCCTATATCAGTCATTCTACCACAGGTAATTAAGTTTCAGTACCTTTTTTTTCAACATACAGTAATAACGATAATTATTTAACAAATATTTTGTTGGCAATATGTACATCTTGTAATATTTTATTAGGTCATGTTTATTATTGCTTCATTATTTATTGAATTCAGTTTTGTGCTAGTTTTAGATTGGTACTTTGTATATACTCTGTATTTTATCATCATCCTCTAGGTTTAATTAGGGCTGAGGCAAATCGTTTTAACTTTAGATGGATAAAAACCCTAGCCGAGATATATTTAGCTTTGCAACCCTTATATTCAAAACAGAAAAGATTTTAACGTTAGTAATTACACAAGACGTACATCCTAATTTTTAATTAACGACGAAACAAATTGCTACTCAAAACATTATTCGTGATCTTTGAAACTGGATTTTAATTAATAAATCGTTTACACATTTTACAGGAGGCAAGTAACGAAGTTAATTCCTTATTATTGTTAGAAGCAGCAATATGTATCAGCAAAAAATACTAAAAAAAACAAATAATTTTGAATACACAAAGATAAAAGTCAAAATATAATATTATTTTTAAATTCATTCAAATACTTCTATCAGTTCATACTCCTCTAATATATATATATATATATATATATATATATATATATATATATATATATATATATATATATATATCTTGTTCAATTTTTCAACCGTTAATAAAATACTTTTTATCAATCCACTCTAGTTCAAATAATTTTTTTCAAATATTAATTCCCTAATTAGATTTAATCATGAATTATTTTAATTTTATAAAACAGCTGAATTAAGGCGGTTGAATTAAAGCTGAATAGATTATGCGATTGAAGAATTGTTTTAATTCCTAGGTTATATTACTTTATTTATATTAGGTGTATTATTTTTAAAAAGTAAATGAATTAATATTTTTATTCTTAGAAATTAACTTAATTTATATATATATATATATATATATATATATATATATATATAACTTATATATATATATATTACTTGTTTTTAAGGGACACTCTATTGCATTGTTTAAGAGACGATTTAAAGTATGAAATGTTTTTAGTAGTAGAAGAGAAAAATCCTAATCATGAAGGTTAATAAAAAGAAACTAACATAACAGTTGCTCAACTTTTATCACGTAAAGTCAAGGTTACGTTTGCTATTATTTCAAATAAATTCTTGAAATAAGTCTGTCAGTCTCAACATAAAGTCTAATAATACTCATGGAAGCATAGAATGCTTATGAGTTGTCACTTTTGTGACGAAAGTGAGCTTTGTGAATATCAAAATGTCGCTATTTATTTGGAATAAACTGTGTTTAAATATTAATAAATATTACTCAAAGACCTCTAAAAAAATAATTAAGTTTTAACGTGTTATAGGGTTACATTTCGATTACCAAATAACTACTCTCTGAGAAATAACAATAAACACAGTCGTGTTGTTATGCCTTTGAGGCTGGTTACTTGATAATCGAAATTTACATCCAGTTAATACACAATTAGAGGTTTTTGGGTTTTATGTATTAAGATAATGTGGCTGTTTTATATAAAATAATCTCTCAGAACGGGAAAATTACTTGGCTTTTTATGCAGTACTAAGAGCCATTGCACTTTATAGGCTATACGCATTATAACTGAATTAACGCAGTAGATCAGAAATTGTGCTAGACGTAGCTATATTGTTCCACCTAACGGTTGACCTCACAAAGGGTGTAGCTTCTTTCGATTTAATTTCGTTCATTCCTTTATATTATATTTCATTTTTAAGATAAAAAAGAAGGGCCAGAAATCCTTTACAATGAAGGAAAAATCACGTTTGAAACAGGACCTAAGACTACCTTACTGATATGATTTTAAAAAAAAAAACATCTCTACTAACCTTTCTGTACCATAATCTTTGCTTCACTTGGACTTCTAGTGATCTCTTAGAGAAACTTTTTTTTCTATTTTCTGTTAGTCGGCTTTTATAATCAATTTACCTCCGTAAGAATCCCTTTATTCAGCGTCTTGTAAGTTGCACTTCTTTTTATTCTTTCATCTTTATTTCAGGGAATTTCAGATATTCTGACTCTTTTGCTTTTTTCCGAGCTTTTTTAAACCTATAAAATTATAAGCAAAATTTAACTAAACAATATAAGAGTGTTTAACAAATTTTATAAAACGACTATTACTTTCTTTCTATTAAATAAATATTAGTACTTCTTGAGAAATGAAATATAATTCCTTTTTAAAGTTGTTGATCTTGTAAAATGGAATACAACTAAACGACGTACAACAATTTTAAAGACGAAATACTTTCATAATAATTATGATTTCATTTTCAAATCATTTTTTTTTTCTAAATTATAATTGAAAAGTAATATTCTGTAATAAGATTTAATTATTTAAAATTAAAATTGCTCAATGTATTTTGGTGTGAAGAAAACGGCGTCTTCTCTGGGTAACTGTTTCTATTTAACTCAAGGATTTAATTAAACCTTTGTGTGAATAACCTAAACTAAATTAGCAAAACTTTGCAAAGTGCAATATAACTGTCAACGCCGGGACACGATGAAATACTTCCTCGCTAAAGCGGTAAAACGTAATCTACTTCCCGCGCACACTTCTTCATGTTCCCCGTTCTACTTGTTTTTTAAATATTGATCTGCTTACATACAAATATTATAAAGACAAATGTTTTAAAGTCTATTCCAACTAGGGTCAAAAGAGACAAATTTCACTTTAGTATTTTTTAAAAAACCATTACAATTATTATAAACAAGTAACATAATATATGTGTTTAAACAGTCATTCTAGCACATAACCTATAACATAAAATCACCTGTTTCACATAAAATCATATGTTATCACTTATTTTAAGCTAAATGGGACGAAATAACTATATTGCATGCCCTGCTATTTTTGTGAGACCTGTCTCTCTCATAGAACTGAAACTAATAATTAATTAATCTATAATAACCTATATTGTAAAATCAGCTGATTTTTTACATCATATGTTATCGTTTATTTTAATCCTAATGGGACGAAATAGCTATATTGGTTAAAAGTTTACACTTCTTTAGTTACTTCTAAAGATTAAGAAACGTTAGCATTATAATCTTAGATATTAAGTTAAACTAATACCCTTTCCTCTGTATATTTATAGAATAACTAAATGAATGCAAACAATGTATTTCTATTTTTGGTATGATTAGTCTACGTTCTGAACCAAAATATCGGCTTCTTTAAACTGATGGCTTACCATTGCAAGTAATTTTTTTTAATTTATTTGTAATAAAGTCTTAATACATGCTTTCGAGATTATAGACATTTTTGAAATAATGAAATTGTATTTGATAGTACGTTCAGCAATTCCCCGAACTAATTAGCTGTGTCACTGACATAGCCTCTACCTACATAATCTTTCTATATGTTGCACTATTCAGGTGACTTTCTTTTAATACATTTTTAATTTTTGAAATTCTTTTCACTTCACTGCTCAGTTTTTTTTATTTATGTATCACTTTTACTGATACTGGATTTTAAATAGCTAGCACTCTCATCTTCTACTATTCTTATGAAGACCTTTTTCTAATGAGGGAGGAATTTCACACATAAACCTTTTTTTCGGTTCGATTTTCATTTCTAATATCACTTATTGTTACCTTAATGGATTAATGTAAAACATTTAATAAAATTTTCATTGGATCATCTACTTTTTCCTCCCTTCTGATGTTAGTTTTGATTTTCCACTTTAAACACAACCTTCGATGATTGCCTTTGTTTATCATGTATACTAAGTTTTGATATGTTCAAATTAATGAGTTAAACAATTAATTATTCATTTTTTTCTATTACTGTACAATCTTCTTATATATATATATATATATATATATTGTTCAAATATTCAATCGGTAATAAAATACTATATTTTCATTTACTCAAGTGCAAATACATTATTCTTAAATTGGAGTGGATGACCAGATGTTAAATAGTTTTTTTTCAAATATTAATTAATTATTTAAATTTATTGAATTATTAATTTTAGTTCTATAAGACAAAACGTCTCACAAAAATAGCAGGGTATACAATATAGGTATTTCGTCCCATTTGGCTTAAAATAAGTGATAACAAGCGATTTCATAAAACAGCTTATTTTATGGTAAAGGTTACGAGGTAGGACCGCTGTTTAAAGCATAGGCTATGTTAGTTTATTTATAATAATTGTTTTTATTTCATAAAAAGTAACTAAAATTAAAATTTTCATTGTTAAACTGAATAGGATTTAACTTTAAAATGTTAATACAACTTTATACATAGTTGTATGTTAGAGTTTGTGGTAGCAACACTGACGGGTGATGATGATTTTGTAGTTCAAACGCCTATGAGTAAATAAATGATTAATTTGGGAGTCTTGTGTATGTATTTTATTCTTAATAAAATGTTTGTACAACTTACTTATTTATAATACTATTATTATTGTTTATATATATATATATATATATATATATATATATATATATATATATATATATATATTTAACAATCAATGTTATTCAAATACTAGATTCATGGATTTTTGAAAACTTTTCGTTTAGTCCAAATTAATAATCTTTCTTTCCAATCATTCATTCCTGATGATGCTGGTACTGTTTATCAATGAAAAGATTCGAATAAAAATTAATTAATAATTCTTGTATTTGAATAACCTTAGTTGTTTTTGATTATTATAAAATAAAACATTTGTTTTATATATATACATTAATATGAAATATTATTATTGGATAAAATATTTTGGAATCACAAAAAAGACTACGCCTGTATTTGTATTTTTTTGGAATGATTAATCTATGATTAAATATATTATTATTCTTAACTTTACATATTTCCTAAACAGCATCGTTGCAAAGAGTGCATGCATAAACTAAACATTAGCATTTCTAACTTATATAAGTTGAATAAAACTGATAATAATAGATATGTGTAAAACGTAGAGGTATATAGAGTATTAATCACTAAATATATAGAAAACATTAGTAGGAAAATTCATAAACAGTTCTATTTTAGAGTTAATGGTATTTATAACGTAATTATAAAAATAATATTGTTGATAGAAAACTGGTATATGCATTGTTATTGTTAGTATTAAAACGGCTAAATTTTTCTAAATCAAATTAATTTAGAGCCACCTAATAACTTTTGCTTTTAGCCAAGACCATGAAAGTGCTTACGTACAACTCGGTAAATTCACCTTAGTTATCGCTAACACCTTACGACGTCTTTACGGAGCCGGCTATAATTCACTTCCCACCAATGCTTTCAACTTTGCACGGTAAATTATAATTGTAGGAGGTATTAGCGGCAAAAAGTAGAAAGATTTACTGCATAAAATAAGACACTTTATGAAATTATTTCCAGGAAATACTGCGACAATGGTGATCTCGAAATATATTATTCTATTAATTTATAAATCTTACCTAGTAGGAAATTATGACAAATTTTATAAAATGTATACATTTTAATTTATATAAGAAAGTATTTAATGTCGCTATTTATAATAAATTAAAGCAAATATTTTAAATATATTTTGATAATATTATATTTCTCTTTACTTTGAAAATGTATTTAAAGAATACGTTATTTGAGTAGGGAGTACAATATTATTACTAGTATTGCTATTATTGATATAAATTATATTACCAACAAGTTAAATTCTATTCTTATAATATATTCCAGCGTTTTAGAAGAACTGTACTAGATTTAATTCCTTTACTTGTTACCATATACTGATCCATGCACTAATCAACATAATTTTTAAAAATTTGATTTATCTTACTTTACAATTCCTAAGCTCTACTCCTGAGATTACGTCCAGCCTAGAACCGTTTGGAAAATATTTCTAAGCCATGCATATTACAAAGAAAAAGTGATATATGATTTTCCATGATTTCTAGATGCAGACTGTTTCCATGGTTACCTAATGGTTGTAAAAGAAAACAGCATGGTAAGGTTATAAAACAGGTTTAAAACTTTATTACTGATACTAATTACAATAAAAATGTCTAGAATTGGACACTTCATGAGTGATATGTTAATTAATTACAATATGTTTTCCAAATTTTTACTTATTTAATTGGATTTAGCTTAAAGAATATTATTTCTTGAAAACATTTGAGCCTTGCACAACATATAAGAGGTGAATAAAATGATGAATAAATATAGTTTTAGTAAGTCTATTTCTTACAAGTTTGAAAAACATTATTTTATAAAATTATGTATTAAATATTTTAATAATTAATTAGAATAAATATAGATTACGTAACATAACCTATGCAATAAAACAGCTGTTTTAGCACATAACTTATAACATAAGATCAACTGACTTATGAAATCAAATGGCATCAATTATTTTAAGCCACATGGGACGAAATAACTATATTACATACATTGCCCCTTTTCGATTAGGTTTTCTCCCATATAAAACTAAAATAAATAAATACTTATTAGATAAAACTGTTTCAATATGAAGCCTTGTCATCCATTTCTAGGTTAAAAAAATTTATTTGAACTTGAGTGGATAATAAATAGTATTCTAATAACTATTAAAGATTTGAACAATATATGGAAGGAAAGTGTGAACTAATAGAAGGGATTAAAAAGATATGAATTGTATTTGAATTTTTAATAGAGTGTAAAGTATTTGGAACATTAAAAAAACTATACTTGCAATATTACTTTTTTCAATGCAAAATTTTTATTTTATTTAATGAAGGGACGTTAGAAATAACACATTTCCTACTGAAATTTACATATATAGATCTTTTCCGTTCTAATAACAAGTGTTTATAACATTTTTATAGCACGTTATTAACGTTGCCTAAAAACGACAATTTGTTTTTATCGGTTTTTATCAGTTTAACTCTAAATTTAATTGAGCCAACACTTTTCTTGAGCTTCATAACCTAATTATTTTTATGACTGTTTATTTTGTTGATACAAACATTCCTCTTAGGGGTTCTGCTTAGGGATGGTCAAAATTTTCTCTCACGGTGACTTGTCACTGATATTCGTTTGTCACTGGTGATACCACAATAGGAAGTTGCCTCCGTTGTGATTGGGCAAAATGTTGCAGTAGCTAGATGTGACGTTACTGATATATTACCGCCGCTGTCACTGGTTAATTTTTCGCTGTCAATGGCTCAACTCTCAACGCTTGACCCCCTCACTCGTCATGTATTGTCGTTGACTGATGGGTGAGAGGTTATTGTTGTGATTGGGCTAAATGTCACCGTCACCGACGGAAATGTTACGTATAAAAATCGCTTGATTAAAATCACCGAATCATTAAATTCACTGGATCGTTGGTATGCTAATAGATCTTCTTGGTATTGTAAAACCTATTGGTTCACACAATACATATTCGCCTTATTTTGGAATTACGACATTTTTTAAAAATTTTAAATAATAATTTCTCCTATTTAATTTTCCTTTTGTTTTTCACCATTGCAAAATATCTGTGGACTGTGGTCAATGGGTAACGTGTTGTATAATGGTGATTTATTGGACTGATTTGGTATCGCTTTTAGTGTTTGGACGAATTTAGGTATGTTTTAAACTTAATATTGTTTGTAATTATAATTCCTGTTTTCTTAGGTCATTCATTTTATGTTCTGTTTCTTTCGTTGTCAATTGAATAAACATGAGCATTTTAAAATAATCTTAATAAAAGTTAGATGGTTCTAAATACATATCCTGAACATATTTGGCGTCATTTAACAGATTTCAATATTATAATTTAAAATTCATGGGAGATATTATTACTGTTTTAAATTTATAATTATCAGTTTTAGTGATTTCAGTCTTGATCAATATCACAAACATTATTGTATAACTGTTCTTTCATACAAGTTTGGGGTTTATGTTATTCTTTGTAACATCAGTAATGACAACTAGGTGGTAAACAATCACTATATATTCGAGAACATTATTTTGCCTTTCCTAACATTAAAATAATATTTTGTTAACTTCTTTAATTAAGTACTATCAAAGTTTTAAAAATGGAGTTATTCTAAGTCGCGCCAACAAAGGAAAATTTTGTAATGTTAGGAAAATTAGGTAACTGTACTAGAATATACAAATATTGCTAACAAAAGGGAAGATGATTTTATTAAGAAATTCCCATATTCATTAGGAGTCCTTTCTTGTGAGATAAATGTTAGTTATATATAGGCCTAATAAAATTATTTCTCTTGTTAGCATAAAATTTAGGACTACCATTTTATCACATGTTAACTAATAATATTACTTTTTAAATGCAATGCTTCATAACTGTATTGTAATTTGTTCCAGGAAATCCCTAAATAAGATGAACAATAACAAATTCAATGAAGTTCGATTGAAGGGAATATATTCTTGTCTCTGAGCTACCAATTGACCATTACTTGGCCAGAGCTCTTAGCGTTGCAGCATTCAGAAAAAAGATTAACTACGGCTTCCTTGCTGCACACCCCCATTCCATCCATGTACTGCCGACCTGGGAGTGTCTGCTGTGCGGTGGTGAACTTATGAACTACAAACACTTCGAATATTGCACATCCCAAGACCGGGCCCGGTGTTACGATAGTTAAGTCTCCAAGGAAGCCCGTATCTACTGGTCGGCGCGGTTCCAAATGACTCAACTGCCAAGTTTGGGTTAGTAAGATGTTCCAAGAATAAACCCATAGACTTTAAGTATTATGAAAATTCGTATCGGGTTGAAAATAAATTTATTGAAATGTTCATGCTTAAATTCTTAATTTAGGAAAGCCAAATTAAAAATAAATATAGCCCACTAAGTATAAATATACTCATAGAATGAAGAAAATTAAAGTTGAGAAAGCAAATCTCAATACGTCGCGTTTACAACATAAAACTCATGGTTTTAAAACACCGTGTCTTGTTATGTCTTGTCTCTGAGCTACCAATTGACCATTACTTGGCCAGAGCTCTTAGCGTTGCAGCATTCTGAAAAAAGATTAACTACGGCTTCCTTGCTGCACACCCCCATTCCATCCATGTGCTGCCTACCTGGGAGTGTCTGCTGTGCGGTGGTGAACTTATGAATGACGAACACTTTGAATATTGCACATCCCAAGACCGGGCTCGGGATTACGATAGTTAAGTCTCCTAGGAAGCCCGTATCTACTGGTCGGCGCGGTTCCAAATTACTCAACTGCCAAGTTTGGGTTAGTAAGATGTTCCAGGAATAAACACATAGACTTTAAGTATTAGGAAAATTCGTATAGGCTTGAAAATAAATTTATTAAAAATGTTCATGTTTAAATTCTTAATTTTGGAAAGCCAAATTAAAAATAAATATAGCCTACTAAGTATAAATATACTCTTAGAATGAAGAAAATTAAAGTTGAGAAAACAATATTAAAAACAAATCTCAATACGTCGTGTTTACAACATAAAACTCACGGTTTTAAAACATCGTGTCTTGTTATGTCTTGTCTCTGAGCTACCAATTGACCATTACTTGGCCAGAGCTATTAACGTTGCAGCATTCAGAAAAAAGATTAACTACGGCTTCCTTGCTGCACACCCCCATTCCATCCATGTACTGCCGACCTCGGAGTGTCTGCTGTGCGGTGGTGAACTTATGAATGACGAACACGTTCAAGATTGAACAGCCTTGGACCAGTCTCAGGGTTACTATAGTCAAATCTTCAAGGCAGCCCGTCTCTACTAGTCGGCACGTCACCAAATGACTCAACTGCCATGTTTGGGTTAGTAAGTTTTTCCAGGAATAAACACATAGACTTTAAGTATTTGGAAAATTCGTATAAGCTTGAAATTAATTTTATTGAAATGTTCATGTTTAAATTCTAAATTAAGGAAATTCAAATTAATAATAAATATACTAAGTATAAATATACTCGTAGAATAAAGAAATTAAAGTTGAGAAAAGTATATTCAAAACAAATATCAATAAGTCGCGTTTACAACTTACAACTCACGGTTTTAAAACACTGTTAAATGACCTCCAATATTCCTAAGGGAGTCCTTTTAGAAATGGGCTTCCTGAAGTGGAAAGCAGTCACACGTAAGCACTAGCAGCAAGTGTACACAGAAAGGTTTAACGTTTACTTTGTTCTAAGCGCCCTTCAGAGTTGTTACTTTTAAAAGTACTCTATAAAGCCCTACACATTCAATTTATTGTTGATCTCTCTTTATCCTGTAGAATAACATCATACAATTTCTTCAACTACTCTTCGTTTTTTAAAACTGTATCGATTAAAATTTAGAATTTTTAAAAATGATATCCAACATCATATTTAATGATTTTGCATTTAAAGTCAAAATTTAAATGTCAATACAAATGAGGTAAATTATGTAATATAGTAGTTTCGTACTATTTGTCTTGATATAAGAGATAACACATGATTTCATAAAACCACTGATTTTATGTTATAGGTCACGTGGTAGAACAGCTGTTTTAAAAGATAGGTTATGTTACTTTATTATATTGATTGTAATAATTTAATATAAAGTAACTTAAATACATTTTTTTATGTTGACCAATGTAGGAATTGACATTAAATTTTTTTTATCACTGGTTTTTTAATCTTTAGTTATCTTTCTTCTTTTTTTTACTTGTAGTTATGCATTCTTTTGTTGTATTTTTTTGTGTGGGGAGTTTATTGACTACAAATCTTGATACCTGCTGTTTCAGCCATGTGCCTACCATTTTTGCTCTCTAAACTAATGCAAAATTCTTCCATTACTTCTAAATCTCACACCTGTAAGCCTAAAATATGACTCCAGTTAACATTAGCAAGCTGTGCTAAAGAATATTTGCTATACTGTTTTATATTTTGCTGAATCATTCACATTTCTTATTTATTTGGTATACTTAACAATTCCATCAAATATAAGAGAAGACATAAGAATTGGCCACAGTTTGTAAATAAAGAAATGTTCAACTTATAACTTGAAAAACATGCAGACATTACATTCATACATTATTCATTGAAACATGTCCACATAATTAACATATAGAGAGAGATTAGATAGTGTATTAGGTGTCAGTAGGGAAGAAATGAAACATATTCTATATGGATTTATACATACAGGAACGTTAGAGATGTAAAATATGGATTATACTATATTAAATAGAATAGGGAGATATCTGAAACAAAATCTATGAATAAACTGAAAATTAGAATACGTATTATAAACATAACATTGGTATATGTCAAATAGACGTATTTAACACGAGTGGTTCAATTTCTTCAACAGTGGTTGTAAATATTTGACCCAAAAACAGCTTTCAAGTTATGGATAGCCACAACAAGAAACTTTTGGATGGGCAAGGAAAAGTTAAACAAAATAAACATCCGGAAATGGGATGTCCATTTTAGTTTTGTTTAAATTTTCGTTTTAGTCTTGTTTAGAGAGTTTAAAATTCAAAACATTTAAAGAGAATATACATTTAAACATATAAATAAACCACCAAGAATGAGTTATTAATTTAAAAAATAATTTAATTAGGAGTTATTAAAAACATTCTTACAGCATTTTATTATGTATATTGTTTTTAAGAACTGAGGCCAAAATGACGTAATTACTAGTGGGTTGCAGGGGGGTGGTAACAAAATAGTGTAATTGAATGCTTACTCAACTCAGAGTCTTGTAGACAGGCTTGCATCAGAGTTTTGTAAAAATGTATAATAATACGAAAAATGGTAAGGCAGTAGAATGGGACAACGGGTGCCTGTCTTTCGACTGATCGTACTAATTAAAGTACACAACTGTATATACGTCATGTGGGAAATATGTGGAGTCCAGTCTAGTGTATGAAGCCTCTACTGCTACGAATCCAACTTTAAACTCGTGACTCCCGCCTGGGTCAGGCCCAAGGCGGAGGACTTGGTGCCACGACCCGGGGTATCAGCATGTACGAGTCAAAGACTTACTGTAAGGGGCTTGACTGGATAACCGGCCAGCCACTGGGACCAGACAATCTCGAAACAGGCCGTTTTTCAGAAGTACTCGGGACCAGTAGAACTTTTTAAGCGGGGAGGTTTTCGTAACTAATAATCTTGAGATTAGACCGGAGAATATTTCAAGCCCCATGAACGAGTAACAAATTATGGAACATACCTCAGCGTTGTGTAATGTTTGGAATTATTGCAGGGTTTCTACAAAGCAGCACGAGTTTGGAAGACGTAGATAGCGATCATTCTATAAACTACTCTACGTGAAGGCCATGAACTACTAAACTTGTAAAATGATTAACAGTGCATTAAATCACTCGTCGACATGGACCCAAATGTTATTTTTGTAAAATTATCCAGATAACAATCCAATTTATGTTCAGAGAAAAATGTGGAAAAAAGTAAATCTATTTAAGAATAAGATATACTAATCTAGAACATGAATAGAATATTTGCAGTTAAGATGTATTCGGTTGATATGTTATTACAACATTAATGTCACCATTAAATAAATCGGAATGATTTACGATAAACTAGAAGAATAGATTGTAAGTATTGGATGGAAAGTTTATTCGCTGAAATCTATAAAAAAACTAAAAATAAAGAAAACTATATGATATCAAATGAAGAAGCGATAGCGAGTATACATAAAACAAATATTTAAAATAACTACTGAATTAAAAGTAATATTGAATGGATTGTAATTTTGAGTAAATTGTTTTGTTATTCAACATATTTTCAACGTTTAATTAACTCTATTTAAATTTACCATAAAAACTAATAGAGTTTTTTTTTTAAATAAAATTTAAAACCAAATGTGAGTACCACTCTCGTTTGAAAATATGTTAAATATATACCTTTAATCTCAATTCATTTTTTCAAATGAATTATTTGTTTATAAAACACTAATAAAACTTATGAGAGATTTTATTCAACTTATGATGCAAATTCAAATTAGTCTCAATAATGTAAAAGATATTTGTAAAAGGATTTGGTGAAACCATTAAGTTGTAGAAGGTGTATACAAAATTTTGTTTAACAAAAAGTGGGCAGAGAGGGAGAAGGTGTATTTTTATTCTCACTTCACAATAAAGCATTTGCAATTCAAAACATTTACTGCTGCCAGGGAAACTTTATACTGCAAATAAACGTCTGGTTACCAATTTTACAGCAGGTGCGCAACGCATTTCGATTCCTGGCGACGGATATTTCTTTATCTCTCCATATAACGAATATATCTCTAAAGACTCGATTATTTAATAAGGAAAGATCTCCATATAAATGTGTTAAATTGTTTGTCTAGAGAAATCACCAGTTTGAACATCGTAATATTTCCATCTTATCTCCTGTTAGAAACATTTCTATGTATTTGAACACATTTTTCTGTGTTGCCAATCATTACAATATTTTCCTTTATTTATTAATAATTAAAATGACAGTAGTTTCAGATAGCTTTAGAAAACAAACCGTTTATAACAATCCCAAAATATTAAAGACGCAAAATTTACCAAATCATTTTCTTATTATGGAATAAAAATGCATGTTATATGTAACATTTTGAGGGGCGGTTAGTTGCACGTAATTTACAATTTTTTCCACCTAAACTATTTTACAATATTTTTTTTTTTAAATAAAAATATGTAATTAAAATTATTGTATTTTTATTATTTATTATTTATTGTTTCTATTGCAATGTATTATTTATTAAATTTATTTTATACAATCTATTCTTTGAACTTAGCTTGCTAGGTTATATTAAAACAAAAAAATTATGAACACAGATCTCAGAAATTAATCATTTATTGACTCATACGTGTTTCAGTGATAAAATCTTCATCATCGCTGATATTTTTATGGATTCCAAAATACCTGAACGTCGGATTTCATCCTAAGAATATTTATTTACATAGAACAAAAAATAAATATTCTAATATCTATAAATTTGAAATACGATTCCTTCAGATTAGTATTTGCCTTATATTACATAATATTTGATTTTATAACTGTTCAAAGTAACTAAACAAAAAGGGTCTTCTTTCAAAGAACCTATAAACCTACAGTGTGTCTAATAGGAATGAAAACTATTGGATGTATTTATAGAGAGAAGGAAACTAACTAGTACTAGGAAAAATATCTTGACGCAGACTAAAAATATGAGTAAATTTTCGGTTATAGGCATTTGCTAATTGCTAACGTAATGCGTTATTGCACAGAGAAACAGTGAAGATTTTACTCCAAACATTTACAGTTGAAACCGGTAAGATATGAGAAATAAAATTGTATCATTTCATGTAATAGGGAAACAACATATTTTTGATACGTGTGGCCAAATCTAATTATATATCATTATTCTTTGATTGATAGTGAAAACAAATACCCAATGTTTTATGCGTAATTTATATTTATTATTATTATGAAGTAATTATTTATAAAGCCATCAAATTTATCATGTCGTTTGGCGATTAGTAAAAGGATAATGATTTATCAAGGTTAGTAATAGAGCAGTGAACCATCAGGGTAAGCAATAGAAGAGTGATCCATCAGGGTAAATAATAGAGCAGTGATCCATCAGGGTAAATAATAGGGTAGTGATCCATCAGGATAAGTAATAGGGCAGTGTTTTATTAGGATATGTATTAGGGTAGTGATTAATCAATAATAGTAGTCAAGCAGTGATATATCAGGATTAGTAATAGAGCAGCGATCCATCAGGATGAGTAAAAATCCAGTGATCCATCAGGATATGTAGTAGGAGAGTGCCTCATCAGAATATGTAATAGGGTAGTGATTTATCAGAATATGTAAGACGGTAGTGACTTATCAACATTAGTAATTGAGCAGTGATCCATTAGGATAAGTAATGGAGTAGTGATCCATCAGGGTAAGTAATAGGTCAGTGTTTTATCAGGATATCTATTAGGGTAGTGATTATTCAGAAATAGTAATCAAGCAGTGATTTATCAGATTTAGCAATAGAGCAGTGGTCCATCAGGATTAATAATAGGACAGTGATTCACCAGGATTAGTGATAGGGAAATGATTATTCAGCATTAGTAACAGGACAGTGATTCATCAGGATATGTAATAGGGTGGTAATTTATCAGAATTTGTAATAGCACGGTTAGGATTAGTAATAGAGCAGTGATTCATCAGGATTATTTATGGGGCTGTGTATTATCAGGATCAGTAATAGATAGTGATTCATCAGGATAGCTATTAGTGTAGTGGTTTTTCAAGATTATCAAAATTGTAGTAATTCATTGGGGTTAGTATTAGGGTAGTGAGTCACCGGTATTAATTAAAGAACAGTGATTCCTCTAGAGTAGTAGTTGGGCATTGATTCATCAGGATTAGGAATAGGGTTAAGATTCATAAGGATACATAACAGGGTAGTGATTTATCGTGATTTATAGCAATATTGTAGTTATCCATTAGGATTAGTAATATCACAGTGAATCATCAGGTTTAGTAATATCACAGTGATTTATCAGGATTTCTAATAAGAGAGTGATTCAACAGGATATGAAATCAGGTAGTTATTTATAAGGATTAGTAATGGGGTAGTAATTCTTCAGGATTAGTAATAGCAGATTGATTTATCAGGAAATGAAATAGTGTAATGAGTTATCAGGATTAGCAACATCATAGTAATCCATTGGGATTAGTAACAGTGATAGGGCAGTGATTAATCAGGATTAGTAATAAGACAGTGATTAATCAGGACATGAAATAGGGTTGTGATTTATCAGGATTAACAATGCCGTAGTAATTCTATAGTATTAGTAATAGCACAGTGAATCATCAGGAAATGAAATAGGGTAGTTATTTATCAGAATTAGCAATATCGTAGTTATCTGTTGTGATTAGTACTAGGAATAGGAAAGTGTGTTATCAAGATTAGTAATAGCACAGGATTGATCAGTATATGGAAAGTGGTAGTGATTTATCAGGTTTATCAATATCGTATCAGTATTAGTAATAGGATAGTTATTCATCATATTATGTTATAGGGTAGAGATTTATTAGGATTAGTTGTATCGTAGTTATTCATTAGGATTATTAATAGGACAGTGAATCATGTTTGGTAGTAGAACAGTGATTTATTAGGATATGTAATAGGAGAGTGATTTTTCAGAATTAGTAATAGGAAGGTTATTTGAAAGGATCAGTAACAGATCAGTGATTCATTAGGATTAGGAGGAGGACAATGATTCGTCAGGTTCAGTAATAGGGTAGTGATTCATTAGAATTACTAATAGTGATTCATCAGGATATAAAATACTGTAGTCATTTATCATGATTAGTATTAGGGTAGTGATTCATCAGGATAGTAACAATACAGTGAATCATTAGGAGTATTAATAGAACAGTGATTCAACAGGATATGAAAAAGGGTATTGATATTTTAGGATTAGTAATAGGATAGTTATTCAACAGGATTAGTATCAGCAGAATAATTCATCATAATATGAAATAGAGTAGTGATTTAACAGGATTGGCAATATCGTTTACATCATTTGGAGTTTACATGCTGAGTATTACAGCATCAGGATTTGTAATAGCTCAGGGATTATTTAGGATATGAAATGGGTAGTGATTCATCAGGATTTGTTTTAGCAGAGTGATTAATTAAGATATAAAAGAGGGTATTGGTTTTTCAGGATTAGCAATATTGTAGTAGCCAATTTTGATTAGGAATAGGGTAGTGATTCACCGGTGTTAAAATAAGGCAGTGATTCATCAAGATTAGTTATAGGGTATTGATTCATCGATATTAGTTATAGAGTTTTGATTCAATGTTTGTGAATAATCTAAACTAACTGACCAAAACTGGGCACATTTTGAATTAAGTTTAACGTTAAACCAATCAGACTATTACTTTTTAACACATGGAAACATAT
Source organism: Prosapia bicincta (assembly GCA_036971475.1). NCBI lineage: Eukaryota > Metazoa > Arthropoda > Insecta > Hemiptera > Cercopidae > Prosapia > Prosapia bicincta. The sequence continues at coordinate 14,928,362 of JBAIZL010000006.1, read as the reverse complement.
CTTCGGCAAATGTCGACGTCTAACAAAACATTATTTTATAGTTGTTAGAGTTTAGCAATGTTTAATAATTTCAGGCGACATTAAATATCGTGTTTATAATATAAATATCACACACTTAAAAAATACATATATAATTACAATTTATTAAAGATGGTTTAATTACATTTGAAAATTCATTAATATTATAGCTGTTACAAGAAATAAATTTCTAAAATTCGCCATAAAAAGTTGTTAGAGCTATTGAATAAGCACTTGTAAATAATTTTAAAAAAAAATATTTATAATACACAAAATATGGTCATATATATCTATATATATATATATATATATATATATATATATATATATATATATATATATATATATATATATATATATACATCGTGTGTGAGTGTGTGCACGCTCGCGTTTGTGTATGAATATATGTGTATGTGTGTATAAAATACATAGTAATAAGTACATGTCATGAACAAGAGCAATCTATATAATCAACTTTATTCAACGCTTGTCACCAAAAACTCTGCCAATATTGAGAAAATAATATCCACACACGCCTATTTACAAAACAACACTGATTTAAAACTTGATCAATCAACCTGTAAGCTACTGACACGTAATGTTGTTGACATGCATAATGCAAGTCTTTGTGGTGTTCCTTTATCACAAAAATCTCTTTTGGAACGATTAACTTTATATTAATTCTGTTTTTGTTCCAGAGTTGAGTAAAACTGTTTTCTTTTCTTAATGGAGATTGGCTTTAGTTACTAGTTAGGTTTCAGCTGTGAATTAGTTAAATTTTTCACTTACTGACATGTGATATTTAATTACGCTCGCACTACCCTATAATGCTTTATTATTATAACGTATAATACAGTTATATTCTATTTTAAATAAAAGTTCAACTAATTTTTCCATTCAGCAATAACGAAGCAGACTTTTGGTTAAATTGTGTCAGTTTCAATTTGCTTTTAAAATGTATTCGATATTGTGTAAAATGAAGATGTTTGATAACAAACACAATAGCATATATTTTGCGCACCGTCTGCTATTCAATGTAAATCTTTAGTCAGGTCTTATTATTGTTTAATACACCTCCGAGAAGTTTATGAACAAGTTTAACTTTTGAACAGACTAATTGAACGTTGTAGAGGTTTATCCAACTTTTATAAGTGTTTTTGCTAAAAGGCTGCCTTGCGTGTCAAAAGAAAAGTGTTGTAACTCAGAGAGAATACGATGTTAGATTCAACACGCCGTCAGTTACTGTATCGATTAAACACTGTGCAAGTGGGAAAATATCCTAATTGCAGTTTATTCAGTGGGAAAATAACAATCTCTTTTATAGATTCTTCTCTCTCTACTTCCCTCCCTTCCTCTTCTCTCTCTCTCTCTCTCTCTCTCTTTCTCTCTCTCTCTCTCTCTTTCTCTCTCTCTCGCTCTCTCTCTCTCTCTCTCTCTCTCTCTCTATATATATATATATATATATATATATATATATATATGTTCAAAACGTTTCCCGCACTACAGTCGGCGTCATGTAGGAAGAATAATCAACCAACGTTTTAAACATTTTTATTGAAAAAAATGCATTCCTGTTTTTCTAATTATCTTTTCTTATTGATCAATAAATTATTCTTAATATTTTGTATTCATAAATACGTATTAAAATAACTTTTAATGAGTGTATGTATGTATATATATATATATATATATATATATATATATATATATATATATATATATGTATATATGTTCAAAAGCCTTCCCTTACTACATTCGGCGTCATGGAAGAAGAATAATCAACCACCGTTTTAAACATTATGATTGAAATAAATACATTCCTGTTTATCTAATTATCTTTTCTTATTGATCAATAAATTAGTCTTAATATTTTGTATTCATAAATACGTATTAAAATAAATTTTAATGAGTGTATGTATACATAAATATATACACCTTAATATTTATTTTGCTTCGATTTAAAATAAGGCAAGGCATACAACGAAAATGATAACGGGGCGGTAAGTGTTAGTCCACCTGCATAAATCGGGCGATGAACCATAAAAGTTAGGGGACCCACGGTGTAGACGGTTAAAATGTCATTTTGCTCCTAAAAAATATATTAAAAAAGTGAAATATCCTCCAATTGGTACGTTGTACATAAATTACATTTAGGTTTAAATAATCCTGAATAACGACATAACACAATACAAACTATTTTATTGTTTTACCTTATAGAGTTAAAAATGTTATAAATAAAATATTGTTATAATTATACTAATAATATTAAAAGTTTACCTAAAAGTAGATGAAAAATAAAAATCTGTAATATATTGGTTTAAATTTCTTGAATAGCTAAAGTTTTGTTCGTGTATTTCTTTGTGTCAAAATATTTATGATTCCTAATGACTAAAAACTAATAATTGAGAAAAGAGGCTACCGGTGTACAGAATTTCATATACGAACATTTACAATCATAGAGCACCCTTTTGAATTTTGATGCCTGATATACTCTCCATCAATACATACACTGCATCTGTAATTTTGAAAACTAATATTTTTATTTAATGTATGTTAATACCAATAAATTTTTTATATAGGTTAATGACAGATCACAAAAAGCTCTTGAAATGGAATTTCGGAAAGATATTCGAAACGTTGAGCGTTTACAAAATCAAAATTGTCTTTGATCTGTCATTAGCCTGTATAAAAACTATTTTTGAATAAATTTTGAAGTACCATTTCACAAAAGTTAGAAAACATATTATTGTTTGCATACATTATTATGTATTAGTTGCACTGAATGAATCATAATAAAGGTAATGCCTATTTTTGATATGGAAAATATTATTATTATTATTTATGACGTAACAACAAAGACTATCTGAAGCATTTCTGGTTGGTTTATTTGTTACTTTTATCCGATATTTTTGTCATGCTTTCATGAATCCATATTCACAAACCAAGGTTAAAAGATTTATGAAGCCTAATTAATGAAAACGGAGTTTTTAAAAGCCTTCTCCATAAAGCCAAGATGTTACTCAAAAGATATATTTTAAAAACGAAATCGGACTCGGCTCATCCCTAAATTAAAAGTATAAAATGTGTATTTTTTAAACTAAGTGATCAAGGGATAACCAGAAGTCATTGTACTTCAAATTTGTAGATATTTGAACATTTATTCTCCTTTTAAAGTAAATAAATACTTGTAGAAATGAAATGCGACGTTCAAGTACTTTGGAATTCGTAACTATATCAGCGGCAACAGATGATATTTTACAATGCTAACATCTCTTTATACCGAATAAAATTTAAATTCTATCTGTTTCGTTACTATATTTAATATTACATAAAACTCCTCCGCATTTATATCCAATGTGATAAATGTCTAATACGTTAAAAGTGTGTCAACTATATTGAATTTTATTAAAATGCAATAAACAAAAGTAGGTTAAGAAACTTTTATTAAATAAATTTCACGAAATTTCATTTTTTATTATTAGAAATTATTTTCTAGAGTTATATTACTTTGTATACTATTATGGTTTTACTCCATTTAAATATGAGATAAGAGAGTTTACACTCAACACAAGAGTTCAGTGAAGGAAATGTCCAAATATAATCAAAATGTAAAAAAGGTTTCTAAGTTTTCTTATATGAGGGGAAACACGACGACATTAATGTTTTGCTGAAAGCAAGTAACTAATTTAATAAATATTCAAGGAGTAGGATATAATACCCCTGTCCAAGTTGAAGATCCTGCCCGTTTAACGCAGCTAGTAGGGCTAAAATCTCTATCTTCATCCTGCTCACAGCCCTGCGCAAGCAAGCGTATATTGTAGACAAACGATTACACTACATTACCTTACCTTCATCCTGTCTGAGTTGAAGCTCCTCCCCATTTATCGTAGATCAAGGAGTAGGGCTCAAATCTCTATCTTCATCCTGCTCACAACACTGCACAAGCTAGAGTATATTGTAGACCAACGATTACACTACATTACCTTACCTTCATCCTGTCTGAGTTGAAGATGCTCCCCATTATTCGCAGATCAAGGAGTAGGGCTCAAATCTCTATATTCATCTTTCTCACAACCCTGCGTAACCGAGCGTATATTGTAGATCAACTATTACACTACATTACCTTACCTTCATCCTGTCTGAGTGAAAGATCCTGCGTATTTATCGCAGACTAAGGATTAGGCCTAACATATGTAATTTTTTCCTGTTTACAACCCAGCGCAAGCGAGCGTATATTGTAGACCAATGAGTATACTACATTACATTACCTTCATTCTGTCTGAGTTGAAGATTCTGTGCATTTATCGCAGACTAAGAATTAGGGATCACCTTTGTATCTTCTTCCTGTTTACAACCATGAGAAAGCGAGGGTATATTGTAGACCAAAGAGTATACTACATTACCTTACATTCATCCTGTCTGAGTTGAAGATTCTGCGCATTTATCGCAGACTAAAGGTTATTGGTCACATTTGTATCTTCTTCCTGTTCACAACCATGGTCAAGCAAGGATATATTCCAGACTAAGTTGTAGGATTTATGCCCTTTTCCTTTCTTCATATTATCTGTGTTCGCAGTCATCCTAAACTATTGTTTTCCCGCACTCAAAATTAGACGCAATGATTTAAGTAAACTTAATATTCTACTAGATGTTTAAGAAATATTGGTAAATATTATAATTTATGTTTCAAGTTTTAAAAAAATAATTCTGTATAAAAGACTGATTTTAAATAACCTAAAAATTACATCTTTCGACTTAAAGAGATTTACAATAATCTAAGATAATTCGACTAGACAAAATGAAGTTGTTAGAACTATCAAAATAATCAAATATATTACTTTGAAAATAACAGTTATTCTAATGGATATAATTTCGCAAGTAATTTTTTTAAAATATTTTCATGTGGTTTAAATTGTTAGGGTTTCTTGAATATACTATACAACTATGACGTTTTAGATATTATTCATCTTTTTGGTTAAAGAAAATCTTAAAAATAAATAGAGGAAAGCTATAAAGTAATGCATTTTTAAGCATTTAAAAAACCTAATATAGGCCTATAGCCTATATATAAGTTTATTCTAATAATCTATATTCTATATTGGTTAGAGAAATTCATGATTTTCTAAAAAATGCAACGTGAAATTAGCTAAGCGTGTAAAAAAATGATTAAAAATGAAAATAACAGGATATTTAAATATATATAGCAATAAACTTAAAAACACCCTAATTTAGGAACACTTAGCCTATAAATAAAATCCGAAGATATTACTCATTTTATGGCAACTGTTTATTTAATTAGACAGATAAGATAACCATAAAATAATTTTTAATCCTAATCCTGATGTTCATATATGTTTTAAATTATATGAGCAGTCGTGATTTGTTCCCAGAACTATAGGGTAGTAAATAAATTTTTGAAAATGTTGATAATGATAATCAGCGAAATCTTCACGTTGAGATAAATGTATAACTTATAATAACATAAAGTATTCTTGTTTTATGAGATTGATTATTTAATATATATTTTATAGCATGTTATATATATATATATATATATATATATATAATTATTAAATTATTTTAATATTAATTAATTATGTATATATTCCTGATGATGTTGGTACTGTTAGCCAACGAAAAGTTTTGAATTGTAAATTCAATTATAATTCTTGTATTTGTACTTTGACTTAGTTCTTTATTAATACACAAGAATACATATTGCGATATATATATATATATATATATATATATATATATATATATATATATATATATATATATATTAGGTATGTAAATGAAATAAACAATACCAACGTTTAGGTTAGGTCGTCCACCTGTTGTAAAAACCGTAACGGACTGTTTATTTCGTCAAAGCGTCAGTTGCACCAGTTGATATTTTGAATTGCAAATGTCTTTTTTGTTGTGGATTAAAAATAAAAAATAAATCTCCATTCTCGTCTCTACCTTTTCTACTTGTTGAAACAGAAACCTTTTCTATCGTGAATCTATAACCTGATCACAATTTCCGAAAAAGTATAACAATTTATTTAGATTAATAAATATTATATATATATATATATATATATATATATATATATATGTATATTTAAGAACATATAGAATATTTATGAAATATTCTCAGATAAAAGTTAATTTGTTTCAAATTCTTTGGAAATTATGTGGTTAAATTTAATTTGATTATGAATTAACGTTTTGCAAAGATTAAAGGTTTTTTTTATCAGATGATATTAAGACGGGAATCCGTCAACCTACAGGTAAACAATTTCTGCTTTGTAACACTTTTAAGTTTTAATAAGTCGCGCAAAACGTCTAGGTCACTTAGTTAAATTTATTTTTAATTCTATATATTTATATCATAAATATTTTTTCATCCTTGCTAGTATAAGTAAGACATGAAGATAAGCTGAAAAACAAATCTAAATGAAGATGGGTTTTATAAATATATTACAAAAAATAATTATGTGTAGGCCTATATACATACGACAGAATCACAATATTTCGTGGCAATATAGAAAGCAAATTTCTTTGCAATTTTCCATTTCCCCCTTTATACGCTATATGGTACTGGACGATTACTTATGTTTGTTATTAATTTTCGATTTTTGTTTCGTTTTTAATTTATGAATCTGATGCAGGTCTATAGCTTCTTATTCCGTCCTTTAGCTATGGATAAGTTGGTACGGTGCCAAATTTCTGGATTTCAAACATTTCGTATCCTACCAATAAATAATCTTTTTAATTTAAATATTACATCAAAATTTAAAATTAATGTATTATCATTAATTGGCATCCACTACAGGTTTATAAAAAAATATTTCGAATTGAATGGATGAACGTATTTTATTAGCAATTGGAATTTTAGGTAAAAGCCGACAAAGAGAGAATTATAAAAGCCGACATAGAGCATAGATATTGTAATTAGTTTAGTGTTGTAAATCAGTTTGGAGTACTTGTTATGAAAATAAGGATAGTAGTATTATTTTATAATGTTAAACTATTTCTGTAAACACGTGTAAGGGAAATTTTGACATTCGGAGAATCCAAGAAATCTTAAAAGTAGGATCTAACGGCTAAGTAACGTTTAAGTTACGGTAAAATAACGGTTAAGTAACGGCTAAGTAACGGTTAGGTAACGGCTAAGTAACGGCTAAGTAACGGTTAGGTAACGGCTAAGTAACGGCTAACTAACGGTACGTAACTAGAAAAATTTAAACAGGAAAACCTTTTGCAAAACGTATACTCGTCGAAATAATATAAAATTAGACACTCGTTGGTTGATATACCATAAGCGGAGATACTATTGAGAAGACCATGGCTAAGTTATGAGCTTCAACGGAGTCCAATAATATTGTACAGATGAATTTGGGTGTTAAGTAAGAGTTTCAAATTTGATATTGGGGATGCCTTATAATTAGGGAGTTTTTATCTAAGAGGACTAGTTAACGGAGATTATAAAGATTTGACGAAGGGTTTTAGCAGTTTTTTTTATTGAAATACTTAATAAAAATTCTTACGAGTGATTAGGTAAAGTTACGGGAGAAAAAGTTCATTAGTAAAAGATTAAAGATGTCATTGTAGAGTGATTAAGGACCTTGAGTCAAATCCCGAAACGACGACGGAATCCAAGGAGACTCTCAAAGAAATATGTACAATAAACTTTATTAGATTATATTTTCAACGGAAAGCTTTAATATATTAGTCAGTTACTAAGTTTCAACTCATTATTTTTGTAAGTATTAAGTCATTTTGTTTTTACACAACTGTACACTCCAAAAATATCCCAAATAACGACTCGTGAGATTTAAGAGTAAATAACAATGTATTTAATAAGTTGTAATAAAGAACAAAAGGCCTCAAGAGTCCACATTTGTAATTAGTATTTTATATTAGATATTAAATGAAGGAAATATTTGAATCTTCTCAAAAATTTATTTGAAAGTATGAGTTGTAATTTACATAATGTCAAGTAAGAATAAATAGCACTTTACTTAATTTATTACATATGTGGTAACAAATAACCAACCTAAAGGTGTGGCTAAACAGTGTGACCAGCTGTTTACTTATAAAACTGTGTCGCTGACGTCATTAGTTGTTTTACATTGCAAATGGCCCTTTGTGGATTGAGAGGGGACAAACTCACGTCTCATTTTGTGACCCACTTTATCTTATTCGTGCTACAAACAAACATATCTCTCCTCTTTGATAACATAAAAATCCAATTAAACATTTAGTCCAACTAACCGATAAGCCTTTAGCTTAGTTACAGTGGAAAATATTAATTAAATCTAAGTTCATTTGTGAACTAAAATTACCTAATTACAGTAATAATATATCGTATTATGTTAAAAAAGATTACAGTTTACATACAATCATTAGTCTCTTGTTTTCAGTTTCGTGTTGCGAACTTTAAAGCCTCGTTGCAGTAATGACGAACCGACAAAAACTCTAATAGCCAAAGAGGAAAAAGCTTGATAACGTTAAACGATGATGACTTCTTCGTGGAGACTAATTACTCCAGTAACACCTGCAATGTTTCTAGGCAGAGTACTCATTAAACAATATGTAATTAATTGTTTCAAGTAACAATATTTGTTTATTAACGACCTGAAATAATTATCGTTTAAAACAAATGAGAAATAACAAGTTAAGATGTATAATTTTATTATAATATTTAAAAGCGTAAAACAATAGTTAAAAAATGAATAATGCGAAATGGTAATATGTGTTACCCAACATAAGTACTTAATATTTCGCTTCAAATAATAAATTCTCAAAATAGTTGCTGAAACCAAATGGTAGAATATTATGAGACACATACACACACACACACACACACACACACACACACACACTGAGATGACCAAAACGGTCGCCAAGTGACAGATTTCGCACATCAACAATTTTAAATGTTTCAAAATGAAACAGCTGCGAGGACTGTGGCAGGCAAGCCAGTTTCGTTATCTGGTTAAGTAAACAAAGCCGGTGCAATGGGCTGAATCTGTAAACAAGACATATCTGGTAGGAAGGAATAATTTAATTTTTTTAATACAAAATCAAAATGAAAATAATTTTTGTTATTTACAGAAAACAAAACTCAAAAATGAAATTACGTAATAAAAGAAAAACCACCACAGTTTAGAAAAATATAGAACCAATGACGGCAGAATATTATAAGGTATAATTTATTAACAAATGTTTTTGAGAATAATTGTAAAAGTTAGTTGTTACTAGATTGCTCGAAAAATTATAAAAGTCTTATGTACAGGAAAAATTTGTTCAAGTGCTAGTAAAACGTAACTAACTAACCTAGTGGCGTAAAACTGTCATTCAAGTTTCTAATAAAATCTTAAATAATGAAAAAGTCCATGCCGTTAAGTAATATTACATTTTTAAATAATAATTGATATTTTGCAACAAAAGTTGAAAAACAGGCTTATATCTCTGAAAGCAGAGTTCATACAACACTTTATTTTCCAGTTAATACAGAATTATTTAATCGCCTAGAAACGTGGTAGTGGGGAGTCAAGATATAGGAGACGGAAAATAGCTCTCGAGGTGAACAGACGGTTTTTTCGGAGATCTAGGACGAGGATTCTAAGATATTGCTCCATGGCTAAACCGAGAAACTAGCCCAAAATAGAAGTGTATATGTACTTTTCAATAGTTCGCGAAGTTGAACTTAAAATGTTTTACAATAAATTAAATTAACAGTATTAAATACGGACCTAAAACCGATCATTAGCGAGTGCTATAAGAATATACTTCAAGAAAACCATGGGAGAAGAGGAGCAACCACAAGGAAAGTTTTTGGGGCTAGTCAGAATTTTACTAACCTATTAACCATTTATTAAAATCAGTAATTTTTGTAAAATTATAGATTCAGATGTCATTAAATACAAATTTAATAAATAATTGATTATTCCTAATTGAAAACATAAAAAAGCAAATGACTTTCTTTTAAACGGAAACATAAGTGGCGGTAAATAAATGAAAAATTATTCATATATAAAATGCTAGTTCTAAATCCCATGATTAAAGTTACATCTAGTTAAAACAAGTTGAATTTAACAAATATAAGACAAGAAATATTTGAAGTCATTAGTAACATAATTTATTTAAATTGAACCGAAGTAATAGGATAAGAAATTCAGAAAGAAAATCAATCATAAATCAATAATTACTTTAGTTGATGTAACTTATTTTATGTCCATATAAGATATAGTAGATAACTAGGATTAAATAACTATAAAGATAGAAATCATATAAATTTGGTTTTGAAATCCTTCAGATTTATGTTTAGCCTCACAAATATAAATTAAAAATGAAATTATTAGGATGTAATGTCACCTTTTACTTCTAGAAATAATCTATGAACATACAGTAATAAAATATATATATGTATGAACTATTATCATGTTGTATTCAAATATTTATATAAATTTATGTGTGTAATTTTACGTCTAAAATGTCACAATGTTCTTAAATGACTACAAATGTTCAAGAATGTTAAAAAGTATTGTTAACAATATAATAGATGAACTTAATGCAAGGATTGCATGAACATTTATAAAATTTATGAACCATTCAAGGTTATTTCATGTTTAATAACTGCCTATCAGAATTATAAAAAATAGCAAACATTCAGAAAAGTAAAGTAATTTTGTAACATATTTTGAAGAGTTAATTTTAGTTTTATATTTTCAATAGTAAATAATTCAAACAAGCTAGAATTCTTTAAGTAGTATTCTTGCAATAGCAAAGAATAATATTAATTTTACAACTAAACAAAAATAATAACGAATATATAATTACATAAATGAGAATGAATTTGTTGGTTAGTTTTTAAATAAAGTCCAGGCCAGATCACGCTCGACACAACGTAGGTACCAGGATGTGGTAAGTCGGGTGGGATCATATTTTAACTGCGTAAAAGGCGTTAATGGGACCAATTTTGATAGAATGTTGAACGCATGTTAGGGGGATACGTCCCGGATTAAGAAAGTTAAGCGGAGCAGGTAGTAGAGAGGTTTAGCCGAGGCAAAACACACTACCACACACACACACACACACACACACACACACACACACACACACACACACACACACACACACACACACAACACACACACACACACACACATGTGTGTAATATTTATGATTATATGAACATTTAAAAATAGTTTGGAAAAGTCCTTGAAGAGTTACCGATTTTAGTCTCTGTGTTAGCTTAGGTAAGCAAAATGAGTTTACCGTTTCAACAAAAATTAGTTTTATGGGAAATGAATAATAAATGATTTAAAACTGTAAAAGAAAAAAAAAATATTTTTACCGTCATTATGTGACATGTTGTTATGAGTAAAATATTTTGAAGGAAATTAATGGAAAATATATTTAAAATTTAAAATAACTAAATTAAAATCATGTAAAATAGAGTAAAATAAGTATATTGTAATTAGGAAATTAGTTTGACCATGAGTGTATTAACTAAATGGAAAATGTGATGTATTCAGTGCGAACAGAGTAGCTCGTGGAACAATCAGTTCAGTTCCTATAAACTTAGACCAGCGTGGAATGATGAGGAGAAAGCAGGCTCAATAATATAAAAGCATTGGTTGTATATGTCTAGAACAATTTAATAAGAGTAAATAAATTCAATGTGGAAAGCCTGCATGGCTGTGAGGTGTGGAGAGAAGGGCATCATTGTTTAGGTCTAAGTGACCGAGCTTCAGAAGTCGGTTTGTGGATTTGTAAGATAAATTTTATCTAGTGTCGTGTATCGTAATAATTTGAACTAAATCGAAGGGCTACAATTTCTTTGTCGTGTGGATCTTTCTACATAGCTATAAGACACACAATTTTAATTATAACATTTAAAAAGGCGGTTCTAAAACGTTCGTAGTACGAAAATAGCATACCAATTACAGGCAGTCAATTACTATGGGGAAATAGGTAGCAATCCAGTTCGAACATTTTTGCAAGACCGTTAAAAATATTCTACTTATTTTAACGTTTATTACTTACGAATGTTTCATAAAAAGAACGATGACTTTAGTTAAAACCAAATATTATTTATAATGTTTAAACAAATATGACAAAATACTACTTTAGTAATCTGCAGTTATTTCCCAAATGGCTTGGAAAAAATGAATATTTAGAAACCGTGTAAACTGTTTGCCCTAAAATAAGTATATATATATATATATATATATATATATATATATATATATATATATATATATCACTTTCACTTATGTACTTAAACAAGTATCTTACTTGGTATTTATGCGAGTTAACTTTCAATGACTGGCCTTGCCATTATCTTCGGGCATACTGAACAGGGTTGTTGTAGACTGCGAGCTGAGTGGATTTCCCGTTGACCTTGGTGTACCGTTATGTTCTATTTTTAGATTCACTGTACTGTGCGAGTTTTTAAAGTTTGTTTTGTATTGTCTATTAGATTGAATAATTTATCGTTTTTTTTATTTTAATTGTATTTGTTCGTTAGTGATATTATTTTTATTTTTATAAATTTCTAGTTGTTCCCAGATTGTCATTTTGAGGCCTAGAAATTTATAAAAATAAAAATAATATCATTAACGAACAAATACAAATAAAATCAAAAAACGATAAATTATTCAATCTAATAGACAATATTAACCCCAAAACAAACTTTAAAAACTTGCACAGTGCAGTGAATCTAAAAATAGAACATAACGGTACACCAAGGTCAACGGGAAATCCACTCAGCTCGCAGTCTACAACAACCCTGTTCAGTATGCCCGAAGATAATGGCAAGGCCAGTCATTGAAAGTTAATAAATACCAAGTAAGATTCTCGTTTAAGTACATAAGTGAAAGTGATAAGTGTATGCAAGAAAACAGTGTTGCAAAGCTACATATATATATAATTATATACACATCGATGAACAAATGGTTGCATGTTTAAAGCGTATCAACACGATTTTATTTATAAAATCATTTAAAAGTACTCACATAACACTAATAACAACAGTACCAGCAAAAATTAAATTGTTTTATGATAATTATTTTTCGAATTTAAAGCAACACCTAAATATATAAAAAACATGTAATTTACAGAGAATGTATATATTTTATTTGGATGTTGTTTTACCTCTGTTCCTAATTAAACCGCATCGGTTCATAGCCGTTCCTGCAGATCAGAGATTATTAAAATTCCAACCTAGTAATGAAACTTCGGACGTATTAGTCTCCCGACAGTGCCTCATATCAATGCGGCAGGGGCATCGCCGACATTCCTCGACGTTTCATGCGGCTCAATAACACCCCCTAATACCGACTGTCGTACCTCTATGACATACTTCTAATGAAAGAACGAATTTTCTAATTTAGAATCAAAGCTACACTACTGTTACCAGCTTCTGTTAATCACTAGGATTCGCTTGTCGTTGCTTTCTATCGAGGAATAGACTGTCCCTGATCCATTCATAAATAATAATTATAATTATCAAATTTGTAGGATAATTTTAATGAATACATAAATTTATTTACGGGTAATGCCAAATCACATACCAATTCATGATTTTACAAACACATTCTACGTTCCGATTTTCTATCCTAAAAAATTCATTTCCAAATGCTAAGAGTTTATTTATTTATTTATTTATTATTAAACAATGACACATTTTTTATATTTATAAACAATACTTTTAACAGCAATAAAATAAAATATTTCATTACTCCTAATAATTATTAACATTTACAAATCAAATTTCACCACTAGACAAGCCAATATTTTTTTTGCAATTTGTCTAGTAAGTATTAATATTTATTCCGAATAATGAAATAATTTATGTTAATGATCTTACAAATTTGTTTATGAATGTAAAAACTGTAAATTATGGATTAATATTAAATTAATATATTCGTAGGTCTTGAAAAGTGTTTTCGGATAGAAAATCGAAACGTAGAATGCATTTGTATTAGCATGAATGTGTCTATGATCTGTCAATTACGTTAAACACATGATATAGTGACTATCAGGTAATAAATAAAGTAGACGTAAAGAATATTTATAAATTTATGAAATAATAAATTAAGATTGGTATGCTGTATTTTAGTTTATTACAACACTAAAGTTTAAAAACTACAAATATATTAGTTTTATGGTTTATAAAAAAAGAATCTAAAGGATTTTGCAGCAAACATGTTTTCTTTAAATAATAAATTTAAAAAAAAAACTCAATAATAAAATTAATTAATAGAGTAAAATTTAAAACCATGAATTGTCGAATTAAGCTATTGTCTTAGGAAGGAGTAAATTTATATGTATTATGTTTTATCATAATTATATAATCGGTTGGATTCAAGGATATCGTGGTTTCAATATTATTTGGAGAAATCCCATGTTTTATTTTAGTTCTCACTTATTTTAAAATTTTGGCGAGAAAATATACAATGCACATATAGAGAAATTTGCATTAAACAGATATTTAGATTATTAGACAAGCTATGATACGCGTTAGAAAGTGGAGAAGATTATTCATAACTGAATTAATGATATAATTATTTTAAATTAAAACTCAATCTATAACGATGTCATAATTCCCACAGATAGTCTTACAACACTGAAGTAAATTAGTTAATCGACAATATTATTTTATAAATAGAATAAAAGTTTTTGCTATTTTGAAAATACGAATCACATTTTTGCTATATTGAGGATACAATTAACATTTTTACCATTTTGAAGATACAATTAACATTCTTGCAATCTTGAAGATACAATAAACATGTTTGCCAAAAGAATATATTGTATATTCGTAAGGTCGTAAAGGTAAATTGAAATTTTATAATCTGGCACATGAGGACCATGGATCTTTACGAAAACGAGAGGAGAGGGGTGGTACTCGCAGGTCATTTACAAGAACATCGGTCCCTATACTTCCATTATTGTGTTACATAACAATAGTTTTTATTGTATGGTAAAAAAACAACAAATATTAATAGAGCATTCAAGGGAGCGTGTTATTAGCATTGTCCATGGTTTGGGACGAGTAGGTGCGATTTATGGCCCTGGAGAGGTGACAACAGTACTGATGTTTTCTAGGTGGCGAATACAACTTCTACCTAAAAGCCAAGCGCCAACTGATAATAAGTGGCCTGTAATGTGGATTTAAATGTATCAGCCTGAATAGATATGTGAACGATAAATAGAAATACAGTTAGAGACAATTACACATAATACATGTTATAAAGGAAGGAAAAAAGACACCATACGTGTACCTAACAGATGGCATCTTCAGTATACATACAGTATATTACGTCCTACTCTCCTATTTAGGAATAAAGAAAAAAACAATAAAGTTATATTGAAGAATTAGAAGGAATTCTACTACAAGTATCTATGATTTCTGATACCAGGAATAGGAGAAATTAATTATCTTCTATGTTAGGCCGTTTCCGAGTCGACCTTTGAGGGCTTATTTATTACAGTACTATAGTTTGTGAGCATTAGGATACTGCAAATCTTAGAATATGCTATCGAAAGCCGACTCACAAATATACCATGTATATACAGTATACTGTGTGTGTGTGTGTTTGTTTGTGTGTGTGTGTGTGTATGTGTGTGTATGTGTGTG